>CM076710.1:12932272-13549545 GCA_038501285.1 Penstemon eatonii | reverse complement strand
CTGCATCACCATCAAGGACTCCATCAGCAGAAAGGCCTGCTGAGGGTATTTCTCAAAGGACAAGAAGTCAACAGAGAGATATTGTTACCTCTGCTTACCGTGAAGGTAGAACAAAGAAGTCTGCTAGAAAGCAGATGACATTTATAGAAGAACCAACGGACTTGGAAAATGTAGCAAGGGAAGACCCTGAAGCTGCTGAAAGGCCTACTGAAACAATTAAGACTGTTGAGACTGACAAAGCTGATGAGCAACAGCCAAGTCAGGTCACATCAACAGCTGAGGTTACTCAACCTCAAGAAGATCCAGATGTCCAAATCATCCATCCTATAGCTGCTGCTCCCATATCATCTGCTGGACCAGCCCCTGCTGATAAAGGCAAGAGAAAAATAGTGCTAAGGAGAAAGAAAGTCTCCAAAGCTGATAAGAAGGCAAGGGAGGAAGCTGAACAGAGGAAGCAGGATGAGCTTGAAGAAAAGAAGGCTCTTGAGTTAAGCAAAGCTCAAGAAGCAAAGGATGAGGCCAGAAGAAGAATGTCTGAAGCAGAGAGAAAAGCTGCTGAGGATGCTGAAATGGCTATGGTAATTGAATTGAGCAAAGTTGATGCCTATGGACCTGTCCATGGAGGAGGCATCAAAATTGGAGAAGGCAAGACTGAAGAGGACAAAAAGAAGATATTACTGCCTGCCCCCAAACTCAAGTCAAAGGACAAGTTTGAAGTCAGAAAAGCATTTGAAATAGTGTATGTTGATAAGGAGCTTTTCAAGAAGTTTGAGAAGTCTCTAGCTTACTATGATCAGAAGCTTATGTTGATGACCTTGTTCAACCAAGAAAAGCCAAGATATATCAGTTGTAGGGACAACAGGCTGAACAAGTAAATCACTGAACTTCAAAGTATGAAGGAGTTAGCTGATGAAGAACGATGGGTTCTAAGTTGGCTGAAGACAAACTCCATTCAAAAGGCTCTTGATCCCAGCTATGTGAGAGATATCATGCATAGCTATGCAAAAGGCTTTGCATTGGAGGAAGCCAAGAAAATCAAGAGCACCTTGCCTGAAAAGAAAAAGAAGTCTGAAGATGCTGAAGAAAGAGCAATTAAGTTTGCTGTTATGACTGCCCTGAAGAGATGGGCTAAGAAGTCAAAGTATCAGCAAGGCTGTTCAAGTGATTTGCCACTACTGCCAAGTATCCAGCAAATCATTTTTGGCAAGGAAGTACAACAGTACTATGAAGTCCCTAAGGGTAACAATGCTCCTGTTAACCCTTGGATTATTGTAAGGCAGATTAGACAAACAACTTGCTTCAATAATGATGGAACCGTTACTAATCTGTTCTACGATGATGTCACTGATGAGCACAAGTCTGCTGATAAGTCCTTAGCTATTGAGCCGCAAGCTAAGACTTCTGAAGATCATCAGATGACGGATATGGAAGAGGTCCCTGTTCAACAGGCGACTGAAGAGAAGGAAGCTGATGCTGATGCTTCTGCTTCATCAGCTGATCAACATTCATCACTGATGGAAGCAATCCAGATGCTGATGGAAAACCAACTTAAGGACCTGGAAGACAAGCACAAGCAACAGCTATTGAAGGTTAAGGAGGAGCTGAAAGCAGAGTTGGCAGAAACCAACAAACTTCAGCTGGAAACTGTTCAAGGATCAACAGAAGAGATCATCAAGAAGGAGATCAACAGTATTCCAATTCCTCAAGACAACTCATTGCAGTTGATACACAGCTTACGAGAACTAAACCAGAATGTAGAAGATGTGAAGGGTGATGTGAATCATCTTCACACTGCTTTAAAATCAGCTGAGCACAAGATTGCTGACTTAACTGCAACCTTCATTAAAGTCAGTCATGAAGAGAAGGAAATCAATCTGGGAATGTTGCAAGAAGTGGCAAAGGCTGCACAGGATGTCCAAAGTGAAATTGCAACTATCAACCTCAACATTGACTACTTCAATGATAAGACTGATGTCATCAGCACTGACATTCATCATCTAACAGCTAGTCACGACGTTGTCAATCAGAATCTAAAGGCTTTATGCGCTGGAATAAAGATTCCAACAGTTGCTCTCAACCCTGCTGTTGAACCTTCTACTGTTATCAGAGTTGATGATGACAAAAAGGGGGAAGATAAAAGGGAAGAACCAGCTAAAGAAACTGCTGCTGAAGAACCAGCAAAGGAATCTGCTGCTGAAGAATCAACTAAGGAGGAAACTACTGCTGCAACAACTGAAGCCAAAGAAACTGAAGAAACAGCTGACAAGACTGAAGCTGAAGCTGATAAGATTGCAAAGCTTGGAACGGTAGAAGAAGAAGAAATGACTGAAAAAGAAGATACCAAGTACAAGAATACAGAATCTGCCAGGAAGGCTATGGAAGCTTTGAAAGCTCTTCAAGAACAAGAACTTAAGGAGAAGATGGAAGCTGCCAAAGCAATCTTGGAAGAAGAAGCTGATGATGAAGAAGATGATGAAGAATCATCTTATGAATATGAAGAAGTGCTGGAAGGATCAGATGAAGAAGCTGATAGTTAGAAATTGAAAAATCCTTGTAATCAGTTTACTTTATCTATTTCTTCAGAAATCTCATCTGATGAACTTGTACTATGTAACACTTTTTCAATATTAATGAAAAGTCAAGTTCAATCCAATAAACTTTTTCTATCTCAGAAAATTTTGAGGATTTCATTCTTTAGTTTAGGTATTTAACAGGTACTTAGCTGAAGTTTTGTCATCATCAAAAAGGGGGAAATTGTTGGATAAGGATGAAGATGAAGGCACCAAAGAAAGTTTGATAAGGGAGGTTTTGATGCATTCCAAAACTTCAAATTTGGTTAAGTATGGAGTAACTTAGCTGATAAACTTATCAAGGAATTTTGACTAAGAAATGAAGACATCAGAAGAGTCAAAGTTTCAAGGTCCAAGACTTCTGATCTGCTGAAGTAAAGTTATCAGATTAGTGAAGATCAGCCGACTCAAATCAGATTTGTTCAAGTTTGAGATCAGCCGAGTTCACCATCAGACTTGTACTTTCGTCAGCCAAGTGAAGAAGATCATGAAGTGTTCCCAACGGTAATAAATGCCCCTTGGTGTAATAAATGCTGAAGTACGAGGATATTTAAGACAAATGATTGAAGAAAAGCTTCGCATCAGCCGAGTGCATTTAATGCTGCATTTAATGCTGCCTGCAGAATAGTACTGTTTACAGTACGGACAGACTGCAAAAGAGCCGTTCGCGGATTTTAAGGACCAGTACTCGAGGAATTTGAATTCTGTCTCTCTTCAACGGACACTTTTCAATTCTCAAGTATAAATAGCTGAAAGAGACGAAGAAGAAACAAGCAACACACTTTCTGAGAGAAATTTCCGAAGCAAAATTCTTTAAGTCTCAAGAACAGCTCACTCATCAGCTGAGTCATTTGTTGACGAAAGCAGAGTTGAAGAATCAAGAAAAATACATCTTCTGAGTGATTTTGTAAACAAGAGTGTTGTGCGGAGTTGTGATCCATCTTTGTGAGTGATCAAACTTCAGAGGATAGGTTTTCTGTGTGATTTCCTATTGCGAACTTGTGGTCGTTTCATTTGTTGTTCGACGCAAGCAGAGTATACTGTAAACTTTGTGATTATAGTATAACCCAAGATCTGAGTGACTTGGAAGAGTGGACTAAAGGATATTTAAATCCATATAACCACTATAAAAATTGATTGTGTTTTACATTGCTTTTAAACCTGCATATTTTCTGTTTGCATAAAAACACGTTAAGTTAATTGTTTGAAAAGAAGTTAAAAGGAGTTTATAAAACTGGGGAATTACTTTTCAAACTACTAAGTTTACTTGTGAAAAACACTTTGAAAATCCGCTGCAAGTACTCTAAGTATTAAAACTGATTTTAACAAAATCAGCTAAGTAACTATCAGACGAGTGGTCAACAAAGCTGTTCAAAGATTTGTTCGCGAACAGAAATTGTAACTTACTAATCTGATCAGCTTAGTCTGTTCAGTTTGTGTAACAGTTTTAAAGTTAAAATTGGAAGAAATTTTTAAAGAGGTTTATTCACCCCCCCCTCTAAACCTCTTCTGACCACTTGGGACCAACACAAAATTTGGTATTAAATACTCGTTTATGTTCAGATTGATGTATTAAGCCGGACTCCAATCCATATTTTGAATTGAATACCAAAGTAGAGACAAAAGGCTTTTTTTTTTCCAAGGAAAGACTAAAGATATATATCCAACATCTTATTAATGTGATTCTGTCAATCGAGTATTCTTTCAACATAGATACTCCCTCCGTTTTTTTATTTGTTGCTTTGGCAAAATTTTCTTGTTTACTTTTATTTGTCGCTTTAGGATTTCAATGTAAAATTAATGTCATTTTATCAATTTTACCTTTTTTACTAATACTTTTTATTAATGCCAAAATTATTGATTAAACGGTTTTTTTGAAATTTTTGCTTAAAGTTGACTATATATGACATTTCTGAATTCGTGTAAATCCTCTAAATAAAAAAAAAAAAAAAGGAAGGGGTAATGCTGACCCAAGTAATTAGTTGGGCCCAAGTATTGAGGATTCAAATTTAGTTCTACTCAAAGGAGAGTTTAATCTTGGTTTTAATATGTAATATGTATGACAATGGTTAGGGCTAGGATTAGAGATCTTGTATTTGAATTATATAGAAGTGTGTATCTTTAGTTATATATAAATTTTGTTAGTTAATTATCTTTGTACTTTTGTTTGTAATTAAATAATATTAAATTTGTGTTGTTATGATAGTTGGGAGTGGTCAGAATGAAGTCTAGGGGGTGGGATTAATAGACATCTATACCTTTTAAATTTTTCTATAACTTTTCTATCAGCAGAGTAAGCTAATCTTACTCGTAAGACTACTCAGCTAATTTAACACTTAGCTTATTCATCGTAAGTTGATCACTCGTCTGATTTACTTATCTATTCAGATAAATTCAGAGTTTCAAACTTGTATGCAGCGGATTTGTCTAAGTATATTTTTCAAACAAGTTTTATCATCAAAAAGTTTTATCCCAGTTTTGTAAATTTCTCTTTTAAAAGCTTTATCTTTTAAAATGTTTGTTTGTTTATGGAAATATGCAAGTAATCAAACACATGAATTTTTATAGTGGTTATATAGTCAAGATGTCTTTTAGTCCACTCTTCTAAATCACAAAGATTTAGGTTCTACTAGAAACAACTAGTATCAAGTACACTCTACTCGTGCTTTTACAACAAATGATGAACATACAAGCTCACAATAGGAGATCACAAAGAAAATTTATCCTCTAAAGTAAGATCACTCAATAAGATGGATATCTACTTCTCACAACGCTCAAAGTTTACATAAATCACTAAGATTTATAAGCATGAGCTATTTTTCCTCAACTTGCTTCGTCAACAGATGACTCGGCTGATAGTGTTCTGTACTTGAGTTTTTGAGACTTAGAGAAATTTCATCGTATAAAGCTCTCATTTGTTGTGCATGTCTCTAACTCTTGAATTCAGAACTATTAATACTCGCGATTTTGAATTCTGCCCATTAAGTGAGACATATTTCAGATCTTCCAAGAGCTTTGGTCTTTGTCTCTGGACGACTCTATGCAACTAGACACTGTACAGTCTGTTAAATGGATCTTTTAGTCACATTTAATGCACCTTGCTGATACGAATTTTTTCTTCAACTATTTATCATTAATAACCTTCTCTTATATCATTTATTACACCAAGTGTATTTATTACCGTTGGAATGACTTTCCGATCACTTTCACTCTGCTGATTCAAATAGAACTCATCTGATTTGACTGTGCTGAAATTCACCAATCTGATTCCAAATTCAGCATCAGATTAGTAGTCTTCTGGACCAAAATTCAATCTTCTAATTTTACTTGTCTTTTTAATTGAATTTCTTCAAAGATTTGCTAAGCTTCCACTACTAAGCTGACGACTTTTGAAAATCATCAAAGCGTCTTTCACTTCTTTATTATCATCCAACAAATCAAATTCAACTATTAATCAGAGAAGATTCGTTCTCGAACGACCCATTGAAATCCCTCCATATTGCAAACTACATGTCAAAGTAGGTAGTCAACAAGTCATATTCAGATTTGCTCCGGCTTGAATTTGGGTTGACCCAAATGAAGTATTTCAATTTCGGTAAAGATATGCATAAAAATAAACCACGGAATGATATATTAAGGTCTTGTTAAAATGATAGTAAATTATTGTTAATGACTTAATGTTTTTTTATAAAAATCAAACATTATGTATGTAAAATATTTTAATGGGTGGATTACAAATACCCGAGGGAAGGTCAAATCATGAATCTAATTACAAAATTTTTTCTCACATATCGAATATTATAAAAACCCCCTATGGTTTGAGATCATCTTACAATTGACCCCTTACCCCTGAAAAGTTTCAACTGTCCCTTAGGAGTTATTTGTTTGTAACATCCTAAAACAAAATTGAGTGCTAATTGTAATTCAGAAATTATATATTTACCACAAAAAAATTAATAAAATGGTATAATTGCCTAAATATTTAAAAAAATACCATTTTTTTACAAATTTATTAACAATTTAATTTTTATTATAAAAGAATAAACAAAATTTTAGTAATTATATATATTTAACAAATATATGAAATTTATTTACACATTTAATTGAATAAATTTGTAGTACCCCGTAATATTTTAAATAAGTGTAGAATGAATTTGAAATTAAAATTTTAACTTGAACAAGAAATTTAATTCCTTAAGTTTGGATAATAATAGATCTAGTTGGACTTCAATGATTTCGTTGAGAAAATGTATAACTCATTAAATTCTTTTGAGGTCAATCGAATAGATTATTAATAGTGAGGGTCAATATGAATGTTGGAATAAAATTTAGGATCTAAACTTGTAATAAGTAATAAAAACAATACTACTTCTATGTGTATAATTATATAAACGTTAAAGAAGTCAAATAAATTAATTATGGGCTATAGATTTTATAGTTGAAGCTTTGGGGTTAATGTTTAATTACTAAAAGTCAAGGACTTTACATCAAATTTAGAGTAATGATACAAATTCTATCAAGTATATATGTATTCTCTATCTATATAGTAAACTACCTGGAGTTGATACTAATGGAAAAGTAAAATAAAACTAGAAAATATTTAAGTGGTCTTATCCTTTTAAGCACACACACGTACGACAGTAAATTGATGACTCTTGATTAAACTTTGCTATTTGTCACCTATCCGGCTATCCCTTTCATAGCTATTAAAAAATATCACAATATACAATTACCCTTTATGCATGCCTCACCTAGCCGATTTCACACGAGAGGTATTGAGGGGAACCGAGATTATTGGGGGCGAGGATGCGTTGGTGAACTCGCGGCTGCGATGGGTAATTGTCTCAACGGAGGTTGCGGGTGTTCCAAAATAAGGGGTGGTGTGATGGTGGTGTTACCCCGATGATGTGCAGCAGCGACGGGGATGGCTTGAAGGATCTAACACCAAGATAAGCAGGCAGATGTCGGTTTTGGGCCGTTACAAAATTATTTTTATGTTTATAATAATAATTTAATAAAATTTATTATTATAAACTTAAAAAGTACATTAAAAATATTATATTGTATTTTTAATTTTTAAAATATTAAATTTATTAATACATTATAAAATATTATTAATGAAATTTTATTTAATTTATTATTACAAAAATAATATTGTTAATAAATATGTAAAAATAAAGTATAATTTGGTGGAACCTATATCAACTAACACCGAATCTTTTTTTTTAAGACATTACAAATAACACCTTAGGGGCCAAAATCGAAAAATTTTAATGGTAAGGAGTTAGTTGTCAGATTGTTGGATGAGGATGAAGATTGAAGGACAAGGAAGTTAGAAGTTAAAGGGAGGTTTTGATGATTTCCAAAACATCTTAATCAGCTAAGTAATGAATACTTAGTAAAGTCCATTAGAAGAATTTTGATCAACTCTAAAGACAAATCAGACAAGTCAAAATTCAGAATGGTCCAGAAGACTACTGATCTGCTGCTGAAAGAGGAAATCAGTTTGGTGAAAATCAGCCGACTCAAATCAGATTTGTTCAAGTTTGGGACCAGCTCGTTACATCATCAGACGAGTGATTCTGATATCAGCCAAGTGAAGACGATCAGGAAGTCTCTTCAACGGTAATAAATGCACTTGGAGTAATAAATGCTGAAGAAGGAGGGTATTTATGACAAATGATTGAAGAAATCCTCGTATCAGCTCGGTGCATTTAATGTTGCTGACAGAAAGTATTGTTGACAGTACTGCAGCAGTACAGAGAGCCGTTTGCAGAGTTTAAGGACCAGTACTCGAGGCAACTTGAATCCTGTCTTTTCTTCAACGGACATTTTTCAAATCAAGAGTATAAATAGGTCGCGAGTTTGAGAGAAGAAGAAAAACAACACAACTGAGATCAATCCTGCAAAGCAAAATCTTCTAAGTCTAAAAAACTCAAGAACAACTCACTAGTCTGCCGAAATTATTTGTTAACTGAAGCTAGTTGAAGTCAAAAGAAAAATCATTTTCTGAGTGAATCTGTTATTATAGAGTGTTGTGAGAAGTAGATATCCATCTAAGTGAGTGATATTACTTCAGAGGGTAGGAGTTTCTTAGTGATTTCCTGCTGTGAACTTATGGCTCATCATTTGTTGTAGAGCGTAAGCCGAATATATTGTAAATTGTTTATAGTATAACCCAGGATCTAAGTGACTTGGAAGAGTTGACTAAAGGATTTTCATCCATATAACCACTATAAAAATTCTTTGTGTTTTAACTTGCATAATTTTCTTGCATATCTTCAAAGTTGCATTAAACACTTTAGAAAGTTGTTGAAAAGATTTTAAAAGGAGTTTGTTAAAACTGGGGTTAAAATCTTTATAAAACTTAATTTACTTGTGAAAAACACTTTTAAACATCCGCTGCAAGTATTATGTTCTTAAAACTGATTTTTACTAAAATCAATTAAGTACTTCTCTGAAGAGTGGTCAACTCTGCTGCTCAAACTTTGTGTGCGAACAGCTTGGTCAGTTTACTATTCAAAGATCAGCTTAGTCTGCTAACAGTTAAGTGAAAAGTTTTAAGTCAAAATTTTAAGAGGTCTATTCCCCCCCCTCTAGACCTCATCTGACCACTTGAGACCAACACAGATGATGACAAATTTTAGGGAGGTTTTCATAATACCTAATATGTGAGGGAAATTTTCATAATTAAGCCTTATCTTCGAGAATATTTGTAACTTACCCTTTATTTATTTATTATTAAATCAGGATCCTTAACAGTTTATATCGACCATCATATATCCATATACTGATCTTCTTAATCGAATTTGAACCATATAATTAATAATCAATTAAAATTCTAATAAGCTTGGCCAAATTCGGACTTAACTCAAATAATAATAGACTCCAAATGACAACTATAGTGAAGGGGGCCTTACCTGATTGAGTGGGTAATTAGACCTTTTAAAAAGAACTTGAATATTGAATTGAGTGCAAATAATTATTGTAGTCCAAATTGAAATTTTGCACCAGTTTTATCGGCCCACTTACGAAATGCTACTAGTTCATTATGAGCAAGAGCTTAATAGATAAGCCCATGATTATAATTTTGAAAAATTTATATATATAAAAAAAAAAAGACACTGAGCCCACACATATGAAAAAAAAAGGCAAAGATTTAGGCAACCCGATCATATAAAACATATTTCATTTTCTTTTTCTTTAGGTTAAAAGAACATATATAGTATGGCGATTTTTTCAAAAAATCACACGTTTCTGGGTTAGTTAATTCTTACATGTTTGAGAATTCAAAACTCTTTTACACAGTACTTAAATTGTAGTCTTTACAGGGACGAATCGAAAATTCTAGAGTCGAGGGGGTCAAAGTGTAAATATTATTTATATAAAAGAAAATTGTGGCAATAAATTATACCTTGATTCACTTTAAAATTTAGAAAAGAAATAATCAATTTTATAACAAATCAACTTGAAATCTTAAACAACTATAAATTACTTAACTCGAGATTGTATATTTTTGATGAATTTTTTAAATCTAAGATGGTTCAAACTTGTCATGCTAATGGATACTTATAATATTGTTACTTGATATATGAAATTATTAACAAAATAAAGTAAATATTTTTATCATAATAATTTGAAAATTAATCACGTAGCAATATATAGATAAAAAAGTAATTGGATGGATTGAGAATTCATATTTCATAAGACATTCATAAAGTAATAAACATCAAAATAAATATCATAAATACATCAGTTGCCTCGTAATAGTTTTCTTCCTATATATAAATCTCCTAAATAAAGTAATAATAATCTTAAGATTATCTAATTAAATTTTCGTTATAATAATAATTTAAAGTTCAAAATTCAAAATTCAAAATTCAAATTTCCATATTAACCATCATAAATAAATTTCCCCATAACAAACAAGCAAATTAGCTAAGTCATAGATAATCCATTGGATAGATTGCGAAATATTTCAAGCGTGTTCCATATTTGCATGCATCAAATTTCAATTTAACTACAATAAGAAAAAATATCGCGTTGGCTCAATGCATGCATGCATTAGTGAATATTTAATCATTAGAATTCCATAAATGAAAATGACTAAAATAATAACAATTTGACTGCTATGTATATATAATCCACAAAATGAATTTGAAATAAAATTATAAATTATACATTTCGAGTTCCCTTAATATTTAGCTTTGTTCCAAAAACTAGTCAATTGGACATCAATAATCAAGGCTAGTAGGTATGATCTCCCCCGCCCCCTTTTTTGTGTGTCACATTCATGAAGAAACTTTACAATATTGCATTTCTTTTCATGTATCAAATTTTATTTACCGCTTATATTTCAACCAGTTAAATATTGGAAGTTTTTCTGAAAAAAATCGAATATATTTTAAAAACAATAGAAAAATTATGAAAATTACAAATAATAAAAAAGTCTCACGTCAAACAAAGAATTTGAAACTATACTTTTTTTTTCGTTAAAATTGATTCAAAATAATTTTAATATCTTCCGTCAAAACGATGAAAATTTTGATTCATGTTTATGATAACCTAGATTTTCTATGAAAACTTGTAGGATAATATTCAGACAAAGGATGGGAATTGAACTGCATGGGTGGAACTCGATGATTTGGTGGCTTGGAGTAGTTTTGCACCTGTTCTTTGCAATTGCTGATTCTCGGAATTTGAACGGGTGAATTCATACGTACATATGCAGTTACTTTTATTTTTTGAGAAAATATATATGTAGTTACTTAAACTATATGTTATAGTGATTATTTAGGTGATTAGTTTTTCTTTTTTCTTTTTGGTTCTTGAAATTAAACTTATTTTCAATATAGAGATTCTTTTCTTATGTTTGTAAATAGAAAAGGTAACTTCACTAAAGCTAGTGCAAAATCTTGAAAACCTTAACTTTTTTTTAAAAAAAAAAAAAACAAAATTCTTTTCGAAAAAAATGGTCCCCAAATATTAAATAACCATATGTTTATACAATTGAAACCGAGTTCAACAATATCATGAAAAACTAATGGGGACTCAAGTTATGAAACCATAAAACTTTGAACATATTAAAGTGAGGAAGAAAGACAAATTAAATCTGAAATCCACTACTAAATTGAAGTTATAAGTTAATCTCCTCCATAGATGATAAGTTTTGATTAAAGTTAATGTTAATTTAAGTCAACGATCAAATATTAACTATTTAAATTCTTATTATTTATCAAAGATCATTCAAGTCTTCGCTTAGTAGATTTTCAAACATTTAAATTCTTTGTACATTCTTTTATGGCACCAGAATTGTAGTTTAATTATATTACTATATATATATTTATTATTTTTTATTGAATAACACTTTAGAAAAGTGATTGTCACAAATCATGTGGTAATACACTAACTTTGTGACTGGGTGTACATGTTAAGTCTTGTTTGTATTTACTTTTTATATTTCTATTTTTTTAATTTTATTAGTTTAATTAATGTAGGGAAACATTGGTGGAAGAAAATATTGGGACTAATTTTTCAGATTTTGGAGTACATTTGCATCTACAGAACCAACAGGTAAAACTTATTTTTTAACCATAATTGATATGACAATATCGACCTCTACATAAATTATGTTTTTCTTTTTCAAGAAAAAATAATTGCTATTTTACTATATTAAATTCTACAACGGAATCATATCCCATTAATTTATTTTACGAACTCAAAATATGATATAATAAATTAAATTAATCAAATTATTTTTAATTATTTTATCCACTTAAACATTATGTTTCACAGGTGGTAATGAGTAATGGCATTGTTGACGTCACAATAACAGTACCAGATGGTATGGTCATCAATATAACATACAAAGGGAGTGACAATTTGCTTGAAACCCAATATCTAGAAAATGATAGAGGGTATACAAATTTGCTTTATTAGATAAAATTATTGTTTTTTTTTTTTAATTTTAGACGATGAATATATCATTATAAATTTTATTATTGTATCAATATAATATATATATTAAAAATATATTGATAGGTATTGGGACGTTGTTTGGAACAAGACGGAAGGTAACTCTACCACGGATTTGTAAGTATCTATGTTATATTACTTGCAATTAGTTAAATGTGAAAATTTATTTATATTTATGATTATGTGGTTTTGTGAATATTCAGTCATGTTATTTTAATTAGCTTCAATTAAATGAATTTTGTTTTGGTGTAGGTTACTAGGAACAAGCTACAAGGTAATTATTCAGAACACGGAACAAACAGAAATTTCATTTACAAGAACATGGGAAATTGGAAGTGACCAATTAGCTCCTTTAAATGTTGATAAAAGGTGAGATTTTCCAAATTCAGAAATTTCAATCCATTTTATATGGAAATTGATGTAACAATTTGATACAATTCGACAGATTTGTAATGTTGCGAGGCTCGCCTGGGTTCTATACATATACGGTGCTCGAACGTCTAAAAGGATGGCCTGCTTTCGACATGGAAGAAGGAAGAGTTGTGTTCAAGCTTAAAGAAAACGAGTACCTAAACTGCACCCTCAACTATTTTTTCTAACAACAATTTTTTTTCTTGCTCATAAAATATTGTTTATTCTATATCACAAACTACCACTTTTATAAAAAAAAATCATTGATCAAGCAAAGCTTCACCAACAAAATAGTTACAGAATACTAATATTGCTTAGCTAATTATCTTAAAGAACTATAAATATGCTAGCTTCCATTTAGTTTGAGATCAATATACAAATAGATAGATAACTGATTTTTAATGCTAAACTTATAGACATTAATTTACAAATAATTCCTCTAAAACATGGACAATATATAGTATTATCGTATATTATTCTGAAAATTTGAGAGTTTGGTCGAATAAAAGTAATATATTGGACATGCTAGCTCAACTTTAAAATTGCATTGTTTATATTTTTCTACAAGTTCTTTAAATTATTCAATCTTTCATTAATTTTTTCCAAGACGTTTCTGAGATTTTATAGGTGGAAATTAATAGATGCTCAAGTTTAAAATTTTATTTATTTTTATTTTTCCAGATTAGTCTGCAAAGTTTCACATTTTTCCTAAATGTTACCTAGATGTTTCAGAACAACCGATTTACCGCCCGAGCATGCCCCGATGGATCGACTCGTCGGAACCCTTTCAGCTCTCACACATTTTTCCTAAATGTTACCTAGATGTTTCTAAGATTTTGTAGTTTGAAACACACAATATAAAACAAATTTAATCAATACTTATAAATAGACAAGGGTACTAAGTTTTATAATTTTAAATAAAGGTTTCATTACATGGCAATCTCGGATGAAAGGAAAAGGATGATGCCAATGTACGTAGATCGCAGCACCGGGAAGGTTCTTGATTATAAAGAAGCGGTTCTCTTGACAAATCCGACGAATCCTGAATTCAAAGGAGAGGTATTGAAATTTTCTTAATATATAAAAAAATAGTTTATTGTTATTGGATTCTTGAGCCTTTGAATTTTCATTTAAGTTTCCCTAGATAAATTATTTTGAGCATCCAATGTGCGGATGATATGGTGCAACATGTGGATGTAATTATTGCATCTAATTTTAAAGAGAAGTTGACTCTAAGATCTCTTTCCCATCATATAACATGCAAATTTTAATTTTAATAAATCTTAGCCGCATGCTGCATTATGTCTTCCGTACAACGAATGCACAAATCTAGTTATTGCAATTAATTTTTTATTTTAACTGTTTATAGTCCAAAACAATGTAAACCAAACGTATGTTAACATTCCAACCGAAAGATTTTGAAATCGGTTGCAAAAGTTTTCGGTTGCATCCCTAATACCAACGGGGCTTTTTTCAACCGATATTTTTTGTTGGAAAATCAATTTTTCAATCGATTTTTGGTCATTTTTCAGTTGGAATTTCAATTTTTTCAAGTAGTAATGGTTGAAAGAGAAAGAAAGGAAATATATGTGTAAAATTGATAAATAATGAATGTATTAATTTTTATTTTCATTTTTGCATATATAGGTGGATGATAAGTATTTATACTCATGTGATAACAAGGACAACAAAGTTTATGGTTGGGTAAGCAATGACGGTGTTGGTTTTTGGATGATAACTCCCAGTAACGAATTTCGTACTGGTGGCCCATTTAAACAAGATCTTACTTCTCATGCAGGCCCAATTGTACTCAATGTAAGTAAATTCACATCCATATATTTCCATTTACAATAAAAATAATCTCCGATCAAAATTTTTATTTTTTTCGTTGAAAATATTAAAAAATTTACATTTTTTGAATCAAACGAAATAAAAAAAAAATGTAATTTCGAAATTATTTATTTGTCGGGAACTCTTATTTTTCTTAATTTAGTAATTTTTAACAATTTTTCATTAGTGTTTTCGAAACATTTTCAAAAAGTTTTTACTGATTCGAAACGAAATTTTGATCCAAGAAATAATATAAATTTTTTTATTTGGACTAATTTCAATTAGCTTTTATTGTTAATAGATGTTCATTAGCCGACATTACGCTGGGGAGGATATAGACCTAAAATTTCATAGTGAAGAGTATTGGAAGAAGGTTCTCGGACCTGTTTACGTTTATCTCAACTCTGAAGTTTCAGCAAAGACTGATCCATCGGTGTTATGGAATGACGCAAAAAAAAGGGTAATTATCATTTCATTTTTATATTATAATAATATAATAAATATTGTTCAAATATAATATTTTATATTTAGGGATTTTCCTCATTTTTTTTTGAGTAATTGTGCAGATGGTGGAAGAGGTTGATAGTTGGCCTTATAGTTTTCCACTTTCAAAAGATTTCCTTAAATCCGACCAAAGGGGAGTTGTAACCGGTCAATTACTTGTTTTTGACAGGTAAATATTTATATTTATATATATTAATCGCGATTCTAATTCATATATTACAATTGACAATCCGTTTTTAAATAATGTCACTTGAAATATTTATCTATATATGTTTTAAGGTTCATTAATAAGAAAGCAGTGCCGGGGGCCTCGGCGTATGTGGGATTGGCTAAATCAGGATCGACGGGATCTTGGCAGTACGAAAACAAGGTTAATTAATTATACATATATATTTTTCTTTTTATATATCAAAATTTTAAATGGAATTGCATTTTTCGTACCAAATTTGTATCTACTTTATATATTTGGTACCTAATCTTTGAAAAAAACACATTTAATACCAAGGAAAAAGGATTTTTTGCACATTTTGTTTCTCCGTCAATTTACAAGGCCAAATTTTGTATTCTTTATATCTCTTGACGAGAGCTTTCTAATGGTATATGTTTTAGTTCATGAAACGCAATAAATAATCCGCAAAAAATTAACAAAATTTGGGATGTTAATCAAAATTAATCACATCTCATACAATGAATCATCCCACGATAATTTCCAAATGTGATATAGGGCACATAAGCATGCTATGATAAAAATCTTGGAACATAATTTTAAGTATACCAAAAAGCAAAAGAAAATGTGAAAAAAATCCTTCAATTCTGATATTAAATGTGTCTTTTTCAACAGTTTGGTACCAAGTGTATAAAGTAGGTAAAAGTTTGGCATGAAAAATACAATTCCCTCAAATTTTATATGATTTTTAGGATTTGGCCACGTGGACCCGAGATGCTAATTTAAAAAACGACTTTGTACCTTTCCCCCCCCCCCCCCCCCCAAATTTCAGGGTTATCAATTTTGGACACAAACAGATGCAAGTGGCAATTTTGTCATTAAGAATGTGGTACCTGGTACTTACAGCTTGTTTGCATGGGTTCCTGGAACTCTTGGAGATTACAAGCATGCTTCTGACATTGAGATTGCCCCAGGTTTCTTGAAAATTAATTTGTTTTCACATATTATTTTGATAATTTATGCAATTAAGATAAATTATATGTAGTTCAATATGTTCAACATTTCTCACCAATAATAATTGTTACAGGATCTAATATTAAGTTAAGCAATGTAGTATTTGAACCTCCAAGAAATGGTGCAACATTGTGGGAAATTGGAATCCCTGATCGTACAGCTGCTGAGTTTTTCATTCCAAATCCCGACCCTTCATTTAAGATCCATCAATATGGAGTACCTATTGAAAGGTTTGATTTAAATTGAAAAAATACATCTTTTTCAAATTACGACGTTCAAAATATTACTTAATTACTTATTATCTTATTATTAAAATTTTCAGGTTTAGACAATATGGATTGTGGACGCGTTATAAGGATTTATACCCTACGACGGATCTAGTTTTCACAATTGGACAAAACGATTATAAAAAAGATTGGTTTTTTGCACATGTTACCAGGTATAATTTTAGTATTCTCGATACCATATTTCCTTGTTTTTCTTGAGCAATATAAGTTTAGGCTACCTTTAGTTTTTTATGTCTTTTTAGGTTATTTGAGATTTTCATTTACAAATACTTTTTCCTATGTTATTTTATTTATTGGATACCATTGTTTAATTAGAATAGGCACATATTTTATTAATTCAGTATTTAGTATACTACAGTAATCAATTATATAATTATTGAAATAATATAGAGTTCACCAACTTCCCATCTAATATCACAAATATAAATTAAGAAAAAGTAAAATAAATTAAGAAAATATAATAGAAATTAATTTAAATTAATTAAAAAAAGTAGAAGAAATTAATTTATCGTACAAAATTAAATCAATAACTTTGAACTAGAAATCAAGAAAGTTAACTTTTGTCTTTACTAATTAAATTAACACAAAGATATTTTTTTTTTAAACTAAATATACTGAGAAGCTACATACTTTACTAAAAACCAAATATTTCAACAAAAAAAATAAAAAAATAAGAAAGCAAATATTGTGACTTAAATTAGAGTGCTAATCATATTGGTTAACAGGAAAGTGGGACCGGGAAATGAGTTTCAGTCGACAACATGGCAAATTAAATTCAACCTTGAAAATGTTGTAGAAGCGGGAAATTATACCCTCCAGTTAGCCCTCGCATCAGCTCAGGCAGCCGAATTACAAGTATGTTTCTCTATTTCATGTTTTCAAGTTTTAATTTTAGGATTTTCGGTGTGCTTCTTTTTATAAAATTAGAGGGCATTTTTTGCCCTTTTGTTATCACATGAAGTTAAATTATCTATTTAAAATAACAGATAAAATTAATTTATTATTTACTCATAAATATATTCTCATATGTTGTTTTACAATGACTACAACGATTGATATTTCCTTGTTATTTGCATGTATCATGTTCATATTTAAATATTGTCTAAAAAAGCAGGATAGGTTTGTTGCTCATTAGAGATTAATATAAAAATAAAGCTTTTGAGACTCGAAAATAGCTTATTTGTACATATAAAAATAAATCCCTTTGACATCTCAATTAATTAGATGATTTTTTCTAATTTCGTTTTGTTAAATTGAAATCACTCTAAAAACTAGGGTTGTCAATGAGTTGGATTCTGGTCGGATCAGGCTCTTTCAGATTCGGTCTATTTATATCAGATCGGGATAAC
The DNA here is from genome assembly GCA_038501285.1 of Penstemon eatonii. Taxonomy (NCBI): domain Eukaryota; kingdom Viridiplantae; phylum Streptophyta; class Magnoliopsida; order Lamiales; family Plantaginaceae; genus Penstemon; species Penstemon eatonii. Next base: position 13,531,439 of record CM076710.1, on the reverse strand, counting down.
GGATCATATCGATCTAAATCCATATTCGCTTCATGTGTTTCGAATTACAGATCTTTATAATCGAATTAGGTCAATCGAATCTCTAATCAAATAATTATTATAAAGTGGACCGAATTTGAACTGATCCGAACTGAAATCCGTCCCATTGACAACCCTACTCAAAACATTAGAACATTCCTTGAAAATGGAGTTGGACATTAAAAATAATCAAAACTTTTTCTTTGAGACATTCAGTTTATGAGATTTTGTTTATGTTAACATGTTCTTTAAAAGTGTAATTAAGTCCAAGAATGCAATATTTTCGTATAAGAAATTTATTTGAATATCTTTTTCATCATACCACTAATTCTTTATTTAAATATTTGAAGGTACGATTCAACGATCCAAAATCTATTCCACATTTTACAACTGAATCCATAGGCAAGGACAATGCGCTGGCAAGGCATGGGATTCATGGGTTGTACCATTTGTACAATATAGGAGTAGCAGGCAATCAACTTGTTAATGGAAATAACACAATTTATCTTACACAGGCAAAAGCAATAGGACCTTTTAACTCAGTCATGTATGATTATATCCGCTTAGAACAACCGGCTTAATTAACATGTAAAGAAGAGTACAACTTTTGAGATTCTTTTTGTTGTCATGTATTTGAAACAATTTTGAAGGATAGATATATTGAAATGAGTTAGGCATGTTGTTTTGGTCTCTCAATTTTAAAAATGAAATTTTAGGAGATTTTTTGTAAATGAATTACTGCAGATTCGAGATGGAGTTTGAGATAATGGTATTTTATGATTTTTTTAAGAAAATTGGGTGTTGATGTAAAGACCTTGATCCACTTTTGGCCTTGTCAATATTTTTGGGCTCTAATCCACTAGCACAAAATGCTTAAACCCATATTGACAAGTAGAAGTATATTAAGTCTTTATTACCCATTCAAACAATTCATCCACAATCAATGTGGGATTGGGGTGTTACAGTTGAATTGTATCTAGTCGTTTGACGAAAAAACTGTGTATGTTGATTTTTCAATTAGATCTTGAATTCAGACGAGATCGAAGAAAATTCAAGTATAAAAGTAGAAGAATAAAATTAAGAAAAGTCTATAATGTCATAACTTAAATGTGTAAATTTACTTTATTTTTTTTGGAAGTTTTCTCTAGAAAAATCAGACTTTTTTTTAAATCACCTCTTGAGGTATTTTCAGAAAATGAGTATCTCATATTTCTCTAAGATTTTTTCAGAGATAATTTTCAAAAGAATATATTTTCAAAAGAATAAATTTTCAAAGAGTGAGAGGCCTTATGTTTTTTTTTTTTTTTTTATCTCTTGTGGAAATATGTATGTCATTGACTTCAATTATGCAATAAAGTAGCTAATGTATATCCAAAGCAAAACCACAAATTATTTAATGAAATGTTACAAAAAAAAAAAAAAAAACACCCTCATGTAACAAAGTACTTGAGAGAAAAAAATAATAAATGCTTCATCAATTATCTTACTGATGCGTCCCAAATATATTGTTGCCTTGCTTCGACAGTTTACAAGCAACTTGAAACACACCTTCTTTTAAATTGATAAAATGATTATTATGATATATATTTCACTTAATTTTTTTTCCATAAGAGTTTTAAAATAAATCCATTTTCACTAATCCAAAAATTAGTTAGTTACTTTTGAAAATAATTGTGAATTTGAATAGATAAAGGCTAGTTTCATAGGAATCTTTTCATAGGTGTCGGTACTTTTTCTGCAAAAGATCAACGACAGAATTGCTATGCATAAATTTTTTTTTGGTTTTATATTTTGTTCATAATTTGCCGTGTGCTTTGAATACATGTTTGTCACAAACAAATCATTAGTGGCGGATTATTTTCCATAGGAAATTGCTATGTACCACTTTTTCACAGAGCTTTATAATTAACAAAATTCCTATGAAAAAATATTTTTATGATATTCCATCAATAATTTGTTGCTTTCATCGAATGAACACTTGGTATTAGTAATTTTTGGTATGCATTAATAAATCCGTACAAATTAATAGTGAGATCTTTTCCGTCAGAGTTACAAAGTCGATGTTTGTTTATTTGTAACGATTCAATTAACAGAATTGTTGTGCACAATTTTTTTGTCTTATAATATATTTTTAAGTTGATGTATTTTTAGAAGAATATAAGTTTTCTTTTATTATTGTCGTTGTTCAATTGCACATTTGTTATTGTAGAAAAAATAGCGACATTATTTTCGGATAGAACAATTCCATCATTATGGAAACTTTTTTTCAACAACTTAACAACATATATTTTATGAAAAATATTATTTTTTTGATATTACGTTGGTAATTTGTTGCTTTTTAAAAATAACACATTTTTTTTTTTGTGGTTATGTTGGAATCATATCGTCGATGACGCCCTCTTTTATGTAATATTTGTCAAAACATCTCCAACATCAAGATTGTTTTGCTTGTTGGAGAGCAATTGTTTTGCATAACCAACTCCAAAAATATGGTTCCAACAAGGCTACGTAAATTTACATGGATATGTATCACTCATGATAGCGAGAAAAAGTAAAATTGGTCTCATAATTTCTTGTTGATGACAAGTTTTTCTTGAAGTTTCCGAGCCAATATTACCGAAAAAGTCATAAAATTGAAGAAAAATTTAGACATTTTAGGACAAGTTAGAGAGTGAGCTCCACTCTCGGGTTTATTAAGGGAAAAGACAAAAATAGTCCCACGACTTATAGCCCCACAAGTTTTCAGACTGGCTATTTTACTCCATAAGTCACAAAACTGAAGCAAATTAAGGACATTCTTGGTCCAATTGAGATAATGACCTTCACTCTCAACCTTACGAATTTTAATGGAATTTTCTTGACTGGGATTTATAGAAAAAACCAATATCAATATGGGTCGCGCTCATGACTATACAAAATCTGATTTTGACTTTTAAAAGGACTACAATCTCGGACAAAAACTTAATTTTGTTGTAAAATATTTATTCGGTTAAGTGATTATGTGTGAAGAGATTGATGAACAATGTTGATAATTGTAAAGAGAGATAACAGAGAGAAAAACAAACGTGTATAAAATTGGGGGATCTGATTTGGGGAGGGGAGAGATATTATTAAATAACCAATCTGTTACATAGGGAGTTACAAATCCCACAATAAATGGGATGTGGGATAGTGGATAGCTATTACAAAATAAGTCCATAAAATGTACAAATATTAAATAGGAATACCCACTAATATATATTATTTACACACTCCTCCTTGGGGATTCCTATTGAGTCATTATTATGTTTTTCGTGTTGCCTCGTTAAAACCTTCCGAGTAATAAAAACCCAGTGGGAAAAAAGAACTTCGGTTAGGAAAAAGAGTACAACGCATAATCTTTTCAACCAGCAAATTTTGCCTCATTAAAACATTGGCGGGTAACAAAAACACTGTGGGAAAAATAAACCCCGCTTGAAGGAAAAAGAGTACAACAGGGCACCCGGGTATCTTCTGGATACGGAATACCTACACGGTACTCCCCCTCAAGTTAACTCCACTGAAACCTATAATGGAGCGAGCTCAGATAACCTGCGCAAGCCAATAGCTGTTTTATCACTATTTGCTTGAGCTCTTGTTGTTGCTGATTGAAGAATTTTTTTGGAGCTATGTGCTTGGGGTTGTTGCCCTTAATATAATCCATTTTCATCTGCTCGATGTAGGCCGCATTATCCTCAAACATAACCGTAGGATCTTCTGTGGTAGCCAATTCACATGAACCTCGAACATGCCCAATCACGGCCCTAAGCCATATGCATTCACGTACTGACTCGTGAAGTGCTAAAATTTTGGCATGATTCGACGAAGTGGCAACTAAAGTCTGTTTTGTAGACCTCCAAGACACAGTTGTGTTCCCAACCATAAAGACATACCCAGTCTGGGAAAAAGCTTTGTGTGGGTCCGTTAGATAACCAGCATCATCATACCCCACAAGCTTTGCGTTCTTTAGTGACGCATAGGGGTAGAACAAATCCATGTCAGTCGTACTACGAAGGTATCGAAATATGTCATTTATGCCATTCCAATGGCGGCGTGTTGGTGTTGAGCTAAACCTAGCTAGTAGATTTACCGCAAACGCAATATCAGGTCGAGTACATTGAACTAAGTACAATAATGTGCTTATTGCACTTAGATATGGCACCTCGGGTGCTAACACTTCCTTGCCATCCACGGGACGAAATGGATCATTCGACCTATCCAATAATCGAACTATCATTGGCGTGCTTGATGGCTTCACTTTATCCTCATTAAAGCGTCTTAGCATTTTTTGAATGTAATTCGATTGATGGACCAAAATCCCATCAGCCTCAAGCCCGAGATAGAAATTAGTCCGTCCGAGATCTTTCATCTCAAATTCGGATTTCAGGAGATGGGTTGTCTCCCTAACCTCTTCGGGAGTCCCGATCAAGTTCATGTCATCGACATAAACGGCAACAATAGCAAACCCAGAACTTGTCCTTTTAATGAACACGCAAGGACAAATATAGTTGTTCATGTATCCCTTTTTGAGCAAGTACTCACTTAGACGATTATACCACATCCTCCCGGATTGTTTCAAGCCATAAAGTGAACACCTCAACCTTTAGAGAGCGTGCTCCATGGTCTAGACTACTTGTCTTAGGTACCATAAGTCCCTCCGGTACTTTCATATATATAACCGTATCTAGATCCCGATAAAGATACGTTGTGACCACATCCATGAGCTGCATAATCAGTTCCTCGGATACTACTGAACTGACTAAGTATCTGAACGTAATAACGTCCATCACAGGAGAGTATGTCTCCTCAAAGTCAATCCCAGGTCGCCGAGAAAATTCTTGTGCAACAAGATGAGCCTTGTACCTCATAATCTCATTTTTCTCATTTCTTTCCATGTAAATACCCATTTGTATCCCACGGGTAGAACTCTGGGAGGTGTAGGAGCAATTTGTCCAAACACTCCTCTTTTCGTTAATGAATCAAATTCAACCTGGATTGCTTTTTCCCATTTCGGCCAATCATCCCTTTGTTTGCACTCGTCCACCGATTGAGGCTCAATATCATCACTTGATATAATTTCAGTAGCTACTGTGTAAGCAAACTCATCATTGATGATTATTTCATCCCGATGCCACACCTCATTCATGCATGAATAGCCAACCGAGATTTCCCTATTCTCGGGGACGGTTACTGATGTCGAGGCGTCCCCCGATGTCGTCTCCAAGACGGATCCATAGTTCGGAACTATTTCATGAGATGGATCGGGTGGGATCCCATTGTTACTATAACTAACCATATTCAAATGTTGTGCATTCGCCCTCTTATGGGGATGCAAATCCTTTGATCCTATTGGTCTCCCCCTCTTATGGGCCGGGAGATACGAGTGGTTAGCTGGGATTGATGGCCTTCCCATATTTTGTCCATCTTGGACATCTATCCTTGCAGACACATTTGCAACTGGTATATGAGATATCGTCGCTTTAGCTAAGTCAGAGAATGAATTTGGCATGTTATTGGCTACTTTTTAAAGTTCAATTATTCTGCGTACTTCATATTCTTTGACCGCTGTAGGGGGATCGTGATGAGACATAGTGCGGTTGTTCCACACGACTTCACGCCGTTCATCCCGAACGTTAGTGTGAACATTATTGCCTCCCCCTAACGGCAGGAAAACAGTCTCATCAAAGTGACAGTCAACAAATCGTGCGGTAAAGAGATCGCCTGTCAATGGTTCCAAATATCGTATAATAGATGGCGATATAAAACCAACATATATGCCTATTCGACGTTGAAGTCCCATTTTAGTCCGTTGTGGCGTAGCAATTGACACGTATATAGCGCACCCAAATGTGCGTAAATGAGAAATGTCTGGTGTATGCCCAGACACCAACTGTAACGCAGAGAAAGGTTGGGGTCGCAGTGGGCCTCAAACGTGTTACCATCGCTGCATGCAATATTGCATAGCCCCAAGCAGAGATCGGGAGTTTGGTGCACATAACCAAAGTCCGAGATATTCTCTGTAAGCTCTTTATGAATGCCTCCGCTAGGCCATTTTGGGTATGAACATGTGTTACCGGATGTTCCACGTCAATACCCAGGGACATGCAATAGTCGTTGAAAGATCGCGATGTAAATTCTGCGGCATTATCTAGTCTAATAGACTTAATGGGATAATCCGAATAGTGAGCTCTCAACCGTATAATCTGAGTCAGGAGTATAGCATATGCAGCGTTTCTTGTGGACAATAAATCAACCTGTGACCATTTGGTCGAAACATCAATCATTACCATAAAATAACTAAAAGGTCCACAAGGTGGTGTGATAGGTCCACATATATCCCCTTGGATTCGCTCCAAGAAAGCGAGAGAATCCTTACTCGTTTGTGCATAAGATGGCATAGGATCCAATTTACCAATCGAGCAAGGTAGACACAACTTATCATTGTGTACTAGATCCTTATTCGATAGTGGATGCCCGGTAGAAGTATTAATGATACGGCGCATCACGTTTTGACCTGGATGTCCCAACCGGTCATGCCATAGAAAATACCTGCTCGAGTCACTTGACTTCGAGCTATCTCCGGCACTCGTATTGTGGTCCTATATAACCCAGTCGAGAGCCCCTCTAATTTCTCCAATGTACGTTTCTGGCCGTATAAATTAGAGGTAATGCACATATGTTAGATTCCTTTTTCCTTAGTGGTTTCAACATGATAACCATTAGCTCGAATATCTTTAAAACACAACAACGTTCTCCTTGAACGTGGAGCATATAGATCCTCTTTAATGGCTAAAACCGTGCCATTTGACATCATAATGTGGGCATTTCCAAAGCCATCTATTAAATCACATGTGCCAGATATTGTTGTCATAGAGGTATTACTAGGCATTAAATAATAAAATATAATCTATCCCTTAGGATACTGTGCGTAGTTGCACTATCTGCCAGACATTCTTCCCCACATGCCATGCCATGCCATGCCTAGAAATAAATATATTCTATTAAAACATTTACTTGGAAAAGTATATAGTAAGCTAATACCACCATAATAATCGGATTAAAAATAAAACCACACAAAAAATGGTCCAAAATAAACTAAACATAGTTCAAATCCAAATGTGGTTCAAAACATGACCACTCAAAAACAAGATGTCTGGAAAAAAAAATCAACAACTTAATGTCCAGAAAATTTAAACATAAATTCTAAAAACATGAAATTACTACTCCATCCCACTTTGAGTCATGAGATCAGACGTGCCTAAATTCGGGAGCATAGTAATGGGATCCACATGGAGGACGTTGGTCTCAACATTATTAGTGTGTGCTGGCGCATTCCCATTTCCATCAGCCAAAATATTCTTTGCACGGCAGGTTCATGCCCAATGTCCTGATCCACCACATCTGTAACATTTATCCTTGTTCTGATTCTGATTTTGAGCCCTATTTTGATTACCTCGGCCACGGTGACCACCTCGAATGCCTCCACGTCGGCCATTATTATTACCCCCTCTTGGGGCATTCCCTCTATACTGTGGAGGACCATTTTGTGGTCTATTATAAGGAGTAAAGTCTCCCCTATTACCTCTGCCTCTATTATGGCTGCTCGGCCCCCGACCAGCGCCTCTACCTCGATTATCTCGTTTGATAACATTTGCCTCCGGCAATGGTTGAGTGCCAACCGAACGAGCCTGATTGTTCTTCAAAAGAAGATCAGTGTTCTTCTCAGCGAGGAGTAGAGCGGTTATCAACTCTGAGATCTTAGTGTAGTTTTTGACTCTATACTGTTGTTGGAGAATCAAATGAGAGGCAGGAAATGTGGAATATGTCTTTTCCAAAAGCTGAATATCAGTTAATTTCTCTCCACAGAACTCCAGTGTTGACTTTATGCGACATACCTCTGAGTTATACTCATTAACTGTTTTGAAGTCCAAACTCAAAGTATTCCACTTATTCATTGCTTCTGGCAATAAAATAGTCTTTTGGTGATCAAAACGACTAGTCAGGGCATCCCAAAGTTTCTGGGGATCCTCAATTGATAAATAGTCCAACCTAAGGGCCTCATCCAAGTGTTTCATGATCAGAATCATAGCCTCAGCCTTTTGAGCATCATTTAGCAAGTTGTCCACTACAACTTTCATGCTCAGTTTCTTAGAAGTCAGATGGATCTTGATATCTCTTGTCCAACTGATGTAGTTCTCGCCAGATACACTCAATGGCATAAAATCAAGTTTGCTCAGGAGATCTATCCTACAAGCATATTCATTAAAAAAATATGAGTATTTTACGGGCATATAGCCTCCATAAATAATTTAACTGAACCCATGCCATTTTGTTCCATTTCTTGATTCATAACGAACTATGTGGTTTTAATCCGAGTGAACTCCAATCCCAATATTCATGAACCCATAGTTCACTCACATTCATTTATCATGCAATCATATATAATCAATCACCATATGCATAAGATGAAACATAAAAGCGAATTCCAATAAAGCTTATTGTTTAGATACTTATGCACCAAAAATAAGACATGATAAATAAATTAAACAATGAAAATTAATTGCAAATTACAAACATACATGCCTCACACGTAAATTCCATGGATAATTAATAGCTAGTTCACTTAACAATTGATAGAAACAACAAAAGCATATTCCAAGACATGCAAATATCGAGCACATAATTAAATCTAATTAATTGATTACATGTCTCTTCTCGAATGATTTTCTTAATAAGAAAAAAAAAATCTCTTCATATTGTAGTTATGAACAATCATAGAGCACTCACTGATTTCGAATAAATTTAGTGATAATAAAGTATCCCATATATGTGTATATTATTATTCCGTCTTGGTTAGTATACCATGTTACTTAACATCCAGTAAAGAGTAGTTGGAAATTATATTCTAGCCCATTTTCAACATTTCATTTATACTTGAATAGCTATTATGTACATACATATTATTTCCTTCTTTGAAGCATGCATGAGTATGTAACACATTCCAGTCCATGTGCTCTTTTCAGATTATGTTTGCATGCAGGATGAACCAATTGATCGGAGTTTTGCTATTTCAGAGTTCTATGAATTGAGAGACTCTTTTGCTGTTAAACCATGGGCTTGTGTAGCTAAAACAACAGCAGCAGCGGATCAAATCTTTTAACCAATCAGGCCACAACAATGTTAACAAATGACAACAACAATGAAAATGTAAATTTAGTGATTTTTTTTCTTCATTGAAAATGTAATTTACTAAGTATCCATGTATCAGGAGTTTTACAAATTTTCCTAATCCAAATTTGCAAAGCAGTAGGTGACAAGTCATGGTTTCTGAAATTCACCAATAAAATTTGCCATTTACTTGCATGATAAAAAGTGTTAATCACCAGTGTTGATATATATAATCCTTTTACTATCAATATCCAAATAATGAATGAATTAAGTTCCAAATTCTAAATCTCAAATCAATTTACGGAAAATCATAACCACCTTTATCAAATTCAAACTTTCAGAACAATAAATGTTCATACTTGATATTTTGAGTTTTTTCTTTTTTGAAAAAAACAACTGTATCAATTTTAAAAATAATCATAGCTAAAACTAAAAGATTTTCTTTAGTCTGGTGATAACTCTAAAAAAAATTTAAAATCTGAATTTCAAGATTTAAAATAAATACATAAGTTTTATCATAACATGTATGTTCTACCAATTATACACATAAAGTAGAATCCGAGTCTCAATAGCAATATATAAACAAAGAAGCATATATACTTGAAGCATGCCATAAAGACGTACAAATATTCGCATAGTAAGCTATAACAATAATTAGGTCATACAATTGTCTGTTCAATGTTCTGTTAGCCATTAATTATTTGTATGTATATTTATTCATCTTGTATATAATACATATAAAATTATATCCATCAGATCCAATATCATAAATCAATTCCAAAGTTTGATCGATTGAAATTTCTTAGTGTCAAACATTATTCCAAAATTCCAAATTATATAATTTCAACCTTTTGCAACAACAATTAAACTTAGACTTCAGAACCTGCTTTAAAAGTATAAGATTTTCAGATTTAAAGCATATCATTCATAAGAACTTAAAAAGGTTTAGTCTTACTTGAAAATTACTATGAATTATTGATCCACGAAAGTTCGTTCATCACCCGAACAAAAAAATTTCTTTAACAATCTCCTTCCACGATCACAAAGAGACTATTCGTGCTGATAACGTGTAGTAAAATATTTATTTGGTTAAGTGATTATGTGTGAAGAGAATGATAAACAATGGTGATAATTGTAAAGAGAGATAACAGAGAGAAAAACAAATGTGTATAAAATTGGGGGATCTGATTTGGGGAGGGGAGATATATTATTAAATAACCAATTTGTTACATGGGGAGTTACAAATCCCAAATATATGGGATGTGGGATAGTGGATAGCTATTACAAAATAAGTCCCTAAACTATTAGGAATACCCACTAATATATATTATTTACAACACTACTATTTTTCTCTTTTCTTTTCGTAATCGCAATTGTGAGACTATTTTATAAAACCAATAAAACTTATTATTTAGAATAGGGGTAGAACAAATCCATTTCAGTCAGTCGTATAGGGGTAGAACAAATCCATGTCTTACAAACTTAATATCTACTAAGTATCGATGTATAATTAATAGCTAGTTCATTTAAACAATTGATGGAAACAACAAAAGCATATTCCAGGACATGCAAATATCGAGCACATAATTAAATCTAATTAATTGATTACATGTCTCTTCTCGAATGATTTTCTTAATAAGAAAAAAATTTCTTCATATTGTAGGTATGAACAATCATAGAGCACTCACTGATTTCGAATAACTTTAGTGATACTAAAGTATCCCATGTATGTGTATATTATTATTCCGTCTTGGTTAGTATACCATGTTACTTAACATCCAGTAAATAGTAGTTGGAAATTATATTCTGGCCCATTTTCAACATTTCATTTATACTTGGCTAGCTATTATGTACATACATATTATTTCCTTCTTTGAGGCATGCATGAGTATGTAACACATTCCAGTCCATGTGTTCTTTTCAGACTATGTTTTGCATGCAGGATGAACCAATTGATCGGAGTTTTGCTATTTCAGAGTTCTATGAATTGAGAGACTCTTTTGCTGTTAAACCATGGGCGTGTGTAGCTAAAACTCAGCAGCAGCGGATCAAATCTATTAGCCAATCAGGCCACAACAATGTTAACAAATGACAACAACATTGAAAATGTAAATTTAGTGATTTTTTTTCTTCATTGAAAATGTAATTTACTAAGTATCCATGTATCAGGAGTTTTACAAATTTTCCTAATCCAAATTTGCAAAGCAGTATGTGACAAATCATGGTTTCTGAAATTCACCAATAAAATTTGCCATTTACTTGCATGATAAAAAGTGTTAATCACCAGTGTTGATATATATAATCCTTTTACTATCAATATCCAAATAATGAATGAATTAAGTTCCAAATTCTAAATCTCAAATCAATTTACGGAAAATCATAACCACCTTTATCAAATTCAAACTTTCAGAACAATAAATGTTCATACTTGATATTTTGAGTTTTTTCTTTTTTGAAAAAAACAACTGTATCAATTTTAAAAATAATCATAGCTAAAACTAAAAGATTTTCTTTAGTCTGGTGATAACTCTAAAAAAAATTTAAAATTTGAATTTCAAGATTTAAAATAAATCCATAAGTTTTATAATAACATGTATGTTCTACCAATTATACACAAAGTAGAATCCGAGTCTCAATAGCAATATATAAACAAAGAAGCATATATACTTGAAGCATGCCATAAAGACGTACAAATATTCGCATAGTAAGCTATATCAATAATTAGGTCATACAATTGTCTGTTCAATGTTCTGTTAGCCATTAATTATTTGAATGTATATTTATTCATCTTGTATATAATACATATAAAATTATATCCATCAGATCCAATATCATAAATCAATTCCAAAGTTTGATCGATTGAAATTTCTTAGTGTCAAACATTGTTCCAAAATTCCAAATTATATAATTTCAACCTTTTGCAACAACAATTAAACTTAGACTTCAGAACCTACTTTAAAAGTATAAAATTTTCAGATTTAAAGCATATCATTCATAAGAATTTAAAAAGGTTTAGTCTTACTTGAAAATTACTATGAATTATTGATCCACGAAAGTTCGTTCATCACCCGAACAAAAAAATTTCTTTAACAATCTCCTTCCACGATCACAAAGAGACTATTCGTGCTGATAACGTGTTGTAAAATATTTATTTGGTTAAGTGATTATGTGTGAAGAGAATGATAAACAATGGTGATAATTGTAAAGAGAGATAACAGAGAGAAAAACAAATGTGTATAAAATTGGGGGATCTGATTTGGGGAGGGGAGATATATTATTAAATAATCAATCTGTTACATGGGGAGTTACAAATCCCAAATATATGGGATGTGGGATAGTGGATAGCTATTACAAAATAAGTCCCTAAACTATTAGGAATACCCACTAATATATATTATTTACAACACTACTATTTTTCTCTTTTCTTTTTGTAATCGCAATTGTGAGACTATTTTATAAAACCAATAAAACTTATTATTTAGAATAGGGGTAGAACAAATCCATTTCAGTCAGTCGTATAGGGGTAGAACAAATCCATGTCTTACAAACTTAATATCTACTAAGTATCCATGTATAATTAATAGCTAGTTCATTTAAACAATTGATGGAAACAACAAAAGCATATTCCAGGACATGCAAATATCGAGCATATAATTAAATCTAGTTAATTGATTACATGTCTCTTCTCGAATGATTTTCTTAATAAGAAAAAAATTTCTTCATATTGTAGGTATGAACAATCATAGAGCACTCACTGATTTCGAATAACTTTAGTGATAATAAAGTATCCCATGTATGTGTATATTATTATTCCGTCTTGGTTAGTATACCATGTTACTTAACATCCAGTAAATAGTAGGAAATTATATTCTGGCCCATTTTCAACATTTCATTTATACTTGGCTAGCTATTACGTACATACATATTATTTCCTTCTTTGAGGCATGCACGAGTATGTAACACATTCCAGTCCATGTGCTCTTTTCAGACTATGTTTTGCATGCAGGATGAACCAATTGATCGGAGTTTTGCTATTTCAGAGTTCTATGAATTGAGAGACTCTTTTGCTGTTAAACCATGGGCGTGTGTAGCTAAAACTCAGCAGCAGCGGATCAAATCTTTTAGCCAATCAGGCCACAACAAAGTTAACAAATGACAACAACATTGAAAATGTAAATTTAGTGATTTTTTTTTCTTCATTGAAAATGTAATTTACTAAGTATCCATGTATCAGGAGTTTTACAAATTTTCCTAATCCAAATTTGCAAAGCAGTATGTGACAAGTCATGGTTTCTGAACCAATAAAATTTGCCATTTACTTGCATGATAAAAATTGTTAATCTCCAGTGTTGATATATATAATCCTTTTACTATCAACATCCAAATAATGAATGAATTAAGTTCCAAATTCTAAATCTCAAATAAATTTACGGAAAATCATAACCACCTTTATCAAATTCAAACTTTCAGAACAATAAATGTTCATACTTGATATTTTGAGTTTTTTTTGAAAAAAAACTACTGTATCAATTTTAAAAATAATCATAGCTAAAACTAAAAGATTTTCTTTAGTCTGGTGATAACTCTAAAAAAAATTTAAAATCTGAATTTCAAGATTTAAAATAAATACATAAGTTTCATCATAACATATATGTTCTACCAATTATACACATAAAGTAGAATCCGAGTCTCAATAGCAATATATAAACAAAGAAGCATATATACTTGAAGCATGCCATAAAGACGTACAAATATTCGCATAGTAAGCCATATCAATTATTAGGTCATACAATTGTCTGTTCAATGTTCTGTTAGCCATTAATTATTTGTATGTATATTTATTCATCTTGTACATAATACATCTAAAATTATATCCATCAGATCCAATATCATAAATCAATTCCAAAGTTTGTTCAGATGAAATTTCTTAGTGTCAAACATTGCACCAAAATTCCAAATTATATAATTTCAACCTTTTGCAACAACAATTAAATTTAGACTTCAGAACCTGCTTTAAAAGTATAAGATATTCAGATTTAAAGCATATCATTCATAAGAATTTAAAAAGGTTTAGTCTTACTTGAAAATTGCTATGAATTATTGATCCACGAAAGTTCGTTCTTCACCCGAACAAAAAAAATTCTTTAACAATCTCCTTCCACGATCACAAAGAGACTATTCGTGCTGATAACGTATTGTAAAATATTTATTTGGTTAAGTGATTATGTGTGAAGAGATTGTTGAACAATGGTGATAATTGTAAAGAGAGATAACAGAGAGAAAAACAAATGTGTATAAAATTGGGGGATCTGATTTGGGGAGGGGAGATATATTATTAAATAACCAATCTGTTACATGAGGAGTTACAAATCCCAAATAAATGTGATGTGGGATCGTGGATAGCTATTACAAATAAGTCCCTAAACTAATGAATACCCACTAATATATATTATTTACAACACTACTATTTTTCTCCTTCTTTCCGTAATTGCAATTGTGAGACTATTTTATAAAACCAATAAAACTTAATATTTAGAATGCTCCAATTAAAACAAATTTTATTTTTAAAAATGTTGATTTTTTTTTTCCTGCTTCAAAATAGCGATAAAAGAAGATCATAAGTTTTCTTTTTAGATTCTTTTCCCTAAATCATAATTAGGATTTGGGAAAAAAAGGGTGAAAACATACTTTTGATACTAAATTTTATTTCAAAAAATACATTTAATACCAATTTTTTCGAAAAAAATATATTTACCATGATTCACACCATCTTGACACATTTACTTTTGCCATCAATTTTCGAATGAAATTCAATATGTGCCGCTCACGTGCCTCTTAAATTAACAATGGTGGGTCTTTGAAACCCGTGTCTGTTTTGCTCTCATTCTCAACTTAACGGGCACATGAGCGACACATGCACAATTCCGTTCGAAAATTGACATCAAAACTATATATGTCAAGAGGGTGTAAATCGTGGTATAAAATGTGTTTTTTGAAATAATTGGTACCAAATATATTTTTTGAATTTAAGTTTAGTATCAAAAGTATTTTTCCTTTTTTTTTTCTTTAAACTTTTGATCCAAAATTTAAATTAAGATGAGGGGGAAAAATTCGGCCCAAAACTGCGATTAGAACGAGCATAAATTTTATTATTAAAAATAGGAAAATTCTTACTCACACCGAGTTTAGCCGAACCCAAAGTAACTATATGGCAAGTGCTTGTTTTGTGATTGGATGTAACTCTTAAGAGAGTGACCAATCACAAAGTGCAATGCACTTGCTTGGTGGCTGGATGAATTTAGCCAAGCCGGGGTTTGGACAACATAATTTTTCCTTTTTAAAAATTGTTGCTCCAAAATTATAAAGGAAAATAAAAATGAAATTTTCTTTTAATTTCTGTTCTAAAATCGCAATTAGGAAGAACAAAATAAATTTCTCAAAATCGCGATTAGGTAAAGCAAGTTTTTTTGTTTTAAAGCTTTTGTTTCAAAATCGAGATTGGATCGATCCCTCCTAAAAACAAATTTGTGCCTTTTGAAAAAACATATCATGGTCAAATTCTTCAATTAACTTTCATAAGCTTGAGAGTGTTGCTCACTCTCTGAATTGGGCAAAAAATTGTCCCAAATCTTGCTCCAATTTCCAGACTTAAAGGGTAAAATTGTTAGCTTGAAATTTTTTGGGGCAAACTTGCCTACAATCAAAAGTTATGGGACCAATGTTTCTTTTTTCCCTCATGGATTCTTATGTAAATTTGATTATCCATGTAAAATTTTGCAAAGCCTCCACATCAGCAAATTAAATTATATTTGAAAATATAGTTGTTAATAAAAGTAATATAGAATGTCGATCTTTAAAGTCATTTATTTCATATATTAAAATGTTATTAATTAACTTATTATCTATATATATTTTTAATATTTTAAAAAGAATTACATCGAATCTATATTATTATTTATATTTTACGTATAAAAATTAATACAATATTATTTATAATGTCTTTCATAATTAAATATTTAAAGAAGAATAAAAAATAATACTTATATAAAATTTGAACTATGACTATTGGAGTGCATAGACTATTGTCTTAAATTAAAGGCCCCTAGATTAAAATCATGCATATTGTAAAAGACATCATCATTACATCATTTCACTCGTTCATAAGAATTTTCCATTTATATTTAATATATATGCATGTCAAATCTAATTGTATAAAAATGTCAACAAATTTTCTTCTCAAAAGAAAAAGAATGTTAACAAATTTCACATTCACTTTTAAGCAAAATATTCACGTAATCTGATGGTAAATTACAAAATAATTCCATATTTGCATGCATCAAATTCAAATTGACTAAAAGAAGGAAAAAAGATTCACGTTCATTCGTTGCATGCATAAAATTGTTTTTCACCTTTTCTGGAGATATGAATGAAAACTGATACTACTCTTATCCACAAATGAATTTGGCTGCAATTTTTAATCAATATGGTTTCCTGATTTTTTCCATGACTTATTCCACAAAATAAATTATAATACCCTAATTTAGTCCGAAGAATTTACTCCCTAATATTTATATATATATTTGTTAATTCCAAAAGCTAATCAATCAGTTCTATCTAACAGGTTCGATTCCTTTAACTTTTTTCTTTGTTCATATATATTGCAAATGAGCCATTGAAAATTGCGAATTAATTGAAAACGTTTAATGTTATGAATTTGTTACTTGTATTTGTGTATCATACTCATGCAGTATATGAATCAAATGATCTAAAACATTTTTTGTACATTTTGATCTATTCTTGCAATTTATTGTTTTAAATATATATATTTAATAAAACAATTTTTAGGATATTCTTGGATTAAGGATGGGAAAATTTCGAATCCGGCTTGGGTGGAACGTTGTAGTAGTTTTGCAACTGTTTCTTCTACTAGGTGATTCTCAGAATTTGAACGGGTGAGTTCATATATGCATATACTAATTCATTCATTATATAGTTGTTTACTTAATCTTTTCTTTTTACTCCCTCCGTTTTTTATTTTTATTTTTTGTTCTGAAGGATTGCACACGAATTAAAAAATGTAATAAATTGTCTCTTTTTTAAGCAAGAAACCAAATAATTACAAGCATTAACAAGAAGGGTAATATTATTAGAAAATAAATTTTATATTGAAATCTAAAATAACAAATAAAAGTAAAAAAACTTCTTATGCAAAAGCGACCATTAAAAAAAAATGGAAGGAGTAGTTCTTAAATACAACTAAAGTTGTATCTTCATAGAGATATTTTATAATATTATCTTTTTGGGTTTCCTAATCATAGTCATGTCTTACACCTGATTTTACAATATTACTTGCACATTAATTGTTAGTGATCTTGATCATTTTATTTCTTGTTTAATATAAAGTGACATATCTTAATTACATAATTCTTTTTGTTTTTGCCTTAGCTAAGATTAATAAATGTTTCTTAAAGCCCTCTCTATACTTTCAATTCAATATATCCACAATTACCTTTTCGCTAACGGTTACAAAAATTTAATTATTTAAAATTATATTTTGACATTGGATTTGTAAGATCGAAAAAGAGGCAAATTGATAATATGGTATTAGAAAATAGGAAAGTGCTCCCAGCTTAGGCCATCTCCAATCGTTAGGGGGAGGGGGAGGGGGATTTTGAGGGGGAAAAGAAAATTGGTCTTCAATAGTGGGGGGGAGTGGGGAGGGGAGGGAGAGTGGGAGGGGGAATGAGAGACAAAGGGCAAAAACTTGCCCTCCGGCCATCTTCAATGGTAAGGGGGAGGGGGAGGGGGATTTTTGGGTTTTTCTAAAATTATGGTCTTCAATGGTGGGTGGGAAGGGGGAGGAGAGTGGGAGTGGGAGTGGGAAAGAAAGGGCAAAAGCTTGCCCCTCCTTTGCCCCTCGGCTCACAAGCTACATTTTTTTTTTTTTTCGTTTTTTGTACATTTGATGGTTTTTATTTTAATAAATTTTGTGTATGGATTAATAAATTTTATATTATAAAAAATTAAATCTTTACAGGAATTAGTTTTAATTAGATATTTTAAATTTTAATTTTAATTTGGATAAAATGTACAAATGATTCAAATTATAAATTATTTTTTTATCAAATAAATGAACTTTAATATGTTTAAAACTCGAGTATAACTTGATATATATAAGTGATTGCGATTTTTTTATAATAATAATAATAATAATAATAATAATTATTATTATTATTATTATTATTATTATTATTATTATTATTATTATTATTATTATTTCATAATTATTATTATTATTACTATTACTAATATTATTATTACTATTATTAATATTAAAATATAATCTTTTATATAAGTACGATTTAATTTAACAAAATTACATATTAAAAAAGTTAAACTTCATAATAGAACACTTAAAATATTTAAACAAATAAGAATACATATTAAAATTCATCGACCGTGCCTTTCCCACACATGGGCAATTAAGTCGTCCCGAAGTTTACGATTGGCTACTACCGATCGTATTGCTTGATGGCGCATCATATAATTCTCCATGGATAATTCACCACATCTTGGATTAACCTCTCGCGTTGGTCCTGGATAAATATTAGCACGGGCTCTACGAGATGTGAAAATATTTGTATCATCATCTTCATACTCGGCATCATCGTATTCATGACGTTCGTCCTCCACAATCATATTGTGAAGTACTACACAAGTAAGCATAATATCGCTTAAGTCCTCCGTATGCCATCCTCTTCCTGGCTGACAGACTATGGCGAAACGAGCTTGCAGAATTCCGAAAGCTCGTTCGACATCCTTGCGATAAGATTCTTGCAATTTTGAGAATAGTTGTTCTGGAGGGGTACGCGGTCGCCTGATGGATTGAATTAACGTGCCCCATTTTGGATAAATACCATCGGCAAGATAGTACGGCATTGTGTAGACGTTGCCATTCACCGTATAGCTCACTTGTGAGACGTTTCCACGAGTGAGGTCATCAAACAAGGGTGAACGACCAAGGACAGTCAGGTCATTTTGCGCACCGGGTATGCCAAAAAAGGCATGCCATATCCAAGTGTCTGATGAAGCTACTGCTTCAAGAACAATTGTGGGTTTTTTAGTTTTGCCAGAAAAGCTCCCTTGCCATGCGGTTGGACAATTTTTCCATGTCCAGTGCATGCAGTCTAAAGACCCGATCATTCCTGGGAATCCACGTCGTACTACTACTACTATTATTCTTATTCTTATTTATTATTATTTTATCATTATTGTTACTATTACTATTATTATTAATATTAGTAATTTTGATAATAATAATTTTTGTATTATTATTATTATTATAATTATTATTATTATTATTATTATTATTACTACTAGTACTACTATTATTATTATTATTATTATTTTATCATTATTGTTACTATTACCATTATTATTATTATTAGTAATTTTAATAATAATAATTTTTGTATTATTATTATTTATTATTATTATTATTTTGTATTTTTATTTTTATTATTATAATTATTTTTGGTTTATTATTATTAATATTTTTGTATTTTTATTATTATTAAATTATTTTATAATGATAATTTTTGTATTATTATTATTATTATTATTATTATTATATAATTATTTTTGTATTATTATTTTTGTTATTTATTATTTTTACTTTTTTGTATTTTTATTATTGTTATTATTATTTTATTATTATTATTGTATGCCCCTAACTGTTGAAGACGATTATGGAGTGGGAGGGGGAGTGGGAGGGGGAGAGGGGGAGGGGGAGGGGGCAGTTTTGCCCCAACGATTGGAGATGGCCTTAAACAATCTAACTCTATTAGATGAGAGAGCGTTCCCAGGTCATAGTTACATGCCTGGCAATTCAATTTAGGAAGTGGTTTAAAGAAACCTTTAAGTTGTTGGATGATTTGGACCAATATTTCATTCCTTAATTTTTTTTTTTTTCAATTTCCCAAGCTTTAATTCCTTTTGAGGCGAGTCGAACGGATTAAGTGAGAAACTTTTCTAACAGGACATGGAACCTGGATTCGCTATTTTGTAATAACTAGTTAATTCCACTAAACCAACTGTATACATGTCTAATATATTCACATTTTAGTTTTTGATTATCTTTGTTTAACTGCAGAACAACTTTGTTGGAAGAAAGCATTCAAGCTAATTTCTCCGATTTCGGAGTGCATTTGCATCGACATAATCAACATGTAAAGCTTACTCCAATTTGTTAACCAATTAACTAGTAATGATTGTCTTATTTTCTTTTCTTTTTGTTTTTCTTTTTTGATAAGTAACTAATAATGTTTGTCGACTCCACCCAAAAAAAAAAAATTTATCAATTAAATTTTAGAATTAAATACTCTTCGATGATACCTTATGTTAATGTCGTCAGTGATGACCTATATATATTTTCATTTGGGTATACACAACTAATGGTCTTCATTATCATTAACTTTTTATAGAGTGATCCCTCTTGTATTATTTTTTCCATGCTAGCCCCCACTATTAATTATTTGTTTCACTTTGATCATTTACAAGGGGTCTTTTACTTATAATGTTACATTTTAATCCCTCATAAACTAATTTTATATCAATTAAGTCCCTCATAAAACTGTTTATTTGTCAATTTAGTCCCTTATAAAACTATTTCTTTATTAATTTAGTCCCTCATAAAACTGTTTTGTCACTTGAGTTCACCTTGGACCACATGAAAATGACCAAAGTGAAACAAATAATTCATATTGGGGACTAACATGGAAAAAAAAAAGCACAAAAAAGACCACTCTGTAAAAAATTAATGATAAGAAGGATCATTAGTGCAGGGCCGGCCCTGAGGGTAGGCGGCATAGGCGGCCGCTTAGGGCCACCGACTCGCGAGGGCCTCCGGCAAAAAGTACATATATGCATGCATATATAAATATAAATATAAGTGTACTTGTATATTTTATAAACATGTGATATAGTTGAAGTGGTAATGTCTTTACATCTCATCAAAAAGGTCCAAGGTTCGAAACTTTTCATGTCTTGTGTTTATTTTTTATTTTTGTTATTTGTTTTGAGGAGCCCACATTTTAACATGGAAAACCCAAAAACATTGCTTAAATTTTCAAAATCAGATCCAGTACATTCATAAATAATTTAGTGGATCCTCATATTTAGACTAGTTGGCCATACGTTAAGATATATATTATATAAATAAAAAAGTAAAAAAAAAAAATCTTTATATTACAATTTCAAATTTATGTGACCAACGGATCCATAGGATTATCTCATAATTTAAATACTTTAGTATTCGACCTTGCATATCTAATCATCCTTTCCGACAATTTTAAATAAATTATACCTAGATTTTTTTATCATCAATGGATGTTATGTGACGTAACTTTAATATTAATATGTTTCTTTATATCTAAAATTAATACATTAATAAAAATGTGTCTCATGTTACCCTATTTTTTTTTTTATGAAAGCGAGATTATATATATGATTCATTATTCATTATTGATTCTTGTTTTTTTAATTAATAGTTTTTTTGTTTGTTTAATAAGTTTGTATTAATTATTAACATAATATAAGAACATAAAAATTCAAGGGCCACTTTTTTAATGTCTGCTTAGGGCCACCGAAAACTCAGGACCGGCCCTGATTAGTGGTGTTTACCCTTTTCCTTTTAAACTTAAATTTAGATCGATGTACTATAGCAATAATTTTCGATTCTCTTCTCAACCTATATATGTATCACAGGTGGTAATGAGTAATGGCATTGTTAGCGTGACATTAACTGTACCAGGTGGTCTAGTTACCGATATAACATACAAAGGAAGTGAAAATTTGCTTGAAACCCAAAATAGAGAAGATAATAGAGGGTATACATACAAATACACTTTATTATATTTTTTTTCTCTTTTAATCTCTTTAAAAAAATGAGTTTAAATATTGAATTTAATAACGCCTTGTAATGATAGGTATTGGGATGTTCTTTGGAACAAGCCAGGGGATCATGATACCATGGATAAGTAAGTATCGAATAGTTAATTTAATTTACTTAGGTCATTATATTTAAGAGTTAATGATAATTTACATTCATGTGATATATATATATATATATATATATATATATATATATATATATATATATATATATATATATATATATATATATATATTGTTTAATTTATCTTTATGTGATTTAAAAAAGAACATTTTACCTCCTATAATTATATAAAAGTTTCACACCGTCTCACTGTCATTTTTATATGTGACACTTTACCCCTTTGTATTATAATAACGTTGCAGTTTACCCCTCTGTGTTATGATAACTGTTGCAATTTATTCCATGTGTTATGATAAATGTGGTAATTTACCCCCTTATGTTACAAAACATTTTTCATGCCCACTCTCAGTTTCGGCAAGTGAGTTACACTCTCTGACTGAAAAAAGTAAGTTGTTTCTTTAAAATTTCCAAATGAAAATAATCGGTTGGAAAAATATTTCAACCGAAAAGTTTTCAGTTGGAATATTTTCCAACCGATTTTGAAGTCGGTTGGAATTTCGGTTGCCAAAAAATTCGATTGGAATTTCGGTTGCAAACCCAATTCCAACGGAGATTTTTCCAACCGATATTTTCGGTTGCAAAATCAGTTGGAAATTCAATTTTTCAACCGATTTTTATCCATTTTCAGTTGCAATTTCGATTGCAATTTTTGTTTTTTCTAGTAGTGATTATGCATTTCAATGGGGATAAATTGGCATTAACTCTTGTATTTAATGGCTACAATAAAATGGGCAGATTACTAGGAACAAGTTACAAGGTGATAGTGCAAAACAAGGAACAAACAGAGATTTCATTCACCACAACATGGGCAGTTGGTAGTTACAAAGTTCCTTTAAATGTTGATAAAAGGTTAAGTTCTTTGAAATTTCATGTCAAATTAAATTGAACATTTTATCAAATTTGATAATTTTAATTTGCTAATAAGCAGATTTGTAATGGTACGTGGCTCACATGGATTCTATACATATATTGTTCTTGAGCGTTTAAAAGGATGGCCTGCTTTCGATATCCAAGAAGGAAGAATTGTGTTCAAGCTTCAAGAAAACAAGTACTTAAAATTCATCCATCTTAATTCTTTCTATTTCTTTTAAATTGTTAGATGGGAGTGGCTATGGGCAGTTCCACTTGTGGAAAACTGCCCATAGTTCCACACTTGAAAAATATTTTATTATTATTTTGGTGACCTGCTAATCAAGTCACTTTTAGCATTTGTGCTTTTACATAATTGCCCCTGTTTATTAATAATACAAAATAAAATCATAAAATCCCATTTATTTCATTTACATATTTGCCCTTCCTTGTTATTAATATATATTAAACCATAAAATCAAATATATAGTAAAAACATAAATTTTACTTTTTGTATATACAAATTTATTTAACTAATTTGATTTTATAAATAATATTTTGATTTTATAAATTTGAAATAATTCTTTAAAATAATTCTTTATTGATTTTATTGAAATACTAAATTAGTTTTAATAATATTAGATAAATTAATACTTTATTGAAATACTATTTTGATTTCATTTACATATTTTTGATTTATATAATGTATTAATTTATCTAATATTATTAAAACAATAAAGTTATATATTATTAATATAATAAATAATTATAATTAAAAAAAAAACTAAACCCTAACACCCCCACCCCACCCCCGTAAACCCTAACCCTAACTACCCCACCCCGGCGGCGGCGGCCTGGGCTCGTCGTCCCAGGCCGGCGGCGGCCTGGGATTGTCGTCCTAGGTCGGCGACCAGTCCCAGGCCGCCGGACGGGCCTGGAACGAATGAACCCAGGCCACGGCGGCCTGGGTTCTGCAAGTCGCAACCCAGGCCGTGGTGGCCTGGGTTCGTCCGTCCCAGGCCCCGCCGGCCTGGGAGGGGTCGATCCCAGGCCGCCGCTGGCCTGGGACGACGATCCCAGGCCGGCGGCGGCCTGGGATATGTTTGGTGACGGCGGAAATTTGGTTACGGTGGCTTAGGAAGATGTTTGGTTACGGTGGCTTAGGAAGATGATCTCCGGGAAGAGGACCGTCGGCCTGGGAAGACGATCTTCGGCCGGTGGTCGGTATGAGTGGGAGAAGGAAGGGGCGGGTGGGTGGGTTGGGGAGGAAGGAGTGAGTTTTAGATTTTTTTTTTAATTTTTTTCAGAATTAATTGAACATGGGGTATAAAAGTAATTGCGATTTTATCATAGTATATTTTTGCTTCCGGTAATAGGTAACGATTTTGCCACATGGCATCCACTGAATGGTGCTGAACTGCTTCTAGCAAGGCCGTTGTTAGATAGTATTTTAAACTTCTAAAATTTAAGTTACAAAAATTAAATACTGCTAAATGGGAATGCTAATCAGAGAAGTGAATTTGATTTTCATGTTCCATATTCCTTCGTCCATACTTTTTACTCTAATTTCTATTTTCGGATGTCCCAAAACAAAACTTCATTTCCTTATTTAAAAAAATCTTTTTCAAAAATACTCTTTCGCATAAAGTAATGATCTAGTTTTTACACCAATAATTGTCAACCACTATTTTTAGGGGCAGAAATACATGTAGATATGTGATTTTTTTTTTTTTTAACTCTTACTTCAAACTCCACGCTAAAAGTGAAAGGAGAAAAAAGAATTTGGAACGGACGAAGTATTATGGTAATTGGTACCAAATTTAAAAAAGGAAAGAAAAAAAATGACCATGTTTTGATCTATTTAAATGATTCAGACCGGTTTCTATTAGACTTTCTAAATTCCTTATCATATTCAAGTTTATCAATTGGGCTTGGGTTGGATTTTCTATACACTTTTCAAATTTAATCTACACTTTTTATTGTCCCATCATCATACAGATATGCTTACGGTGTTCATATTTTCTTCTTGGGTGATTTACCATCGGAAATTCTGAGGTTAAATTAGTCATTATATAAAGAATCTTTTGACGTTTCAGAAATTAGAAGAAGACCCGCCCCCTATGGTTCAACAACCCTTACAAAGAACACCCCTACAACTTGTGAAAACATTTTTCTAAAAAACCTGTAAGGAGTGTCCTAGTAATATATTAAACTACATAGAGTTTCTTTAATTACGATAAGCCTAGGGAGTCTCAGTGTCAATCACCATTTCTTCTTTGTCCATCAACATTTCACATAAAAATCTTCAATCCGGTCTTGCTCAAAATTATTTATTAGATCTCGTTAGATACTAACGGTGATCATAATATATGAATAAAAATATATATGGTAGGTTAGAGTTGATGTACATAAATATATTCGTAAAGACCGTGATCCACAATCAATATGAGATTGGCGCACTATAATTCTCCCATGGGATTGGAACACTACAATCTCCCCAACTCAATAGCCCAAGATCGTTCCCGTTGTACCACAAAATCGGCTCTGATACCATTGTAAAGACCGTGATCCATTTCTAGCTCAGTCAACATTCTTGGGCTCTAATTCATTGGCCCAAAATATATAAACCCATGTTGACAAGTACGTAATAATTCAAACAATTCTTCCACAATCTATGTGGGATTTGAGTGTTACATACACATTGAATGAAAATGTCAAATAAAGTTTAACATGTTCATTTGCTTAACTATGGTCAAAATTTTATCAAGGTTCCACTACATGGCAATCTCGGATGAAAGAAAAAGGGTCATGCCAATGCCCGTGGATCGGGCTACGGGCAGGGTTCTAGATTATAAAGAAGCTATTCTCTTGACGAATCCAAAAAATCCAGAGCTCAAAGGAGAGGTATGGAAAAATTATCTATCATACAACATATTCTACATAGACAATTAAATTGACCTCTTAGTTTCATTGACATTGCAACATAAACTTTGTTCCCGAGTTAAAAGATGTGTTATGTCTGTTTTGATCCACTCAAAAAGGGTTGGATCTGGGCCAATTCTTTTAATGCTAATATGTCATGTTTGTTAATTACAGAGTGAATGGCAAATTAACTTTCCAAAAACCCATTAATTGTATCTTCCTTATGATCAATTGTTCATCATATAACAAAGAAAAATTGACCTTCACTATTTCCTATCCAAATAATAGTGATCAAGTATAAATAAAGGGATGATTAGAGTTATGTACTCGAATAATGCCAATGTCATTTCCGAATGAATCAACAATTTCTAACCAACACTTTTGTCTAATTTTAGTATTTTGTAAGTAGACACAAATGAATAGTTACATGCAACTTATATATTATTCTTAATTATGTTATTATTTGTTGATATTTAGGTGGATGACAAGTATTTGTACTCTTGTGATAACAAAGACAACAAGGTGTATGGTTGGATGAGCAGTGACAACATTGGTTTTTGGATGATAACTCCTAGTAATGAATTTCGCACTGGCGGTCCGTTTAAACAAGATCTTACTTCTCATGTTGGTCCAACTGTACTTAATGTAAGTACTTCCATTAATCACTATATAAATTAATCTACTAAGGATAAACACGCACTTTTCATATCAAATTTTAGTCCAAAAACACATGTCACTTGACACATTTAGGGGGAAAATGTATATTACTACCCTGTGATATCGAAAACCTGCAAAAAACTACCCTGTGAAATTTAAAAGATACAAAATTATGGGTATAGTATAAAAGTATAAGGGAGTTTGAACAATCGTTTAAAAGTACAAGAATTTTTTGCGCACACCTTAAAAAATATGAATTACTTTTTTACAAATATTAAGAAAAACGTAATAGTTTTTTGCAAACATTTCAATGCATAAGGAAGTTTGACACAAACTTCCAAATGTACAAGGAAGTTTTTTGCAATCGGTGGAAAACACAAGGAACTTTTACGCAAACTTTAAAAAACACAAGGAAGTTTTCTGCAAACTTAAAAAAACATAAGGAGGTTTTATGCAAACTTTAAAAAATACAAGGAGGTTTTACGCAAACTTTAAAAAACACAAGAAAGTTTTCTGCAAAGATTCAAATGTACAAGGGTATTCTTGTCATTTTGAATGAAAAATTACGTCAGAAACAAAAAAATCGTATTTTTGGCGCGTAGAATACACGCACGTCAAAAAATTGATGGAGGGAGACGGAATGGGTGTAATTTGCGGGGTTTTTGAAAACACAAGAAAGTCTGGTGAAAAAAAAATTCACACGGTAGTTTTTTGTAGGTTTCCGATGTCACAGGGTAGTAATATGCATTTCCCCCCACATTTAGTTCTGCTGTCAATTTTCGAACGGAATTCAGCATGTGCCGCTCATGTGCCGGTTAAGTTAACGATGATGGGTCTTTAAAGCCCGTCCCTGTTTTCCCTCCCATTGTTAACTTAATAGGCACATGCTGAATTTTGTCCGAAAATTGACGGTAAAAATAAATGTGTCAAGAGGGTGTCAATCATAGTATGACATGTGTTTTTTCGAATAACTTTATACAAAATGTGTTTTTCGGACTTAAGTTTGGTATCAAAAGTGATTTACCCTGATTGATCTATTTATATACCTTAATAAAATCATTGAGAAAATGTTAGATTATTGTATCATTAGTAACGAATTAATGTGTCTGGTTTGGAAAGATGTTTATTAGCACACATTATGCTGGAGAGGATCTAGCTCTCAAATTTCAAAATGGAGAGTATTGGAAAAAAGTTTTTGGACCTGTTTATGTTTATCTCAACTCTCATGTTGCAGCAAAGACCAATCCATCTATTCTATGGAACGACGCTAAACATAGGGTACGTAGGTACTTATTTTTATCAATCAAGTGATACATGTTGTTTAAATTTAATGTGATATGAACTTAACTAAAAATCATTAATAAGCTGAAATGATACTTCATCTGTCCTTAAATTTTCACTATAATTTTATTTTTTGGGATGTTCTCAAATAATACTCATTTTCTATAAATAAAATTATTTTTCCCACAATATCCATTTACATAAGTAGTGATTTGACACCATTAACTGTCAAACACTACTTTTAAGGGTATATATGTAAAAATACCTAAAAGTTTCACCTTTTTAATTTACTCCATGACACAAGTAAAAAGATAAAAAAAATTGAGGACGGAGGAAGTATATAGTAATTTTAGGGGATTATTGGATTTTTGGTGCCACAATTATAGTTCGCTGACGTTTCTACCCCGTATCTTTTCAACCTAGTACATTTTGTGCCACAACTTCAACATCGGTAGCAATTTTGGTGCCAACTGATGCCCAATTTTAAAATTGGCTCGAAATCCCCACGTTCGCGCTACCTGACATGAAAATTGGCCTGCAAAAAAGGGATTTCGGACAAATTTTGGAATTGAGCCTCAATTGACACCAAAATTACTAACAATGTTAAAGTTGTAGCACCAAATATATCAGCCCAAAAAGATACAGGATAAAAACGCTATCCAACTATAGTTATAACACAAAAAATACAATAATCCCATAATTCCAGTGATACTCATTGTACTCATTTATTTGAGTAATGATCAGATGGTGAAGGAGGTTCGTAGTTGGCCATATAGTTTCCCACTTTCAACAAATTTTCTTAAATCAAGTCAAAGGGGAGCTGTAACCGGTAAATTACATGTTCATGACAGGTATGTATTCAATAAGTAGTCCACAATATCAAAACTTCTAGCTCGATTCAATTATTTTGAGAGAAAATATTTTACAAAATTAATCTATGAATTTGTTCCATGATCATGTATTTTGTTTCACACTCAAAAAATGAATTAGTTTTTATATAATGCGAGTTAAAAGCTAGAGATATAAATTTTCAAGGTTGATTAACAAACGGCCTGTGCCGGGAGCTTCAGCTTATGTGGGACTTGCATTGCCAGGAGATGCTGGCTCATGGCAATACGAAAACAAGGTTAATTATATTTAATTTTGCATTTTCCGAAATTCTAGGGAATACTTAGATATATTTTTTTAACACTAGGAAGATGCACACTCGTTGAGCGTGTTCAACTAATTACTATTGATTTTTTTTAAGCAATCCGATGTACAAAAATATTATAAATATAGGTATTAACAGAAAAATTGAACATCTCACAAAATTCTATAAATAGAAATCTTATTATTACTATAATGTATTATACATAGCTTTATTTTCTAAACAAAACTATAATCTAGTTATACCTTGTGATTTATAATCTAAATATTCTTTTTAAGTTTATTTTGCCTATGAAAATATTTTAGTTAATTGTGTCATTATCTAACTATTCTTTTTAGAGTTATTTTTGCTTTTTAAAATTACATAGGGGTATTTTATCCGTACAAAAAAGTTAAGAAATAGTCATGCTTTTATAATGAGAGTTGCATTCTTGGCACTGAGCTATAAGTCAATTTCCACTTTTGGGACAGAGCTATTACAAAATCGTCACTAAAATCGTCACCGCCTAAGTTCTAAAGCTTTGGTTTTTTATCCTTTCCAGGGTTATCAATTTTGGACACAAACAAATTCGAAAGGACATTTTTCGATTAAGAATGTGGTACCTGGGACATACAGTTTGTTTGCATTCGTTCCTGGAACTATTGGAGATTACAAATATGCTTATGACATAAAAATAAATCCAGGTTTTGATTCTAGTTTTTTCTTAAATATGATTATATTTGATGAATATAAAATGCTTATACATCAAACAAACCAATAAATTCAAACAAGATATATATTTGTCAGTAATTGTTGCAAATAATTAAAACAGGATCAAAAATTAAGTTAAAGAATGTGGTCTTTAAGCCTCCAAGAACAGGTGCCACATTGTGGGAGATTGGAATTCCTGATCGCACGGCTGCTGAATTTTTCATTCCAGATCCGAACCCTTCTTTCAAGATCCACCAATATGGAGTACCCGTTGAAAAGTTCGATTCAAATTGAAAAAAAAAAATTTACATACCTCTTTGAAATTATAAGAAGAGCTAGCATACATAATAATTAGTTGATCACTTCTCATCATTTAATTACAATGTCCAGGTTCAGACAATACGGCCTATGGACGCGTTACAAAGATTTTTATCCAAAGACGGATCTAGTTTTTATAGTTGGACAAAGTGATTATAGAAAAGATTGGTTTTTCGCACATGTTACCAGGTCAAATATTTTTCATATTTAACTCTCCGGTTTATTATAGAGTTTTTTCAGTGACTTCACTTAAGTAATCTATAATTAATGAAAAACTCATTATATTATTTTAATTAACAAATATAATTGTGTATTTGAGTTCATCGGCTTTTTATCTGTAAACAGGAACGTGGGAGCGGGTAAGTTTCAAGCGACAACATGGCAAATTGTATTTGAACTAAAAAATGTAATGAAAGCAGGAAATTACACTCTCCAATTAGCACTCGCATCAGCTAATGAAGCTGAAGTACAAGTAGGTCACCTCATTTAATTTCATCTTGCTAATTTCACTTTCTAGGATTTCTTAGCGCATATAAACAACTTCAACACTTTTTCTATAAAACAGTAGTTTTAGTATGAGTTAATGACAATTTACCCTCATGTGATATTCATAATGTTCACTTTACCTGTCTGTGATTTGGAAAAATAGCACTTTACGTATACCCCTGTAATTTTTGACACTTTTGACATTTTTATGTTTGGCATTTTACCTCTCTTTGTTATGATAATATGCCAATTTACCTCCTTATGTTACGAAATATGTTACAATTTATCTCCCTATGTTACAAAATACTTTTCATTTCTATTCTCGATTTCGACAAGTGAGTTACACTCTCCGACTCAAGGGTGTAAATTGCTCTTTTCAAATCAAAGAAAGATAAATTGAACACTATTAATAATTAGTATCATAGGAGGATAAATTGCCATTAACCTGTCTTTGTACCATGAAATTAAGGATACATTAATAGCTAAAATCTTTTTATTTTTTTCTATTTCTTTTTTTTGGTTTCCCAAGGGTTTAATCCCTTTCGAGGCGGGTCGGGCACATTAAGTAAGTACCTCTTCCAACAGGGATTCGAACCTGAGTCCGCTACTTTGTAGTGACTAGTCCCTTCCAGTAGACCAATTTTTTTCTATTTCTCTTGTATATTTATTTTTCCCTTCCTATTTTGGTATTCTCTCTTATACTGAAATATACAAATATATTGCTCATGTTTATATCAATATAAAAATTCTCAAGTTTCTGTTAAAAAAAAAACACCTAAATTACAAAATTGATTATGCTTATACCAATAAAAAAAAATCAAATTACGTACAAATCATGTCTACCATATGTGAAATATTACAAAAGATTTCCCCATCTCTATTTATTCGCACAAGTAATAATCCATACAATTCTCCATTGATTGATATAATCGATGACATTTTCTTCCTTCCATTGATGAGTGCTTGCGAGCTCGATCATACATAACTGATCTCCTAAAGTATTTTTTGGTTCCTAATTACTCATAGAATTGTTTTTCTTCAGCAAATTAAATAAATAATTTTGTTACTAACTCGTTACATATTTCAAGGTACGTTTCAATGATCCAAAATCAGGTCCACATTTTACAACTAACAAGATAGGCAGAGACAATGCATTGGCAAGACACGGCATTCATGGGTTGTACCGCTTGTACAGTATACGAGTACAAGGCAGTAAGCTTGTCAATGGAAATAACACAATATTTCTAACCCAAGCAAGATGGCAAGGACCTTTCAAAGCAGCCATGTATGATTATATACGATTTGAACAGGCTGCTTAATTAATTAATAAGAAATTGAAACACTTTTGAAGGATATTTAATTAAATGAATAAAATATTTAATTCGTGCATGATTTCTCGTGTTTTTTAATTAATTGATATATCATCATTTTATTTTTCAGAATCAACCCATGGGTTATCGTTTAGCTCTGTAATCTAAGGACATTCAACTATATACTAGATAATTATTGCAAAAGATGAAATGAACCATTTATAGTAAGTGCATTGTATTAATCGGAAAAATAGTTTCCATAAATAGTACAGAATACGAAGCAAAAAAATTTGGCTTCCAGGATACTATTCTATCAGAGAGGTCGATTAAAGCTCCTTGTTAATGAGATTTGACCTGTACTTAAGAAGATCGTTAGGACTCGCCGGGATTGTCCTTGACGTGTCGTATGATATTCGTATCGATGTATCTGTATCCTTGCAACATAACTATTCATCAACTCAATCAATTATCCATTTATGTACTAACATGATCAATTTAAATTTAACTACACATCCCAACTCTAGTAAATGGAATAATTAAAGCGATCCATTACTTATTCAAGGGATCCTTCCACTGGGGTATCCTTGAATAATTGGAGATAGTCATCTCCACTCAATAACTTTTTCATAATTAGTAAAAGTTCTAAATTATGGTTTAATCCCAAACTTTATCAATAAAAGCTCCGCCACTGGTTCCTTTACTTAAACTCATAGTAACTAATTAATTAATTAAGAGATCGAAAAAAAGAAAGAGAAAAAAGAAAAAGAAGAATGAAAGTTGAAGAAGTGATGAAGTTTGTAGTAGAGAAATTGAATAAAACCAATATACTAAAAATAATGAAGTCTGTCATGCTTGCTTTAATGGAGAAAAAATTTGGTGGTGAGTTTATATCATTGTTCTCGTCCTATTCAAATTTCCCAATTTCATTTCTCATTAAGAAAATTGGAGTTGAAGAAGTGATGAAGTTTGTGGTGGAGAAATCCAAGGAAACCATACTACTTGCTATGAGGAATTTTGGTGGTGATGCCCTGGTTTGGTTTGACAAAACATTCAAGTTCCGTCACATGGCTGCGCCTTTCCTCATAGCCGCAGTGGCTCTTCCTTTCATATTTTGTCTTTTCCGCTCTATCTTTGGCCTCGTATTTTCTATGCTCCGTTGTATCTTTGGCCTCGTATTTTCTATCCTTCGCTGTTGCTGTTGCTTGTGCTTCGGCCGTGGGAAGATGATGAAAGCACCAGGGAGGGCAGGTGCCAAGATGCTTAGGCGTGTGTTTGAGTGCAATCCCAAAGCTTATTTTTCTAATCTTCGTGCTTCCCGGTAAATTGAAGGGGGTGGGGGTTGAACTTTACTAATGATCGATCATTCGATCTGTCTGTGTTTGGTCTGTATTTTGGATTAATTATGTTATTTATTGCCTAAATTAAACTTTTTCTCTCGATTTGAGTTGACGTGTGAGTGAAAATTATAAAAATGTGGGGAATAATTAAATTAAAGCATTACGGCAAAACAGGGTGATCGATCAATTGCATCCTAAACTTTAGATTGTTTGTTGATATCCTAAATTTTATCAAAAACAAGGACGGTGAATGCCAATATATAGGTTCAAATAAATAATTAAATCCGGTTAAGAGCTCACTTCAATTCGCTCACAAATGATGCCCTCAAGGCCAGATAAGAGCTCACTTTCACTCGTAGATGCAGTGTTTTTAAAATCGGACCGATCATTAAACCGAAAACTCTACTGGTTATTGATTCGATCGGTTAGATCGGGTCAACCACTGGTTCGATCGGTATAACCGTGTGGCTCTATATATATATATATATATATATATATATATTTATATTTAGATTATCTACAATACAATTATAATTCAAAAAAAAATTCATTCTTTGTCAATATAATTTTGTTTGTTTAATGGAAATAATCAAAATGTCTTCAAAATTAAGATCAATGTCAAAAATATAAATCTCAAGTATCCCTCAAAGATACATACATTCAAAACAAGACAACAAAATTAAAAGTTCATCTCATTTTCAAAGTTTTGGATTGTTCATTTGGGTTCTATTGTTGTAAGTTGATGTTTATATGATAATTGATTTGCATAATTTCATACAAAAAATAATATTATTCACAATGATGCGAAAATGGCTATGTACTTCTTTATGTAAAAAAAGTGTAACATTACATTATTGTTCCTCATTGATTGTTAAAACACTAAAATAATGAATGTTATTCCAATTAAAATATATAAATGTAATCCTATTAAATGTTAAATAAGAGTTCAAATAAATAATAATAACCAAAAAAAACTCTAAAATAAAAAAAAAATTAAGTGAACCACTGGTTCACTGGTTTTACCGGTTAACTAATTTTACCGATTTTGGAGCTGATTTTACTGGTTCACACTGGTTAATTTGAGAACTGATTTTTATGGGTAAATCGGACCGAATTGGAGACCGATTAACGGTTAAACCGGGCTAATCGACCGGTCCGGTCCGATTTTCAAAACACTGCGTAGATGCCTTCAAAGGCTGGTCGTAAATGCATGCTTTCAAGGCTAAGAGCTGACTTTCGTTCGCAATGCCTTCACATGTTATGTATAGGAATAGAATAACCCAAATAGGTCTGGGTTAGTCGAATATATTTGGGTGACTTGATAAAAGACATGTGGAGCCTGGATAGGGTTATTTATAGGAATAGAATGACCCATGTAGGCCTGGTTAGTCGAATTTATTTGGGTCGACCTGATAAAAGACTGTAGGCAATTAAATTTTATTGTCAAATTTGATTGCCAAATTTGAGTCCAATACATATTAATTATTAATTTATTTATTTTGGGATTATATCAAATTTAATTTCTAAAATAATAATTAATTAATCAATTAAATAATTTTATATCCTAATGATTAATTGAATACAAGATTTCTTGCAAATAAATTAAAATCTCCAGACACAAGGCAAGTTTTTGTAGGAAATTATTAAGCAAGACAATATTTTCTTGGAATATTCTTCACAAATCAATATTTGCATGTCATATCTTTTTAAAGGGCAAGAGAATGAAATAAGATATATTTCTTGTCATACAAGGTGTGAAGAACCAATCAAATTGCGCGACGTCATATGGAGAATATTACAATATTTCTCAAAATCCACCTATAAATGGGGGTCATCTTCAAGAAGAAAAACACAACTCAAAAACACAATTCAGAAGCACGAAGAAGCCAATCAAATTGTGCCACGTCATATGGAGAATATTACAATATTTCTCAAAACCCACCTATAAATGGGGGTCATCTTCAAGAAGAAAAACACAACTCAAAAACACAATTCAGAAGCACGAAGAAGCTCAAGGAGAAAATAAGCAAATTCTCTCAAGGCGTTCTTCGCAATATTCAAAGGCGTTCTTCAAAAAGTGAAGAAAATCCAACGTTTAATCTAATATTAAGATACTTAACTCTTAAATTAACGTTATTGGAAATTCACGAAGTTCAAACAAAGATCAAATCCCTTAAAAATCCAAAATATCCAAGACGGAGTTCGAGACGTTCGTCAAGGAGATTCAAATCATTTCACGTTTGATCCAATATTAAGCACAATTGCTTTTGGATTAACGTTATTCAAGTACCAAAATTATTTTGGAGAAGATCAAATCAATCTTTTTTCAAGATTATTGCTTAGAAGATTAAATCAGAGGAATCATAGAGATTGTAACCACTACTTCTAATCAATAAAATTTAATTTGTACAATTATTTCTTGTTTAATATATATTTTTTAACTTGAAATTTTATTTGTTAGAAATTTTTGACACGCCCAGTGGGACAATCTCTACCTCTCATCTCTTTTCTTCATTAAGTGGTGCCAATAATGACGACAAACAATCCAACCATGGAGGAACAACTTTTGATGTTAACAAAAGCGATGGAGGAGCTCACAATGCAATTCCAACAACGAGAAGCTAAGCTCGATGAGCTGTTGATCAATTGGGGCAGTGTTGAGGCCGTCAACGTGGATGAGAAAGAACTCGAGGAGCTTGAAGAAGGCGATAAATCCGCAAATCAACTATTGAGCAGATGAGGTCATGCTGAGGCGAAGCACCTGATGGAAAAGTTGTCCAAGGAGCTCAATGATGGCGAAGCACCCATAAAGCGACAATCAAATGCAAAGGACAAGTCATCTACCAAAGGAGGTCATCCCGAGGCGAACCACCTGATGGAAAAGTTGCCCAATGAGTTTGACGATGGCAAGACTTCCATAAAGCAACAATCAAATGCAAAAGAAAAATATTTATCTAAATAAATTCAAATCTCGTCTGATGGTATGATCCAAGCTAGCCAACTGAAGGAGTTCATTTTGGAGGCCATCAAAAGCAAACTACATGGGAGCTCGAAGTCTTCCCTCACATACACCAAACCTTACACTCAAAGAATTGACAACTTAAATATGCCAATTGGATATCAACCCCCAAAGTTTCAACAATTTGATGGCAAAGGCAATCCAAAGCAACATGTGGCGCATTTCGTCGAGACGTGCAATGATGCTGGGACACATGGAGATCAACTTGTCAAGCAATTTGTATGTTCATTGAAGGACAATGCATTTGACCGGTATACTGATTTGGGGGCAAATTCCATTGATGGATGGGACCAACTGGAGCAAGAGTTTCTCATTCTCTTTTATAGCACCCTAAGGACTGTGCGAATGGTCGAACTCATTAACACTCGCAAATGGAAGGAGGAGTCTGTCATCGACGATATAAACCGCAGGAGAAATTTAAGTCTCAATTGCAAAGATCGACTATCTGAAGCATCATCCATTGAGATGTGTATCCAAGGAATGCAATGGGGTCTTGATACATTCTACAAGGAATAAAGCCAAAAACTTTTGAAGAGTTAGCCACTCGAGCCTATAATATGGAATTGAGCATGTTTAGAAGTCAAACTGATGAGCCGCATGTGCATTCTCTTAACAAAGTTCAAGACGATTCCACTTCCAAAGAAAGGAGCAAATCTTTTGATGAGTCTCCAAATGAAGAATCCATCTGAAAATATAGCAACGCTCCTAGATACGAGCTAAAACTATCTAGGATCTTTTAAAATTAGATCTCTTCAAAGCTCCTAGTACGAGCTAAAACTATCTAGGCATCTTTCAAAGTTAGATCTCTTCAAAGCTCCTAGATACGAGCTAAAACTATCTAGGAATCTTTCAAAGTTAGATCTCTTCAAAGCTCCTAGAAACGAGCTAAAATTATCTAGGATCTTTCAAAGTAAGATTTCTTCAATGCTCACTGATAAAAGCTTAAACTGTCAAAATATAACTTCTTGATATGAGTTAAAACTATCTACAAAGTCTTCAAAGTTCAAGTGAAATCTCCTTAACATGAGTATAAACTGTTTGCAAATTATTCACTCACTGATAAGAGTATAAACTTTCAAAACAACTCCTTGTTACGAGTTAAAACTATCTACAAATCTTCAAGTTGAAATCTCCTTAACACGAGTATAAACTGTTTACAAGTCAAATTCATTACTCCTTAACATGAGGATAAACTGATTACAAATCAAATCTATAACTCCTTAACACGACGATAAACTGTTTACACAAATCAAATTCATCACTTCTTAATATGAGTAAAAACTGTTCACAAATCTCAAGTTAAAAGCCTCCAGTAGACGAGACGAAAAAGTCTACAAAACCCAAATCAAGTTCTCCCAGACACGCGAAGAAATGTCTTCAAATTTTAAATGAAAACCTCCAGTGGACGAGACGAAAATATCTACAAATTTTAAGTTAACTTCTCCTGGACACGAGTCAAAAGGGTCTACCAAGTATCAAATTCAAAATGCTCCTTGACACACGAGCATAAAATGTATGTTACTCTTCGTTCACATGAGTATAAATGTGAACAACATCCATCAAATCAAATTTGATGTTTTGAACTACGTTATGACATGATTCCCTTTTTGGGATACGTAGGCAGCTTGAAACAATTTTGAGCCCAGTCAAATTCCTTAAAAGAAAAAAAAATGTTGACTTCAAATTTGATGAAGGCGTGAAGAAAAGTCGAGAGTTATCTACTAAAAAACAAATGCATTTTCGTAAATAAGTCTTGAGGGGGCATTTGTAGGCAGTTAAATTTTATTGCCAAATTTGAGTCCAAGACATATTAATTATTAATTTATTTATTTTGGGATTATACAAATTTAATTTCTAAAATAATAATTAATTAATCAATTAAATAATTTTATATCCTAATGATTAATTGAATACAAGATTTATTGCAAATAAAGTAAAATCTCCATACACAAGGCAAGTTTGTGTAGGAAATTATTAAGCAAGGTAATATTTTCTTCGAATATTCTTCACAAATCAATATTTGCATGTCATATCTTTTTAAAGGGCAAGAGAATGAAATAAGATATATTTCTTTTCATACAAGGTGTGAAGAACCAATCAAATTGCGCCACGTCATATGGAGAATATTACAATATTTCTCAAAACCCACCTATAAATAGGGGTCATCTTCAAGAAGAAAAACACAACTCAAAAACACAATTCAGAAGCACGAAGAAGCTCAAGGAGAAAAGAAGCAAATTCTCTCAAGGCGTTCTTCGCAATATTCAAAAGCGTTCTTCAAAAAGTGAAGAAAATCCAACGTTTCATCTAAGATTAAGATACTTAACTCTTAAATTAACGTTATTGAAAATTCACGAAGTTCAAACAAAGATCAAATCCCTTAAAAATCCAAAATATCCCAGACGGAATTCGAGACGTTCGTCAAGGAGATTCAAATCATTTCATGTTTGATCCAATATTAAGCACAATTGCTTTTGGATTAACGTTATTCAAGTACCAAAATTATTTTGGAGAAGATCAAATCAATCTTTTTTCAAGATTATTGCTTAGAAGATTGGAATCAGAGGGATCATAGAGATTGTAACCACTACTTCAAATCAATAAAATTTAATTTGTACAATTATTTCTTGTTTAATATATATTTTTAAACTTGAAATTTTATTTGTTACAAAGAAATGTGGAGCTTGGAGTGTTTGGACATTTCATAGAAGTCGGAGAGTTTATTTCTCAATTAGTGATTCATTTTGTAATCTAGATTGTCGCGTGTAGTATCAATGGGCGATCTAACGTCTATAGGATAGCAATCTAGTCGACTTGGTTGAGGAGGTCGAGTAGAGCAATCTGGTCGATCTAGTTGAGGAGATCGAGTAGAGCAATCTGATCAATCCGATTTGAGGAGGTCGAATAAAACAAGTTGGTCGATCCAATCTGAGGAGATCGAGCAGAGCAATTTGGTCGATCCGGTCGTGGAAGTCGAGCATAGCAACTGAATTTCCAATTGAGGAGGTCCAACCGAGGAGGTTGAGCAGAACAAGGTGGTTGATCCGGTTGAGAAGGTTGAGCAGGGCAATATAGTCAAATAAATCACATGGTCTAAATGTCATGGGAGGATATGGTATATCATCAGTGTACAACCTGTAGATCATTTACTTTGATTACGCGAATAAAATAAGGACAACAATTCAGCCACCCCCAAGGCTATATACTAATTATAAATAATAATTATTGTCAGGCTGTGACAACTTCACATTAGTTAAACTATTCGGAAATTTGAAATGAAAATGCATGTACTGGGGATTTGAGATAGACTTTGAAATTCGTCACTCCTGATATTTTATTTTAATTGCTCGCCTACTTTCTTTAATCATCTTTTGAAAATTGAAATTATACGTACATTCTCTTTTTTAGTTAGACGATAGGGTTAGGTCAGGTGGCCGGCGACAATAATATTTCAATTGTAGTACATACATCCTATAGCCCGGTATTCCAATAGTCTAATTTAAGTGAGTTTGTCAATTGTAAAAATAATTATAAGTGAAGTAATTTTATTAAAATTAAATTTTACAATAACTGGTTTAAAAAATAATTATGGAATCATTTTTATTTTAGAATTGTTGATGTCGAAAACTACATTTTACAGGTTCCAAACAATTAAAAAAGTCTTTTTATATTATAGATCCAATAAATGACTATGACATCGCATGTC
Source organism: Penstemon eatonii (assembly GCA_038501285.1). Lineage (NCBI taxonomy): Eukaryota > Viridiplantae > Streptophyta > Magnoliopsida > Lamiales > Plantaginaceae > Penstemon > Penstemon eatonii. The sequence continues at coordinate 13,491,435 of CM076710.1, read as the reverse complement.
AAACACCAAAAGATCATATAATTCATCAGAGTTAATTTCAATTGACACTATGTGAAATAATTTACTTCCTGTAATTTGAAAAAAGAGTATTTTATCTTCCTAAGAAAATTTTGAAGAAGCAATTTACCTTCTTCAGTTAGAGAGAGTAACTCACTTGCCTAAATTGAGAAAGAGCATGAAAAATGTTTGTGTAACATAGAGATGTAAATTGCCACATTTATCAAAACACATGGGGTAAACTGTCATATTATTATAATACAGGAAGGTAAAATGCCACTTTTAGAAATGTTAGGGAGTCGGTGTGAAACTTTTATGAGATTATATGAGGGTAAAGTGCTCTTTTTCAAATCACATGAAAGTAAATTGAATATTACGTAGTAATATATTGCCATTAACTCTAATTCACCATATTTGATCTTGATTAAGGGTCAGACACCTTCAAGATCTTGACAAAATCAAAAAGTACATTTAAGATCACTCCGCATGCAAGATCAAACTTATCATAAAAGAATGTATGATCATCATAAATAAAATTTGCAAAATATATGTAGCATGGCTTTATTGCATTTTCCACCCTGTAAATCACTTGTTTTGGAGATTTTGTGCCCCAAAAAATTAAAAACTAAAAAATGCACCTCAGATTATGATTCTCTTGGTAAAATGCATCCTACACCTATTTCTCGTGAGATTTGACATTTCTCATATATTTTCAGATTATAAGAGAATTTATCTATTCAAGTCTCTTTTGGTTTAAACACCTTGGCATACAAACTCTTTTAGTTATAAAATTCCAAAACTATTGTTTGATGCTCGGTCGAAAAAAATTCCGCTTTCTCTTCTAAAGTACAGTTTCACCAAGTTACAAAAAAAGTTGTGCCTTAATGAAAAAGATTTAGTGATAACAATTTCAATGTTGATCTGGTAAAAATTGTAACAAGTACAATAATGATAAAAACCTTTTTTAGTTGTTACTATTAGCTTATAGTGAAAAATCGATGATATTTTAAGTAGTCGCTATTAATGATTAGTGACACTCCTTTAGCATGACAACTGGGTGACAATAAATATTGTCGCAATGATTTACTAAATGTCAATAGTGATAATATTTGTACAATTCTTGTCATTGATATGATTATAAAAATCTTTTTTAGTGAAAATATTTTACTTATTGTCACTTAAAATATATAAAAAATGACAATTTAACATTGTTATTTAATATCTTGTCCTAAAATTTTAATTTTCCTTTAATTTAAGTGTTACATTATATATATATATAATATTTTAATTAACTATGTTATTATGACACATTTCCATGTCAAACAAATTAGCCAAAAAAATCATTAGTTAGCATCCATACACTTTTATAAAATATATGTAATAGCATCTCAAATAGATTGATCAATTTAAGTATTTTCCTTAATTTATCATGAATTTATTTCTAAAACTGGCTTCAGCTTTCAAGAAATAAGTTAAAAGCAATTTAATTATTAAGTATATATATATGTTCTTTTATAAAATCCAAATTTCGTATCATTAATTCTTCTTAAGCTTATTAGTCAACATTTTCCTATTCTCTTTTTTTCAAATTTATTTGTTGGTGATTATTTGACTTTATTATCGAATTCTATCAATGTGAGTGATTATGTTGAAGAAAATTCCAACAAAAACAGTTATAGGTGTCTAATATAACAACTATATTAAATTAAAATTCAACTTATTTAGCCTGAAAAATAACTATATTGTACTATATTGATCAAGATTTATAGGTCCAATTCTTCCATTTATTCACTCAAATCAAATATATATCAAAATGCAATAATTCTTCAGTACATAATAAAAGAAAGAGAAAATTGAAAGGAAAACTAATTAACAAAAAATGATTCGGAAATCTTATTGAAGTTGATTAATTTATTAAAACTATATATTTAATAATTGATAATAATTCATGATAGCTTAAGTTATTAGTATCTTTATTAAAATTTGTCCTACTTAAATATTTTTGAAATATTTTTTTTAGGAAATTTCTAAAATAAATTAATGAAATTAATTAATGGTTTGTTTTTTATTAATTTGATTTTCATAAAAAAAATTATTAAAAAATAATTAGCTATTATCCAATATTAATAATGTAACACATGATTAGATATATAGATGTTAAAGAAATAGAAGATCTAGTGGGAAAAAAAATTGACGCAGTGAAAATAAAAGAAATTAAATTTGGACCTCCAAACTCCGAGTGCCAAAGTATGATAAACAAAAAAATGCTTCAAATGTCAAATTTATATTATAAAGATAAATATTCTCTTATCATGTGATCATGAAAATCTCACGAGAAACGAGTTAAATCTCATGAGAAATAGGTATAGAAGCATTTTGCCTAGAGAAATATAATTTCCGGGTGCATTTTGCCATTTTTAATTTCTAAGGGTACATGCATTTCATCGTTTTTAAGTTCAAGGTATTTAAATTACCAAAATGGGTAGCTAGCCAAGAAAAACAAAAACAGGAAACAAATGACAATTCCAATTCATAATCTCATGATATATTATCATCAATTACAAAAACGAAACAAACCAACCAAGAACCCAAAAAAAAAAAAAGACCACAAATGAACTGGCATACACACTACTTACTATTTATTATTAAAAAAAATAACTAAAAAAGATTTATTTACAGTTTGACCTTTTAGGCTTGATTGAGCATTGGCTTTGTTTCATCATCTTTTGACACAGAATTCCTCTTAATAAAATCCAAGCAATCTTCTATGGCTTCCGAACAAAATGACTTTGAATGCCAAACTGATCTATTCACTCCACTGTAAAAATACACATACTTATCATTAACACGTCTTTTCCTTTGCCTTCCAATTAATCTTAGAGCTTTTCTATACGAGAAACACTTCAATTTGCTAAGGAGCTTGAGAAAATACAAGAACTTGATTCGCAATCTTTGAACGATAATTAATCTTCTTGAATTCACCCGAAAACCCTTCATATTTGAGTTTGATGATTGAATTAAAACTATATGTGATATAGATCAAAAAGTCTTGTTCTAAATATATATAGAGATGATTTTGAGAGGAGACAATAATTTTAGATCAAAAAGTCTTGTTCTAAATATATATAGAGATGATTTTGAGAGGAGACAATAATTTGAGGTAAAAAGTAAAGTATGTTGAAAACTTGAAAAGGACCGGTATCTTAGACTTTGAATTGTTGCGGCTCACGCGGATTTTTCAAAATTTTAAAAAAGAAATGTGGATGCGTACGTTCATACTTTATTTACACAACCGTCCTATATTTATTGAGTGATTTTATAAAGTTGACTAATTTGTAATAAATGTTATTTTTACTAAGGTGTTTGAATAATATTATTAATGATAAGTAACCTATATTTTGATTCATGATACAAATAGGTGAATTATTATTAATATTTTATAATTCTTTTTAAATGATTTTTTATTCATAAGATTATTTTAAATATATTTTTTTATTATTTTAAATTATTATTTTCATATAAGCATGTTTTATGGGGGATTCAAGTGTAACTCTATTACAGTTAACGATCACAAATGCCCTTAAAAAAATATGTACTTGCAGCTCATGTGATCTCGCCACCGCCATGAACTGCTTAGAAAAAAAAATCAAAGTGAAATAAATAACATATAGTTAGTGGCGTAGCCAGGATAAAATTTCAGTGGTATAACTATAATGTAAAATAGTACATTTCTTTGAGAAAGATTGTGAGCACGAGGTTGACAATGGCCTTTTTGGAGATAAAATCTTCTTGTTTCTTGTTATTGATTTACATTATATTTTGAAATTCGTTTATGTAACCCATGATCGTTATTACTAGTTTCAAACATATTCTATTTAAAAAATTGGTTGCGACGAATAGTAGAAAAAAATTCTTGAATAGAACCTAAAACTTGTGATGTTATCGAGTCTTCTAATATTTCGGATTTCTAATAACAAATTTATCCAATATTTATATAATAAAAAAAATAAATTAAAACAATTATTAGATTTGAATTCCCCACAACTACAAATCAAATTCACTAATCAATAAGAAAACAAATTTAAAAATATATATATTACACTATAGGTCTCAATTGACTTCACATTCAGGTTAATTGAGAATAAATCCTAACTTTAAACATAATATTTGAAACGTTGGCAATTTCTTGAGAATAAACTCTAACGTGATAGTTTAATGTAAATTAAACTCCTCAAAGAAAAAAGTTTCTTTATGCAAAATTTCAATATAAAAAATATATATTACAAAAAATATCAAATAATACACATGTAGAAACATAGACACTTCATACCTTGTGTCCTCCTTAAAAAATGAATTTTGCCTTTTTAATCTTAAAAATCCTAATCCATAACTATTTATTTTTATTAAAACATAGCCCCACTACCATGAAAATTTTACTTTTATTGAATGAATGGGGTCCATTCAAAGAAACTATAAGAGATACACACTATTTTTGCGACTAATATATATAATAATTTCATAGAAAGTGGAAATTTGAGTGGGGTCATTGCACCCCACTCAAAGACTATTAGCTACTCCTTTGCATATAGTGGAAATTAATGGCTAAAGAAAAAAAAAAGGACGACTTAATAAAAAATTATAAATAATGTAATAGAAGCCAGTTAACCTGAAATTTTTATGATTTTGGAAGCGTTCAATTTGTTGTTGGATCAGGGAAATTCTGAGTGAGATTTTTTGAGAATGATTCACTTAAATATTTACACATTTTTAAGGAAACCAAATGCATAAATTGTAGAAGTTAAATTTGGAGGCCAATGAAATTCTCGGTCGAGTGTTTAATTGGTAACAAACTTAGAGGAAATTCAAATGAAATGGCACACAGATTAGCTAAATGGCTAAAAGACAATGCTAGATTGGCCCAATTTCTATTTATAAAGAAAAATTGGCCCAATTCCTTAACTCCTCTATCTAGAGTTCTAGACTAGCCTTTTTGAGATGGTAATGAGCCAATTTTCAATTCTTCCAACTCTTTTGAGCTCCTATGAATCGATAAAACTTGAGTTAATGGCAATGTAAACCTTTGTTGTTCATAATTTTTTATTTACACCCCTACAATTTATTCTTATAAAGATTCACGCCGTCTATTTGATATTTTTTAACCTTAAAAAAATATAATTTGACAAATTACTTATTTTGTACCTAAAAATAAATGAAATAATTTACCCCTTGTGTTGTTTTATATGAATCAATGTATCAACCCTCCCCCCTCCCCTCCTCCCCGTCGTTATAAACGTCACACTTTACCCTTGTAATATTTTATATGGAGAATGATAATTTTTTTTTTCGCACTCATTTTCAGGTAATTGAGTTATACTTTTCAATGAAATGATGTAAATTGATTTTTTAAATTTCTACACAATATTGATATGCTCCATTTCAAATTATACGTGGATTAATTGAATATGATGTGAACATTAACCCAAGGAAACTAATTAACAATAAAGGAAAATATTATTTTAGTCAAACATTGGTATCAAGTTAGGTGACCAACAAACATTGGAGTTGTTCTCCCATTTTATTATAATATTTTTAATTTACGAAAATTATCAATTATCATCTCTGAAGCACTTCAATATGAAACACAAATCAAACACAAGATCTCTGCAAGGAATAAACAAAAATTAAAATATTAAAATAAGGAAAAACATCATTCCAATTCATGATCATTTTTTATTTATTGGGTTTAACGTTTCGTTAATATTTTCAAGAAAGACAAGAACAAACAAACCGACCAACAAAATGAAATTCTGACATCTAAATATTTACACAAAACTTTAATTTATTTCAACATAACAATATTCTATTATCGGCCAAGAATCGGTCTTCTTTCTTCATCAATAGATACAGAATTCCTTTTGATAAAATCCAAACAATCCGCTATAGCTTCCGAACAAAACGAATTTGAATGCGCCAATGATTTTGACCCCGAAGAATAATAATAATAATAATAATAATAATATTCATTATTATAATTAGGCAAATTCTTCACCTCCTTTTCGGTTGATCTTCTTTTTCGCCTGGATAAATTTCTTCTCAAAAATTGCATAGCTTTTCTCCATTTGCAGAAGAGATTGAAAAGATAATAGAATTTCACGCGTAGCCTTTGTACCGAAAATCTTTTCAAATTTAGTCGAAGACCCTTTGTTCTAACTCCATCAAAATTTACACAACTCATTTTATTTTATTTTTTGTTTGTTTGAACGATGAAAATGTTTTATGGGATTTTGTCTTGTTGGAGTATATATGATGAATGGGTTTTTGTAGGGGGAGGAAATGATTTGAAGTTGTTGTAGAAAGGAAAGGGAAAGTACTTGGAAAAGGATGGATTTATATAGTATAATATATTTGTCGGAGGGTGTACCGTGTAATATTCAAATGTGTTGGGCTAACCAATAATTTAAATGTGTGCTTTAAAGACTAGAAACAGTCCGCGCAATTCTTGGGGACAAACGGACAAAGTCAAATAAAATTGGAGACGAAAAGTGCCCAATTAAGAAATTAAGTTTTTATTTTTTTCCTTTATAAAACCAAGTGATTAGGAGTTGGTAGGACTAGGAGAGTTGTATTTGTAATATTATATGGGGAACATATGAGATGTGATACCTTTTTCTATATTAAGTTTGTCTTTTCCAAAATGTTTGAATTTTTAAAAAAGTATTTCACATTTTTTTAAAACTAAACAAGCAATATTAGTCGTTCTTTGAGAACAGTTTAATCTTTTAAGATTTGTATACGTTTCTCAAACCGATAAATTTCAAAACACCACAAAAAATTTATAGTCTCTCTAATGAAAATCAATAAGTGAGGTTCTCACTTAATATGTTTGACGCGTCATTCAAGAAATTAACTTGAATTAAATGTAGTCTAAAACCTAAACATTCTTAATAAAAGATTATTAATTCTCAATTACTTGTTAATTTTCAGGATATATTTATATGATTTTTCGAAAGTTCCACTTAAAACTTTGCATCAAAAGTGAATAAAGAAACATAACTGAAACTAATGAAATATTTTTGTTTGACGTCCAACCCAAAATCAATGTTATTAAAATCGGACCGGACCGGCCGGTCCGACCGGTTCGACCGCGAATCGAAAGTTGATCCTGTCCGATTAATTTCCTAAAATCAACAGTTCGACCAGCGGTTCGCCCGGTTCAACCATTAAAACCGCTGACCAGTAGGCTCATCGGGTCGCTCTCCAGTCCGATTTTAAAAACATTGCCCAAAATACATTTTGACAATTACGGCGGTCTACTAAGCGATGGTAGGCCCTAAGGGCGCAATCAAAGTTACGACAAAAAATGTGGCAAGACGAAAGTAGAAACGGCATTATGGAAATAGGTGTAGCCGTGCAGGTGAACACTGACTCAATGAAAAAGAAGGATGAAGAATACAACGATTTTGAATTACATAATAAGAAAGCGAAATAAAAAAAAAAATTATATGACTTTTCAAAAACAAGAAATGCTAACAAGAGACAAGTTTTCAACGTCATATGACTTTTAAAAACCTACATAAAAATTATAATGTTGTTAAATAACAGTTCACTTTTGAGTATACTGTTAAAACGAGAAGTAAGTATCTATTTGGATGGGTTTTGATTCGATTTCGCGGATCTCGATTTAAAAAAATGGTTTGGATGGTTTCACTGAAATCTTTGAGACCTCATTTGGATGGATTTCGGATGTTGGGTTTTCTGGTTTGAATAGGCTGAAACTCCACTTGGATTGTGTTTGGATGTTGGGGTTTAGGAAAAAAATAGGTGGTAGGTGTCAAATCAATGTCGTTGATATAGAGGAAAAAGTATATGATAGGTGTCAAATCAATATTTTATAGGTTTGAAGAGTTTGATTGTGAGTTTCTTAGTAAATTTATTAAGATTTTATGGGTTTAACGAAAACTCATTTAAAAGAATTTTGGCTCGATCTCGCGAGACCCATGCGATCGGACTAAAACCCATCCACTTATACCAAAATGACTCATAGCTTGTATGCTTACTGGAACTCAGTTTGACCTAACTCTACTTTTTATCTCCAATCAGCTTCATTGAGTTTGTTGTACAAAAAAAAAAAAAGAAAAAGCTTAATTTCTTTTGTACATGTCAACTTCGAATATTAGCCTCCTTAGAAAATAAAAGAAAATTTGCTAATCGATAACGGTGCAAATAATAAAATCACACTTTTAATGAGTTGACCAACCCAATCTGATAACAAAATAAAAGGAGGATTTATTCACAATGAAAAACAGTCACAAACTTTATTGTTTATCAAATTTATTGTTCATGAGTGGTACTAGTTCTTGCATTTTATGTATATAAATATAATATCTACCAAATTCTTTTTTTTTTTTCGGTAGAAATATTTTTACCAAATTTATTTTGAACGGTTCCTGAAGTTTAAATAGGCCGCTTGTGGTCTAAAATTTTCAGGATGGGTTTCATTATATCCCGTCAAGCCCGTACAATTGGATACCAATTTTATCATCAATTTATTGTGTTAATTTCAATGGCCCATTTGCAATCACAAATGTTTCATAGTTCAATTAGGTAAAATCATAATTCGGAATGGATGTTAATCATGTTTTGTTTTTAGGAAGGGCTACCATTTGGAATGGATGTTAATCATAATTCGGTCCAATTAGTTAAAATCTTCTTATTTGATTAGAAATTTGATTATTTCGATGAAAAGATTTCTAATTTTAAATACTTGTAACAAATATTGATATAGGTCAATTCGATTTGCTCGAGATTTGAATTCGATAAAATAAAATGAAAATTATTTGACAATGTTTTTTTTTTCTTTTAATAAAAGGCAATAACGGAAACCACAATTATTTAAAAAGCTAAATCTGCAAAAAGCCCTAAAGTTGCCCCAAAAGCCCAGAGGCAGTTTGCAAAGCCCAAGAGAAGCCTCCAAATACTTGCAATCCAACTTTCAGAGCATAAGAAGTAAGGCCATCTCCAAGAGCTATTGTAAAAGTTAAAATTTAAGAGGTTTGCTAAAATTTTGATAAAAAGTGCTCTCCAAGAGCACTTCTATAATTTAAGAGTTGCTAAATTTTATAAGTTTAACTTGCCAAATACCCATGGCCAAATTAGAATTGCTATATGCAATTGTTTGTAGGAAAGTACAAAAAACTTTTGTACTTTTATGCAAAACAATAAATTGGATGCATTGTTAATTAAATTAATAATAAATTTAAATTCATAGTTTGTACTAACTAAATCCATATTGCTTGTACATTCAAATACATATTAATTAAATTCAAATGCAGACAAATTTGAATAAAAAATTTAAAATTCAAATTTTATAATTTGAATATCATTATAAAAATTTTTTCACTATTGACAAATAGTGGAATCTCTTTAGCGATAATTAACGAGTCACGATGATTTAGTGATAATATTTTGATTATAATTTTTGGGGCATCGCTAAATGTCAATACTAAAAATTAATATTTTTTTAAAAAAAATTATTTTTTCTATTATGAAATAAAAATCAATTAGTGTTATAAATATATTATTATTAATATAAAATAATAAATAAAGTTATTTGTTAAAATATAAAGTAGTTATTTGAGTGAAATAATATAGTTGTCAAAAAGTAGTCTCTTAAAATATAAACTAGCTGTTGGAGTGCTGAGTAAAAAGTGGAATTGTATAACACTGTTTATTAGTTATATTTTAAGATAAGAGGCTGAAATTTAAGAGAGCTGTTGGAGATGGCCTAACAGCGTATATCAGTCCATGTGTACCTATTACTATAAATTATGATCATAATTCATAAGTTTCAATTTCCATTTTCCAAATACGCCTCATTGTATAACAAACATTAATCATGATTTAACATTACTAGTAGTTTATAAAATGCGATTATATATTTTATTCATCGCCACGTTTTTTTACATATTTACGTAACAACATGATTAATGTGAATACATTAATATTAATATCAACATCACTGTTTTTCAACTAGATTTGTTAAAATGTCCAGAGTTGATTTTTTTTTTCTTTAAATTGAAGCTTAGGGAATTACGAAAAAAATTGAACATGTGAACTAAATTATATATTTGTATAATTAATGACAATTTATCCTATGTAATATTCATAATATATATATATATATATATATATATATATATATTCAATTTACCTCATGTAATTTAAAAAAGTACAATTTACTTTCTTATAATTTTATATAAAACAAAAACAACTCACACAGCTTTTCAAGACATTTTAAACCTTAAAAAATATAATTTGATGAAAATACTCTCCTTTATATGCTATTTGACCTAGCCAACTTAAAAAAAAAAAGATAAAAGTTCCCTTGTATTATTATAAATGATGTTATTTGCCCCCTTATGTGTTATTATATGTGTGACAGTCAATGTTATTAAAATCGGACCGGACCGGCCGGTCCAACCGGTTCGATTGCGAACCGGAAGCTAGTCCGGTCCGGTTAATTCGTTGGTTTTAGCGGTTTGACCAGCGATTCGTCCGGTTCGACCAGTAAAACCGCTAAATCAGTAGACTCACCGATTCGCTTTCCGGTCCGGTTTTAAAAATATTGGTGACAGTCAACCACCCCTCTTATTATATTATACTAGCCTACAACCCGTGCTATGCACGGGGCAAATGCAAAATACTTTTCGTGTTATGCTAAACCTGCAAGAAACTATCTCGTGAAATTTTTATTGCGCCAAACTTCCTTGAATTTTCAGAAATCCTGCAAAAAACACCCAATTTGTGAAAAATAGGTCGTTCTGGATTGACATTTTTTAAGAAATCGTTTTAAAAATATATCACGTGAAGTTGTAAGGACCAACTTGAAGCATTTTAAAAATTATTTCTTGAAATGTGTCGATCCAAAACGACTTATTTTTTTACAAATTCGGTGATTTTTGCAGGGTTTTTTAAAACACAAAGAACAATACAACAAATATGTGTTTTACAGACATTAAAAAATGTCATACAAAAGATATTGTGTGACACTTTAAAATATAATGGCATTTTTAGTAAGTGCCATTTACAGCGATGTAGCTAAAAATATAATGTCATTATAATGTCTCTTTAGTTGCATTAAATAAAATGCCACATAAGTTTAAAAAACATGACATTATGGGATGCCATTATAATTAAGTGAATTGACATAATAAAATGCCATAAAATGTTAATTTTCTGACATTTTATAATAACATAATAAGTATAAATTATTGCATTTAAAAATGTCATAATAGAATAATTTTGTGTTACTTCAAAATGTCAATAAATGTTGTCAATTATTGCATTTCTAAGTGACATGAAAAGATAATTCAAAGACATTTTACAATGCCACAAAATAATATTCCAATGGCATTTTACAGTGTCACTTAAACCTTATTAATAAAGTGAAACATCAAATCATATAAAATATTTATATTTAATGCGCAAATAATAATTTAAAATTTAAATATGAATAAAAATCTCAAAATATGAATAAAATAAATAGCCAATAAATAAATCTAAATCTGATCATTATGACGAATGTAATACAAGATATCATAATAACATTATTCAAATGTCGAGAAAAAAAAATGTTAATTACTAAAGAAAATGAACTCTTGAAACAACTGTAATCATCATTTAATGGGAAGATCCAAAGCCTTCGAACGATGCATCCTTCAAAAGCACTTGAATCGTCCATAAATGCGAGAATAAAGTTTCTCTGATATCTGGAAGTATAGTTTACTTATTAGTAAAAATCACTATCCACAAAGTTAGTGGACAAACATGTCTGAACAAGGGATTTAAACTATGTTAAATGACAATATATATATTTTCTGGATCAAAAATTTTCGAGAACTACATCTATGTAACTAAAAACCTACTCAAACTACAAATTAATATATAACTCAAATATGGTCTTAAAATAAACTAAAACAATCGTAAAGTGACATGAATATTTCTTTTTTTTCCATGGGAGAAATCTCATACGATCATTACTGCTTATTTACACGTTCACCAGGACATATATAAATAAGTCATTTTACAATCAAAACTCAATTATGATACAAAGATTGAACTATTGTTACTTACACAAAACTTTTTGGTCATGCGATGTAATCCCAAACTTCTTCTCCAATAGTCCTGTACTGTCCACATGATCTAATCAACTTCTTCTCCAATTGAATTCCCAATGATCAATCCCTAATACTTGTTCACCAACTACACTAATACTTGTTCACCAACTACAATAGATTGATCATGGATCAGTAATGTACAGTACCACAATAGCGGTAGTTTCCATCAGCTTTATAATAATCTTCAAGCAAACTTCATCTCCAACCTAAGGAAAATTAAAGCACCAGGCAAAATGAAAATATTTATCGCGTTTATCCTCTTCCAAAAAAAAAAAGAATTTGAGCAACACTTTAAAGGCAAAAATAAATTATCAGGGCACCAGTTAATGAAACTATAAGCCAAGGAGTAATCTACAAAGACAATACTTTCTTTCTTAGGAAAAGGCTACCTTGGCTTGGAGAACAAAAAAAATATAATGAAATTAAATGGAAGTTTAATAAAAGTTTAGAACCAACTATAGCTTGAAATGAATGCAATCCAATAAGGTTGCCAACATTAAGGACAAAAATCATATTTCTACACCAATTAACAGATATGTTATGTGTACACTAGGATTCATATACAATTACTAAAACAATGGTTGTCTGTAATTAAGAGAAAATAACATTACAGTACTTCTCATAGCACATAATTTAACTAAATTTTAATCTATCATATACTCTATAGTTTGAGCATGTACGAATTCTCAGCAGAAAAACATAAAGTCAAAATACCCAAATTAATGGCATGCTCCATATTCACTTCTGATCTGAAAAATGAATCCTCTTCCAAGCCAAATTGCATATAAGTATTAAGATTCATCATCTTTTCGCCTATTTACATGACGAAACTGCATATAAGTGGATAACTATTAAGATTCATTGTCTTCCAAATGAGAAGCTCATACATCTATTGTCTATGATTTATATAAGTTCAGTTAAGCAAATACTCGCACATAGCTAATAACTGTAATTAGGTGCTAAACGCAGCCACTACTTCCAACCCAATACAAACTCTATTTTTTCATTGTCTAATTAATCCATTAACTAATTCAGAGTTTATAACCTAAATTAAATATCTAAATCTCAAATAATGTAATTGAATATGGGGCTCATACCTGCTGTAAACTTGAACTGCAAAGAAAGTGTTTCGCAATACCCGTAAAACCCTAGGTTTTCTCCCTTTTGTTTATATTTTTGTAGTCTGCCAGAAATTGGATAATTTCCTGCAATATTTGTAGATTTTGTAGATTTAGGATGAAAAGAGATGTTTTCAATTGAATTTCCACCACGAACCGATTCAAGAGTGACAAATCTGTACAAAAGTTTCACACTATTTTCTTCCTCTGCTTTTTACCCCTTTGTAGTTTTGTTTATTATGAATAAGGGATTAACATATACTGTCGTTATTACCATTTTGGAATAGCAAAAGGTTGAATACTTATTTGGTAATTAATAACTATTTTGTGGTTTTGTTTTGATTGCCTTGAATTAAATAAAAAAAAAAGAACAAAAGTACTTTTTATAATTTAAAAAGTTAACGATTTTTTTATCAAAAGAAATTATCAAGCTGGGAGCATAAAATCGAGTCCAATATCGGTATAAAAAAAATACAATGTTCAAGTTTGATTTGATTTGTTTGAAATGATTTTTGATCTTGAATTGATTGTTAAACAGGATTTTATATCAATTTTAACCAAGCAGAATATAAATTGAACTCAAATAACTTAATAATTACTGAAAATTAATACCGCTATAATTCTTAAGTTAATGTAAAAAAAAAAATATTGGCAAGTATGACATGTTAAAGGAAATGTCTCTAAAATTCTTGAATTAATGCCAGAAAATAACATCCTAATGTGACATTTTTCTAGAAACATTCAGCAGTGGCATGTTGAGGCTAAATGTCATTAGTAACTTTTGATAAATTGCGACATTTCACAAAAAATCTCACTAAAGCTCCATTGTCAATGCCACTAAATAGCAAACTAAAGTGGCATGTTTCCAAAATATCATGTTATTTAATTGCCGTGGCATGACAAGATCACATGCCACCAATATCTATAGGTTAATGCCACAAATGAGCTAACAATTGTGGCATCTGTAAGAATGTAATCTTATTAAAATATTGTGACATTTTAGAAAAAATGTCAATACCAAACTGTCACTAATAATAATTTTTGTTGTAGTGGAAGCTTGACGCAATAAAAATTCACAGGATAGTTTCTTGCAGGCTAAGCATAACATAGGGGAGTATTTTGCATTTTTCCCACTATGCACGGATCAAAATTAATATACAATTTGTATCCTAGAAATGACATAAAAGGTATGTTTGTTTGCATTATTACGATATCCACATTTATGAATAATTGCAACTTGAGTACTTTAAATGTTTGAAAATTATTATTATATGAGAATTCTACAATTCACAGTATATAGATTATAAATAATATCTAATTGTTGAAGTTGAATTTGTTGATAGGTTGTTTTATGTCATGTCAAATCTTAATTTTGATTATATCAACTTCAACTAATTATTCATATAATAATGTATGCATTCAATACTCAATATCACGAGATAAATACATTCACAGTTGAGATAAATATATGTATGATTATCTAAATTTCGGTTTAACAATAAAAAACCAAAAAAAAAAAAAAAGAAAAGTTGATATATGAGAAAAAGAAGTTATTGTAATTTACAATGTATATAATTAAGTTAATCAAGCTAATTAATATAAAGGTCAAACACGTAAACCATATATTTCAAGCTTGTGAATATCCTCTTACCAAAAAATTACATAATGATATTGTAACTATATAAAAAAAAAAATAACATCATAATCAAGTATATATATTTTTCTTTCTGCATCTTCTCTAATTATAAAATATATTTACATAAATTTAAAAGTAAAATTACAATTAATCATAATTTTAGAAAACTAAAAATAGTACAAATATACTCATTGGAATCAGAATATAGGACTAAATTAAAATTGCATTCACATATATCAAAGACACAATTTTAAGATAAATTATCACAAACTAAAATTAAACAATTTAATAAAAGACTAACCAGTCTAGATGAAACCAAAAAAGCGAAACGCTGTAAACAAAAACTATAAGAAATGCATAATATAAAAAAATGAAAATTCAAAATAAAGTAATCAAATAAAAGAAATCAATGTATATAAAATCACATTAAATCAAATATGAAACAAAAAGAGACAAAATATGAAAATATAAATATGAAACAAAAATAGACAAAATATGAAAATATAGTAATAACCAAAACAATGACAATGCAAAGTATTTTTGACAAATTTGTCATGATTCAAGATGAAATACATGAAAAAGTAATAATATTAAATAGATAAAATAACATAGAATATATACAATCTTCTAAATATTATTCAAACTTTTTATTGTTAAGTAAATTTCAAACAATTTGAATTTAAGAAGTTTTTTTTTTCTCAAAAAACAAAGATTAAGAAAATTACTTTACAATAGTACCAAATTCTAAGCGGATGCGCATTATATTCATCCATTCCCTGCATCGGTCCAAATTTTGAATTGTTCAAAGAAACACTCTAAAAAAATAAAAAATTCCAAATAAAAAAATTGTTATGAATTTAAGGATTAACTAATTCAAAACTGAAAAACACTAACGCAAACATGTACAACAATAACTATGCACCTTTTGTTTAATTACTTCTAAGAAAATATCCTACCATCGCATTAATAAGTGGGAAAAAAATAAGAATTGCATTATGATTGATAGTAATATATATGCCCGCACCTGAAACAAAAATTTAACATCATGAAGCTCATTGTAGAAGTTGACCTCAGAGAACATAAAAAATTAAAAAGCTTACCTTCTTGTTTAACACATTTGTGGCAGGTGCAAATCGATCAATAGGGACTAACAATACTTGTACATATGAATCATAAATGAAAATTTTAATGTGTATGATTAAATAGTAAAAAATAAATCGTAAAAGCTTACACTTCTTGTTTAGTGCATTCGTAACTGTTCAAATGAACCTACTACATCAAGAAAAATAAGGTTGGCATTCAAGATTGTCTTGTGCTTGTACCTACAAAGCAAAAAAATGATTAAAAGGATACAGATAAAAATTATATAGAGATGCACAATAGTTATTTTTTTAAGCTCACTATCTTTATATAGTTAATTAAAAAATATATGAATCACATAGCTACAAATTTAATGAAAATGACGGACGATTAAAGAATGTAGATGATTTTTAGGAACTAATGTATATTAAAAAAGGGTTTTTTTTGGTGGGCTTTCCAAATTATTCAAACAATTATTTAATGAGAGGTAATAATTACTAATAACTGATATATATAGACTTGTAACTGCCCATCTAATATAAAGTAATAGAGGTGAATATTTCCCAAATTACGTCCATTATTAGTGTATTAAAGGGGTATTATTTTTAAATAATTTTAACAATTACTTAATGAGAGTTAATTACGTTAATGACCAAGAATTGAAATAAATATAGAATCATACAATTACCAGCTAATATAAATTAAATGTGATTATACCTAAATTACGGCCATAACATTGGTATGTTTAGTATGTTATCATTATAAAGATATACACCTCATCATAAATGTATTTGATTAGCATTAATTTCTTATTTGACTTATTAATTTAGTTTTAACATTCCTTTTTTGTAGGATTTAAATTAAAGATGAAATTTATTTTAGAATATTATCAAAAATATAATTTTTTAGAATTAAAAAAAATTCAAAATTCTAGAAAATTAGGATTTTGGTCAAAACAACCAATTGGGGTCAAACACACCCTTCAAATATATATATGTATATGATGATATGATATGATTTGACAATTTACCTCATTGTGTAATTTTATGTATATCAGTTTACCCTCTTTATTATTATAAATGTGACACATTATTACCCATTTTATAATTTTATTTGGGTAAATACCCCCTTGATGAGTAATTTTGTCTACTGGCAACAATTTTCACCACCACTAATGAGTTACACTCTCTAATGGAAGAAGGTAATTTAATCTATTAAAATTTTCACAGAAGGATAAATTACTATTTTTCAAATCATAAGAGGTTAAATTAAACATTATGTTTATCTAACGGATTAAATGAGAATTAGCCCATTAATTATGTAACGAAAACATACTTGTTGAAAAAAAATATTGATGAGAATTTTGAAAGTGGATATTTTATTAGATCGTATTTTATTCCGATATTCTACCAATTGGAGTAAAATCTAATGAAATTGGTGATTTCAAAAGCGAACAAGACCAGATCCTATCCAAATCCCACCCAATATAAATAGAACATACAGTGGAAATTAATGTGGTTAAAGGAAAAAAAGACGACTTTGTAAAAAATTATAAATAAGGAGGACCATTACATTACATCAATAGAAGTCACTCAATCTTAATTTTTTATGATTTTAGAAGAGTTCAATTTGTTGGATCAGGGAAATTCTGAGAATGAGATTTTTGGGAATGATTCACTCAAATATATATAGGTGTCGTTTGATAGGGTATATGGGATTAAGATGGATTAGATTAGAGCTGGATTGAAGGCCATATTAAAAATACGTTTGGTAGATTTGATTAAGTCAAATTATATTAAAGCAATCTAACGTAATATGTTTTGTAGAGCTATGAGTTTAGGTATATATTAATATATTTTTATTATTTAATTGAACATATTATGTTAGTTAAAATATATCAATTCATCAAAGCTATTTGTTTAATAGAGCAAAAGACAAAAACACCCCACTATGATTTGTCTAACTCCCAAAAAACTTCCTGTGTTATTTTAACTCCCAAAAAACCCCCATGCGTTTGATTTTAAATACCACACTCGACCACTTCTCCCATCTTTCAGCCAAGCCATCACCTTCGAGCATCCTAACCACTTCCGACATCTTGGGACGTTCGGTTGAAGAGCCTTGTGTGCAGAGTAGAGCTAAAAGGATTACCTGCTCCACTTCTTCATCTATGTAATTACCTCGTAAATCAGGGTCAACCAATATTTCCAAATTTTTCTCCTCGAGAAGTCCCTTCACCTGGAATTATAAGAAGGAATCAATGCATGTTAATGTGAAGCATTCTGACATATGAAAACAGATCGAGAGCATGTGTGAAGAGATAATGCTTACCCAATCAAATAACATAACATCATCATCATTGGCAAGACGAGCGAGATCGAAAGCTCTCTGCCCAGTAATGAGCTCAAGAAGCATGACCCCATAACCAAAAACATCTGTTTTCTCCAAACAGTCACCAGTACAAAGGTATTCGGGATCTATATGACCAATTGTTCCAAATACTGCTGTGTTCACATGAGTTTCCTTGTGGTCCATGAGTTCAGCCACCCCAAAGCCACCAATAAATGCTTCAAAGTATTCATCCAAAAATATATTAGCAGCCTTGAAATCATGATGAATGATTTTACGGTCACAATGATGGTGCAAATAAGCAAGTCCCCTTGCAGACCCCAGAGCTATCCGTTTCCTCATTGGCCAATCAAGTGAAGGTTGTGATTCATGTCGCTCTGCAATAATTCATCAACAAACTCATAAGAAATCAATTCAAACATGACAAGTATATCGTGTAAATTAATCCTTCACGTCAAATAATGACCAGAATATCCAAACTAACAAATCTCGACTCATATATATCTAGATATGCATGAAAATATATTTAAGCTATTACCTCTTAAGCAAGATGCAACACTTCCATTAAACATATAAGGATAAACGAGAACCATCTCTTTCGGAGTCATGCAAATGCCAAGTAACCAAAGTAAATTCGGATGCTCAGTCAAGCTTGCTATTTCTATGGTTGTTTGGAAATATTGCTTCACATCATAGTCTTCTAGTCTTTTAACTACCACTAAAGAACCATCACTTAAACGGCCTTTGTAATCTTTACCAAATACATCTCTCCCAAGAAAGTTCCGATTGCTAAAATTATTGGATGCATATTGTAGTTCACGCAGGGAAAATCTTTTGAACCGTCTCAGATCAACTTCTGGATACAATTAAATTCAGAAACAAAAGTGATAGTTGAGATGAGAATTACTATAGTAATTTTTTTTATATATGATGACATTTTATAATCGATCAACTAACCAGGATCATCAAAGAAATGTTTATGTGGCTTCCTTCTTCGGTAATGAGCAAGGGCAATTGCAGGAGCAGCTAATAGACGAGCAAACTGTTCTGCGATGGCTCCAGTACTGGAACTGTTGCCGCCAAATACTTGTTGAGATGATGATGTACCTAACTCTACATGCTCAGACCTTATGCTATTTTTTCTTCCATCTATATAAGAGGTCAAGTAGATTGAAAATCACATTTAAAAAATTGACTCTATAATTTCTTGGATCAAAGAGAACCCAAAGCAGCTCACAAAATCTCCCAATCTTTACACACACACAAATATCCTTGAACAAGGAAACGCTTCTCAAAATAATTAAAATATATATATATATATATATATATATATATATATATATATATTATAACTTCTAACATAAATTTCACATCTATAAAATGGGAAAACACTTCCCTTCACCTAAGAAAATAACAATAATCCCCCGGTTAACTTTAATAATTGGCAACAATCCCCTATTCATTAAAAAATTGACAATAACCCCTAGTCGCAATTACAAGGGTATTTCAAATGGTTATAATAACCTAATAAAATTTCGATACAAGTTGTTTTTTCACTAAACCAAAAATACTTGATCGAATAAATTGTTGGATAAGGATGAAGATGAAGGCACTAAAGAAAGTTTGATAAGGGAGGTTTTGATGCATTCCAAAACTTCATAAATTGGCTAAGTATGGAGTAACTTAGCTGATAGACTTATCAAGGAATTTTGACTAAGTAATGAAGACATCAGAAGAGTCAAAGTTTCAAGGTCCAAGACTTCTGATCTGCTGAAGTAAAGTTATCAGATTAGTGAAGATCAGCCGACTCAAATCAGATTTGTTCAAGTTTGAGATCAGCCGAGTTCACCATCAGGCTTGTACTTTCGTCAGCCAAGTGAAGAAGATCATGAAGTGTTCCCAACGGTAATAAATGCCCCTTGGTGTAATAAATGCTGAAGTACGAGGATATTTAAGACAAATAATTGAAGAAAAGCTTCGCATCAGCCGAGTGCATTTAATGCTGCATTTAATGCTGCCTGCAGAATAGTACTGTTTACAGTACGGACAGACTGCAAAAGAGCCGTTCGCGGTTTTTAAGGACCAGTACTCGAGGAATTTGAATCCTGTCTCTCTTCAACGGACACTTTTCAATCCTCAAGTATAAATAGCTGAAAGAGACGAAGAAGAAACAAGCAACACACTTTCTGAGAGAAATTTCCGAAGCAAAATTCTTTAAGTCTCAAGAACAGCTCACTCATCAGCTGAGTCATTTGTTGACGAAAGCAGAGTTGAAGAATCAAGAAAAATACATCTTCTGAGTGATTTTGTAAACAAGAGTGTTGTGCGGAGTTGTGATCCATCTTAGTGAGTGATCAAACTTCAGAGAATAGGTTTTCTGTGTGATTTCCTATTGCGAACTTGTGGTCGTTTCATTTGTTGTTCGACGCAAGCAGAGTATACTGTAAACTTTGTGATTATAGTATAACCCAAGATCTGAGTGACTTGGAAGAGTGGACTAAAGGATATTCAAATCCATATAACCACTATAAAAATTACTTGTGTTTTTACATTGTTTTCAAATCTGCATATCTTCTGTTCGCATAAAAACACATTAAGTTAACTGTTTGAAAAAGAGATAAAAAAAAAAGAGTTTATAAAACTGGGGAAGCATTTTTCAAACTACTAAGTTTACTTGTGAAAAACACTTTGAAAATCCGCTGCAAGTACTCTAAGTATTAAAACTGATTTCTGCAAAATCAGCTAAGTAACTATCAGACGAGTGGTCAACAAGACTGTTCAAAGATTTGTTCGCGAACAGAATTGTAACTTACTAATCTGATCAGCTTAGTCTGTTCAGTAAGAGTAAAGTTTTAAAGTTAAATTTGAAGAAAATTTTAAAGAGGTTTATTCACCCCCCTCTAAACCTCTTCTGACCACTTGGGACCAACAAGTGGTATCAGAGCAGGTGGTTCATTAGAATCAGCTGCCTGATCAACGAGCTTGATCCGAGTGTTTTTCAAAGGTTTTCAAAACTTTTCAAAAGAGCATCTTTTTGAAAAATAAAAACTTTTTGAAAAATGGATTGTATCAGCCATGTTCCCCACATTGCTGGTATGTCTTTTGAGGACTGGAAGATCAGAATGAAGATTTTCCTTGCTGCCTACAATGACAACATGTATACATGTATCATCAAAGGTCCATTCAAATTCACCAAGACCATCATCGTAGATGAAGCTCAAATAGTGGTGGAAAAAGACTTAACAGAAATGACAGCAGAAGAAATAAAGCTGTTCAACCTGGACAAAGTCGGAAGATTCATCATGACCAAAGCCCTGGATAATGATCGGTTTGACAAAGTCAAGCATTGCAAAACTGCAAAGGAGATGTGGGATAAGGTTCGTGACATGAGTGAAGGCAATGATGCAATTAAAGAGCACCAGCTAACTGTTGCATTGGAGAAACTTGACAACTTCAAGATGAAGTCTGGAGAAACCATTGATCAGATGGATACCAGATTCACCAGAACTCTGAATGAAGTTTTAAAGTTGGGAAAGACTTTCACTGACAAAGAAATCACTGTCAGAGTACTGAAGGCTCTACCTTCCAAGTTCAACATGAAGGTGACAGCAATGGAAGAATCAAGAGATCTGGGCAAGATTTCTCTTACAGAGCTGTTCTCCGTACTCAAGGCTTATGAGTATAAACTGCCAAGGATGGGAATTGAAGAAACCTCAACTTCAGGACCCACAGCTGCACTGGTTGCTGCTGAAAACCAAAGAAGACCAGCTCAAAGAAATGCTGAAGTGGACTCATCTGATGAAGCCACTCTACTCAACAAAAAGGAGTACACTGCTGGAGATGTTGCACTGTTGATGAATAATTTCAAGAAGTTCTACAAAAGAAAAATGAAGAACAAATACAACAATGCTTCTTCTTCTAAACCTAACTTTTCTTCTCAAGATAAAGATGATTATAAATCAAAACTAATGTGTTACAACTGCAGGAAATTGGGACACTTCATCAAAGACTGCCCATATCCAAAAGCAGAAAAGTACACTGAGGAGGAGAAGAAAGTAAGAAAAGAAAGAAAGCATCAGAGAGGAAAAGCAATGATGGCTGAAGCAGAAAAGCTGACTGCTGTCTACTCATCTGATTCAGATTCAGACTCGTCTGATGAGGAATCTTCTGATGAAGAAAAACCTGCTCTCCTGTGCCTGATGGCAAAGGACTCTGATGACTCTGAGGATGAGGTAACTCCTCTTAATGATGAATTATTTAATTCATTTGAACAAATGATGCTTAACAATACTGGTATTGCTGAAGCATATAAAAAGCTTAAGGAAGAGATGATCCTGCTAAAAGAGCAAAATAGTTCACTGAAACTCTTAGCTGAAAAGCCAAGGGAATCAGCTGAATATAAACAGCTTGAGCAAGAGCATGAATCTCTGAAAGCTGAGTGTGAGGTTTATAAAGGAAAAATCATGGAACTTGAGAAAATTATTGAGTCTCATGATAAGTCTACTGTTGCATCCATGCATTCATCTAGTAAACAGGAGACACCTTTAGAAAAGGAAAAATTAGAATTGAATCATACTGAAAAATTCATATCAGCTGACAATAGTAAGGTCATTCTGTATGTTCAAACTTCTAAACCTGCCTCATCTGAGAAAGTGGTAAAGGAGAAGAAATCTCCTAAGGCTAAAAAGAGCAAAGAGCCTAGTGTAGGAAATCAGACTAGTAAGACCAAACAGCAGAGCCCTAAGAAGTCTGCTGATAAAACTAAAGTCAATCAGACTAATGGTAAAACTAAGTCAAAATCAAATGAGCAAGCATCTAGTAAACCAAAGAAGCATAAACACAAGAAAAATCAAAATGCTTGGTATGGAAATGAGTCATATTATGTGCAACCTACTGCATATCATCCTATGTATCATGCACCTCAATTTCCTAGTTACTATGCACCTTACCCTGCTCATCCAATGCATGCATATCCTGCATATCATGCACCTTACCCTGCTTATGAACATTATTCATATCATACTGATCATCAACATGACTTATCTGATAACTATGATAAAAATGAAACTGTTCATGCTCCTAAAACTCAAAAACCTAAGAAGCCTAAGACTTCAACATCTTGGGTTGTCAAGGGTAGAACTAATCCTTCAGGACCCTCTCAATAAGGGTACCTAAAACAATTTTATTTTTGTTTTGTAGGTTAGGATTAGGAGTAGGAGTAAAGTAGAGAAGATTTGGTACTTGGACAGTGGATGTTCAAGGCACATGTGTGGAAACATACATGAGTTGACTGATGCAGTTGCTGTGGATGGTCCAAAAGTCACTTTTGGAGACAGCAAAGAAGGCAAGATTAAAGCTAAAGGAAGATTAATCAAGGGAAACATAGAGATATCTGACGTCTCCTATGTTAAAGGCCTGAAATATAATCTGCTGAGCATAAGTCAATTTTGTGACAAGGGATATTCAGTCATCTTCTCAACAGATAAGTGCTACGTTGAACAAATTGGTACAAAGAAGGTAATTTTATCTGGAAGACGACAAGGAAATATCTACATAGTTGACTGGAATTCTGTTGACAAGAATTCAAGTGTTTGTTTGGTGGCATCTGCACCAAGTGAAGTCAGTTGGCTATGGCACAAGAGGATGAATCATTTAAACTTCAAGACCATAAACAGATTAATCAAGAATGATTTGGTAGAAGGGATTCCAAAAGCAGTCATGAGCAAAGACAAGCTATGTGATGCATGTCAGAAGGGTAAACAAATCAAGTCATCTTT
Source organism: Penstemon eatonii (assembly GCA_038501285.1). Lineage (NCBI taxonomy): Eukaryota > Viridiplantae > Streptophyta > Magnoliopsida > Lamiales > Plantaginaceae > Penstemon > Penstemon eatonii. The sequence continues at coordinate 13,467,302 of CM076710.1, read as the reverse complement.
CAAAGAAAAGAAGCACCAATCTTCTGGAAGAATATTGGAGCTGTTGCATATGGACTTATTTGGACCCATTGATCCAGTCAGCAATGGTGGAAAGAAATACTGCCTAGCTGTTGTGGATGATTATTCAAGATATACTTGGGTGATTTTCATGAAGAAGAAAAGTGAAACCAAGGAACATCTTACAAATCTGATGGAACTGATCCAGAATGAGAAGAGTATCAAAATATTGAAGATCAGATCAGATAGAGGGACATAGTTTACAAACTCTACTGTTGAAGAGTATTGTAATATCAAAGGAATACATCATGAGTATTCTGCTGCAAGAACCCCTCAACAGAATGGTGTTGCTGAAAGGAGAAACAGAACACTAAAAGAAGTTGTCAGAACCATGATAGCTGAAGCTAAACTGCCTCAAAGATTTTGGGCAGAAGCAACAAATACAACATGCTTTACCCAAAACAGATGTATGATCAACAAAAATCAGAACAAGACTCCATATGAAGTTTGGAACAACAGAAAACCAAACATTCATTACTTTAAGATTTTTGGTTGTAAATGTTTTGTATTGAATAATGGGAAAAATCACCTTGCTGCATTTGCAGAAAAGGCTGATGAAGCTGTTTTTGTAGGATACTCTACTGTTAGTAAAGCTTACAGAGTTTTTAACAAAAGAACATTACTAATAGAAGAATCTATCCATGTAGTATTTGATGAGCCAAGTCAATCTTCTGAAAAGAATCAAAGTGTTAATCAAGATCTGTCTGCTGATTTACAGAAGTTAGACATTGGAAGAAATGAAGAATATGTTCCCATCATACTACCTAATCTAAGTTCAGCTGCTAACTCAAGTGCTGTTCAAAATCACAGTGCTGATTGTCTAACAGACGAGTTGCAAACAGCTGACAGACCAGAGACTGTTCAACAGACTACAAATGTTCAACAGACTACTACTGGAACTCCAACAGTATTGTTACAAGATCATAACAGAGGACAACATCCTGATCTACAACCTGATCTCAGATGGCTCAAGAATCACCCTCCTGAATTAGTTATCGGTGATCCTTTGGATAGAGTGAAAACAAGAAGAGCTGCTGCACAAGATGCTATGTTTGTCACATTTCTATCTCAAATAGAGCCCAAGCAAATTGAAGAAGCTCTAAATGATTCCTTCTGGATAGAAGCCATGCAAGAAGAGTTGAATCAATTTGAAAGGAATGAAGTCTGGTACTTAGTTCCTAGACCAAGTCATCAAAGAGTAATTGGCACTAAGTGGGTATTCAGAAATAAAATGAATGAAGGTGGTGTTGTCACCAGAAACAAAGCAAGACTAGTGGCCAAGGGTTATTGTCAAGAAGAAGGAATTGACTTTGATGAAACTTTTGCACCAGTAGAAAGACTTGAAGCAATCAGACTGTTTCTAGCCTATGCTGCTTACAAGAACTTCACTGTCTATCAGATGGATGTGAAGTCTGCTTTTCTCAATGGAGAATTGCAAGAAGAAGTGTATGTTGAACAACCTCCAGGATTTGAAGTCTATCAAGAAGAGGACAAAGTATATCGTCTGAAGAAAGCCCTCTATGGACTGAAACAGGCTCCAAGAGCATGGTATGATACCCTATCTGATTTTCTTTTAATTAAAGGATTTCGAAAAGGTAAGGTAGACAAAACCTTGTTTACAATTGAATGGAAAAATCATATACTACTTGTGCAAATATATGTGGACGATATTATTTTTGGTTCAACTAACCAACAGATGTGTGATAAGTTCTCCAAGCTGATGCAGAATAAGTTTGAAATGAGCATGATGGGTGAACTTAATTACTTTCTTGGATTGCAAGTTAGACAGTTGCCTGATGGGATATTCATCAGCCAAGCAAAGTACACAAGAGATCTGTTCAAGAAATTTGGTATGGAAACTAGCTCAACAGCTACCATTCCTATGTTTACAAGTCTTCGTTTGGATAAAGATGAAGATGGCAAATCAATGGACATAACCAAATATAGAGGCATTATTGGTTCATTTTTGTATCTAACAGCAAGTAGACCTGATATAATGTACTCAGTTGGAGTCTGTGCAAGATTTCAATCAAACCCCAAAGAATCTCATCTCTTAGCTGCCAAGAGGATATTGAAGTATGTTAAAGGCACTCAAGAACTAGGATTATGGTATCCTAGAGAATCTGGATTTGAACTAGTTGGCTATTCAGATTCAGACCTTGCTGGCTGCAAGATTGACAGAAAGAGCACAACAGGTGCCTGTCAGTTCTTAGGCAGTCGTCTGATCTCATGGATGAGTAAGAAGCAAACCTCAGTCTCTATATCTACTGCTGAAGCTGAATATATAGCTGCTGGAGCTTGCTGTGCACAGATACTTTGGTTGAAGCATCAACTAGAAGACTACAACATCAAGATCAGTGGAATTCCAATCTACTGTGACAATACAAGTGCAATCTCACTTACTCAGAACACTACAAGTCATTCAAGGACTAAACATATTGAGATCAAGCATCATTTCATTAGAGATCATGTGGAAAAAGGCAATGTAATGATTGAGTATGTTCATACTGATAATCAGATTGCTGATATCTTCACTAAACCTCTAAGTGAAGTAAGGTTTTCAACTCTAAGAGCTGAGCTAGGACTACTTAATTTGGAAGCATAAGCTGAGGGGGAACTCATCAGAAGACTGGAGTTCAACAGCTTAGTTATCTATTATTATCTTCAAGGATTAACTTTCAACAGACTAGTTAACTTATGAATTCTTAAACTCAGGGGAACGTGTAAGACTAGCGGTACTTCTGAATTAAAGATGAAATTTGTTAATGACAGTTAGTTGAAGTTATGTTTTCATCAGAAGACTCAACTATCGAAGATTGAAGTTATTTTATCTAGCTGGATTGACAAACAGCTGAGGAAGGTTATCAGCTATTGGCATTCTCTGATAACAGCATTGTCATCAGGACAGCAGTCCATCAGATAAGTATTTATGTTACTAATCTGATTACTTCAATAAAAGCGGAACTGTTTAAAAACGTATATTCAAAAACACGCTTTTATAAGTAACTGTTGGGCGGTACATATTCCCGCTCTTCATTAAATATCTTTTGAATTCGAAAAGTCGTAACTGACGCCGCACGATCAGCACTGACAGAAAAACGGATCTAACGGTTGGCGGATATCACGAGATTCAAGATACCCCAACTCTATAAATCCCTATCTGATCAGTCGAGTCGTTCTTTACGCACTCTAAGCATTCAAAAGTACTTGTGAGAAATTTCTGCAAATTTTCTGCATACTTTCCTTTGTTTTTCTAACCTTCAACAGATCAACGATGGCCGCTGAAGGTATGTTTCTCGTTTATGATTCTTACTACCAATCCGGTACGGATCTGATGAAAGAACTGCTCGAAAAGTTCAAAGCTGCTTCGCTGGTAAACTTCATGGAATACCACGAAGGAATTATCTGGACTGACCAAGTGATGGAGTACTACAACACAGCGAAAGCTGACTACAACAAACTGGAGATTAAGGCTTCAGTAGGAGACAAATCTGTCACTATCACTCCTGCTGTTCTTCACGAGACGTTTGGGCTTCCTAACAGTGGACGACATGACGTCACTGTGCTGACAGAGGACAAACATCAACAGTTCTGGGCGATCTGCGCCAAAGAGGGAGAAACGTTATCTGGAAATATAAGGAAGAAGCAACTGAAGGATGAATATCAGCGGATGGCTGATATGGTGTCCAAGCTGATTGAGAATTGCACATTCTCACTGGATGCTGTTACCATGAAGAGGTTCAGCATCATGGCTGCCATATATTATGGATTGGAGATCAACTGGTCAATCATAGTCTGGTACATATTAGCTGACTTTCTTGATGATAAGAAAGGAAAAGGCCCCACTACCAACCACAGGATCACACTCAGTTATCTGCTGTCAAAGCTGGGTTGTGATATGAAGAATGGAAAAGAGATTCATAAATCTAAGGCAGTATCAAAGTACTTGCCTGTTCAAAAGAGGAAGGCTGGTGAGCCTGAGGAAGCTGATGTTGAGGAACCAAAGGAGGTTCCTGCCAAAAGGCAAAAGAGGTTAGTCAAAACAGCAAGTTTGGCTGCTGAGACTAAAAGGAAGAGGGCTGCTGATGAGCCCAAAAAGAAAGAATCTAAGCAGATGGAGAGAGTGACTTCTGCTGAAGCCACTAAGATTGTTGAGAATATAATTGCTGATGTAAGGACTGGATCCCTTGCATCACCATCAAGAACTCCATCAGCAGAGAGGCCTGCTGAGGGTATTTCTCAAAGGACAAGGAGTCAACAGAGAGATACTGTTACCTCCACTTACCGTGAAGGGAGGACCAAGAAGTCTGCCAGAAAACAGATGACATTTATAGAAGAACCAACGGACTTGGAGAATGTAGCAAGGGAAGACCCTGAAGCTACTCAAAGGCCTGCTGAAACAGTTGAAACCGTTAAGACTGACAAGGCTGATGAGCAACAGCCAAGTCAGGTCACATCAACAGCTGAGGTTGCTCAACCTCAAGAAGATCCAGATGTCCAAATCATCTATCCTATTGCTGCTGCTCCCATATCATCTGCTGGACCAGCCCCTGCTGATAAAGGCAAGAGAAAAATAGTGCTAAGGAGAAAGAAAGTCTCCAAAGCTGATAAGAAGGCAAGGGAGGAAGCTGAACAGAGGAAGCAAGATGAGCTTGAAGAGAAGAAAGCACTTGAGCTAAGCAAAGCTCAAGAAGCAAAGGATGAAGCCAGAAGACGCATGTCTGAAGCAGAAAGGAAAGCTGCTGAGGATGCTGAAATGGCCATGGTGATTGAATTGAGCAAAGTTGATGCCTATGGACCTGTCCATGGAGGTAGCATCAAAATTGGAGAAGGCAAGAATACTGAAGAGGACAAAAAGAAGATATTACTACCTGCCCCCAAACTCAAGTCAAAGGACAAGTTTGAAGTCAGAAAAGCATTTGAAATAGTGTATGCTGATAAGGAGCTTTTCAAGAAGTTTGAGAAGTCTCTAGCTTACTATAATCAGAAGCTTATGTTGATGACTCTGTTCAACCAAGAGAAGCCAAGATATATCAGTTGGAGAGACAACAGGCTGAACAAGTCAATCACTGAACTTCAAGGTATGAAGGAGTTTGCTGATGAAGAACGATGGGTTCTAAGTTGGCTGAAGACAAACTCCATTCAAAAGGCTCTTGATCCCAGCTATGTGAGAGATATCATGCATAGCTATGCAAAAGGCTTTGCATTGGAGGAAGCCAAGAAAATCAAGAGCACCTTGCCTGAAAAGAAAAAGAAGTCTGAAGATGCTGAAGAAAGAGCAATTAAGTTTGCTGTTATGACTGCCCTGAAGAGATGGGCTAAGAAGTCAAAGTATCAGCAAGGCTGTTCAAGTGATTTGCCACTACTGCCAAGTATCCAGCAAATCATTTTTGGCAAGGAAGTACAACAGTACTATGAAGTCCCTAAGGGTAACAATGCTCCTGTTAACCCTTGGATTATTGTAAGGCAGATTAGACAGACAACATGCTTTAATGAAGATGGAACCATTACTAATCTGTTCTACGATGATGTCACTGATGAGCGCAAATCTGCTGATAAGTCCTTAGCTATTGAGCCGCCAGCTAAGACTTCTGAAGACCATCAGATGACAGACTTGGAGGAAGTCCCTGTTCAACAGGCGACTGAGGAAAAGGAAGCTGATGCTGCTGCTTCTGCTTCATCAGCTGATCAACATTCATCACTGATGGAAGCAATCCAGATGCTGATGGAAAACCAACTTAAGGAACTGGAAGACAAGCACAAGCAACAGCTATTGAAGGTTAAGGAGGAGCTGAAAGCAGAGTTGGCAGAAACCAACAGACTTCAGCTGGAAACTGTTCAAGGATCAACAGAAGAGATCATCAAGAAGGAGATCAACAGTATTCCAATTCCTCAAGACAACTCATTGCAGTTGATACACAGCTTAAGAGAACTGAACCAGAACGTAGAAGATGTGAAGGGTGATGTGAATCATCTTCACACTGCTTTAAAATCAGCTGAGCACAAGATTGCTGACTTAACTGCAACCTTCATTAAAGTCAGTCATGAAGAGAAGGAAATCAATCTGGGAATGTTGCAAGAAGTGGCAAAGGCTGCACAGGAAGTTCAAAATGAAATTGCAACTGTCAATCTCAACATTGACTACTTCAATGATAAGACTGATGTAATCAGCACTGACATTCATCATCTAACAGCTAGTCACGACGTTGTTAATCAGAATCTAAAGGCTTTATGCGCTGGAGTAAAGATTCCAACAGTTGCTCTCAACCCTGCTGTTGAACCTTCTACCGTCATCAGAGTTGATGATGACAAAAAGGGGGAAGATAAAAGGGAAGAACCAGCTAAGGAAACTGCTGCTGAAGAACCAGTTATGGAATCTGCTGCTGAAGAACCAGCTAAAGAGACTGTTGCTGAAGAACCAGCAAAGGAGTTTGCTGCTGAAGAATCAACTAAGGAAGAAACTGCTACTGCAACTATTGAAGCCAAGGAAACTGAAGAAACAGCTGACAAGACTGAAAAGCTTGGAACGGTAGAAGAAGAAGAAATGACTGAAAAAGAAGATACCAAGTACAAGAATACAGAATCTGCCAGGAAGGCTATGGAAGCTTTGAAAGCTCTTCAAGAACAAGAACTTAAGGAAAAGATGGAAGCTGCCAAAGCAACCTTGGAAGAAGAAGCTGATGATGAAGAAGATGATGAAGAATCATCTTATGAATATGAAGAAGTGCTGGAAGGATCAGATGAAGAAGCTGATAGTTAGAAATTGAAAAATCCTTGTAATCAGTTTACTTTATCTATTTCTTCAGAAATCTCATCTGATGAACTTGTACTATGTAACCCTTTTTCAATATTAATGAAAAGTCAAGTTCAATCCAATAAACTTTTTCTATCTCAGAAAATTTTGAGGATTTCATTCTTTAGTTTAGGTATCCAACAGGTACTTAGCTGAAGTTTTGTCATCATCAAAAAGGGGGAAATTGTTGGATAAGGATGAAGATGAAGGCACTAAAGAAAGTTTGATAAGGGAGGTTTTGATGCATTCCAAAACTTCATAAATTGGCTAAGTATGGAGTAACTTAGCTGATAGACTTATCAAGGAATTTTGACTAAGTAATGAAGACATCAGAAGAGTCAAAGTTTCAAGGTCCAAGACTTCTGATCTGCTGAAGTAAAGTTATCAGATTAGTGAAGATCAGCCGACTCAAATAAGATTTGTTCAAGTTTGAGATCAGCCGAGTTCACCATCAGGCTTGTACTTTCGTCAGCCAAGTGAAGAAGATCATGAAGTGTTCCCAACGGTAATAAATGCCCCTTGGTGTAATAAATGCTGAAGTACGAGGATATTTAAGACAAATAATTGAAGAAAAGCTTCGCATCAGCCGAGTGCATTTAATGCTGCCTGCAGAATAGTACTGTTTACAGTACGGACAGACTGCAAAAGAGCCGTTCGCGGTTTTTAAGGACCAGTACTCGAGGAATTTGAATCCTGTCTCTCTTCAACGGACACTTTTCAATCCTCAAGTATAAATAGCTGAAAGAGACGAAGAAGAAACAAGCAACACACTTTCTGAGAGAAATTTCCGAAGCAAAATTCTTTAAGTCTCAAGAACAGCTCACTCATCAGCTGAGTCATTTGTTGACGAAAGCAGAGTTGAAGAATCAAGAAAAATACATCTTCTGAGTGATTTTGTAAACAAGAGTGTTGTGCGGAGTTGTGATCCATCTTAGTGAGTGATCAAACTTCAGAGAATAGGTTTTCTGTGTGATTTCCTATTGCGAACTTGTGGTCGTTTCATTTGTTGTTCGACGCAAGCAGAGTATACTGTAAACTTTGTGATTATAGTATAACCCAAGATCTGAGTGACTTGGAAGAGTGGACTAAAGGATATTCAAATCCATATAACCACTATAAAAATTACTTGTGTTTTTACATTGTTTTCAAATCTGCATATCTTCTGTTCGCATAAAAACACATTAAGTTAACTGTTTGAAAAAGAGATAAAAAAAAAAGAGTTTATAAAACTGGGGAAGCATTTTTCAAACTACTAAGTTTACTTGTGAAAAACACTTTGAAAATCCGCTGCAAGTACTCTAAGTATTAAAACTGATTTCTGGAAAATCAGCTAAGTAACTATCAGACGAGTGGTCAACAAGACTGTTCAAAGATTTGTTCGCGAACAGAATTGTAACTTACTAATCTGATCAGCTTAGTCTGTTCAGTAAGAGTAAAGTTTTAAAGTTAAATTTGAAGAAAATTTTAAAGAGGTTTATTCACCCCCCCCTCTAAACCTCTTCTGACCACTTGGGACCAACATAAATAAAACCCACAATTACTCAATCCACAACCATTCATTTCAAAAAAGGACCCCTGGGTTTTGAATTAAAATTACGTACCATTGAAATCAATAGAATCGAAGCTTGAACTCTGATCAATGGAACTTGAGCTGCTTAAGCTAGGACAGAGAGCGAGTTCCCGAAGGAGTTCTCTTTTGAGAGTGGCTTCAACAAGCCTTTCCCAATTGTCGTACACCCTCGACATGTGTAAAATATAATTGAAATCAGTTCATTCCACTTCAAAAACATACTATATAGTAGTTTCAAAGCATGAGGAATCACTTTTATTTTTGGCTTAGTGGAAGACTTGCTTTATATAAATGAAATCAATTCATTCCAATTCAAAAACATACTATATAGTAGTTTCAAAGCATAAGGAATCACTTTTATTTTTGGCTTAGTGGAAGACTTGCTTTCTGTGTCAATCCATCTTTTCGGTTGTATTTGGAAGGAAGCGCGCTACGAACACCCCTCAATGTTGACACTTTTTATCCTTTTAGAAAAGGGAATGTAAAAGTAGGGCTGTAATCGAGCCGAGTAGTACCGAACGATACACTGTTCAAGCTTGGTTCGATTTTTATTGAGCTTTAAATTTTGTGTTTGAGCTTGGTTTGATTTTCAATCGAGCCGAGCTCAAACGAGCTTTTATCGAACGAGCTCGAGCCGAGTATCGAGTAGCTTGATATTTTACATGTGTTTTTTCAATTTTTAGCTTATCGAGTCGAGCTCGAGCCGAGCTTCAAAAGTTATCGAACGAAAAAAGATGTTCAAGCTTGTTTGATTAGTGTGACGAACCGAGCTCAAACGAGCTTTTATCGAATGAGCTCGAGTCGAGTATCGAGTAACTAGGTTTGAGTTTCAAGTTAGTTTTAATTTAATGGGTTTTTTTTTTCATAAAATAGAATGTAATTAATTATTTTATGTCATAAAATATTATATATTTATGACTGATACTTAATTTATTTTAATGAGAGGTTTATTTTATTAATTATTATTGTTTATAAAAAATTTATGGCTTTAAAGTTGTAATAAAATATAAAATAATGACTAATTTAGTCATGACATCTTATAAAATTTATTCTAAATAAGATTATAATAACTCTTTTTAGTTTATTGCATCTTAGTAATTTTCATGTCAAGTTTATCCAATATTCAACGATGACATATGTTTTATCCGTTTTTCTTACTAGTTTCACCAACTTCATCAATGTTCACCTTCCTTCCGAAGTTTCATCGATTCATATGTTTTCTCTGTTTAATTTTTTTTATTTAATATATTTATTTTAGGGATTTTTTTTATGATTATAACATTTTTTATTATTTTTTCATTTTTTGTCGATTTTTTTTTCAATTTAAACCATTTCCCGTTATTTTTGTCGGTTAAATTTTAAATAATTGTTTTGCTCCCATTTGTTGGATAATTCATCATTATAGTTCATACGTCCAAAGTTGAACGCCTGGAGTTGAAAATAGTTTCGTAAAATGACAAAATATAACATAGGGTAAAGTGTTTAATATAAAATTGCACATGAGAACCTACTTAAAATAACAATGGGGCAAACGGGTCCATATATGATAACCTAGGTTGTACGGATACTTCGAAAATATACACCGTGCAGTATCGTATGCGTATTGAATACTCGAATACTTAGATATTCGTACGATACTTGTGAAATACTCTACCGTGGCGTTTTCAATAATAAGAAAATACAAAATAGAACGGATATCGTATCGGATACACAAGAAGGCATATCGAAAACACCCAGAATACTTAAGAGTGTATATGATACGATCTCAAGGTAAACCGCGTAATCCTTACGAACGTAAGATATATGAGATATAAAATTAATATTGCATAATGAATCTCCAAAATGTCTTCCGTCCTAATAACCTCAAACTAAAGAGTCCTAATAACCTCAAACTAAAGAATCCTACTGCATATACTACTATAGTTTAATAAGGAAAATACTTAAACAATTAAACAACTAAACAATTAAACAACTAATCAAATAGAATTGAGCCTAATCCATTCGTATCAATCCTGGTAACGTGGGTTTGGCTTCGGATTACGGTTGGACCTCCTAACCGTAACATTCCCCTCCTCTTCAAGACGAACCTTGTCCTCAAGGTTCAGCTCCGGAAACTTCCTCCCCAATGCGCCCACTGACTCCCATGTTGCATCTTCGGTAGGTAAAGATTTCCATTTCACAAGGACCTCTTGCATTTGTCCACTATTTCCAGCCACTGTTCTTGCACCCAAAATGCTCTCTGGTTCCACCACCGGCAGTCCTTCACAATCATAAGGTGGCAAAGTCGGTGTTGCCACTCCTTGTTGTCCGATCATTCGTCGCAGCAGAGACACGTGAAACACCGGATGAATACGTGCTGAATCTGGCAAATCCAAACGGTATGCCACTTTCCCAACTCGTTCTTTCACCTGAAACGGTCCATAAAAACGACTTGACAATTTTTGGTAAACCCTCTTGAAAATCGAATGCTGTCTATAAGGTTGAAGCTTGAGGTAAACCCAATCGCCTATCTCGAATAACTCCTCACGACGATGTCTATCCGCGACCTGCTTCATACGATTTCTTGCGGCTGCCAAGTTGTGTTTAAGCTCCTTCAAAATCTCATCACGTGATCGTAAGGCCACATCAACTTCATGAACTGCTGCTGTTCCAGGACTGTATTGGACTAGCGTTGGAGGTGGGCGTCCATACACGGCTTCAAATGGCGACATGCCGATTGATTCGTGGAATGATGTATTATACCAGAATTCAGCCCAAGATAAAAAATCCTCCCAACGTCGTGGCTGAAGGTATACAAAACAGCGAAGATATTGTTCAAGGGATCTATTCACCACCTCCGTTTGCCCGTCTGTTTCTGGATGGTATGCCGAGCTCGTCTTAAGTTCAGTCCCTTGCAAACGGAATAATTCTCTCCAGAATTTGCTAAGGAATACCCGATCACGATCCGAAACTATAGACCCTGGTATCCCATGCAATTTCACTACTCCTCGAATGAATGTATTAGCTACATCCTTAGCCGAATATGGATGTGCCAAGGTCAAAAAGTGTGCATATTTCGATAGTCGATCCACAACCACCAAAACAGTATCTTTCCCACTTGACTTGGGCAACCCTTCAACGAAATCCATGCTAACGTCTGTCCAGATCACACTCGGTATAGGTAAGGGTTCAAGTAACCCAGCTGGTTTCCTATGATCAGCCTTATTTCGTTGACATACATCACACTCCCGTATGAACTGTCGAACATCACCCCTTAACCCCTGCCAAGTAAACACTCGTGAGATCCTCTTTAAAGTTCGAAGCATGCCTGAATGTTCCGCGGATGGTGAACAATGAAATTCCCGAAGTAAAGCATCTCGTAATGGTATAACTTCCGGTACCAGCGCCCTCCCTTTAAACCACACACAACCATTCCTCAACGAGTGATCAGCCAACTCTAGTGGATCCTCTTCCAATTTTCGCTTCATCTCTGATAAATGAGGGTCTCTTGCGGTTGCTTGAGCTAATTCATCCCATATTTCCCAAGTCGGTGACGTGACTGCTGCCAATTGCAACTTTTCAGTGTTTGTCTCGACATTTATCTCCCCCTTAGTTAAGCCATCCTGCTCACGCCGGGATAGGGCATCTGCCGCGCTATTTTCTCGCCCCGGTTTATACACAATTTCATAATCGAACCCGAGAAGCTTAGCTATCCACTTCTGTTGCTCGGGTGTAGTGATGCGTTGTTCTAGTAAACAGCGTAAACTCCTATGATCCGTGCAAATACGAAACTTTCTCCCCAACAAATATGGGCGCCAAGAACGAACAGCTTCTAGAATTGCAAGCATCTCTTTCTCATATGTTGACCATGACCTCTTATTCTCACTGATTCCCTTGCTAAGAAAGGCTATTGGGCGTCCGTTTTGGCTAAGTACCGCTCCGATCCCATCTCCCGAAGCATCCGTTTCGATAACAAATTCTTCCGCGAAGTTTGGCAAGGCGAGCACGGGTGTACTGGTCATGGCAACTTTCAGCGCTTCGAATGCTTGTTGGGCTGTCTCGTCCCACTCAAAGCGTCCCTTTTTTAACAAATTCGTCAATGGTTTAGCAATAGCTCCGTAATCCTTTACAAATTTTCTATAATACCCCGTTAACCCCAGAAAACCGCGTAGAGCTCGAACAGTAGAGGGTTGAGGCCAATCAACCATCGCCTTAACCTTTTGTTGAACGACGCTTACCCCGTCATATGAAATCCAGTGACCCAAATACTCAACTCGACGCTGCCCAAAACTACATTTACTCGGCTTGACAAAAAATTTTTCTTTCCGTAATATTTGCAATGTGATTACCAAGTGCTTCAAGTGATCCTCCCACGTTTTACTATAAACCAAAATGTCGTCAAAAAAGACTAGGATAAATCGGCGCAAATGAGGTCTGAAAATTTCATTCATAGCCGCTTGAAATGTCGATGGTGCATTACAAAGACCAAAAGGCATCACCAAATATTCGTAGTGGCCGTTGTGGGCTCGAAAAGCCGTTTTGTGAATATCCTCTGGATGAACCCGTATTTGATGATAACCCGCCCTTAAGTCCAATTTGCTAAAAAATGTCGCCCCATGTAACTCGTCCAGCATATCGTCAACCGTGGGTATAGGAAATCTGTCCTTTATAGTTGCTTCGTTCAGCCCCCGGTAATCGGTACAAAAACGCCACGACCCGTCTTTCTTTCTCACCAATAATACGGGCGATGAAAATGGACTTGTACTGTGTCGTATCAACCCGGTTTCAAGTAACTCACCCACCTGTTTTTCTATCTCATTTTTCTGGAAATGGGCGTATCGATATGGAGCCACATTTACGACCTTTGATTCATCGTGCAAACGGATTCTGTGGTCAAATTTTCGTGGTGGCGGTAACGTTCGTGGTTCTTCCAATACATCGTGGAATTCCTCCAATACCCGCCGAACCTCGTCATTCACCTGCTCCTCATATTTTTTGTCCTCTTTTGTGTTCGAAACGACTCCTATACCGAACATTTCTCCGCCTTCTTCCCAATCAGCCAATATCGAATGTAAATCAGCGCCTTCTATTTCTTTTCTGGCCCTTCCTCGAAGATGATACGCATGACCCCTATCTGTAAACTTCATCGACATGGTGCGATAATCAGTTAATATGGGTCCGAGACTTTCCAACCACGGTATTCCTAGCACTACGTCCAACCCCACTACCGGTAAAGCAAATAAAGTTGTTTTAAAGTCGTATCCTTGCACCGAAATCTGAACTAACTCATACTTGTCACGACACTCCAACTTGTCTCCATTCGCCACCCTCACGGTAAATGGTTTGACCCGTGTGACAGGCATTTGTAACCTATTAGCTAGTCTTGGATTAATAAAATTAAGACTAGACCCACTGTCTATGAGCATTTCTACCCACACGTTCCGAAGCTTACCTGTAAGACGCATAGTTGGCGCCCCTGTCTCACCCCCTAACGCATTCAATGATATTTTTTGCTCCTCCTCGAGATCGTCTTCTATTTCGGTACACCCACTGTCTACCTTAATTAAAAGAGCTTGAGCCCGTTTGCATTGATGTCCCCGTACAAATTTCTCATCACAGTAGAAACACAAGTTCTTTTCTCTTCTTTGCTGCATTTCGTCCCAAGTCATTCTACGTGTTTCCCCTGCTGAAGTTCCCCGATTATTCACTCCACTCCCCTGGCCTGATAGTGCTGCCCTTCCGGCTGATCGATTCGAGAGTCCAAATTTTCTACCCGATTGTAGCTGTTCATCTTTTCTTTTCGCCAATTCGATTGCTGTTTGGAGGTCCCTTGGTTTAAATAATCTCACATCACTTGCCACTTCTTCTTTGAGACCAGCCATGAATGCCCCTGTTAACGCCGCTTCTGGCCAATCAGGTAAACAATTCATGAGTCGTTCAAACTCGCTCAGATATTCTCGAAATCCACTTTTCTGTCGCAGCCGACATAGAGTTTCGTTTGGGTCTTCGTAATCCCCATGTCCGAAACGAAGGAGCAATCCCTTTTCAAATCTTGACCATGAAATTTGGTGATCACGATTTGCCCTTTCGAACCATTGCCACCACTGATTCGCCTCTCCCTCCAAATTATATGAAGCTAGTGTGACCTTCCTAGATCCATGGATATTATTAACCGCAAAGAATTGTTTCGCACGGTTAAGCCAAACCCTTGGTTCTTCCCCCGTGAATTTCGGAAAATCCATTCGAACCTGATTTCTCCTTCCCTCACGATCAGCATACCCCTCTTGTCTCGATGCCCGACTTCTAACAGATGCGTTAGAAGCAAAAGGGTTGTTGTCACTATCTGATCCGGATGAAGGGACAGACGGTGTCGGGGAACGGTTGTGCCTTCGCCCCTCGTGGTTTCGGTGATGGTGGCGCCGTTCCTGTTCTCTGTCCATTAGTTGTTGGATGGAAGCCCGTATCTCTTGCATCGAGTTTTCTAATCCTTCCAACCGTTCTTTGTTAGTTGCCATGAGTTTAAGCAAAGCGTTGATATAATCGCAGCCTGGCTCTGGATACCAATTGATACGATCTCAAGGTAAACCGCGTAATCCTTACGAACGTAATATATATGAGATATAAAATTAATATTGCATAATGAATCTCCAAAATGTCTTCCGTCCTAATAACCTCAAACTAAAGAGTCCTAATAACCTCAAACTAAAGAATCCTACTGCATATACTACTATAGTTTAATAAGGAAAATACTTAAACAATTAAACAACTAAACAATTAAACAACTAATCAAATAGAATTGAGCCTAATCCATTCGTATCAGTCCTGGTAACGTGGGTTTGGCTTCGGATTACGGTTGGACCTCCTAACCGTAACAGTATATTTCTACAAAGAATTTCTAGATTATTTATATTATTAAAGTGATCTACATAAAACACTTAAAATTCTGTAAAGGGCCAAAGGCTTTGCATAAGGTATTAATATTATGGTTTTACTTGAATACTTATATAAGAAGGATATATCATTGTTCATTTTAAAATGGAATAAAAAGTAAACTAAATATATATTACATGATTTTTATAATAGATTTTTAAAACAATGGTTTCTTATTATAATATTTTTTATATATACACACACATATTTTAGCCGTATCGTATTCTATAAATCTTAAAAATTTGTATTGCCATATTCGTATTGCCATATCCATATCTGTGTAACATAGATGATAACGCAAAAGGATAGACATATTCATACAAAATAACACATAAAGATATGAGGGCAACTTTGACAGCACATATGGACCCGTTTAAAAATGGGATGAGGACAACGAGAATCATTTGTAACTACATATGAAGATACATATTTTTTCTTATCACATGTAATAAATTGGCTATTACAAATATTACGAGGCTAAATTGTCATTCACATCGTACTTTGTATATCTGTAATATTAACGTTCTTTAAGTGCAATCCCTTATTAGCAGTTCGTAATGAAAGTATGAAATTATCATTCGTTGTTAATTAGCCCAAACAGAGTCCAAGAACAACTAAAAGAAAAAGAAAAAAGATTGAGAAAGGGACAAGTATTAGATTGAAGGACCATTACATAACATCAATAGAAGCCACTCAATCTTAACTTTTTATGATTTTGGACGTGTTCAATTTGTTGGATCAGGGAAATTCTGAGAATGAGATTTTTGAGAATGATTCACTTAAATATATATAGGGACCGTTTGGTATGGTGTATGAGATTAAGGTGAATTAGATTGGAGTCGGATTGAATGTCATATTAAAAATACATTTGGTAGATTTGATTGAGTCATATTATATTAAAGCAATCTACCGTAATATTTTGTAGAGTTATGAGATTAGGTATATATTAATATATTTTCATTATTTATGTTAGTTAAGATATATCAATTCATCAAAGCCAATTGTTAAATAGAATAGAGCAAAAGACAAAAACACTCACAATGATTTGTCTAACTCCCAAAAATTATCTGTGTTATTTTAACTCCCAAACCCCTCCCCCCATATGTTTGGTTTTAAATACCACACTCGACCAAGTAGTATATACTAGACCACTTCTCCCATCTTTAAGCCAAGCCATCACCTTCGAGCATCCTAACCACTTCCGACATCTTGGGACGTTCCGTTATAGAGCCTTGTGTGCGGAGTAAAGCTAATTGGATTAACTGCTCCACTTCTTCATCTATGTAATTACCTCGTATATCAGGGTCAACCAATGTTTCAAACTTTTTCTCCTTGAGAAGTCTCTTCACCTGGAATTATAAGAAGAAATCAATGCATGCTAATGTGAAGCATTCTGACGTATGAAAACAGATCGAGAGCATGTGTGAAGAGATAATGCTTACCCAATCGAGTAACATGACATCATCATCATTGGCAAGACGAGCGAGATTGAAACTGCTCTGCCCTGAAATGAGCTCAAGAAGCATGACCCCATAAAGAAAAACATCCGTTTTCTCCGACCATTTACCAGTAGAAAGGTACTCAGGAGCTATATGACCAATTGTTCCATGTATAGTCGCGTCCACATGAGTATCCTCATGGTCCATGAGTTTAGCCAACCCAAAACCACCAATAAATGCTTCAAACTGTTCATCCAAAAATATATTACCAGCCTTGAAATCACGAAGAACGATTTTACGGTCACAGTGATGGTGCAAATAAGCAAGTTCCCTTGCCGACCCCAGAGCTATTTGTTTCCTTTTTGGCCAATCAAGTGGGGGTTGTGATTCAGGTCGCTCTGCAATAATGCATCAACATGCTCATAAGAGATGAATTCAAAAATGACAAGTATATAGTGTAAATTAATCCTTCATGTCAAATAATGAGCAGAATATTCAAACTAACAAATCTCGACTCATATATATCTAGATATGCATGAAAAGATATTTAAGCTTTTACCTTTTAAGCAAGATGCAACACTTCCATTAGACATATAAGGATAAACGAGCATCATCTATGTCCGAGTCATGCAAATGCCAAGTAACCAAAGTAAATTCGCATGCTCAGTCATGCTTGCTATTTCTATGGTTCTTTGGATATATTGCTTCACACGAAAATTGCCTTCTTCTAGTCTTTTAACTGCCACTAAAGAACCATCGATTAAATGACCTTTGTAAACTCTACCAAATCCACCTTCGAAAAATCCAACTCTGCTAATAATGTTTTTATTGCTAAAATTATCGGAAGCAACTTGTAGTTCACGCAGGGAAAATCTTTTGAACTGTCTCAGATCAACTTCTGGATACAATTAAATTCAGAAACAAAAGTTAGAGTTGAGTTGAGAATTACTATATGATGACATTTATAATCGGTCAACTAACCAGGATCATCAAAGAAATATTTATGTGGCTTCCTTGTTCGGTAATGAGCAAGGGCAATGACAGAAGCAGCTAATAGACGAGCAAACCGTCCTGTGATGGTCCCAGTACTAGAACTTCTGCTGCTGCCAAATACTTGTTGAGATGACGATGTACCTAACTCTACATGCTCTGACGTTATGCTATTCTTTCTTCTATCTATATAAGAGGTCAAGAAGATTGAAAACATTTAAAAAATTGCCTCTATGATTTCTTGGACCAAAGAGAACACAAACCTGCTCACAGAATCTCTCAATCTTTACACTTACACACACACACACAAATATCCCAATTGAACAAGGAAAACCCCACAATTGCTTCATTATAATTTCTCAAAGTCTCAATTTTGTACCAGAAACACTTCTCAAATTAACTAAGCATATATCTATATATATATATATATATATATATATATATATATATATATATAATAACTTCTCACATAAGGTTCACATCTATAAAATGCGAAAACACTTCACTTCACCTAAAAAAAATAACAATAATCCCCTGGTTAACTTTAATAATTGGCAACAATCCCCGGTTCGTTAAAAAATTGAGAATAGCCCCTA
Organism: Penstemon eatonii; assembly: GCA_038501285.1. Lineage (NCBI taxonomy): Eukaryota > Viridiplantae > Streptophyta > Magnoliopsida > Lamiales > Plantaginaceae > Penstemon > Penstemon eatonii. The sequence continues at coordinate 13,448,948 of CM076710.1, read as the reverse complement.
TTTTCAAATGGGTGTAATAACCTAATAAAATGTCGATACAAGGTGTTTTGCATTTAGCTCAACATAAATTCCCTGTTGTAATCTTTAGAAATCCAGATTCTGTAATGCATGTGTGTGTATATTCTTGGAGAAAACAGGAGAGAAAATAAAATTTCTATTCAATAAAAATTGTGTGTAAAAATTGTACAGAGAAAGTTTTGAACCCAGCCTATTTATAATAATAAGAGGCGGTGGATGGTTCAGTTAAGAAAGCGTAAACACGCTTCTACAATTAATTAATTACAAACAATAAAACATAAATTATATTTACAAATTAGAATTGGAAATTAAAATCCCTAATTCCCCTAAATTAAAACAAACGGCTTCTTCTTCTCACAGCTCCATAGCAGGATATCAACTTCCTCCAATACTCCCCCTTCAAGATGGAGCGTGGATGTCAAGGAGCTTCATCTTGGACAGTAGCTGCAAAAAACGAGGTAAGTGTAATGCCTTCGTAAATAAATCTGCCAATTGATTATCCGTATGTATAGACAGTAGTTTAATCCGTTTTTGCTCAACCTGCTCTCTTACAAAATGACAATCAATTTCTATGTGTTTGGTGCGTTCATGAAAAATAGGTTTACTGGCAATATGTATAGCAGAATTGTTATCACAGTATAATAAGGTAGGAGAGTTAGAATTAATATGTAAATCAAGGAGTAATTGTTTTATCCAAACCAATTCACTTGAAACTATAGCTAATGCCCTATACTCTGCTTCAACAGAGGATTTTGAAACTGTGACTTGTTTCTTTGATTTCCAAGAAACAAATGAATCACCCAAAAACACACAAAATCCAGTTGGGGATTTTCTAGTGTCCCTACAAGATGCCCAGTCTGCATCTGCAAAAGAACTCAAAGTTAGTGATGAATTACATGAATAAAACAAACCCTTACCTGGACAGGATTTAATATATCTTAAAATGTGATGTAAAGCCTGTAAATGTGGTATCCTAGGCTTTGAAACAAATTGACTAAGTTTGTGTACAGAAAAACATATATCTGGCCTTGTGATAGTGAGATATAACAATCTCCCTATCAGTCTTCTGTATTGTGAAATCCCCTCATCATCCAGTAGGTCACCTTCAGTTGAAGTGAACCTTGTCCTTGGATTCATGGGTAAAGATAGAGGTTTGCAACCTAAATACCCTGTCTTCTCTAATATCTGAAGAGCATATTGCCTTTGGTTCAAACATATGCCTTTTGAGGATCTGGCCACCTCTAGGCCAAGAAAATATTTAAGAGAACCCATATCCTTCAACTTGAATTTAGTTAACAAAAATTTTTTAAGTAAAGATATTTGTGTAATGTTAGGTCCTGCAATAACTATGTCATCCACATATAATAGAAGAGCAAGAAAAGTAGAATCATTACCTTTAGTAAATAGAGAATAATCAGATTTGGATTCAGAAAAACCAAACCTTATAAGTGCCTCAGTAAACTTGGCATTCCACTGCCTTGATGCCTGCTTGAGGCCATAAAGAGACTTCTGTAGTTTACAAACATTTTTAATAGGACCTGTAGTTTTAGGAAAATTATAACCTAATGGAAGATCCATATAGACTTCCTCATCCAGGTCCCCATATAAGAAAGCATTATTAATATCAAGTTGAGATAATTCCCATTTATTTGCTGCTGCTAAGGCTAAAAGAACTCTGACAGTTACTAACTTAGCAATAGGAGAAAATGTTTCATTGTAATCTATCCCTTCTTTCTGTGTATAGCCCTTAGCAACTAACCTAGCCTTATACCTATCAATAGACCCATTAGGATTCCTTTTTATTTTATACACCCACTTACAACCAATGGACTGCTTTCCTTGTGGGAGAGGTACCACAGTCCAAGTTTTAGTATCTTCTAATGCCTTAAGTTCTGCCTGCATGGCTTCTCTCCAATGTATATTAGATACAGCTTGATGATAGAAACTAGGTTCATATTCAGAAGAGATATTCAAAATAAAAGATTTGTAAGTGGTGGACAAATTTGAATAATCTAAGACAGTAGATAAAGGATATCTAGAGGTGAAATGATTGGACTGGTTACAATGATAATCAGTTAGATATCCAACCAATTCTTATTGAACTTTCTAAGAAAAAAGAATTTCGAAGGGGTCGTAGGAATCGGGGTTTTAAATTTGAAGCAATGTGGCTGAAATCTGAAGATTGTGCTAGGGTGATAGAAGAAAATTGGCAGCCGACTAATTCGGGTGGTGTAGATACTTGGGACAACCTGGATTCTTGTAGAATCGGTCTTATGACTTGGAGTAAAGACTCATGCAGCAAAGTAAAAAAGAAGGTTGCAAAACTTAACAATGAGGTGCTGAAATTAAAACAAGGTCTACTTACGGAGGAAACGAAAAATATTATCAAGGAAAAATCGAACGAATTAGAGGGGCTCCTAGATAAAGAAGAGATGATGTGGAGGCAACGTGCTAAGGCGCACTGGATGAGAGAAGGGGATAAAAACACCAAGTTTTTTCACGCAAAAGCGAGTAGTCGAAGGCGAGTTAATACGATCCATGGCCTCCATAACTCGGAAGGGATTTGGTGCGAAAAAGATGCGGATTTAGAGAGGAGTATAGCTGAGTATTTTGAGAAGATTTTTACGTCGTCCAGCCCTTCTTTGTCCACTTTAGAGGCTGTTTTAGGGGTAGTGGAACTGAAAGTATCCAGGGAGATCAATGCCGATTTGCTTCGTACATTTTCAGCGCTTGAAGTTAAAAAAACATTGGACTCGATGCACCCTCTCAAGTCACCAGGCCCAGATGGATTTCCGGTGGTGTTTTATCAGCGGTTTTGGAGCATAGTGGGGTCGGATGTTACCAAGTGGGTGTTGCGATTGCTGAATGAGAAAATATTTCCTTCGATATGCAATTTCACGTATATTTTCCTAATACCAAAGTGCTCTGATCCGCAAACAATGGCTCAATTTCGCCATATAAGCTTGAGCAACGTTATTTATAAGATCGCCTCCAAAGTTATAGTGAATCGTTTGAAGCCTCATATGAATACTATTATCTCCGAGTCTCAGTCTGCATTCGTACTGGGCAGATTAATATCTGATAATATCCTTATCTCTTATTAAGTGTCACATTATATCAAGAGGAGCAAAGCTGAACACATGGCGATAAAACTCGATATGAGTAAGGCCTATGACCGCATTGAATGGGAGTTTCTTCGACATGTTATGATATGACTTGGCTTTGATAGTAATTTTGTGGACCTAATTATGTTATGTGTAACTACAGTGACGCACTCTTTCATTTTAAACGAAGGCTCTTTCGGTTTTCTTACACCGGAACGTGGGATTAGACAAGGTGATCCGTTATCGCCTTACTTGTTCCTTTTTTGTGCCGAGGTATTGAGTGCACTTATTAGACGAGAGGAATTAAAAGGTAATATTGCTGGTCTTGCGGTTTGCAATGGGGAGCCGAAGGTTTCTCATTTGCTCTTTGCGGATGGCACCATGATTTTTTGCAACGCCAATGTACATTCAGCCTCTAGTGTGAGCAAAGTTCTAAAAGAGTATGAGGAGGCTTCTGGACAACAAATAAATTTCCAAAAGTCGAGTATTGTATTTAGTAGAACAACGACGACAGCTACTATTGATGCAATAAGAGCTCATCTCCCGATGGAAGTTGTAGACAAGCATGAAAAATATTTGGGCTTGCCATCGGTAATTGGAAAATCAAAGAAAGAGGCGTTCGCTAATATTCGGGATAAAGTATGCAATAGACTCAAAGGGTGGAAAGAACAATGGTTATCTAAAGGGGGTAAAAAAATATTGATCAAGTCGGTTATTCAAGCGATTACTACATATGCGATGAGTTGTTTTAAATTGCCAAACTATTTTACGTCAGAAATTGAGGGGTTGATGGCTAAATTATGGTGGGAAGGAACGAATGGGAAAAGGGATTCATTGGATACGTTGGCGAGATCTTTGCCAAAGTAAACAATACGGTGGCCTCGGGTTTAGGGATTTGGAAGCTTTCAACATGGCGCTTCTTGCAAAACAATTATGGTGTCTATTGATTAATCCTGATAGCATGATTGCGAGAGTTTTCAAAGCTAGATACTTTCCAAACTCGGATGTACTGGGGTCCAAATTAGGGTCGAATCCTTCATATACTTGGCGTATTTTGTGGGGTGCTAAGGGGCTTCTTGAAACCGGAATGCGATGGAGGATTGGAAGTGGAACATTAGTTAATGTTTGGGGGTGATAAATGGCTGCCAAGAGAATCCACATTTCAGCTTATTACACTTAGAAATGACCGACCACCAGATTTTAAAGTTAGTGAATTAATTGATGCAAGCACAGGTAATTGGGACTCATACCGAGTACGTTCGCTGTTTTTTTGAAGATGACATCAATTGCATTCTCTCTATACCTCTCGGGAGTAATCAAAATGTTGATAAGCGAATATGGCACTATAACCAAAATGGTCTTTTTTCGGTGAAAAGTGCTTACCATCTCGCTGTCAAGATGGATAGAGATCAACATAGCTTGGCGAGTAGCAGTTCATCTGTAGGGGTTTCGAACAATTGGAATTGGCTATGGAATCTAAAGCTGCCAAAAAAGATCAAAATTTTCGTTTGGAGAGCGTGCAAGGGCCTTCTTCCTACGCGATCAAATTTAGTGAAACGCAAAGTTACCACAATCCAGAGCTGCGTTATGTGTGAAGATAGTACGGAGGTAATTTTTCATTGCTTATACTCTTGTCCATTAGCCAGACAAGTATGGGCAATTAGCAATATTCCTTGTTCCATATATAATTTCGTTGGGTTTAAAATACGGGACTGGTTCTTAAATATGAAACAAAAATTGGAAGAGGGTACTTTTGATCTTTGTTTGTTACTTTGCTGGTCTTTGTGGCATGCTAGAAAGAAAAAGTTCTTTGAAGGAACCAATCCCAATGCTATGGAAATAACATCCTTTGCACGAAAATATTTGGAGGATCTCCGAAAAGTTGACGCCGAGGTCTTGACTATACGGCCTGCAAATAATAGAAATGAAACCCGGTGGATTTTGCCAAGTGAGGATACAATTAAAATCAATTTTGATGCTGCCATAAACAGAGCCGATGAATGTTGCGGTATCGGTGCAATTGCAAGATCTTCTCAGGGTGAATGCGTAGGCTGGAGATCGAAGTGTATTAAGCAACCCCTCGATCCAACGGTGGCAGAATCGAAGGCCGCTTTATTGGCGGTGGATTTGGCGTTGGAACAAAAATGGAGGAAGATCATTTTGGAAGGCGATTCACGAATCATTATCTCAGCTCTTGAGAGTGCTACCAGGTCTTATGCGAATTTCGGAATTATCATTGATGACATCAAGTCTAAAGTGAACTCTTTTGAGCTGTTTGAAGTTCGACATATTTGGCGCGAGGGTAATAAAGCGGCACATGAACTAGCTAAATTGTCGAATATAGATACTTTTGATTTGAATTGTCTTCCTGATGTAATACTTACTATTGTAACCGCCGAATCGATTAATGAATGAATTTCATTGTTCCCCTCAAAGAAAAAAAAAAGATTTGAAGGTCATTTAGTTTCTCTTGTAGACCTTCTTGTAGGAACAGTGGGTAAAATTTGAGTAGATGAAGGAACAAAGTCAGTATATACCTCATCATTAGCAGGAGGTGAAAAACTAGAAGTAGTATTATCTTCAGGAATTTTATAAGGAACATAATTTGAAGGAGGAAAAATATTATTATCCTGTGTAGTATCTGTAGTATCTGAATTTATAGAATGAAATGGGAAAATGTTTTCATGAAAAGTAACATCCCTAGAAATAAAGATTTCTTTGGTTTGAACATCATAGAGTTTATATCCTTTTACTCCAAAAGTATATCCTAAAAATACACAAATTCTTCCTCTGGGGTCAAGCTTAGTTCTGCCTTGTTTCAAGGTAGAAGCAAAAGCTAGGCATCCAAAGGTTTTTAAAGAAGTATAATCAACATCTTTTTCATAAAGGATACTGTAAGGAGTTTTATAATGAATCACCTTAGAAGGTGTCATGTTAATGAGAAAAGCAGCAGTACATATACATTCATTCCAGAATACAATAGGAACTTTAGATTCAGTAAGTAAAGCTCTAGCAATATTAAGCAAAATGTTGATGTTTTCTCTCCACAACTGAATTTTGTTGTGGAGTTTCAACACATGAAAACTGGTGTAGGATACCAAGTTTATTAAATAATTCTGTAAAACATAATTCTGGAGCATTATCACTCCTAAAAACTTTAATGCACATATTAAACTGAGTTTTTATCATGTTAAGAAAAGTAGGTATAACAGATCCTATATCTGACTTTTTTTTGTAGAAAACAGACCCAAGTGAACCTTGAGTAATCATCTATTAAAGTTGCAAAGTATTTATGATTAGTATGAGATGTAGCATGGAAAGGTCCCCATAAGTCACAGTGAATCAAATCAAATGTATCAGTAGATGTAGTAGAAGATTGAGGAAAAGGTAATCTTTTATGTTTTGCTAGAGGGCAAATGTAGCAAATTTCAGTATTACAACTACTAGAATTCTGTAAGTCTAAAACATCTTTAAGCCTAGACATAGTCTTTAGTGATAAGTGGCCCAATCTTCTGTGCCAAGTAGTAGCAGAAATCTTATTGTAAAGAACATAAACAGTAGGAGGGTCAGTCTGTTGGTCCAGTATGTAAAGCCCTTTGAGAAGCCTACCCCTTCCAAACATCCTCTCTTGGGTGTCCTGAATGAGGAAGGAAGTAGGAGTAAATTTTAGGACTAAGTTAGCTAATCTAAGTAATTCACTAACTGAGATCAGATTAAACTTAAAATGAGGAATATAAAAAACATGCTTGAGTAAAAGACCAGGATAGATCAAGACATCACCAATTTCAGTAACAGTAAAACTAGAAGAATCAGGAAGAATTACTTTAGCATTTTGTATGGAATGTAAAGAAGTAAATAAGGATCTGTTATTACAAATATGTTTAGTAGCCCCAGAGTCAAGTATCCAATGACTTTGAAAAAATGAAATAGTGGGATCATAGGTGTTAGAACAAATACCAGATACACAAGATATGTGTGCTGACTCATTTTCAGAATGAGCTGAAGAATTACTAGGAATTTGAACTTATGAGGATAGCAATTGCATCAATTGTTGACACTGTTCTGCAGTAAAATTTGTAGAAGAGGAGTGATAGGATGGCTGGAATCAGTAGGAGCACAATATCCAAATTGTTGTTGTTGATTATGTTGAGAAGAGGTGTAATCCTCATAAACTTGGTTTACTGTGTTATTCTGAAAATTCTGAGTTTTTGGTTTAAACTGAAAGCCAGGTGGATAACCATGTAGTTTGTAGTATTTATCAACTGTGTGGCCCTGGATATGGCAATGAGAACAAATAGGTTTTTCTTTCTTTTTGAATGTATTGTTGGAATTTGAGGTTTGTTGTTTGAATTGGTTGTATGGACGTGGGTTTTGAGATTGTTGGGTAGAGTTCTTAGTGGCAAAAGCCAGAGAAGAGTTGGAGTCTGAGAATTGTTTCTGACCAACTAGTTTTTGCCTTTCTGCTTGTGTGGCTAAGGCAAAGACCCTGCTAATAGGGGGAAGAGGGTCCATTAGAAGGACTTGTTCTCTTAATGTCTCAAAAGATGGGTTAAGACCCATCAGGAAGGCCATAACATACTCCTCTTGGTTGTGGGAGTGAACTCTTTAGGCATTCCCACAATTTCCTGGACAAGAAACAAGAGTAGGCCTATATGTATGTAGTTCATCCCAAATGGACTTCAATCTTGTAAAATAAATGTTGACAGTCTGATTGTCTTGAGTCAAAGTAGCCAAATCTCTCCTAAGTTGGAAAACCCTTGGTCCATTGCTTTGCTGGAACCTAGCCTTCTAATCATCCCATATTTCCTTTGCAATGGTGGTGTAGATGATACTTGAATGAATTTCTGAGGAGACTGCATTAAGAATCCGTGAGACCACTATGTCATTATTCCTAGACCATGCATCTTGCAAAATAGGGTCTGTTTCTCCTGGATCTATCAAGGTTCCATTTATGAAACATAACTTGTGTTTTATATTTAGTGCCAGGGACATAGAACGTGCCCAGAAAGCATAATTGTCACCAACCAATTTATTTTGGACAAGCAGTAACCCTGGTCCATCAGAATGATGAAGGAGTATGGGGTAGAAGGGTCTTCCATAGGAAGTCTTGAACGGGTACTGGTGGCAGAAAATGAATTAAGGCCTGATTATGTGGACATGATGAGTAGAAAAAGAGAGGAAGTATTTCTGGATGAAAGACTTGAAGAATCTTGAAGAAAAAATTTCAAGAACAAAGGACAAAACCCTAAAAAAAAGATCAAGAAACCCCACGAAGACAAAACTTCAAAAGGGAGGAATCAAAGAAGAATAGGAGACAGAACTCCAATTTGAAAAAGAAACAGGGGTGGAAGATGATAATCTTCAACAGAAAAGAAGAAATTTCAAGCGGAAGTGAATTAAAATCTTACTGATACCATGTTGTAATCTGTAGAAATCCAGATTCTGTAATGCATGTGTGTGTATATTCTTGGAGAAAACAGGAGAGAAAATAAAATTTCTATTCAATAAAAATTGTGTGTAAAAATTGTACAGAGAAAGTTTCGAACCCAGCCTATTTATAATAATAAGAGGCGATGGATGGGTTCAGTTAAGAAAGCATAAACATGCTTCTACAATTAACTAATTACAAACAATAAAACATAAATTATATTTACAAATTAGAATTGGAATTTAAATCCCTAATTCCCTAAATTAAAACAAACGGTTTCTTCTTCTTCTTCACAGCTCCATAGCAGGATATCAACTTCCTCCAATATTCCCCATGTTTAAGTCGAATAAATAAAACACAGAATTACTCAATCCACCGCCATTCATTTCAAAAAAGGACACCTGAGTTTTAAATTAAAATTACGTACCATTGACATGATCAAGAGAATCGATACTTGAACGCATATTAATGGAACTTGAGCTGCTTAAGCTGGGACAAAGAGCGATTTCCCGAAGGAGTTCTCTTTTGAGAGTGGCTTCGACAATCCTTTCCCAATTGCCGTACACCCTCGACATGTGTAAAGTATAAATGAAATCAATTCATTCCACTTCAGAAACATAAAAACATAAGGAATAGGACTTTTAGTTTTGGATCAGTGGAAGACTTGCTTTCTGTGTAATTTATAAGTTTCTTCACATCTTTTCAGTTGTTTTTGGAAGGAAGCCGCTCCAAGACCCCTCAATGTTGACACTTTTTATCCTTTTAGAAAAGTGAATGCCTTTAATTTAATGGGTATTTTTTTTTTCATAAAATAGAGTAAAATTAGTCATTTTATGTTCTAAAATATTATATATATGACTCATACTTAATTTATTTTTATTAATTATTATTGTTTATTAAAAATTTATGGCTTTAAATAATTGTAATAAATTATAAAATAATGACTAATTTAGTCATGACATCTTATAAAATTTATTCTAAAATAATATTATAATAACATTTTTTAGTTCATTCGATTATAGTAATTTTCATGTTAAGTTTATCCGTTATTCAAAGATGACACATGTCTCATCCGTTTCTTCACATATTTTACGAACATTTTTTTCTTGCTGGTTTCACCAACTTCACCAATGTTCACCTTTCACCCGAAATTTCATCTATTCATATATTTTCACTATTTAATTTTTTTCCCATTTAATATATTTATTTTAGCTATTTTTTTATTGATAATAACATTTTTCATTGTTTTTCCATTTTTTGTCGATTTTTAATTCCAATTTAAACCATTTTCCCACAAATTTCACCTTGTTTTTGTCGGTTAAATTTTAACCTATTTACTTATTTCACATGTTATTCATATAAATTCTTCATTGATCAAACATGTTTTACCAACTTTAAGCTTTTTTGATTGAGTGTACCCATTTTCACTTATTTTATCCATTTTCGTCCATTTTTTACAAGTTTCACTCAAACTTTCTTCAATTCATGTGTTCTCACTGTTTAATTTTTTTTCGGTTTATATATTTTTTTAGCAATTTACCCCATTTTTTATCGACTATAACATTTTTCCTTATTTTTCAATTTTTGGTCGATTTCTTTTATTTTTTTTGTTTAAACCATTTTTCTCTCGACTCTCCAGCAAAGTTTTTTTTTAACTGATTTTACTCGTTTTTATAAGTTTTACCTATTTTTTTTATGTTTTTTTCACTGATTTCACATGTAATTTACCTAAAATTTTCATTGATTAAAGGCTAGCGATATTACCAAAGCAGCAATTGTTGCTATCAAATCAAAAATTATATATTTCCAAAAATGTTCCTTATCATCAAAAGAAGTGTTTCATGGAGTATTATGTTTCCAAGATTTTCTAAATAAGTACAATAATCAATGAGCTTATATACTTAATTCTTTTTAACATTAGTTGTTGCTTCATCTCCTTCGCCGTGACACTAACCATTAAAACTTCAAGTCTTCAGCAATTCAAACCATCCACCAACATCAATCCGTCAATCACCAAACCGGAAGACTAAACAATAAAAACGAGTGAATAGCGAATTAACTCCCTGTGTTATTTTAAATAGGTAATTTAACTCCATGTGATAAATAAAAGGGCAAAATGACTCCCTGTGATATCATAAATAGACAATTTAACTCCCTGTGATAAGAAAAAAGGCAAAATACCTCCCTGTGTTTTGATAAAAGAAGCACATTGTCTTCCTCTAAATTGTTTATTAATTTATATAATAGGGAATTAAATTGCTCATTATTTAATTTCACAGGGAAGTAAATTGCCCATTTTATTAACAGAGGAAATCAATGAATTACAGAAGACAATTTCAATTAAATATGAAGAGGAGAATAGAATTAGGGCAAATGATTTGGGAATTATTAACGGCCAGTCTTAGTTAGTTATTTTATTTATGTAATTTTTCCTTTTTACCCTTCTGTATTAGTTTCTATCTATGCAGGTTTTTGCCTTGTATTTTTTACATATAACATTTATAATATACAAGTTTTCTTCCACAAATTCTCTCTACAATTTCAATACAATATCCAGTTTATGAATACTTCATTAGTTTACACATTTTTATATCACAAGGATGTAAATTGTCCATTAGACATATAACAGGGAGTTAACTTGTAAAAAACCCCAATAAAAACTCTCTTTATTTATATAATCTTCTATTCTCTACTCTTGTTTTTGAGTGATTTAAAACTAACAAAAAGTAGATTCGTCAAAATTACACCATGGAGTATTCCTCAAAGCTTTAAGATTCTCAATTCCTCCATGGAAAAGGGTAAAAGAGATGAAGATACATAAATAGATGTTAATTTGAGATTATATTGACTTTGAATCCAGTGTTAATGAATTTAGATCTACTCCAAGCGAAAAAAGATAAAATATAAAATGGGACTTCAAAGACATGAAAAATTAAATGTGATAAGAGATTCAATATATATTTTCTTGGGCTAGATCTTTCTTGCAAAATTCTCTAGCTCTAAACAATTCAATAATTTTCAAGGGTTTAATTTATTTATTGTTTGCTACAAACTGTGACACTTCTTCCCGTAAAGAGATGACAGAAATGAACAAAGAAAAACAAACAGAAGAAAGAGGAAGAACATTAATGCTATGTTTGATTTATGGATTTCAGTGAGTAAAATGATAAGTAAAATGCAAATGAACAATAAAAGAAGCTCAACGTTGCGTCATTGGACGCAAGAAAAAACATTTTCCTTAGCGCTCTAATCACTGAAATCCTTGAATCAATAATTGAAAAAACTGGTATATTAATTAATGATTAGTAATGAGAGAGAAATGATAAAGAGCAATTTTACAAATGTATAATTTCTGACAATATCGCTAACCTTGATTAAATATGTTTTTATTGACACTACGTTTTTTTCTCTAGCCAATTTTAAAAATGTATATTTTCTCTAGCCAAATAAATATTAAGTACTTAGCTAAGTTATTAGCATTTTTGTTCGTAGGAAAGATACGTTTATATTTGAACCTTTTTTTTTTTTTTTCTTAAAATGTATATTGAAGATAATTTAATCTTAATGTTTTGTTTTTAGAGGATTGCATATGACTTATATTGTTTTCAATGATACAAGTAACATATTTTTACTTAGAACATATTGTTGCTAAATTAAATAATCATACATATATATTTTAGGAACTATTTGAAATAACAGTATTTTTTTATGTGTTATATGAGAAGAACATTGAAAATATAAAAGTTGATGTAAAATATTTATGAATTTTGGGAATTAATGTATGAGATAAATATAATAAGATTCCACGTCTAATTATACCTTTACCATAATCTATATCTATATCTATATTCATATAAAAGTACGAGTTTGGCAAATAAAATTTCTTCCTTGTTTTGTGAAAACTAATATACCTCTATTTAATATATTATGATATTTAATTTTATGACAAAAAGGTAAAATAAAAAAATCCTAGAAAAAATTAAACAAGAAGTCTCTCCCACATCAACCTTATATAATTATCTTTTTTAAGTTTTGCACCTCAATAAAATATTAATAGTAAAAAAATTAATTACTATATAATCTGACATTAATTGAAACATTTAAATCCGTTTGTGTTTAATATATGAAGACAGACTATAGTCAAACTAACTCACAGGTTGTGGTTGCAGTTTCAACCCTTTTGATAAGGCATGATTTTTTTTTATCATATTAGTTCATATGTTGTATTTTAATCATATATCACCTATTAAAGATCATCCAGAAAAGAAAAGAAAAAAAAACGCCACATTTGTGCTACATGAATTAAAAAAATATATTATTTAATTTGACTAAGAAAACATATAATTGGCTTAAGCCAAGAAGAGTCAAAACATAGAAATAGTTAAAATCGAGTAACATTCAATTAAAAAATATATGATAAAAATGGGAAATCAAAGAAAAAATAGGTTAAATAGGAAAAATAAAAAGCGATGTAAAGAAAAAAAGTGGCTCAATTGATCAAACAACATGGTAAACCGACAAAAAAATTGTAAAAAAAATTAAAAAAAAAATGACATCGACTACTAAACACTGGATAAAAAAATAAATGGTTCAAATCGATAAAATTTCAAAAACAAGAAAATGAGTAAGTTAGCAAAAATGTGAAATATTTGAGAAAATATGTTAAATTAAGAAAAGAATAAGTATATCAAAATAAAATTGGAATAAAGTAGAGAGAATGGGGTGAACTGATTAACAAATGAGATAACGTCGACTAAAATTGGGTTAAACTGTAGAGAATGAATAGATTGATTGAGAACTGTGATGAACCACAAAAATAACAAAAAAAATGGTATAGTCTGTGTAAAAGCATGTAAAAATCGATATTTGTTTGAAAATTCTGAAGAACCTATTACTTATCAAATAATCTCAAAAAAATTAAAGAACCTAGAAAAAAAAGGCCACATTAGGATTAGTTAAAGTAGAAAAGGACTATTTAGTGACTAGAAAACTTAAAATTGGCTTAAGACAAGTTAAGTCAAAAACATAGAATGGTTAATATTGTGAAAATGGGTAAATGTCAATTAAAAAATATATGATAAAAAAATTGTAAAATCAATGGAAATATAGGTTAGATAAAAGAAAAACGAGTTAAAGAAAAAAAGGTGACCGACAGAAAACGGGTAACTAGTAAAAAATGAATGATATTGGCTAAACATGAGATGAAAAAAAAAAGGGGGGGGGGATCAAATATATAAAAGAACAAGAACAAAAAAGGAGTTAAATTGGCAAAAAAAAAAACGAAGGTGAAATGTGTAAGTTAAATTAGCAAAAGAATAGGTAAAATCGACTAAAATAAGGTTAACCTGGAGAGAATATGTGAATTGATTAATAAATAGGACAAACCACAAAATGGATAAAATTGGTCAAATAATTGATTAAAATTACCAAAAAAAGTGCAATCGATACTTCTTTTTTCAATTCTTAATAAAATTATCAATTATCAAATAATCTAAAACCATTAAAGAACCTCGAAAAATGCCACATTTATGTTGTATGAATAAAATAAAGTATTGTTTAGTTAACAGAAAAATTTATAATTAAATTAAGTCAAAACATATAAATGATTAAAGCGGGTGAAAACAAGTAAATTTTGATTAAAAATAGATGATAAAAATGGGAAAATAATATAAAAATGGTTTAGATCGAAGAAAAACGAGTTAAGGCAACAAAAATGAAAAAATCAATAAAACAACGGGATAAACTGGCTAAACATGGGTAACCTGGTAAAAAATAAATGATATCAGATAAGCACGAGATAAAAAAAATGAGTCAAATCGATAGAAGAACATAAACAACAAAACTTAATTATATTAAATCGACAACAAATGTGAAATAAACGTTAAAATAGGTTAAGTCTTAATACATAAGCAAAATCGAGTAATTACTAAGTTGTTATCAAGTTTGGATTTTAGGTATTCATGATAACAACTTTAAATTCTTGGTAATTATATGGTGTATCATTAAGATCATAATATGATGAAAAATTATTATATGATTCAACTAACTTAGAAAATTAGTTAAACACGTGCAACACACGTGTACTTTTCTAGGTAGTATAAAAAATTCCATGTCTAATTATTATTCTTCAACCATTTTACATATTTACAATTGAATTAAATATCACTTTACAACTCAAATAAGGATATATTATTTTTCAAAAAAAATATTAAATTATTGACACTTTTATAACAAGTATAGATAGATGTATCATGTATGTATGTACTAAATTCCAGGAATTTGATGTAATTTTTGGAAAATATCATGCCGACAATTTGCTCAAAAATGGGTGCTGAGAAAGAATTGTGACTCGTGTGCTTATAGTTTTTCAGTATATAAAGTTCTTGAAAACAATCTGAGAAGGGACAAAAAGAGAATGTTAGTAAGGTAACATGTTGATTGGCTGAGATTTAATATGGGTTTTTGGATAAATCATTTTTTAACTTATTTTAAAACTCTAGTTCGGGATTTATTGAAATATTTATTGAATCGAGTTATATTTTAGTTGAGTCTTCTCAAATTCACTCCAGATATTCTCTACAATCTTCAATACAAATTAAAAATTCAAAACCAAATTCACTCTAGAGCATGGTACACAAATTAAATAGAAAACAAATGCAAAACTTTGGTTTTGAATTTTTAAATTCTCTACAATCTTCAATTACTTAGCCAAAATATATCAAGAGAGAGAAGTGTTCCATACTAAAGCATAATTTCCGTAGTGATAGCAGAAATACAATTCAAAGCTAATTTTCTAAGGCCCCATCATTTGTCATAAAACATTCATCATCCAAATTCATCAATTTTGCAAGAAATTTATTCACACAATCATGCACAAGATAGTTCTGAAAAAATACATTCGTGCTCCCTCAGCAATTTCGATTCAATTGAACTTGAAATGGACCAGTTGAGATAAACACTTGCATCATCAGAATTATGTGGCACGTAGCAAAAAATCAAATCAAGAAAAACATATAACATAGAAAGACAGAAAAATATCAATCAAATATAATTGATCAGTTGTGTTCGATATCATCTTGGCCCCGATAACTCAATGGGTCGGATGATATCATCGGTAATTATCCAATCGGTGTTAGGTTGATCATATATCCACTCCTCCCACCTTTCAGCCAATCCATCACCTTCGAGGATCCTAACCACTTCCGACATCTTGGGACGATCAGTTGGAGAGTCTTGTGTGCAGAGTAGAGCTAATTGGATTAACTGCTCCACTTCTTCATCGATGTAATTATCTCGTAAATCAGGGTCAACCATTGTTTCCAACTTTTTCTCCTTGAGAAGTCTCTTCACCTGGAATTATAAGACGGAATCAATGCATGTTAATGTGAAGCGACATATGAAAAAAAATCGAGAGCATGTGTGAAGAGATAATGCTTACCCAATCGAGTAACATGTCATCATCATCATAGGCAAGACGTGCGAGATCGAAAGCTCTCTGTCCATTAATGAGCTCAAGAAGCATGACTCCGTAACCAAAAACGTCCGTTTTCTCCGAACAGTTACCAGTAGAAAGGTACTCGGGAGCTATATGACCACTTGTTCCACGTACAACTGTGTTCACATGAGTATCCTTGTGGTCCATATGTTCAGCCAACCCAAAACCACCAATAAATGCTTCAAAGTCTTCATCCAAAAATATATTACCAGCCTTTACATCACAATGAATGATTTTACGGTCACAGTGATGGTGCAAATAAGCAAGTCCCCTTGCCGACCCCAGAGCTATCCGTTTCCTTTTTGGGAAATCAAGTGGGGGTTGTGATTCAGGGCGCTCTGCAATAATGCATCAACAAGCTCATAAGAAATGAATTCAAACATGACAAGTATATCATGTAAATAAATCCTTCATATCAAATAATGAGCAGAATATCCAAACTAACAAATCACGACTCATATATATCCAGATATGCAAGAAACTAGAATAAACAAAACCATGAAAAGATATTTAAGCTTTTACCTCTTAAGTAGGATGCAACACTTCTATTAGACATATAAGGATAAACGAGCACCATCTCTGTCTGAGTCATGCAAACGCCAAGTAACCAAAGTAAATTCGCATGCTCAGTCATTCTTGCTATTTCTATGGTTGTTTGAAAATATTGCTTCAAACCTTGAGTGCGTCCTTCATTTAGTCTTTTAATTGCCACTAAAGAACCATTGGCTAAACGGCCTTTGTAAAATTTACCAAATGCATCTCTGCCAATAATGTTTCTATTGCTAAAATTATTTGATGCAACTTGTAGTTCAAGCAAGGAAAATCTTTTGAACCATCTCAGATCAACTTCTGGATACAATTAAATTTAGAAACAAAAGTGAGAGTTGAGAATTACTATATGATGACATTTTATAATCGATCTACTAACCAGGATCATCAAAAAAATGTTTATGTGGCTTCCTTCTTCGGTAATGAGCAAGAGCAATTACAGGAGCAGCTAATAGACGAGCAAACCGTCCTGTAATGGCACCAGAACTAGAACTGCCGCTGCCAAATACTCCTTGAGATGATGATGTATCTAACTCTTCATCCTCAGACCTTATGCTATTTTTTCTTCTATCTATATAATTTCATGGATCAAGAAGATTGAAAATCACATGTTGAAAACTGACTCTATAATTTCTTGGATCAAAAAGAACCCAAAGCAGCTCACAAAATCTCCCAATCTTTACACACACAAATATCCCAATTGAAGAAGGAAAAACGCACAATTGCTTCATGATAATTTCTCATAGTTCCAATGTTTGAACCAAAAACACTTCTCAAATTAAATAAAAAAAAAAATTATTTTTTTAATTATAACTTCTCACATAAAGTTCACATCTATAAAATACGAAAACACTTCCCTTCACCTAAAAAAATTAACAATACCCCGATTAGCTTTAATAATTGCAACAATCCCCTGTTTCCTTAAAAAAATGACAATAACCCCTATTCTCACTTACAAAGGTAAACAAGGGGGTTTTGGCTAATAAAAAAGAACATGGGTAGGAGAGATTTTGCCAATTAGTCAAATACAAGGGGTGCTTTTGCATTTAGCTCAACATAAATTCCCCATCTTTCAACCAAAAATACTTATTTGATCGAATAAATAAAACCCACAATTACTCTACATCCTCAACCAGTCATTTCAAAAAAGGACCTCTGAGTTTCGAATTAAAATTACGTACCATTGAAATCAAGAGAATCGAAACGTGAACTCAAATTAATGGAACTTGAGCTGCTTAAGCTGGGACAAAGAGCGATTTCACGAAGGAGTTCTCTCTTGAGAGTGGCTTCAACTAGCCTTTCCCAATTGTCGTACACCCTCGACATGTATAAAATATAAATGAACTCAATTAATTCCAATTCAAAAACAATACTAGATAGTTTCAAAGCAAAAGGAATCGGACTTATATTTTTGGCTTAGTAGAAGACTTGTTTTCTGTGTGAAAGAAGACTTCACCTGAGGGAAGAAAAGGAGAAAATGTGGAGATTGACCTTTGTGGAAGGAAGCCGCTCCGAAGACCCCTCAGTGTTAACACTTTTTGCACTACAAGAAAGTTGAACGTACACGTTTTTATTTTATGGGTATTTTTCATACATTAGAATAAAATTAATTCTCTTTTATGTTATAAAATATCATATGATTGATTGATATTTATTCTTTATGAAATTTATTTTTATTAATTATTATTGTAATTGATGTTGTATAAAAATATTCAGGGCAAAAATGGAATAAGCCCTTCGATCTATAACAACATCACAATAATGAAATAAGGTTTGCACACTTATATCGAGAGAAAATTTGTATAGAAATTTTAATAGTGAATTCCGTTCCTTCTGTTTGAAAATAGAGCTACCTATTTATAGGTACATACGGGGGCATAATAGTCTTTTCAGGAAAGACGTTACAAGTAATAAATACAAAGACGTTACATACGTTACGAGAGTTTATGATAAAGACGTTACAAATCTCTTATTTATGCAACTTAGTGTAATCTCTTAATTGCCCTCGGGTACAAAATTTGGACACATCATATTGCCCCCCAGTTTCGGGAATAATTGCGCGAGCGTTTATTGTCGAAACTTGATTCAAGTATCTGAGCATTGTAGCCACCTACTCCATACCTCCATATGCGGCTAATAAGCGTGCAACACTGTCTCGTTAAAACCTTGCCAAGAAAAACCCATTGGGACAAAAACTTGGACTAAGGAAAAAGAGTACAGTGCTTAGAAAATTATTCATGACACGCTCCCTCTGATGCTAACATAAGACCCACATGCTGATGTATTACGGTACTTTTGAAAAGTTTGAGCCTCATTTGTAAATTTGGTGAAGAGTAGGGATGCTCCTTTTCTTTAGCTGCTCTTTCTTATATGGAGTAAATATTCTTCTTTGAGATATTTGTTTGTCAAATGTTGCCTCCCAAAGCCACAATTGCATGTAAAACACAAATTTGTGTGGTCAAATATTATCACTTGAAAGTAAATGCAGTAAAAATAAATATAATTTCAGCCACAAGTGTAACTTGATTCACGCTGTTTGTTTATTTGATAGTATTCTATCGTCGCTGCCGTTATTGTCGTCTTTTTTTTTTTTTTTTTTTTTTTGGTGCCGAGAGACGACCGGACTACCCCTTTTGATCGTTGAAGGATGACCAATTGACCCCCTATCATTTTGCGGAGGAATGATCGATTTACCCTTTTTTGATCTCTAGAGATGACCGATTTACCCTCGATCGTTTAGGGATGACCGATTTACCCTTTTTGGATCGTTGAGCAATGATTGATTTACCCTTTACTTTTTTAGGGATGATCAATTTACCCTTTTTGATCGCGAAGAGACCATCGGTTTACCATTTGTAGTTTTAGAGATTCATTTATTATTAGCTTCATGCGTTCGTAAATGAATAATATACTAAAACTTTTAACTGAAAGACATAAAATATAAATTTTACCTCCTTTGTGTAGTTATGCAATCTTGAAATACTTTAGGGTCAACTTTGCAATTCTCACTGATTTTTGAGGTTATTGTGCAATTTATGTCATCTTCTGGGTCAAATGTGCACTTTTGAGAGACTTGCAAAATTAACCAATTGGCTTCCACGAGAATTGCTGGTTTGGGGAGCACACTTGGTAATATGATTTGCCAATAAAGTTTATTTAGATTAGACATTAGAGATTTGCTAAGGAAAATGAATCTGCGCAAAGGCTCAAGGATAACATCAGTTGATACTGCATAGAGTTTTATGATCGGTGGCTCTGAGACATATTTATTTTTCAAAAATTTCTCTCGTTAAATGTATAGATCAATCGTTTCCCACAGACGGCGCCAATTATGATGTTGTATAAAAATGTTCAGGGCAAAAATGGAATAAGCCCTTCGATCTATAACAACATCACAATAATGAAATAAGGTTTGCACACTTATATCGAGAGAAAATTTGTATAGAAATTTTAATAGTGAATTCCGTTCCTTCTGTTTGAAAATAGAGCTACCTATTTATAGGTACATACGGGGGTATAATAGTCTTTTCAGGAAAGACGTTACAAGTAATAAATACAAAGACGTTACAGACGTTACGAGAGTTTATGATAAAGACGTTACAAATCTCTTATTTATGCAACTTAGTGTAATCTCTTAATTGCCCTCGGGTACAAAATTTGAATACATCATATAATTATGATGTTGTATAAAAATGTTCGGGGCTAAGATAGAATAAGCCCTTCAATCTTTAACAGCATCACAATAATAAAATAAGATCTGCACACAGATACCGAGAGAAAATTTGTATAGTAATTTTACTAGTGAATTCCGTTCGCTTTGTTTGGAAATAGGGCTACCTATTTATAGGTAGGTACAGGGGTACTATAGTCTTTTCAGGAAAGACGTTACAAGTAATAAATACAAAGACGTTACAGACGTTACGAGAGTTTATGATAAAGACGTTACAAATCTCTTATTTATGCAACTTAGTGTAATCTCTTAATTGCCCTCGGGTACAAAATTTGGACACATCAGTAATAATGTTTACTAAAAAATTTGTTGGCTTTAAATAATAGTAATACAATATAAAATAATGATTGATTTAGTCATGATATCTTATAAAATTTGTTTTAAAATAAGATTATAAGAACATTTTTTAGTTCATTCCATCATAATAGTTTTTATGTCAAGTTTATCCATTATTCACCGATGACACATATCTCATCCGTTTCTTCACAAATTTCACTCGAAATTTCATCCATTTCACGAGCATTTTTTCTTACTGGTTTCACCAACTTCACTAATGCTCACCAGTTTTACCCGAAGTTTCATCGATTCATATATTTTCGCTGTTTAATTTGTTTACCCCATTTAATATATTTATTTTAGCAATTTTTCTGTTTTTTATTGATTATAACATTTTTCATTGTTTTTCTATTTTTAGTTGATTTTTTTTTCAATTTAAACCATTTTCCCACCAATTTCACCTTGTTTTTGTCGGTGAATGTTTCACCGATTTTCACCTATTTCACTTATTTCACATGTTATTCACCTGAATTTTTCATTGATTAAATATTTTTTTCACCGATTTTAAGATTTTTTGACTGAATTTACCCATTTCCACTTATATCCATTTTCATCCGTTTCTTTACAAATTTCACTCGAACTTTCATTGATTCATATGTCTCACAATTTAATTATTTTTTAACAATTTACCCCTTTTCTTTATTGATTATAACATTTTTCATTATTTTCCAATTTTTGGTTGATTTCTTTGATTTTTTTCCGATTTAAATCATTTTTCTCTCGATTTCTCTAGCTAAGCTTTTTTTAACTAATTTCCCTCGTTTTTATCATTTTTACCTATTTTTCATGTTTTTTCACTGATTTCACATATAATTCACATAATTTTTTCATTGTTTAAAGACTAAAGATATTGTAAATCATGTAATTCACATAAATTTTTCATTGATTAAAGAATAAAGATATTGTTAGAGCAAAGACTAAAGATATTGTAAATCATGTAATTCACATAAACTTTTCATTGATTAAAGACTAAAGATATTGTTATCATTGATTAAAGACTAAAGATATTGTTAGAGCAGCAACAATTGTTATAACAAGAGCAAAAATTATATATTTCAAAAAATGTTCCTTATCATCAAAAGAAATGTTTCATGGAGTATTATGTTTCCAAGATTTTCTATATAAGTACAATAATTAATGAGCTTATATACTTAATTCTTTTTAACATTAGTTGTTGCTTCATCTTCCTTCGCCATGACACCAACCATTAGAACTTCGACAATTCAATCCATCCACCAACATCAATCCGTCAATCACCAGACAGGAAGATTAAACAATAAAAACTCTCTTTATTTATATAATCTTCTATTCTATATATACTCTTGTTTTTGTGATTTGAAACTAACAAAAAGTAGATCCGTCAAAATTACACCATGAAGTATTCCCCAAAGCTAAGATTTTCAATTCCTCCATGAAAAAGGGTAAAAGACATGAAGATACATAAATAGATGTTAATTTGAGAGTATATTGACTTTGAATCAAGTGTTAATGAATTTAGATCTACTCCAAACGAAAAAAGATAAAAAAAGAAAATGGGACTTCAAAGACATGCAAAATTTAATTTGATAAGAGATTCAATATTTTCTTGGGCTAGATCTTTCTTGAAAAATTCTCTAGCTCTAAACAATTCAATAATTTTCAACGGTTTAATTTATTTATTGTTTGCTACAAACTGTGACACTTCTTCTCGTAGAGAGATGATGGAGAATTTGAACAGAGAAAAGAAGACGTGGAGACATGACGGAGATTTGAACAAATAAAAACAAACAGAAGAAAGAGGGGGAACATTAATTGAAAAAATGGGTATATTAATTAATGATTAGTAAAGAAAAGAGAGAAAGGAAATACTTAAAACGAGAGAGAAATGATAAGGGCAGTTTTGGAAATCTATAATTTCTGACAATATTGCTATCCTTGACTAAATATGGTTTTATCGATATTACTTTTTCTTTGATCGATTTTACTCTTTTTTCACTGGCTTTACATTTTTTACTGGATTTCACTGTTTCATATTCAACTCCAATCACTTTTCATCGGTTTCAGATATCACCAATTTTACCTTTATTTTATTCATTTTCATTCATTTTTTTTTCCAAATTTTACTCAATTTTTTTTCCGATATCAAATGTATTTACGATTTTACATGCATTTTTTTACTGGTTTCTCCCATTTTTTAACCAACTTCACCAGTGTTCACCAGTTCACCCGAACTTTCATCGATTTCACATGTTTTCATTGATTTCATATATAATTTTATTGATTTAAGCAATTTTCATCTATTTCACCAATTTTTTGACCAATTACACCCATTTTTCACGAAAAGAATTCCATGAAGTATGAGGTTATGCATGTCTTGATATTCATTATATTTTGTTTTTCTAGCCAAATAAACTTGGAGTACTTAACCAAGTTATGAGAATTTCTGGTTCATAGGTAAAATGCGATTATATTTTAACTTTTCATTTTTTTAATTTCTTTCTTATTATGTATAGCAGAATGATATTTAAAATAATTTAATCTTAATATTTTGTTTGTAGAGGATTGTATATGACTTTTATTGTTTTCAATGACACAAGTAACATATTTGCACTTAAACATATTGTTGCTAAATTAAAATAATTTTACATATATATTTTAGGAGCTAATTAAAATAATAGTTTATTTTTTTTATGAGTTATATGAAGAATATTAAAAATATAAAAGTTGATGTAAAATATACTTTATAAATTTTAAGAGTTAATGTAGGAGATAAATATAATAAAATTTCATGTCTAATTATACCTTTACCATAATCTATATCTATATTCATATAAAAGTACGAGTTTGGCAAATAAAATATCTTCCCTTTTTTGTGAAGACTAATATATCCCTATTTAATATATTGTGATATTTAATTTTATGACAAAAAGGTAACATAGAAGAATCCTAGAAATATAATTAGACAAGAAGTCTCTCCCACATCAACCTTAATATAATTATCTTTTTTAAGTTTTACACCTCATTAGAATATTAATAAAAAAAAGAAAGAGATATTACTATATAATCTGACATTAATCGAAACATTTAAATTCGTTTGTGTTTAATATATGAAGACAAACTATACTGTCAAACTAACTCCAGGTTGGGGTTGCAGTTTAAACCCTTTTGATAAGGCATGATTATTTTTTTTATCTTTTTTTTGGTCATATTAGTTCATGTGTTGTATTTTAATCATATAGAAGTATCACTTATTAAAGATTCTCGAAAAAAATAATAATGCCACATTTGTGCTACATGAATAAAAAAAATACTATTTATTTTAACTAAAAAAATATATAATTGACCTAATCCAAGAAGAGTCAAAACATATAAATGGTTAAAATTGGGTAAAATGGTAAATCAATGAAAAAAATGAGTTAGATAGGGAAAAAAAGTGATTTAAAGCAAAAAATGAAGCAATTGATTAAACAATATGGTAAACCGACAAAAATTGATAAAATCAATAAAAAATGAATGACCTCAGCTAAACGCGGGATAACAAAAAATAAATGGTTCAAATTGATAAAATGTGAAATCTGTGAGAAAATATGTTAAATTAGCAAAAATTAAAATAAGTATAATCAAATTAAAATTGGATGAAACCAGAGAGAATGAGTGAACTGATTAACAAATGAGATAAAGTCAGCTAAAATTGGGTTAAACCATAGAGAATGGATGGATTCATTGAGAAATGTGATGAACCACAAAAATAACAAAAAAAAATGATAAAGTCAGTGTAAAAACAGGGTAAAAATCGATATTTCTTTGAAAATTCTGAAGAAACTATTACTTATCAAATCATCTCAAAAAAATTAAAGAACTTAAAAACAAAAGACAACCTTCAGATTAGTTAAATAAAAAAAAGTATTATTTAGTGACTAGAAAAGTTATAATTGGTTTAAGACAAATTAAGTCAAAAACATAGAATGGTTAAAATCGGTGAAAGTGGTAAATATCGATTATAAAATATATGATTAAAAATTGTAAAATAAATGTGAATATAGGTTAAATAGAAGAAAAACGAGTTATTGGTAACTAATAAAAAATGAATGATATTGGATAAACACGAGATAACAAAAAAGAGGAGGGGGGAGAGGGATCATATCGATAAAAGAACAAGAACAAAAAGGATTTAAATTGGCAAAAAAAAACGCGAAGGTGCAATATGTAAGAAAATATGTTAAATTAGCAAAAGAATAGGGAAAACCGACTAAAATAAGGTTAAACTGGAGAGAATAAGTAAATTGATTAACAAATAGGTTAAACCACAAAATGGGTGAAATTAATCAAAGAACGGGTTAAAATTACAAAAAAGTGCAATCTATACATCTTTGTACAATTCTTTAAAAAATTATCAATTATCAAATAACATAAAAACCATTAAGGAACCTTAAAAAAATGCCACATTTGTGTTATATGAATAAAATAAAGTATTGTTTACTTAATCGAAAAATTTATAATTGAATTAAGTCAAAACATATAAATGATTAAAATGGGTGAAAACAAGTAAATTTTGATTAAAAATGGATGATAAAAATCGAAAAATAATAGAAAAACGGGTTAGATCGAAGAAAAACAAGCTAAAGCAACAAAAATGAAAAAATCGATAAAACAACAGGATAAACCAGCTAAACATGGGTAACTATGTTGTTGGTCCCAAGTGGTCAGATGAGGTCTAGAGGAGGGGGGGTGAATAGACCTCTAAACTTTTTAACAATTTTTAACTTTAACTTTTGTTCTAACTTAAACAGACTAAGCTGTTACCGAACAGTAATTTGACAAGGCTGATCGCGAACAAATCTTTGAACAGCTTTGTTGACCACTAATCAGATAATCACTTAGCTGATTTTTGCTAAAATCAGTTTCAATACTTAGAGTACTTGCAGCGGATTTGTAAAGTGTTTTTCACAAGTAAATTTAGTAGTTTGAAAGTTTGATCCTCAGTTTTATAAAAACTTCTTTTCTTTTAAAACTTTTCAAACATTTAAATCAAGGTGTTTTTATGCAACTGAAAATATGCAAGTAAAAGTGCAAGTAAAAACACACAGATTTTATAGTGGTTATATGGATGTAAATATCCTTTAATCCACTCTTCCAAGTCACACAGATCTTGGGTTATACTATAAACACACAGTTTACAATATCTCCACTTACGCCAAAACAACAAATGAATATGGCCGTAAGCTCGCAGCAGGAAATCACAAAGAAACTCCTACTCTCTGAAGTAATATCATTCACAAAGATGGATATCTACTTCTCACCACACTCACGATTACAAAATCACTCAGAAGATGTATTTATCGTTGTTCTTCAACTCTTCTTTTGTCAACAAATGACTAAGCTGATGAGTGAGCTGTTCTTGAGACTTAAGAGATTTTGCTTCGAAATTCTTCTCAGAGATTGTGTTGTTTTTGTTCTCTTTGTCTCTACAGCTATTTATACTTGAGGTTTGAAAAATGTCCGTTGAAGAGAGACAAGATTCAAAAACCTCGGGTACTGGTCCTTAATTTCCGCGAACGGCTCTTTGCAGTCTGTCCGTACTGTCAACAGTACTTTTCTGCAGGCAGCATTAAATGCACCCAGCTGATGCGAAGCATTTCTTCAATCATTTGTCTTTAATAGCCTTGTACTTCAGCATTTATTACTTCCAGGGGCATTTATTACCGTTGGGATGGCTTCTTGATCTTTTCCACTTAGCTGACGAAAGTACTAGTCTGATGGTGAACAAAGCTTATCTCAAATTTGAACAAATCTGTTTTGAGTCGGCTGATCTTCACCAGTCTGATTTCTTTCCTTCAGCAGATCAGTAGCATTGGACCTTGAGTTTTAACTCTTCTGATATCTTCTTTACTTAGTCAAAAATTCTTCAAAGGGATATCAGCTAAGTTAATTTATACTTAGCAGATTTGAAGTTTTGTAATTCATCAAAACCTCCCTTTACTTATTGTCTTCAGTGCTTCTTCATCTTCATCCTTATCCAACAATTTTCCCCTTTTTGATGATGACAAAACTTCAGCTAAGTACCTGTTTTACCTATGCTAAAGTTTGTTACCTTCAAAATTTTCTGATATAGAAAATATATGTTGGAAACAGAAACTTGAACTTTTATTGATAATCTAATAAATGAGTACAAGTTACAATTTCTGATCAGATGAGATGTCTGAAAGATAGATAAAGTAAATTGATTACAAAAAGATTTATATATTCTAACTATCAGCTTCTTCATCAGATCCTTCCAGCACTTCTTCATATTCATAAGATGATTCTTCATCATCTTCTTCTTCCACTTCATCTTCATCAGCTTCCTCTTCCAAAAGCATATTTGACCTGGCAGCTTCCATCTTTTCTTTCAGTTGCTGCTCCTTCAGCTCTTCCATTGCTTTCTTAGCTGATTCAGTATTTTTGTACGTGGTAAATGGCTCTGTTTGATCTTCAGCAGAATCCTTGGTTGAAGCCATTTCCTCATCAGATTTAGCTTTTTCCTTAGCTTCTTCTTCAGACTTCTTTTTGCCTTCTACCTTTCCAACTTCTTCAGCAGCCTTATTCTTTTCAGCAGCTTCTTCAGTCTTCTTAGCTTCAGCAGCAGCAGTTTCCTCAGTTGGTTCTTCCCTTTTATCTTCCCCCTTTTTGTCATCATCAGACTTGGTGACATTATCAGGTTCAGCAGCAGGGTTAAGTGCAACAATAGGAATCTTCATAGCAGCACATAAAGCTTTGATATTCTGATTAGCTACATCATAACAGGCAGTAAGATGAGTGAGAGTAGTGCTGATGTCGTCAGTTTGATCATTGAAACAGTCAATGTTAAGTTGCATGGTTGTTAGCTCTTCACGTATAACAGTTCCAGCTTGGTGAACTTCCTGCAACAATCCAACATTGATAGTTTTTTCTTCTTCACTGACTTTGATGAAGTTAGCAGTTAGATCAGCTATGTTGTGTTCAGCTCTTTTTAAAGCATCATAAAGATGATTGACATCAGCCTTCACATCTTCTACATTTATGTTCATTTCAACAAAGCTCCACATCATCTGCTTGGAATGATCTTCAATGATGGGAAAACTATCAATGGCATTTCTGATAGTTCTTGCAGTAAGTTGTTGCATACTTTCCAGCTGTAATCTGTTGGACTCTGCCAACTCTTGGTGTAACTTCTTCAGCTGTAAGCTGTTGGACTCTGCCAACTCTTGTTGCAACTTCTTCAGCTGCATGTTGTTCTTCTCTTCCAATTCTTTCATTTGATTCTCTATCAGCATCTGGAAGGCTTCCATCAGTGATTAATGCAGATCACTTGATGAAGCAGAATCAGCAGCTTCCCTTCCTTCATTCTCCTGGTGGACAGGGGCATCTTTCAGTTCTGTCTACTGATAAGCTTTGTTCTCCTTAGCATTCAACTCAAGTGCTAAGGGTTCTTTAGCAGCTTTGTCAGCTTTGTGCTCATCAGTGACATCGTCATAGACTAAACTGTTGATTGTGCCATCATCATTAAAGGATGTTGTTTGACGGATTTGTCGCACAATGATCCATGGATTTTGAAAGACATTGTTTCCCTTAGGCACTTCATAGTAGTCTTTGACTTCCTTGCCAAAAATAATCTGTTGAATGCTTGGCAGCTGAGGCAATTCACTTGAACATCCTTGCTGATATCTTGACCTTTCTGCCCATCTCTTCAAGGCGGTCATAACAACTATGTTGATTGCTCTCTCAACAGCATCATCAGATTTTCTTCTCTTTGCAGGCAAAGTGTTTTTGATAATTATGGCTTCCTCCAAGGCAAAATCCTTAGCATATTGATGCATAGCATCCCTTACATAGTGAGGATCCAAAGCTTTTTGAATGGAGTCAGTCCTTAGCCAATTTAGAACCCACTTTTCTTCATCAGCTAACTCCTTCCAACTCTGAAGCTCTGCAACAGATCTGTTCAGCCTATAATCTCTCCATTTCATGTATCTAGGCTTTTCGTGGGTGAACAGAGTCTTCAACATCAGCTTCTGGTCAAAATAAGCCAAGGTCTTTTCAAACCTTTTGAAGAGATCTTTATCAGCATAGATGATGTCAAAAGCTCTTTTTACTTCATATTTCTCTTTTGGCTTGACCTCTCCAGCAGGCATCTTAGGCTTCTTTTCCTTTTCTTCATCAGCTTCATTAATCTTGATGCCTCCACCATGAACTGGTCCATGAGCATCAGTTTTACTTAGCTCAATGACCATAGCAACTTCAACATCTTCAGCTGCCTTTCTTTCAGCTTCTGACATTTTCCTTCTTTCAGCATCTTTAGCATCCTGAAGTTTGCTGAGTTCCAATGCCTTCTGTTCTTCTAGCTCATCTTTTTTTCTCTGCTCAGCTTCCTCCCTTTTCTTTTTATCAGCTGCAGAGATCTTCTTTCTCTTGATCAGAACTTTTCTCTTTCCCTTATCAGCTGGGGCAGATTGAGGAGCAGCAAATGCAAGAGGTGCAGCTGCAACGGGATGAATGATCATCACATCAGGATCATCCTGAGGTTTAGCAACCTCAACTGTTGGCTTTGCTTGAGTAGTCTGTTGCACATCAGTCTGTTCAGCAACAGAAGCTTCTTCAGCTCCAACAGACCTCTCTGCTGTTTGAGGACTTTCTCTTACTAAGTCCACCAGCTCAGTGGACTCTTCTTGTTGTCTTCTTTGGTCTACCTTGAACAGGTTGGGAAGCAGTAGTATCTCTTAATTGACTTCTGGTCCTGTGAGAGACATTCTCATCAGGCACTTCAGCAGATGGAGTTCTTGAAGATGATGCAGGGGACATATTCCTGACATCAGCAGTGGTTAGATCAATGATCTTATCAGCTTCATCCACCTTCTTCAGCTTCTTGGGAGTTTTCTCCTTAGGCTCATCAGCAGCCTTCTTCTTTTGAGTTGCAGTAGCAAGCTCAGCTGTTTTAACCAGTTTCCTCTGCCTCTTGGCAGGAACTGCCTTTGGTTCCTCTGCTTCCTCTTCCGCATCAGCTTCTTCAGCTTTTCTCTTTG
Source organism: Penstemon eatonii (assembly GCA_038501285.1). Taxonomy (NCBI): domain Eukaryota; kingdom Viridiplantae; phylum Streptophyta; class Magnoliopsida; order Lamiales; family Plantaginaceae; genus Penstemon; species Penstemon eatonii. Next base: position 13,419,274 of record CM076710.1, on the reverse strand, counting down.
TAACAGGCAAGTACTTGGACATTGCCTTGCTGGAATGAATTTCCTTCTCATTAGTGACCTGACATCCCATCTTGAATAGCAGGTAACTCAGAGTGATTCTGTGGTTGGTTTGAGGAGCCTTGCTCTTGCTTTTCTTGTCCAAGAAATTAGCAAAGATGTACCAAATTACTGTGGAGCCTCCAATCCATAGTAAATAGCAGTCATTATGTTGAACCTCTTCATGGTAAAAGCATCCAGAGAAATCGTACAATTTTCAATCAGCTTAGAGACCATATCAGCCATCCGCTGATACTCATCCTTCAACTGTCTCTTCTTGATGTTGCCAGACAACATCTCTCCTTCCTTGGCACAGATTGCCCAGAATTCTTGGTGCTTCCCCTCCGTCAGAATAGTGACATCGTGTCGTCCCCTGTTCGGAAGCCCAAAAGTCCCGTGAAGTAGAGTGTGGGTAATAACAATGGATTTACCTCCAACAACAGCCTTGATTTCCTGAGTGCTGAAATCAACAGTAGCAGTTCGGTAGTATTCCATCACTTGGTCAGTCCAGATTAACCCTTCGTGATACTCCATAAAATTTACCAGTGAAGCCGATTTGAACTTCTCCAGCAACTCCTTCATCAAATCGGTACCAGATTGGTAGAATGAATCATAAACCAAGTACATACCTTCAGCAGCCATCTCGAATCTGTTGGAAGTTAGAGAAACAAGAAGAATTTTGCAGAAAATTGCTTGAAATTTCTCACAAGTGCTCTTTGAATATTTGGGTCCGTCAGAGTTTGATCATTGAAACAGTCAATGTTAAGTTGCATGGTTGTCAGCTCTTCACGTATAACAGTTCCAGCTTGGTGAACTTCCTGCAACAATCCAACATTGATAGTTTTTTCTTCTTCACTGACTTTGATGAAGTTAGCAGTTAGATCAGCTATGTTGTGTTCAGCTCTTTTTAAAGCATCATGAAGATGATTGACATCAGCCTTCACATCTTCTACATTTATGAACATTTCAACAAAGCTCCACATCATCTGCTTGGAATGATCTTCAGTGATGGGAAAACTATCAATGGCATTTCTGATAGTTCTTGCAGTAAGTTGTTGCATACTTTCCAGCTGTAATCTGTTGGACTCTGCCAACTCTTGGTGTAACTTCTTCAGCTGTAAGCTGTTGGACTCTGCCAACTCTTGTTGCAACTTCTTCAGCTGCGTGTTGTTCTTCTCTTCCAATTCTTTCATTTGATTCTCTATCAGCATCTGGAAGGCTTCCATCAGTGATTAATGTAGATCACTTGATGAAGCAGAATCAGCAGCTTCCCTTCCTTCATTCTCCTGGTGGACAGGGGCATCTTTCAGTTCTGTCTACTGATAAGCTTTGTTCTCCTTAGCATTCCACTCAAGTTCTAAGGGTTCTTCAGCAGCTTTGTCAGCTTTGTGCTCATCAGTGACATCGTCATAGACTAAACTGTTGATTGTGCCATCATCATTAAAGGATGTTGTTTGACGGATTTGTCGCACAATGATCCATGGATTTTGAAAGACATTGTTTCCCTTAGGCACTTCATAGTAGTCTTTGACTTCCTTGCCAAGAATAATCTGTTGAATGCTTGGCAGCTGAGGCAATTCACTTGAACATCCTTGCTGATATCTTGACCTTTCTGCCCATCTCTTCAAGGCGGTCATAACAACTATGTTGATTGCTCTCTCAACAGCATCATCAGATTTTCTTCTCTTTGCAGGCAAAGTGTTTTTGATTATTTTGGCTTCCTCCAAGGCAAAATCCTTAGCATATTGATGCATAGCATCCCTTACATAGTGAGGATCCAAAGCTTTTTGAATGGAGTCAGTCCTTAGCCAATTTAGAACCCATTTTTCTTCATCAGCTAACTCCTTCAAACTCTGAAGCTCTGCAACAGATCTGTTCAGCCTATAATCTCTCCATTTCATGTATCTAGGCTTTTCGTGGGTGAACAGAGTCTTCAGCATCATCTTCTGGTCATAATAAGCCAAGGTCTTTTCAAACCTTTTGAAGAGATCTTTATCAGCATAGATGATGTCAAAAGCTCTTTTTACTTCATATTTCTCTTTTGGCTTGACCTCTCCAGCAGGTATCTTAGGCTTCTTTTCCTTTTCTTCATCAGCTTCATTAATCTTGATGCCTCCACCATGAACTGGTCCATGAGCATCAGTTTTACTTAGCTCAATGACCATAGCAACTTCAACATCTTCAGCTGCCTTTCTTTCAGCTTCTGACATTTTCCTTCTTTCAGCATCTTTAGCTTCCTGAAGTTTGTTGAGTTCCAATGCCTTCTGTTCTTCTAGCTCATCTCTTTTTCTCTGCTCAGCTTCCTCCCTTTTCTTTTTATCAGCTGCAGAGATCTTTTTTCTCTTGATCAGAACTTTTCTCTTTCCCTTGTCAGCTGGGGCAGATTGAGGAGCAGCAAATGCAAGAGGTGCAGCTGCAATGGGATGAATGATCATCACATCAGGATCATCCTGAGGTTTAGCAACCTCAACTGTTGGCTTTGCTTGAGTAGTCTGTTGCACATCAGTCTGTTCAGCAACAGAAGCTTCTTCAGCTCCAACAGACCTCTCTGCTGTTTGAGGACTTTCTCTTACTAAGTCCACCAGCTCAGTGGACTCTTCTTGTTGTCTTCTTTGGTCTACCTTGAACAGGTTGGGAAGCAGTAGTATCTCTTAATTGACTTCTGGTCCTGTGAGAGACATTCTCATCAGGCACTTCAGCAGATGGAGTTCTTGAAGATGATGCAGGGGACATATTCCTGACATCAGCAGTGGTTAGATCAATGATCTTATCAGCTTCATCCACCTTCTTCAGCTTCTTGGGAGTTTTCTCCTTAGGCTCATCAGCAGCCTTCTTCTTTTGAGTTGCAGTAGCAAGCTCAGCTGTTTTAACCAGTTTCCTCTGCCTCTTGGCAGGAACTGCCTTTGGTTCCTCTGCTTCCTCTTCCGCATCAGCTTCTTCAGCTTTTCTCTTTGTAACAGGCAAGTACTTGGACATTGCCTTGCTGGAATGAATTTCCTTCTCATTAGTGACCTGACATCCCATCTTGAATAGCAGGTAACTCAGAGTGATTCTGTGGTTGGTTTGAGGAGCCTTGCTCTTGCTTTTCTTGTCCAAGAAATTAGCAAAGATGTACCAAATTACTGTGGAGCCTCCAATCCATAGTAAATAGCAGTCATTATGTTGAACCTCTTCATGGTAAAAGCATCCAAAGAAAACGTACAATTTTCAATCAGCTTAGAGACCATATCAGCCATCCGCTGATACTCATCCTTCAACTGTCTCTTCTTGATGTTGCCAGACAACATCTCTCCTTCCTTGGCACAGATTGCCCAGAATTCTTGGTGCTTCCCCTCCGTCAGAATAGTGACATCGTGTCGTCCTCTGTTCGGAAGCCCAAAAGTCCCGTGAAGTAGAGTGTGGGTAATAACAATGGATTTACCTCCAACAACAGCCTTGATTTCCTGAGTGCTGAAATCAACAGTAGCAGTTCGGTAGTATTCCATTACTTGGTCAGTCCAGATTAACCCTTCGTGATACTCCATAAAATTTACCAGTGAAGCCGATTTGAACTTCTCCAGCAACTCCTTCATCAAATCGGTACCAGATTGGTAGAATGAATCATAAACCAAGTACATACCTTCAGCAGCCATCTCGAATCTGTTGGAAGTTAGAGAAACAAGAAGAATTTTGCAGAAAATTGCTTGAAATTTCTCACAAGTGCTCTTTGAATATTTGGGTGCGTAAAGAGCTACTCAGCTGATCAGATCTGGATTTATAGAGTTAGGGTATTTCGGTTTCCGTGGTACCAGCTAATCGTTAGATCCGTTTCTGATCGTGCGGCGTCCGTCACGACCTTTCAAATTCAAATCGCATTAAATGAGGAGCGGGAAAATGTACCGCTCTTTTATCACTTGTAAAAGCGTGTTTTAAAATAAAACGTTTTAGGCACTAAGCTCTTACATAAGTGATCAGATGAGTAAAGTAAATACTTATCTGATGGACTACTGTCCTGATGACAAAGCTGTTATCAGTGAAAGCCAATAGCTGATAACCTTCCTCGGCTGTTTGTCAATCCAGCTAGATAATAAATCTTCAATCTTCAAGACTTTAATCTTCTGTTGAAAACATAACTTCAACTAACTGTCATCAACAAATTTCATCTTTTAATCAGAAGTACTGCTATTCTTAAACGTTCCCCCTGACTTTAAGAATTCATAAGTTAACTAGTCTGTTGAGAGTTAATCCTTGAAGATAATATGATAATTAAGCTGTTGAACTTCAGTCTTCTGATGAGTTCCCCCTCAGCTTATGCATCCAATTTTAATAAACCCAGTTCAGCTCTTAGAGTTGAAAACCTTTTCTCACTTAGAGGTTTTGTGAAGATGTCAGCAATCTGATTTTCAGTAAATACATATTCTATCATGACATTTCCTTTCTGCACATGATCTCTAATAAAATGATGCTTGATCTCAATATGCTTAGTCCTTGAATGACTTGTAGTATTCTGAGTAAGGCTGATTGCACTTGTATTGTCACAATAGATAGGGATTCCACTGATTTTTATGTTGTAATCTTCTAGTTGATGCTTCAACCATAATATTTGTGCACAGGAAGCTCCAGCAGCTATATATTCAGCTTCAACAGTTGATATGAATACTGAAGTCTGTTTCTTACTCATCCATGAGATCAGACGATTACCTAGGAACTGACATGCACCTGTTGTGCTTTTTCTGTCAATCTTGCAGCCAGCAAGGTCAGAATCTGAATATCCAATTAGTTCAAGTCCAGATTCCCTAGGATACCACAATCCCAAATCTTCAGTACCTTTAAGATACTTGAGTATCCTTTTGGCAGCTAAGAGGTGAGATTCCTTAGGATTTGATTGATACCTCGCACAAACCCCAACAGAGTACATAATATAGGTCTGCTAGATGTTAAGTATAACAGTAACCCAATAATTCCTCTGTACTTGGTTATGTCCACTGATTTTCCATCTTCATCTTTATCCAAACGAAGACTAGTAGACATTGGAATACTAGCAGTAGAGCTAGTTTCCATATCAAATTTCTTGAACAGATCCTTTGTGTATTTTGCTTGGCTGATGAAAATTCCATCAGGCAACTGTCTTACTTGCAAACCAAGAAAATAGTTAAGTTCTCCCATCATGCTCATTTCAAATTTGTTTTGCATCAGCTTTGAGAACTTGTCACACATCTGTTGATTAGTTGAACCAAAAATAATATCGTCAACATAAATTTGCACAAGCAAAATATGTTCTTCCCATTCAATAGTGAACAGGGTCTTGTCTACCTTACCTTTACGAAATCCTTTAATTAAAAGAAAATCAGATAGGGTATCATACCATGCTCTTGGAGCCTGTTTCAGTCCATAGAGGGCTTTCTTCAGACGATACACCTTGTCTTCTTCTTGATAGGCTTCAAATCCAGGTGGTTGTTCAACATAAACTTCTTCTTGCAATTCTCCATTGAGGAAAGCTGATTTCACATCCATCTGATAGACTGTGAAATTCTTGTGAGCAGCATAAGCAAGAAAGAGTCTGATAGCCTCTAATCTTGCTACTGGTGAAAGTCAATGCCTTCTTCTTGGCAATAACTCTTGGCCACTAATCTTGCTTTGTTTCTGGTGACAACACCATCTTCATTCATTTTATTCCTGAATACCCATTTAGTGCCAATGACTCTTTGATGACTTGGTCTAGGAACTAAGTACCAGACTTCATTCCTTTCAAATTGATTTAGCTCTTCTTGCATAGCTTCAATCCAGTTTGAATCACTTAGAGCTTCTTCAATCTGTTTGGGCTCAATTTGAGATAGGAAGCTGACAAACATTGCTTCACTTGCAGCAGCTCTCCTTGTCTTCACTTTATCCAAAGGATCACCAATCACCAGCTCTGGTGGGTGATTCTTGAGCCATCTAAGATCAGGTTGCAAATCATAATATTGTCCTTTGTTTTGATCTTGCAACACTACTGTTGGAGTTCCAGTAGTAGTCTGTTGAACATTTGTTGTCTGTTGAACAGTCTCTGGTCTGTCAGCTATTTGCAACTCGTCTGTTAGACAATCAGCATTGTGATTTTGAACAACACTTGAGTTATCAGCTGGGTTGAGATCAGGTAGTATGATGGGAACATATTCTTCATTCTTTCCAACATTCAACTTCTGTAAATCAGTAGACAGATCTTGATTAATACTTTTATTCTTTTCAAAAGATTGATTTGGTTCATCGAATACTACATGAATGGATTCCTCTATAAGTAAAGTTCTTTTGTTAAAGACTCTATAAGCTTTACTAACAGTAGAGTATCCTACAAAAACAGCTTCATCAGCCTTTTCTGCAAATGCAGTAAGGTGATTTTTCCCATTATTTAAAACAAAGCATTTACAACCAAATATCTTAAAGTAATGAATGTTTGGCTTCCTGTTGTTCCAAACTTCATATGGAGTCTTGTTTTGGTGCTTGTTGATCATGCATCTGTTTTGGGTAAAGCATACTGTATTTGTTGCTTCTGCCCAAAATCTTTGAGGCAGCTTGGCTTCAGCTATCATTGTCCTGGTAGCTTCTTTAAGAGTTATGTTTCTCTTTTCAGCAACTCCATTATGTTGAGGGGTTCTGGCAGCAGAGTACTCATGACTGATTCCTCTGGCATTACAATACTCTTCAACAGTAGAGTTTGTAAACTCAATCCCTCTATCTGATCTGATTTTCAGTATTTTCATACTTTTCTCATTCTGAATCTTTTCCATCAGATTTGTAAGATGCTCATTGGTTTCACTTTTCTTCTTCATGAAAATCACCCAAGTGTATCTTGAATAATCATCCACAACAGCTAGGCAGTATTTCTTTCCGCCATTGCTGACAGGATCAATGGGTCCAAACAAGTCCATGTGTAGCAGCTCCAATATTCTTCAGAAGATTGATGCTTCTTGCTTTTGAATGATGACCTGATTTGTTTACCCTTCTGACAGGCGTCACAAAGCTTATATTTGCTCATGATTGTCTTTGGAATTCCTTCTACCAGATTGTTCTTGATAAGCCTGTTGATGGTCTTGAAATTCACATGATTCATTCTTTTGTGCCACAGCCAACTGACTTCACTTGGTGTTGATGCCACCAAACAAATGCTTGAATTCTTATCAGCAGAATTCCAGTCCACTGTGTAGACATTTCCTTGTCGCCTTCCAGATAAGATGACATTCTTTGTACCAATCTTTTCAACGTAACACTTATCTTTTGAGAAGATGACGGAATATCCTTTGTCACAAAATTGACTTATGCTCAGCAAATTGTATTTGAGGCCTTTAACATAAGAGACGTCAGATATCTCAATATTGCCTTTGATTAGCTTTCCACTTGCTACAATCGTGCCTTCTTTGCTGTCCCAAAAGTAACTTTAGGACCATCCACAGCAACAGCATCAGTCAGCTCATGTATGTTTCCACACATGTGTCTTGAACATCCACTGTCCAAGTACCAGATTTTCCCTACTTTACTCCTACTCCTACTCCTAACCTACAAAACAAAATAAAATTGTTTTAGGTACCCTTATTGAGAGGGTCCTGAAGGATTAGTTCCGCCTTTGACAACCCAAGATGATGAAGTCTTAGGCTTCTTAGGCTTCTGTTGTTTGGCAGGAGCATGAACAGTTTCATCTTCATCATGTTTATCAGATTTGCTATGTTAATGATAATCAGCATGATAAGGATAATGCTCATAAGTAGAATAAGATGCATGATAAGGAGGATATGCATGCATTGGATAAGCAGGATATGATGCATAGTAACTAGGAAATTAAGGTGCATGATACATAGGAGGATATGCAGCAGGTTGCACATAATATGACTCATTTCCATACCAAGCATTTTGATTTTTCTTGTTTTTATGCTTCTTTGGTTTACTAGATGCTTGCTCATTAACAGACGACTTAGTTTTATCACTAGTCTGATTTGTTTTGACCTTATCAGAAGACTTCCTAGGACTCTTCTGTTTGGACTTACCAGTCTGTTTTCCTACACTAGGCTCTTTGCTCTTTTTAGCCTTAAGAGTTTTCGTCTCCTTTAATACATTCTCAGGTGAAGCAGGTTTAGTAGTCTGAACATACAAAATGACCTTATTATTGTCAGCTGATATAAATTTTTCAGTATGGTTCAGTTCTAACTTATCCTGATCTAAAGGTGTCTTCTGTTTTACTAGACATGTGAGTGGATGCAACAGATGACTTATCATGGGACTCAATGACTTTCTCAAGCTCAATGATTTTACCCTTATAAACTTCACATTCAGCTTTCAGAGATTCATTCTCTTGCTCAAGCAGTTTGTATTTAGCTGATTCTCTTGGCTTTTCAGCTTTAAGTTTCAGTGAACTGTTTTGCTCTTTCAGCAATAAAATCTCTTCCTTAAGCTTTTTAAATGCATCAGCAATACTTGTATTGTTGAGCATCATTTGTTCAAATGAATTAAATAATTCATTGTCAAGAGGAGTTACCTCATCATCCTCTGAGTCATCAGATTCCTTAGCCATCATGCAGAGAAGAGCAGGACTCTCTTCATCAGAAGACTCTTCATTAGAAGTGTCTGAATCTGAATCAGATGAGTAGACAGCAGCTAGCTTTTCTGCTTCTTCTACCAGCACCTTTCCTTTCTGATGTTTTCTTTCCTTTCTGATTCTCTTTTCCTCTTCTGTATACTTCTCAGTTTTAGGATATGGGCAGTCTCTGATGAAATGACCCAGTTTCCTGCAGTTATAGCATATCATTTTGGATTTATAAGAATCCTTATCTTGAGAAGAAGAAGTAGGGTTAGAAGTAGAAGCATTGTTATATTTGTTCTTCATTTTTCGTCTGTAGAACTTTTTGAAGTTGTTCATCAGCAATGCAACGTCTCCAGCAGTGTACTCCTTTTTGTTGAGTATTGTGGCTTCATCAGATGAGTCCACGTCTTTGCTTTTGTAGGTTGTCCTTCTAGGATTTTCAGCAGCAACCAGTGCAGCTGTGGGACTTGAAGTAGAGGTTTCTTCAATACCCATTCTTGGCAGTTTATACTCGTACGCCTTGAGTACTGAGAACAGCTCGGTGAGTGAAATCTTTCCCAGATCTCTTGACTCTTCCATGGCTGTCACCTTCATGTTGAACTTCGAAGGTAGAGCCTTCAGAACTCTGACGGTTATCTCCTTATCAGTGAAGGTTTTTCCAAGCTTTAAAACTTCATTAAGCGTCCTTGTAAACCTTGTATCCATCTGATCAATAGTTTCCGCAGACTTCATCTTGAAGTTGTCCAGCTTTTTCAGAGCAACACTCAGCTAATGCTCTTTGATGGCGTCGTTTCCTTCGCTCATATCACGAACCTTATCCCACATCTCTTTGGCAGTCTTGCAGTGCTTGACTTTGTCAAATCGATCATTGTCAAGGGCCTTGGTCATGATGAAACGGCCAACTTTATCCAGATTGAACTGCTTTATTTCTTCGGCTGTCATTTCTGTCAGATCTTTTTCCACCACTATTTATGCTTCATCAACCGTGATAGTCTTGTTGAATCTGAATGGACCTTTGATTATACATGTGTACATGTTATCATTGTAAGCAGCCAGGAAAATCTCCATTATGATTTTCCAGTCTTCAAAGCTCATACCAGCTATGTGGGGAACATGGCTGATACAATCCATTTTTCAAAAATTTTAGTTTTTCAAAATATGCTCTTTTGAAAAGTTTGAAAACCATTGAAAAATACTTCGGATCAAGCTCGTTGATCAGGCAACTAATTCTAATGAACCACCTGCTCTGATACCACTTGTTGGTCCCAAGTGGTCAGATGAGGTATAGAAGGGGGGGGGGGGGTGAATAGACCTCTAAACTTTTTAACAATTTTTAACTTTAAAACTTTTGTTCTAACTTAAACAGACTAAGTTGTTACCGAACAGTAATTTGACAAGGCTGATCGCGAACAAATCTTTGAACAACTTTGTTGACCACTAATCTGATAATCACTTAGCTGATTTTTGCTAAAATCAGTTTCAATACTTAGAGTACTTGCAGTGGATTTGTAAAGTGTTTTTCACTAGTAAACTTAGTAGTTTGAAAGTTTGATCCCCAGTTTATAAAAACTTCTTTTCTTTTAAAACTTTTCAAACAGTTAAATCAAGGTATTTTTATGCAACTGAAAATATGCAAGTAAAAACACACAGATTTTTATAGTGGTTATATGGATGTAAATATCCTTTAATCCACTCTTCCAAGTCACACAGATCTTGGGTTATACTATAAACACATAGTTTACAATATCTCCACTTACGCCAAAACAACAAATGAATATGGCCGTAAGCTCGCAGCAGGAAATCACAAAGAAACTCCTACTCTCTGAAGTAATATCACTCACAAATATGGATATCTACTTCTCACAACACTCACGATTACAAAATCACTCAGAAGATGTATTTATCGTTGTTCTTCAACTCTGCTTTTGTCAACAAATGACTAAGCTGATGAGTGAGCTGTTCTTGAGACTTAAGAGATTTTGCTTCGAAATTCTTCTCAGAGTTTGTGTTGTTTTTGTTCTCTTTGTCTCTACAACTATTTATACTTGAGATTTGAAAAATATCAGTTGAAGAGAGACAAAATTCAAAAACCTCGGGTACTGGTCCTTAATTTCCGCGAACGGCTCTTTGCAGTCTGTCCGTACTGTCAACAGTACTTTTCTGCAGGCAGCATTAAATGCACCCAGCTGATGCGAAGCATTTCTTCAATCATTTGTCTTTAATAGCCTTGTACTTCAGCATTTATTACTTCCAGGGGCATTTATTACCGTTGGGATGGCTTCTTGATCTTTTCCACTTAGCTGACGAAAGTACTAGTCTGATGGCGAACTTAGCTGATCTCAAATTTGAACAAATCTGTTTTGAGTCGGCTGATCTTCACCAGTCTGATTTCTTTCCTTCAGTAGCCTTGTACCTTGAATTTTGACTCTTCTGATATCTTCTTTACTTAGTCAAAAATTCTTCAAAGGGATATCAGCTAAGTTAATTTATACTTAGCAGATTTAAAGTTTTGGAATTCATCAAAACCTCCCTTTACTTATTGTCTTCTGTGCTTCTTCATCTTCATCCTTATCCAACATATAAAAAAAATGAATGATATCAGACAAACAAAATATGGTTCAAATCGATAGAAGAACATCAACAAAAAAGAAAACTTAGTTAAATTGACAAAAAAAATGTGAAATAGTCGTTAAAATAGGTTAAGTCTTAAAATAAATAATCAAAATCGATTAAAATTGGGTTAAATCGGAGAGAATGAGTGAATTGATTAACAAATAAAATAAACCACAAAAAATAGGTGAATTCGATTAAAGAACGGGTTAAATAATTAAAAAAAAAAAAGGTAAACTCAATTCAATAGCGGATGAAATCGATGAAAGAACATGCATGTTAAATTAACAAAACAAATGGTAAACTTAGTGTAGAATTAAATCGATAAATATGTTTACTCAATAAAATTAAGGAAAAGTAGTAAAAAAAGTTAATTGGTAAAAAAATTAGATTAGGCTTCTTTAATTAAAAATGGTGAAGTCAATAAAAAACAGGTATAGCTGATAAAACTGGTGAAATAAATTAAAAAATTGAGTTAAAATGTGAAAACAACTTATTTAAATGGAAAAAATTGTTTAGGTGGAAATATTAAGGTCAAAGAACAAAAAGATTATTAACACTTTTATAACAAGTATAGATGTTCGTATGTACTAAATTCCAGGAATTTGATGTAATTTTTGGAAAAGAAGTGCGGACAATTTCCTCAAAAATAGGTACTGGGAAAGAATTTGTGACTCGTGTGCTTATAGTTTTTTAGTATTTAAAGTTCTTGAAACAATCTGAGAAGGAACAAAAAGAGAATGTTAGTAAGGTAACATGTTGATTGGCTGAAATTTAATATGGGTTTTTGGATAATATAAAAAGATTTAACAGAGGTTTTGAAAATGTCAAAATCATTTTTTAATTTGTTTTAAAACTCCAAGTTCGGAATTTATTGAAGTATTTATTGAATCGAGTTATATAACTTATATTGTGATTGAGTCTTATCAAGGCAACAATTCATTATTGGCATCATAGAACTAAGCGTTTTTCAATTTTGGTACCATGGTGTCAATTTTGCTATCAATTCTGACTATCGATTTCAATTTTGGTACTTCCGTCAGTTGACCGTTAAGTCAACTTACGGAAGTACCAAAATTGAAACGGCCAGTCAGAATTGGTGCAAAAATTGACACAATGGTACCAAAAAAAATTGAAAAACTCCTAATTCTATCGTGTCAAAAATAATTTTTTTGCCAATTCCCCTCGCCAATTACTTTCAATTCACATTTTTGTCCCTCCCATTTTAATAATAATAATAATAAGAATAAGAATATGAATAATTATAACAAAATAGTAAAAAAATTATATTATAAAAAATATTTGGGTACACAATAATAATATTTTTTTTTGCTACACATGTTATCATAAAAAATACTCCTTATTACATTGACTCAACTTCATCCAACAATTTCCCCTTTTTATGATGACAAAACATTCAACTAAAAACGTTTTCTAAGTCTTCAGTTTGGTCTTCACTCAAAGATGAAAATCACTTGGTTGAATAAGAATATACAGTTATCTTCTGATTTGAACTTCCGCTTTTCAGTTGTATCCTTCTTTCAATTGCAAGTTGCCTTCTTCTTATTTTCTTCTTATTATTCCAATAACGGAGACGTTGCTTAGCTGCATTACTTCTTCTCATTTTGAAGAGTTAGAAGCGATTATTTGTTGATTCCCTTTAAATCGTTCGAAATTATATAAACTCCTTTTAAACCATATATGAAAGTCGGGTCGAAATAATAAATGAACAAATCAATAAACTGCCTTGATGTGCAATATGAATAAAATAATATAGAAACTAATTTTATATACTCATAATTAAAATAAAATTCTTTAAATAAGTATGCAAACTATTATATGAGAATGTATAATTTATTTATATTCTCAAATTTACATTTAGCCAATGGAGTTGATCATAATTCTCTTTTTTTTGCTGTATCTCAAGTGATATTCCTTAATTTAAAATTAGAATTACTATGAAAGTTATGGATGCATATTTTTTTTTAATAAATTCAACCTTTATGAATGATAATTTATTGTTGGCACCATAAAACTAGCCGTTTTTTTAATTTTCGTACCATTGTGTCAATTTTGGCATTAATTTTGATTGGCCTTTTCAATTTTAGTGACGGAAGTGCCAAAAATTGAAAACGGCAGTCAGAATTGATACCATGGTACCAAAATTGAAAAATACCTAGTTCCATGATGCCAAAAATGAATTTTTCCGTCTTATCAAATTCACTCCAGAGCATGGTACAAAAATTAACTAGAAAATACATGCAAAACTTTGGTTTTGAATTTTTAAATTCTCTGCAATCTTCAATTAGTTAGCCAAAATATATCAAAGAGAGAGAAGTGTTCCATACTAATGCATAATTTCTGTAGTGATAGCAGAAATACAATTCAAAGCTAATTTTCGAAGGCCCCATGATTTGCCATAAAACATTCATCATCCAAATTCATCAAGTTTTCAAGAAATTTATTCATACAATCATGCACAAGATAGTTCTGAAAAAATGAACCTGCTTATTAAAATAAAATAAACATTCGTGCTTCCACAGCAATTTGGATTCAATTGCACTTGAAATGGACCTATTGAGATAAACACTTGCATCATCAGAATTATGTGGCACGTAACAAAAAATCAAATCATTAACAAACACTAAAAGTACAAGTGAGAAATCAAGAAAACAAAAACATATAATATGGAAAAGACAGAAAAATATCAATCAAATATAATTGATCTGTTATGTTCGATATCATCTTGGCCCGGATAACTCAATGGCAATGATATCATCGGTAATTATCCAATCGGTGTTAGGTTGATCATTTCTTACCTTCTGCCACTCCTCCCACCTTTCAGCCAATTCATCACCTTCGAGCATCCTAACCACTTCTGACATGTTGGGACGATTGGTTGGAGAGCCTTGTGTGCACAGTAGAGCTATTTGGATTAACTGCTCCACTTCTTCATCGATGTAATTACCTTGTAAATGACGGTCAACCAACTCTTCCGGCTTTTTCTCCTTAAGAAGTCTCTTCACCTGGGATTATAAGAAGAAATCATTGCATGTTAACGTGAAGCATTCTGATATATGAAAACAGATCGAGAGCATGTGTGAAGAGATAATGCTTACCCAATCGAGTAAAAATTCATCATCATCATTGGCAAGACGAGTGAGATCAAAAGCTCTCTGCCCAGTAATGAGCTCAAGAAGCATGACCCCGTAACCAAAAACGTCCGTTTTCTCCGAACAGTTACCAGTAGAAAGGTACTCAGGAGCTATATGACCAATTGTTCCACGTATAGTCGCGTCCACATGAGTGTCGTCGTGGTCCATGAGTTTAGCCAACCCAAAACCACCAATAAATGCTTCAAAATCTTCATCCAAAAATATATTAGCAGCCTTAACATCACGATGAATAATTTTTGGGTCACAGTGATCATGCAAATAAGCAAGTCCCCTTGAGGACCCCATTGCTATTCGTTTTCTTTTTGGCCAATCAAGTGGGGTTTGAGATTCAGGTCGCTCTGCAATAATGCATCAACAAGCTCATAAGAAATAAATTCAAACATGAATCTTGTAAATTAGTCCTTCATATCAAATAATGAGCAGAATATCTGAACTGATATATATATATATAAGCTTTTACCTCTTAAGCAAGATGCAACACTTCCATTAGACATATAAGGATAAACAAGCACCATCTCGGTCGGAGTCGTGCAAAAGCCACGCAACCGAAGTAAATTTCTATGCACTGCCATGCAGTTAAATTCTACTTCTGTTTGGAACTGAAGCTCTCCACCTAGAGTGTGTTCTTTTATTCTTTTAATTGCCACTAAAGAACCATCGGCCAAACGGCCTTTGTAAATTTCACCAAATCCATCTCTGCCAATAATGTTTTTATTGCTAAAATTATTGGATGCAACTTGTAGTTCACTCAGGGAAAATCTTTTGAACTGTCTCAGATCAACTTCTGGATACAATTAAATTCAGAAACAAGAGCGAGAGTTGAGTTGGGAATTACTATACGAGGACATTTTATAATCGATCAACTAACCTTGATCATCAAAGAAATGTTTATGTGGCTTCCTTATTCGGTAATGAGCAAGGGCAAAGACAGGAGCAGCTAATAGACGAGCAAACCGTCCTGCGATGGCTCCAGTACTAGAACTGCTGCTGCTGCCAAGTATTTTTTGAGATGATGATGTATCTAACTCTACATACTCAGACTTTCTGCTATTTCTTCTTCTATCTATATAAGAAGTCAAGAAGATTGAAAATCACAGTTAAAAAATTGACTCTATAATTTTTTGGACAAAGAGAACCCAAAGCACCTCACAAAATCTCCCAATCTTTACACTTACACACACAAATATATCCAAATTGAACAAGGAAATACTTCTCAAATTAACTAAAACATACATATCTTATTTTAATTATAACTTCTAACATAAAGTTCACATCTATAAAATGCGAAAACGCTTCCCTTCACCTAAGAAAATAACAATGCTATTCACTGGGTTTTTCACTAGTAAATAACCTAATAAAATTTCGATACAATGGGTTTTTCACTAGTAAATAATAAAAAGAACACTGGTAGGAGATATTTGTGTATTTGAATTTAGGTCAATTTAAACCAAACATACTTACTTGATCAAACAAATAAAACCCACAATTACTCAATCCACAACCATTCATTTCAAAAAAGGATACCTGAGTTTTGAATTAAAATTACGTACCATTGACATCATCAAGAGAATCGATACTTGAACGCAGATCAATGGAACTTGAGCTGCTTAAGCTGGGACAAAGAGCGAGTTCCCGAAGGAGTTCTCTTTTGAGAGTGGCTTCAACAAGCCTTTCCCAATTGTCGTACACCCTCGACATGTATAAAATATAAATGAAATCAATTCATTCCACTTCAAATACATACTATACGGTTTCGAAGCAAAAGGAATCGGACTAATATTTTATTATTTTTGGCTTAGTAGAAGACTTGTTTTCTTTTCTGTGTGAAAGAAGACTTGATTTGACTTGAGGGAAGAAAAGGAGAAAATCGGAAGGAAGCCGCCCCGAAGACCCTCAGTTCCAAATCCAATTAAGCACAAGATACAAAGGGTAAGCCCATAGTTGTCATTCAAAAGAGGGATGCGAATAATTGTGGGCTTGTTTGTCTCGCCTTTCGGAGAGTGGTTTGGAAAAGTGATAGAGATTTGAGAAATAATCTCGATTTGAGTAATGTTGTTTGTTTGGGTTTTGGGAGAGTTATTTGGGAAAGTAGCCGCAATTTTTGATTTTTCTAATATAGAGAGAAATAGAAATAGAGTAGAAAAGTGGATTGTTTATTTGGCCTTTCGGAGAGTGGTTTGAGAAAAAATTACTGTACCTAATTAATTGGGAAAGTGGTTGGATTGTTTGTTTGGCCTTTCCGAAAACCAAATTTTTTTTCGGAAAAGCGAGACAAACAGGCTCTGTGATTTTTGAATGCGAAAGATTATAATAATTGTGTTTGCAAATTAAGTATGGGTTTGCAAATTAATTGTGATTGTTCTTAATTATTATAACCAAAAAAAAAGCTAAAAGTTGTAGAGAAGTAAAAGTAGGTGGTGCTTGCAAATTATGCCAAGAAGTCCAAAAAAAGTAATTTTGGATGTTTGCAAAAAAATCAATTTTGTCCACTCTTTTCTCTCAAAATGTCAAACTAAAAGTTAAAAGCACCTCCTCACCAACTTCAGCTTAATTGTACTTTTTAGCTTTTTTTAAGAGAAGTAGAAGTAGAATTTCGATTTGAAAACACTATCTAAGTGCTTATTTTTTTTTAAAAGCTGAAAACTACTTATATTAAGTTTTTGCAAACACCACCTAATTTGAACAAAAAAATACGGCCTGATTGTTTGGTGGAGGTTTGTGAAATAATCTCGATTTACGTAATGTTGTTTGTTTGAATTTTGAGAGGGTGATTTGAGAAATAAAATAGGTGTATATTATATTTGAAAGAGTTAGATTGTAGATGTGAGATGTGTAAGACTTTATGTCAAATCATGTTTGTTGTGAGATAAATTATTTAAGATATAGGTTATTTTATGTCAAATCAGAGTAGAGTTTATATAGGATTTGTTTAGAGATAAGAAAATTATTGTTTATTTGGGTTTTGAGATAGTAGTTTAAGAAAATTGAGAGAGAAAAATTATTTCACAAAATACAAAACATATTTTTTTGGCATTTCCCAAGCACAAACTTTTTTTTTGGGAAACGTCAAACAAACAGGCCCATAACATGCATAAATTACAAAATTCAATTTTCTTCATGGCAATTCCTACCATTCTTTCTTTGTTCTCTTTAATCTGTTGAAAGATTTTACCACAATTTCCCCTAGAGTTCTTTTTTTTTTTATAGATGATGAATACATCATACTTTATATTGAATCGAATATATTACGTTGGTAAAAATGTAAACTAATCACAAATACTTCTATTAAACTAGAGAAAATATCCATATTGTGGAAGTTGAATCCATATTATGCCACTTTGTTATCCACATTCTTTATAATGGGAAATTCTTATTCAGATCGGGTTTGGCTGAACCCAAAGTAATTACATGACAAGTGTAATACATTTGCTTTGGAATTTGATGTAACTCCCAAGAAAATAACCAATAACAAACCAAGTGTAATACACTTGTTTGGTGATTGGATAGATTTGCCCAAACCAAACTTAGACAAGAATTTTCCCTCGAGAATATTTCTTGATAACATTTTCCAGCCAATTTTCCCGGAAAAGTAACCGAAAAATATAATCAAGAGAGTGGATAGTGACATAAAATTGTTAAAATGACCGGTGGTCTCATGCGCGCGATTCCACCATATATGTATGGCCTCCCTCTATATAAATTGGTGATCAGATTATTTGGAGAAGGGATCCGTAAAATCCCATGTATAAACAAAAATTTACTTATGTGTCTTAATTTGTTTAACAGCAAATAAATAAGGTTTTTTTTTTTCCCCTTGGGGAATAATCTATATCCTTGTAGAGATGAAATTTCGTTCCTATATAGTTGTTATTTTCTTACTTTTTGATAACAGGTTCCTAATTATTTGTATCGTTCAATTAGGTAAGAATCTTTACAAATTTAGATCAAGTTTTAAATTTGAATACCTTAGAATCTACACTTACATATTTAAAAAGACCCTCATCTCCATTAACTTGTACAGATTTGCACTAAATAAATTATTAGGCTATATATAGGCTTGCATTTTTGCATCCCCGAAACTGGGAAATAAGCACTTTGCACCCTCGAAACATGAAAAATGCAACACTTTGCACCCTCTTTTATTTTTTTTTTGCAAAAGATCAATGGCAAAATAAGTAATTCAGTTGTAAATCTTTGGCACTTCGCATCCTTAAAACTTGAGAAATTGGCACTTTGCACCCCTGAAATAAAATTAGCACTTAACATTTAGTTTTTCTCCTTAAATTTTACAAAATACAATTATAAATACTAGAATACTCATTCCTCTCTCAATCTTTCTTTTCACCGGTATACATCAATAAATAACTAAATAAAGTATAAGTAAACTTCTCAAAGACTCATTGTCTACTTCAAAATATCAAAGACCCTTAAATAATTACATATTTTGCCTTAGATTTTTTTTTTCACCCCAATGGTCAACTTTGCCCGAAAAAACAAGGGGTTTGAGTTGTTTTATTTTATTTTTTTAATTTTGAGGGTGTTAAATGTTAATTTTGTGTTTTAAGGTACAAAGTGCCTATTTATTGTGTTTCGGAATTGCAAGTTGCTGATTTGTTCTTAATTAGAGAGTGTTAAGTGCTAATTTTATTTTGAATGTGCAAAGTGCTAAAAATTTACAACTGAATTATCTATTTTGCCCTTAAGATTCTGCAAAAAAAATATAAAATTTCGAGGGTGCAAACTGCAAAGTGCCTATTTTCCATGTTTCGGGGATGCAAAGTGCAGAAAACCTCTATATATAAATACACTACATAAATTACAACTACTCATAATTTTTCTAAAGAATTAAAATAATTTAAAAACACCAGAAAATATAATCAGTCAAAATAATTTTTAAAACGGCTATTGATATAGCTAAAGCAAATATCATATTGCCAAAACAACTTTTTCTTATTTCCTCTTTTGTCCTTTTCATGTCAAGAGCTTGCTTATATTGGAGCAAAAAAGTATTGCTGTCAAAGCAATATTTTTTATATTTTTAATTTACCCTTTTTTTTGTTATGGACCAAATAACCTAAATTAGTAAATTTCTCTCTCTTATTAGTGTAATTTTTTTTCCATGTTATTTAAACATGGAAATAGATAAAAAAAAATCATAACCTTTGAAATTACGTTTATAGCAGAACCGAGCAACATCTTCCTTTTGCTTTAGCATTTGTAAATTGCTAAGGAACGGCACTCCACATATAAATAAATTTCTAGTTTTCAAGCAATGAATTTCTAAGAATGTTTGATTTAAAAAATAAAAATAAAAATAAAAATATAATCTAAAGAAAGAAAGGGGGCTACTACAGAGGAAAATGTGGGTGTCTTAAAGTATTGAGAAATACTAAGATGTAGTTTCAATGGGGACAAGACAACTGAAATTGAGGACATATTTGATAGAATTTCACTTGTTTTCTTGATTGAAGTACATTTTAATTAGTGTGTGGAAATCTAAACGAGGAGTCCAAAAATATTATTCAAGTTCAGTTTGGATTAAGTTTTTCATGTAGCTAGAAATTGTATTTGAACTTAATTTGATTGTTAATTTAGAATTGAATACTATTAAAACAAAAATAGCTTGACCTTTTCATACATTCGATCATTTTATAACTTATCTAATCAAGTTTGAAGTTATCGTCTAAGTAATATGGAGTATGTTTTGTTTAAATTTGATTTTCAATCCTAATGGTGTCAAGTCAGTTAAGCTCATTTAAAATTTGCTTATTTTTTATGAAATTATACATACATTTTGATGTTGATAAAAAAAATGAAGAACTCAACTCATTCTGTTCTTTTCTTTAATTTTTTTTGATATTTTTTTTATGAAACCACTAAATAGTATACTTTGTGTTTTAGATATAATTATTAGTAATTATTTTGGTTTGACAGAGCAACGAATGAGCTTGATCGAGCTGACAATGTGCCAAGTGCGAATTGATACTGAGTTACTCGGTTTGTTTTACGGTCCTATTTACCTTTGAATTAAATATCACCTTACAACTCAAATAAGAGTCAAATATGAGTCTTCACAAAAAATAAAACTTGTATCGTTGAGGTTGCACATTATGTGAAATGTAGTTCTGCTGAACATATGTCAATCAAACTAGACATGAGTAAGGCTTATGATCGTATCGAATGAGTGTTCTCCGTAATGTTTTGCTTCGTTTGGTGTTGGATCTTCGGGTAGTAGAACAGATTATGTAGTTCTGCACTTCTGCGGAGAGCAGTTCGAGTGCGGGCTCTTCGGGTGAATGGAAATGGCTGTGAAAGATCAATTTACCAAGTAAAATTAAGATATTTGTGTGGAGGGCCGGCAAAGATGTTCTCCCAGCCCGCACAAACTTGGTCAAAGGGAAAGTGTTGGAGTTGGATATGTATGTCTTTTGTAATAATGAGGCCGAAACTATTCTTCATTGCCTTGCTTTGTGCTGCTTCTCCAAACAGGTGTGGGCTAATAATGCATTTGATTGCCTCAGGCTAAAACAAGCCAAATCAACGGTATTAAGTTCGACTAGCAGTAGCAATAGAAGTTCAACTCGATGGCATCCACCGGCGGAAAACACGGGGGAAGATAAATTTGATGCTTCAGTTAACTCGGATTTTGTTGTATGCGGCCTGGGTATAATAGCCAGATCCAGCTCAGGTGTTTGTCTCGGTTGGTCTTCCATTTGTATTTGTCAGCGACTTGGTCCTACATCAATTGAAGCTATGTCTGCTCTTTGCGCGGTTGAGTTCGCCCATACTCACCAGTGGGATTCTATTATCGAAGGAGGTTCGAGGGTAGTTATTGCATCAATTGGAGAGAGTTCAGATTATTGTGAAGATTGCGGTAATATTATATCAAACATAAAGACTCTTGTTCAGTCATTTTCGAGCTAAACACATTGGCAGATAAGTTAATCGAGTGGCACACGAAATAGATAGATTGTCATTCATTACCTCTTATTCGTATGATGTTTTACCAGACTCAATTTCAAACATTGTATCCTCTGAATTTGTCATTTGGATGAATTCTCGTCGTATTTCTCCAAAAAAAAAAAAAAAAAACACTATTTAATTATTCACACTTTTATAATAATAGATGTATTTATGTACTAAATTCCAAGAATTTGATGTAATTTTTGAAAAAAATCATGCCAACAATTTCCTCAATAATGGGTAGAAAGAATTTGTGACTAGTGTACTTATAGAATTTTGAGTATTCAAAGTTCTTGAAAAATAATCTGAGAAGGAACAAAAAGAGAATGTTAGGAAGGTAACATGTTGATTGGCTGAGATTTATTGTAGATTTTTGGTTAAACTAGAAAAATGCACGTACGTTGTACGTGTCTAGTTTTAATTTCATGAGTATTTTTCGTAAATTTAGGGTGAATTTTGACATTTTTATGTCGTAGAATATAATATATTTATGACTGATCAATTTATTTTTTATGAAATTTATTTTTATTAATTATTATTGGTTTATAAAAAAAATGATGACTTTGAATAGTTGTAATAAAATATAAAATGATGACTGATATATTCATTACATTTTATAAAATTGGTACTAAAATAAGATCATAAGATCATTATTTAGTTTATTCCATCATAGTAGTTTTCATGTCAAGTTTATTCGTTATTCACCAATGACACATGTTTCATCCGTTTCTTCATAAATTTCACTTGAATTTCATCGATTTTACGATCATTTTTTCTTACTGGATTCACCAGTTTTTATAAATTTCACTGTTTAATTTTTTTATTGATTATACATTTTTCATTGTTTTCCCGTTTTTCATAGATCTTTTTTTCAATTTAAATCATTTTTTTTCGATTTCACCTTGTTTTTTTCAGCCAAAGTTGAACTCGTTTTCACCTATTTCACCGTTTTCACATGCTATTCACCTAAATTTTTCATTGATTAATCAAGTTTTCATCAACTTCAAACTTTTTTGACTTATTTTATCTGTTTATTTATAAATTTCACCCAAACATTCATCAATTCATATATATTCTCACTGTTCAAATTTTATACCTTTTTTTTAGCGATTTATCCCTCTTTTTATCGGTTATAACATTTTTCATTATTTTCTCATTTTTTGTTGATTTCTTTTGATTTTTTTCTTTAGTTTAAATCATTTTCTATCGATTTAACCAATTAAACTATTTTTTTCTAACTGATTTCACTCATTTTTACTATTTTAACCCCATTCACCTATTTTTTATATTTTTTCACTGATTTCACATGTTATTCACCTAAATTTTTTATTGATTAAATATGTTCTAACAAATTATACGTTTTTTTTTTACAGATTTTACCCTTTTTCACCGGCTTTATCAAATTTTACTGGATTTCACTGGTTTCATCATTTTTCTTAGAAATTTCATTCTAGTTAATCGATTTCACATATTTTCACCAACTTTACCTTTATTTTAACTGATTTAACCTGTTTTAATCCATTTTTTCACTAATTTTATCCGATTTTTTCATCGATTTCAAGTGTATCACGGTTTCACATGTATTTATTTTTACCGATTTAAAGTGCACATAAGTTATACATGTGTCTATGTAATTAATTTCAATGGTATTTTGTTGTAAATCAGAGTAAAAAAACTTCATTATGTCATAAAATAGCACATATTAATGACTGTTATTCAATTTATTAACTTCAATCATGGGTATTTTTATCGATTTCTTTAGTTTTTTTCGGTTTAAACCATTTTTCCAATAGTTTGAGTTTGTTTTTGTTGTTTGAACTTTTTTCATTTTATTGATTTCACTCATTTTTACCACTTTAACCAGGCTTTCACCAACTTTAGCATTTTTCATCGATTATGTCATAAATGTCATAAAATAGCACATATTAATGAGTGTTATTCAATTTATTAACTTCATCATGGGTATTTTAATAGATTTCTTTATTTTTTTTTAGGTTTAAACTATTTTTCCAATGGTTTGACTTTTTTTTTTGTCTGAACTTTTTTAATTTTATTTGATTCCACTCATTTTTACCACTTTAACCAATTTTCACATGTTTTCTCCGACTTTAGCATTTTTTATCGATTTTACTTGTTTTTCACATGTTTCGTCATTTTTTATGTAATTTCATCGTTTCACCGATGTCATACATTTTTTTCGCGAATTTTGCTTGAATTTTTATCAATTTCACATGTATTTACCGAACTTTCAACTCAGATAATTATATATAAATCTTCAATTACTTTTAAATATATCTCAAATTATTTCACTTACCTTATAATTTGAAAGATATTTCTTTACCGATCTAAGCCATTTCAATTATTATGTTAATTAGTTTAATTCAATTTTCATTGAATTTTACTGATCTTATTTTTTTTTACTAATTTACTAATTCTTAATTAATTATAACCTATTGTTAATTATTTTTCCCTTTTTTTTATCGATTTCTTTTGTTTTCTCATATTTAAAAAAACAACTTCTACTGGTTTAGTTCACACTGTTTTTGCTAGTTAAACTTTTTTTTTCTTTTTCAAATTTTACTTATTTTTATCAGTTTAACTTATAGTTCACATGTTTATTTTTAATAAATTTAATTTGAATTTTCATTTATTTCACAGACTTTAGCTTTTTTTCAATGAGTTAACACATTCTTCATATAGACTTTAGCTTTTTTTCAATGAGTTAACTCATTCTTCATATATTTCACCCGTTTTTCACCAATTTGTTTCCTATGTTTTCACAAATGTTACTCAAATCGATTTCACATGTATTTATCGATTTTACCGGCACTATTTATTACCGATTTCACCCATTTTTTTACTACTTCACCAGTGTTCATAAATTTCATCCAGATCGATTTCACTTGTTTTCATCAATTATATAAAATTTATTTGATCGGTTTCACATTTTCATCTTTTTCCCTCATTTCACACGTTTTTCTCGAAAAATTTTCTATGAAAATTTGAGGTAATGTTTCTCATGTCAAATAAAGATTACTTAGTTCACTAAGTCACAAGCATTTTTGTTTATAGGTAAGATGTTATTCTACTTTAACAAATTTTATGATATTTAAGAGAATTTCATTTTTTTAAGGAGTGACATATTGTACTAAATCTTTAAACGAAACAAATAATATTTTTTTACATAATAACATATTGATAATACATTATAATAATTTTACATGTATATTTTAGCAACTATTCAAAATAATAGTGTTTTTTTTTTTATGTTACAGAAAAATAATAATGAAATTGTAGAAGTAACGTAAGAGTTAATATCTTAATTATTGAAGTTATTGTAGTAAATAATTATAATAAAACTTTATGTATGTCATATACATCAAAAGCAATTTTTCAAAAAGATTGGAGAAATAAGAAACATAATATTCTAAAAACTAACCACGAGATTTTTCAAAATTCTTTTTTATAAATATGTACCCTAAATAATTTAACAATTTAATAATTTAATAAAATATAGATAAATAAGTATTTCAAAAGCATCATATCACTCACATCTCTTAAAATTTTATTCGGACTTGGTTTCAATAATCTAATTCAGATTTCCAAATTATATATATAAAAGAATTGGAGTGTGAATATAATTTACCTGATTTTGTATTCAATATTTGATGTATAACCATTTTAGAATTGTTACAATATCCAAACTAAAACTCCATCTCTAACAAAATAAAATTGAATCAATTCAAAATTTAGTCTCAACTTGATCGAAAGTAGTGATGGGTTTAGGGCTAATGAATTGAGATTGAACTTTTAAAATTTCTTGTCATTAATAAACGAAAGTAGTGATGGGTTTAGGGCTAATATATTTTTACTTAATTTTTATATTTTAAGATTTGAAAAAATCCGCATATTTCTAGAAATACATTATGGAAATAAATAAATTTAGACATTTTTCTTATCTTTGTAGTCTAGAAAATATTTTCCTACCAATTTGATATAAAATTAATGTCTAATAATATTTATGAATTTGATGGGAAGAGGGCATTTTTGTCTTCACAAAAAAAGAAAAAAACTTAAATTATTCATACTTTTAGTAGTAGTATAGATATAGATAAGAAAAAACAATCAAATATCAGTGTTTCTAAAATCGGACGGATCATTGAACCGAAAGTCCTACTGGTTATTGGTTCAATCGGATCGATCATTGGTTCGATCGTTATAACCGGTGTGACTTTATTATAATGTAATATTTAAATATATATTTCTAGATTATCTAAAATACATTAATTCAATAGAATTATCATTTTTTGTCAATATAATTTTTTTTCATGGAAATAATCAAAATGTCTTAAAAATTAAGATCAATGTCAACAATATAAATCTCAAGTATCCCTCAAAGATACATACATTCAAAACAAGACAACAAAATTAATAGTTCATCTCATTTTCAAAGTTTTGGATTGTTCATTTGGGTTCTATTGTTGTAAGTTGATGTTTATATGGTAATTGATTTGCATAATTTCATACACAAAATAATATTATTCACAGTGTTGAGAAAATGATTATGTACTTCTTTAATTATGTAAAAAAATATAATATTGCATTGATTATTCCTCATTTATTGTTAAAACACTAAAATAATTAATGTTATTCCAATTAAAGTATATAAATGTAATCCTATTAAATGTTAAACAATAGTTCGAATAAATAATAATAAAAATCCCTAATTTATAAAAAGAATTAAAAAATTAAGTGAACCACTGGTTCACTGGTTTTACCGGTTCACTTATTTTACCGATTTTGAAGTCGATTTTATTGGGTCAAACTGGTTAATTTAAGGACTGATTTTTAGAGGTAAACCGAACCGGATTGGAGACCGATTAGCAATTGAAATGGACCAACTGACCGATCCGGTTCGATTTTAAAAACACTGTCTAATATGGGTTTTAAAAATGTATAAATCATATTTTAATTTATTTTAAAACTCCAAGTTCGGGATCTATTGAAATATTTAATTACTCGAGTTTATTGTGGTTGAGTCTTATCAAATTCACACCAGAGCATGGCACAAAAATAAAATAGAAAATAAAATACATTCGTGCTTCCACAGCAATTTGGATTCAATTGCACTTGAAATGGACCTATTGAGATAAACACTTGCATCATCAGAATTATGTGGCACGTAACAAAAAAAACAAATCATTAACAAACACTAAAAAGTAAAAGTAAGAAATCAAGAAAACAAAAGCATATAATATAGAAAGAAAGAAAAATATCAATCAAATATAATTAATCAGTTGTGTTCGGTATTATCTAGGCCCGGATAACTCAATGGGTGGGATGATATCATCGGTAATTATCCAATAGTTGTTAGGTTGATCATTTCTTGCCTTCTGCCACTCCTCCCACCTTTTAGCCAATCCATCACCTTCGAGCATCCTAACCACTTCCGACATATTGGGACGCTCAGTTGGAGAGCCTTGTGTGCAGAGTAGAGCTAATTGGACTAACTGCTCCACTTCTTCATCGATATAATTACCTTGTAAATGAAGGTCAACCAATGCTTCCAACTTTTTCTCCTTGAGAAGTACCTTCACCTGGAATTATAAGAAGAAATCAATGCATGTTAATGTGAAGCATTCTGGCATATGAAAACAAATCGAGAGCATGTGTGAATAGATAATGCTTACCCAATCGAGTAACAATTCTTCTTCATCTTTGGCAAGACGAGCGAGATCGAAAGTTCTCTGCCCAGTAATGAGCTCAAGAAGCGTGACCCCGTAACTAAAAACGTCCGTTTTCTCCGAACATTTACCAGTAGAAAGGTACTCGGGAGCTATATGACCAATTGTTCCATGTACAGCCGTGTCCACATGAGTATCCTCGTGGTCCATGAGTTTAGCCAACCCAAAACCACCAATAAATGCTTCAAAGTCTTCATCCAAAATAATATTAGCAGCCTTGACATCACGATGGATGATTTTACGGTCACAATGATGGTGCAAATAAGCAAGTCCCCTTGCGGACCCCAGAGCTATCCGTTTCCTTTTTGGCCAATCAAGTCGAGGTTGTGATTCAGGGCGCTCTGCAATAATGCATCAACAAGCTCATAAGAAATGAATTCAAACATGTCAAGTATATAGTCTAAATAAATCCAAATAATGAGCAGAATATCCAAACTAACAAATCTCGACACATTTAAATCTAGATATGCATGAAACCAGAATAAACAAAACCATGAAAAGATATTTAAGCTTTTACCTCTTAGGCAAGATGCAACACTTCCATTAGACATATAAGGATAAACGAGAACCATCTCTGTCGGAGTCATGCAAATGCCAAGTAACCAAAGTAAATTCGCATGCTCAGTCATGCTTGCTATTTCTATGGTTGTTTGGAAATATTGCTTCAAATCTTGAGTTCGTTGTTCATTTAGTCTTTTAACTGCCACTAAAGAACCATCGGCTAAACGACCTTTGTAAACTTTACCAAATCCATCTCTGCTGATAATGTTTTTATTGCTAAAATCAACTGATGCAACTTGTAGTTCACGCAGGATAAATTTTCTGAACTGACTCAGATTATATTCTGGATACAATTAAATTAAGAAACAAAAGTGAGAATTGAGTTGAGAATCACTATAGTATTATTTTTGTCATATATGATGACATTTCATAATCGATCAACTAACCAGGATCATCAAAGAAATGTTTATGTGGCTTCCTTCTTCGGTAATGAGAAAGGGCAATTAAAGGAGCAGATAATAGACGAGCAAACCGTCCTGTAATGGCACCAGAACTAGAACTGCCGCTGCCAAATACTCCTTGAGATGATGATGTATCTAGCTCTTCATCCTCAGACCTTCTGCTACTTTTTCTTCTATCTATATAAGAGGTCAAGTAGATTGAAAATCACATTTTACAAATTGACTCTATAATTTCTTGGATCAAAGAGAACCCAAAGCAGCTCACAAAATCTCCCTATCTTTACCCACACACAAATATCCTAATTGAACAAGGAAAAACGGGGTAAATGCAAAATACTCCTATGCTCCTATGCTAAACCTATAAGAAACTACCCTTGAAATTTTCATTGCGCCAAACTTCCTTGATGTTTTCAAAAACCCTGTAAAACACACCCAATTTGTAAAAAATATGTCGTTTTGGATCGACATTTTTCAAAAAATCATTATAAAAATATATCACGTAAAGTCGTAAGGTCCAACTTGAAGTGTTTTAAAAATGATTTATTGAAAAATGTCATCCAAAACTACCTATTTTTTACAAAATGGCAGGGTTTTTTAAAACAAAAGAAAATTTGGCGTAATAAAAATTTCATAGATAGTTTCTTGCAGGTTTAGCATAACATATGGAAATATCTTACATTTTCCTCGTGAAAAACCCGCAATTGCTTCATGATAATTTCTCATAGTTCCAATGTTTGAACCAAAAACATTTCTCAAATTAAATAAAAATTTTAATTATAACTTCTTACATAAAGTTCACATCTATAAAATACGAAAACACTTCCCTTCACCTAAAAATAACAATAATCCCCCGATTAGCTTTAATAATTGGCAACAATCCCCTGTTTCCTTCAAAAAAATTGAAATAACCCCTATTCGCACTTACAAAGGTAACAAGGGGTTTTTTGGCTAATGAAAAAGAACATGGGTAAGAGAGATTTTGCCAATTGGGCAAAGTACAAGGGCTGCTTTTGCATTTAGCTCAAGATAAATTAAATACTTAATGATCGAATAAATAAAACCCACAGTTACTCAATCCACAACCATTCATTTCAAGAAAGGACCCCTGAGTTTTGAATTAAAATTACGTACCATTGAAATCAAGAGAATCGAATCTTGAACTCAAATCAATGGAACTTGAGCTGCTTAAGCTGGGACAAAGAGCAATTTCCCGAAGGTGTTCTCTTTTGAGAGTGGCTTCAACAAGCCTTTCCCAATTGTCGTACACCCTCGACATGTATAAAATATAAATGAACTCAATTCTTTCCACTTCAAAAACATATATGAACTCAATTGTCGGACTTATATTTCTGATTTAGTAGAAGGCTTGTTTTACGTGTGAAGACTTAAGGAAAGAAAAGTGATCTTACGCGTATTCGTGTGATAGGGTTATATGGGGTGGTGTGCTAATCGAACATAAATAAAATGCGAATAAATGGAGAAAGATCAATAGTATCAATATTCAATGAGTTTTAATACAAAGTATAAGTAGGATGAGTCCTATTCGAGCATTATTGGATGCCGTACAAGCTAGAGGGCGAAACATGTACAATTGGGTCTATCCTAATAATCCGAGCTGTGATCTTAAGCTTGGAGTCTCTTCCTTGGCCGCCCCCAATGTAATAAATGCATGGAGTATTTATAGCCAACTTTGAGGACTTGGGCCTGGGCTCGGCCCAACAGTGTCCGTCGACCATGTGAGCTCGAAACAATCATTTTCATGCTTTGGTTCGTCCTTTGGTTCCTGACGACAGGGTTCATAATTATTCGAATCGCGTTGAGGCTAAAGAACAGGGAATCCGAATTACCCCTCATCAATACTCCCCCACTTCTCGAGTGTGAAGCGAAGTAAGCGCTCGAAGAAGTATAAAGTATGTTCCATGTTATGGTTAGACGAGCCGCTCAGTATGTTTTCAGAATATGCCTCGTTAAAAACCTGACTCGGAAAAACCCATTGGGATAAAAACCAAGTAAGGGAAAAAGAGTGCATATATAAGAAACATACTTTGGCGCGCTCTGAAATTATCCTCGTCGGGGGATGTTGAAATAGTAATACCCCTTTCGGTTTCGTGCTGCGTTGTTCGATCCCTCGATGAATGCTTTCCAGAATTTCCGACTTATAACCGGGAGGGCTTCTGAGAATCTTAAGGATAGATTGCAAGGACATATTCCGCAATTCTAGGGAATGAAGGATCAAAGAGGTAATTTTGAGAGGGACGACCCTAAGCTTTTACCCTTGGTAAGTTCAACCGTCGTGGTTACTCGGGGACCTCTCTGCAATTTTTACCTTTTTAACCATGTATATATATACATATTGACTTCTTTGAAAAATATTTTCACATAACAACTTTCTTGAACTCGAAGAGTTTGAGCTCAAAATAGCATTTTTCTCCTGTATAAATACTTCTTAGTCCATTATGTCGAGCTCTATAAGCGTGAGAGGCAAGAAGAAGGTTGAGGAGAGCCAAGAATCTGATCCTTTGTTTAAGCTTGTAGATGACTTTGAAGACGGGGAATTTCATCGAGACGATGAAGACGACGATCCGAGCGAGGATCTCGAAGAAAAAGAGGTCGACAAACGTAGTATTGGCGAAGGAGCTTTTGTTAGGATTTTTGAACATACGCAGGCCTCACAAGCCGTCACCTCGGGTAAGTCAGAACTTCCTGCTAGTAAAACTTCCAGTTGTTTTTCGAAAAGAGATCGGGCTCGCCTTGAGGCGGATTATGGGAAATTTCTTCCGAAAGGTTTTTCGATTGTCGTTCCTTCTTACACCGAACGTGCCACTGAGTCTCCCGCTGGATGTCAAGCCTTTTATGAGGGACAATTTCTTTGTGGCTTGCGTATCCCGTTCGCTCCTCTTATCAGAAATATTTTAAATTTCTTTTCGCTTTCCCCGGCTCAGCTTCTCCCGCACTCCGTTGCATATATAATAGCGTTTTGCACTCTCATGGAGGCGAAAGGAGAAGAAGCTTCTTTTAGCAACTTTTGGCAGATATTTCGAATGGATCCCTGCAAAGGTTCGAACATAGGCTTTGTGTCCGTTCGTCCGAGGTCTAAACGGCCTTTTCTTACGAAAATATCAACGAAGAAAGCTTTAGGTTGGAAGAGGAGATTCTTTTTCGTGAAGGGCCCTGACGTTCCTATTTCGGAGGGTAGTTCGAAAACGAGACCTTATCGATGGGACGGCGCAAATAGTTGGACATACGGTTCTCGTAAAATAAAAGAAAAACTTAGCCATCGTCTTTCTGATGAACTCCTGGGGCGATTGGAGTCTAACCCTTATCAAACCAGATACTTAGTTCAAGAAGGCGTTTTGCGACTAGCGGGGTTGAGCTACTGCGATTATCCTGCCCCGGCGATTAAATATCCCGGTCAGTCCTCCGAAGGGCCCCTTCCTCTGTCCGATGTACAGGCAACCTCCAGTGGTCCGAACCCTACTTCTCTTTCTCTGGGTATGCTTCTCACCTTCAGTTTGGTTTTATGTTTATCTAATAAATTTGTTATTTAAGCTCGTCCCGATTCATTTTATCCTCGTAGATCGGGTTGTTGAGAGATTTCGAGTGTCTGCTGCCGAATTAATTGAAGATAAACCCTTTTATTTTGATCCATTGTCTCATACTTCCGGAAATAGAACTAGTACAAGTAATTTGGGCGAACATCCTGTTATTATTCCACTCACGATTCCCGAACTAAGAGGTGTCGGTACTTTGAGTTCCTTGAACTCTGCCTCTGCTGGGCCACTCCGAGCCTTATTTTGCCCTGATACTCCTGCCCTTTCATCAGTTGGTTATAGTCAGTACTCCTGGAATCGAGTTCTGGGTGTCCAGGAGTACGAGAAACTTTTGAGTCGCAAGAGAAATGCTGAAGGTCCTGGACCCTCTAGGAGGGTAAAACCCTTTGGTGTGAGTTCCGGCCCCGTTCCAAGTCGAGAAGGCAGGTCAGAACCTGATGTAGCGGATTTCATGGATGAGCACCTTCGGGGTAGCAGGGCTGCTGGGTATTCTGAAGATGGTAGCATTTTAACCGATCTGGATTCAGGTGGTGAGAACGAGTTCGACAAAGCCATCAGAATTTACTTGGCTAGTCGGTTCAAGCGGGACATCCTGCTTCAGACCGTTAAAAGTGACTTCGAGGTTTTGAGTGACTTTTCCCGATCGTATCACGAGGTAAGCGTTTATCTTTGATTTTCTTTTCTTTCTTTTGTGCCCTTGACATTTTGCTGATATGTTCGGACTATTTCACAGATCGGAGATTTATTTGCTGTCCAAACCTATCGCTTAGCTTTATTGGAGCAGGAATCGCAGGATGCTCATGACGCGTGTGCTCAGATTCTCGTTGATAACCAAACTCTTCGAGCTCAGTTAGTAGAAAACCAGCGGGAGCTGTCCCAAGTGAAGAAAGAGCTCGAAAAAGCTAATACGAAACATTCTTCCTCATTAGAAGAGGACTTGCTGGCGTCCGTTAAGGAGAGAAGTGTCCTTGAGGAGGAGCTAAAGAAAATAAAGATAGAACTCGATTTGGCGAAACGGGATTCCGAGCGTGCATATGCCCAAGGTCGGGAAGAAGCCGAGATTCCGGCCATACGAGGATTCTTGGAATCTCCAGTCTTAGATCCTTTAGTTCAAAGAAAAACGGGAGAAATTCTTCAGACGATTTTTTATAAAGGGGTTCAACAGCTGGTCGCGGCCGAGAAAATTCCGAATGACATGGAAGAATATTTTAAGTATATGGATCCTTTCAAAAACGCTGAAGGGAAGGCTTATAAAACTTCTTCCCTTCCCAAGGCGAATACTAATTGGCAAGAACATCGCTTTGCATCCTTAGTCGAGGAGTATGGTATTCCGATGCCTAACCCTGATGTGCTCGAGTACTCCCGCGACGATCGTTCTAATGCGTTCGGAGAAGAAGACAAAGATGTCAATACGGGCAATGCCCCGGACAAGGGAGACGGTCAATCTTTTAATCAAGCTGAGTAAGCCGGAGGGGGTGATTCGAGGTTTTCCAGTTAGGAATCAATTGTATTTTCTCATGCAACCCAATTTTGTAAACGACTTAACTTTATATTTCTTGATTTATTTTATGTAACTCATGAATTCTAACTTCATAAATATCGATGATTTTCCATATTTTTTGCTCGAACTTCGTTTATCTGGGTGGGGTTTCTTACCACGGTCGCGTCGATTCGTTATCTCAATCGTAGCGCATAGCGTCTATAAATATTAAGATCTCTTAACATTATTCACACGACATCTTTGCTTATAGAGATCGGAGCTTTTCCAAAATTTTTCTGCATTTTTCGAACTTCCTGCGGGTAGTGATCCGAGCAATTAATCCAAATTCACTCATCATGGAAGACGTGCTAGGCAAAGCTATCGACCCCAGGTCGCTATTTGGTGGTTCGAAAAATAAGAAGTCGAATAAAGAGCAAAAGGCTGATAAGAAGGTGAAACCCTCCAAATCTTCTTCTAAGACCTCCGCCTCTTCCCCAAAAGCACCTAAAGGTGGGGAAAAAACGAAAGAGAAAAGTACTTCATCGAAGCAGAACATGGGTAGTTCCAGCAAGTCCATTCTGGACGAAGACCTCGAGGCTGAGCTTGGAGGTTCCTCCCCGAAGGTGATTGATTCTAAGAGCGAGGATAGTGTCCGGGAAAAGATTCCAGTTCCCTCTTCGAATAAGAGGCCTTATTCTGATGGGACGCCCATCGAGGCTTTGCAAAATCTTGCTATTGGTGGCAAGTCATCCTCCGATGCTTCGATCATTCCTCCCTCAGAGAATCCCAACAAAAAGTCCAAATCAGAGACTGGTGTGGGGGCTTCCGCTGAAGCTTTAGGAATTGATAATCCTCCCCGATCTTTTGCCGATTCCTCTCCTCAAAAAACTGCTTCTTCCCTGCATGAGGAGTTGAAAGATGGATCTCCTTCTAAGGTTGACCCTATGGGTAACTTGTTGCAAGCTACCTTTACTTCTTCGGAGACTGACATGCCCAAAGGGAGAAACGCGTCTAAGGAGAGGGATATTGAGGAGCTGTTCGAGTCCGGGCAGAATTTCCTGTTTCAGGTATAACCTTTACCTTTTTTTTTTTTTTTTTTTTTTTTTTTTTTTTGAAGATCATTTGAAAGAAAGTCTAACTTTTTTGGCAGGCCGGGCAAGATTTTATTGAGCTTAAGACACTTGCTGAGCGGGAGATCAATTATCGTGCAACTGTTTCCCAGCAGCTGGAGGAGAAGAAAACCGAGTTCGATCGTGTCTTCGCGGAGAAACTCGCTCTAGAGAGGGAGAAGTCTGCTAGAGAAAGTGGAGAAGAGGTCCATAAGCAGCTGAGTGAAGAGCTCGAAAAACTGAGAAGTCTTCACGAGCAGGATAAGCAGGAATTCATTCGTCGAGAAAAAGAAGCTTTTGATCGTGGATATAAAGCTGGATATGAGGCTCGTAGTGCCGAGCTTCGGAAGATTCTTTCTGACAATAAGCTCCTCTAGGCGTTGTCTTTTATTTTCTCGGATTTGTAGTAGAGCTAAAATATTTTTACCTGTTGTGTAATCCTGAATAATTTCCATACATTATATTTTCTATGGTTTGCAGTAATCTACTTTTTTCTCGAATCGTATGCTTCCCTTGTGTGTTCTTTCTTTGATCATTCTTTAGTTTGCTTTCCCCGAATTTCCAATCTTGGCGTAGTAATTCCCCTTAATTCCCAAAAATAATATCACATTCTTTTCCTGGTGAAGAGATGTATTGCCTTTCTCCTTTTCGAAGAAGTATGACCACAGTCGGAGACCTGTTGGCTCGATAGGCGTCTCCTTGTTGAGTAAGGACATTATCGTCCGCCGAAAATTTCATTGGGTTGGTCAGTTACGAAGATGTGACGGGGGTTGTTATCTTGTAATTACTTCCTACGCCAAGCTCGGAAAATACTCTTTATCAATATTTCGACGGCTTTACTTATTCTCGGGCCATTATGTGATGACGCTTTCTTTACAAGCTGTATTTAGATCTCTTTATGATTTCTCTTGGATGATAGGTACTGAGACTTCGATGAATTCGGATAGGAATGAATTCGAGTAGAATAGTCTTGACATTTCCTTCATTTCTCTTTCGGAATGGTTTCTGCAATTTCGGGAATTGTAACGGTCAGCGCATTTACTGCTCATATCTCAGCCGTTAGCACCATCAAATCTTAGTCGTTGATTGCTCTTTCTCCTCACTATATATAGTTCCGTGGAGACCCCCAGATTTTATAT
This sequence comes from Penstemon eatonii, assembly GCA_038501285.1. NCBI lineage: Eukaryota > Viridiplantae > Streptophyta > Magnoliopsida > Lamiales > Plantaginaceae > Penstemon > Penstemon eatonii. Next base: position 13,383,974 of record CM076710.1, on the reverse strand, counting down.
TTCAGTAACAATTTTGAACAGTCCTATGACTGAAGATTTATTCTCTCTAGCCAACATGCCTCGTTTCCTTTCTTTGATCAAGTTGTTCGAAGTTCTCCTTCGAACTATTTTTAAATTCCTCTTTCTCATGATGGTAACCCAATTCGACTAGGGTATCGACAGGCGAAAATAATTGCGACTGGGGTACCGGCAGGCGACCTGCTTCTTTGGATTCATCCCTCCTAAGACGGGTTAGAATTCCGGTACCCTGATCTCCATCCAGTCGGATAGTGGGTCGACTGCTGGAAGAGTTTTCCTGCTCTCGACCTCTACTTCTTCAAGATATTTCTTGAAGAATGTTACCTTCGAGACTGCGTGGAATAATTTTTCTAGGGGTTGCCTCGCTATTTTTCGATCTGGACCGGTGTGGAGCAAGTACTGAGGGAGTGATGAATGAAGGGTAGAAGCGTTGTTCTGGCCCAGTCTTACTCCTTCGACCACGGAGAAAATCTAGTGTAGGATTTATTTGTAATAGGGTTACATTAAATGTAAAGTCTTTGCTTGACTTCTCTTATCCTTGTAATTTCGAATTCTTTTGTAATTGTTTGGAATGACATGAATAAGATATTCATTTCTTTATCACCCTTCCTTATTGTCTGTGGAATTGTTTTTGTATGTTGTTATCGAGCGTCAATTTTTCATACTTCCAAAATATGATCAAGTGACATTCTTTATCTACTTTGAATAATACTTAGTTGATAGATGATAATCGATATCTTTCGACTTTGAGTATAGCTTGAAAGAAGCTTTTATTCTCTCGCCATATATCTAAGACATTCAGGTAGAGCAATACAAAATCTTCTTCAAGTGACAAATTCTAATTTGAAGGGCCAAATTCTGTACTCTGGACAAATAATTGTGAAGTAATAATCGAATAATAGCTTTGATTCAAGTGTTTGTGAAGATGGCTACTAGCCTTAGATGATCGAATAATAATAGAATCGAGTACCAGTTGATCTTGGTTGATCAAGGGTAATAGTTTCGATCTAAGGGGCGTAGCAACAGCTTTCACCCTCAGTCGTATCAGAGCATTTTTAGCTCGAGGGTAATAGCAGAGGCTTTCACCCGATAAATAATTTTCGATCTAAGGGGCATAGCAGAGGCTTTCACCCTTAGTCGTTTTTAGAGCAATTTTAGCCCTTGGGTCATAGCAGAGGCTTTCACCCGATAAATAATTTTCGGTCTAAGGGGCATAGCAGAGGCTTTCACCCTTAGTCGTTTTTAGAGCAATTTTAGCCCTTGGGTCATAGCAGAGGCTTTCACCCGATAAACAATTTTCGATCTAAGGGGCATAGCAGAGGCTTTCACCCTTAGTCGTTTTTAGAGCAATTTTAGCCCTTGGGTCATAGCAGAGGCTTTCACCCGATAAATAATTTTCGATCTAAGGGTCATAGCAGAGGCTTTCACCCTTAGTCGTTTTTAGAGCAATTTTAGCCCTTGGGTCATAGCAGAGGCTTTCACCCGATAAATAATTTTCGATCTAAGGGGCATAGCAGAGGCTTTCACCCTTAGTCGTTTTTAGAGCAATTTTAGCCCTTGGGTCATAGCAGAGGCTTTCACCCGATAAATAATTTTCGATCTAAGGGGCATAGCAGAGGCTTTCACCCTTAGTCGTTTTTAGAGCAATTTTAGCCCTTGGGTCATAGCAGAGGCTTTCACCCGATAAATAATTTTCGATCTAAGGGGCATAGCAGAGGCTTTCACCCTTAGTCGTTTTTAGAGCAATTTTAGCCCTTGGGTCATAGCAGAGGCTTTCACCCGATAAATAATTTTCGATCTAAGGGGCATAGCAGAGGCTTTCACCCTTAGATAATAGTAGACTGAGATAAGTACGGAACAAATAACAAAGATCGATAATATCTGGAAGAGATGAACGAATATGAATTTTGACGGGATCAGTTTCCATTGAATATATATATAACTTTCGATTGCAATAAATACTGAAGAGAAAATAGTCTTCTGCAATTATGGAGAAAGAGGCAGTAGTGAACAGCCCTAGAAAATAATCCTTATGCCTTTGTCGTGAAAATTCTTTGTTCGTAGGTTCCTAATTCTGATAAGTTTGATCTTTTCCAATCGGTTCCCGTTTTACCGGGAATTGCAACGGTCGACAAATCCTGTCCATTTAATTTGCGAATTATACGTCGTTGGATTCTTTTCTGTTTTTGTCTATAAAAGGCTGGCACATTGTTGAAATTATCTCATTCGTTGCATCGAGAATTTTTTCATCTGATCATGGCGGTCAAGAGAACTATTCGATTAATTCAACTGTTTGAGTTCGGACTTCGGACGGTCTTTACGCGGAATAGTCGCCGAGTGGAAAAAATTACAGCAACCACGCTTAGAATATCGACAGGCAAACGCGACTTCCATCTTGAAAGCCAATAAGCTAGGCTCATGGCCTTGCTGCTCCAATGCATTTAGGAAGACGTTGGGTCGATAGCATTCGATCCTCTGTCTTCTGAAGAATGCAAATAAAGTTAAAAGCCTGCGGGTCCTAAGGATATTCCTTGTCCGGAGGAAATGATAGGACGGGAGACCGAAAATTTCATAGGATTGTAATAACACATTGATGTAATATATAGGCTTATGCTATACTCGATGTATTTTCCCATTCCTTGTAATCTTTCGAGATAATATAAAGATATTTCATCTCCCTTTTGTTGATAACCTTAATATAATTAGGTAGAATTTTATCTTGTTCTTCTAACATCGATCGATCAAGAAGTAATCTATCATCACTTGCTCGAGTGGATAATATATAAATATCTTAGCAGATCTGAGACTGACAAGGAAAAAATTATGCCATAAATCTTTATCACTGTTGAATTTTCATGATTGCATAACTTCCAAGTCGAGAATTCTGTTCGACTGAATCGATTATATTCCTTCTCAGTTGGCAACGTAAAAACATAGCAATAATTACTTGTGTAAAAATATCCGAAATAATCGAACATGCATCCGACACGCCGTTCCCTCCTAATAATGATATTAATACGTCGTCAAATTCTATAGAATGTCCTGATTCTTCTACACCCATTACTGAATAGCGTGTCCTTCGTTACCAAACAGGGCCCTATTTCTCGGGAAATGTAACGGTCCTTCCATTTAATGCGGACATCCAGATCGCTCATAAGATACTATCTGGGCCGTTGATTTTAAATTCCCTACCCCTATAAATAGGTTCCTTCGCGTATTCAACACTTCTTGCTTTTCTCCTTATGCCCCATCCGACCACCATGGGTCGATTTTTAGACTTGATTCGCATTTTGTCCCGAATAAAAGAGTTCGAGATTAGAGTTCGAACTTTGTTTTTTAACCTTGCTTCTCTTGGCATAAGCTTTTCCGCTTAGAATATCGACAGGCAAAAGAAATTGCGCCTAGAATACCGGCAGGCAACCTGTTTTGCCTGACATATCATCTCTGGTGCGGGTTAGAGCTCCGGATTCTAGGCGTAGTACTTGATCGGGCAGCTGGTTACTCCGAGAGGAGTTCTTTAAATCTGAGGCACCAGCTTCCTCGAGGGCTTTCTTACGAGATAGGTTCTTCGAGTTCCTTTTGAGCGCCTCTGCTGGGATAACCCTCTGCTGCATCTGATCGGATTATCCTGTAAATAATGATTGAGGATTTCAATCATTATTTACAGATGAAGACCTAAGGTCGGTCTGAACCCCGGAGAAGAGTTCCGATCCGACTTCCATCCTGTACGAAGACGGATGTGCGACACGTGGCTAGTGATAATCACGAAGAATCACTGCTGAGTTCTGCATCTGGAGCTGTCTGATAGGGACGATGACCGAATATGTATTAGGATAGACTTACTCGCAGAACTTGTAATAGTGTAGGAGTGATTGTACTATATCTTTTGAGCTCGGAATTGATTCGAGGCTTTTCTTTGTAATTTATCTGAAGAATTTGAATGATAAAGCTTCACTTCTGATTGAATTTTATTACTTGAATTCCGTTATTGGTCGAAATGATAGCCAATATTCCGTCCATAAGCTCGAGAATTTTATCTAATCGATTGCAGATATTCAATCAATCAACTTATCCCGATTAACTTTGAGAAGAAACACCACAGTCTATAAATAGTATATAGAGATTTCGTAAATGGTCTTCTAAATAACCGATTCGAAAGAACTTGTCTTTGAAGTTAATAAACGCGAAGATCGGAAAAATAAATTCCGATCGTCAATAATAAGCTGCAATTTTATAGATCTTCTAAGCCTTCGATGACACTCGCTGAACATAAATAAATGAGTTGTGTGACCATAGGCTTGACCATTATCCTTAAGCTTTTTTGGCATATATTTTTCTCCTCGTATTAGGCATTTTTCGATCAAATACTCGAATAGGGCCCCACGGTGGGCGCCAATTGATCTTACGCGTATTCGTGTGATAGGGTTATATGGGGTGGTGTGCTAATCGAACATAAATAAAATGCGAATAAATGGAGAAAGATCAATAGTATCAATATTCAATGAGTTTTAATACAAAGTATAAGTAGGATGAGTCCTATTCGAGCATTATTGGATGCCGTACAAGCTAGAGGGCGAAACATGTACAATTGGGTCTATCCTAATAATCCGAGCTGTGATCTTAAGCTTGGAGTCTCTTCCTTGGCCGCCCCCAATGTAATAAATGCATGGAGTATTTATAGCCAACTTTGAGGACTTGGGCCTGGGCTCGGCCCAACAGTGTCCGTCGACCATGTGAGCTCGAAACAATCATTTTCATGCTTTGGTTCGTCCTTTGGTTCCTGACGACAGGGTTCATAATTATTCGAATCGCGTTGAGGCTAAAGAACAGGGAATCCGAATTACCCCTCATCAAAAAGTAATTTTTTTTTTCTGAGTGTATGTTTCTTCACATCTCTTCAGTTGTATTTGGGAGGAAGCGTTCCGAAGACCCCTCAATGTTGACTATGGATCTTGTTTCGAGGATATGTTCCCTCAGTTAAATATTAGAAACTTTTCGAAAATTTTGATAAACATTGATGAAAAATTATAAAAAAAAATTACAAATTAAGAATAATACGAGAGTCACGGACAAATAAATTAAATAGTTTCAATTTTACATCTTGTTTTCATTTCATTTAATTCAAAAACGAAAAAATTTCGATGTTTTCGATGAAAAGGATGAAAATATTGATCCATGATGTTGACATTTTTTTACCCTACTAATGAATTTTGTAAATTAGAGTAAAATTAACTTTATTATGTAAAAAAATAAAACAGATTAAAGACTGATCTATAATTTATTTATTATTAAGATTATTTTGTCAGAAAATATGATGACTCAAAATTATTTTAAGATGATTAATTTTGTCATGAAATCTTGAAAATTTTGTTCTATAATAAGATCATAAAAAAAATTAATTCATCATTGAACGTCTTTGAATTTCTTATTCAATCAATATAAAATTATTAATAAAATAATAAAATACTTTTCAGTACACCAAACACAACAAAGAATATTATTTATCTTCGTATTTGTCAAATACGAAAAGTTTTCATCATTACGGATTTATAAAGTGAATGTGACATCATGCATGATAAAAAAAAGACAAATATATTGAATTATATAACAAAAGTCCACTAAGATGGATGGATTTTGATCGGACGGATTTGAAATATCTAGCTCAAATCTTTTGCATTTTTTAACAAAAAAAACAATGAATCCAAGTTTTTGATCAAATGAATTTGGATTTGGTTAAATTTTTAAGTAGATTTAATTCTTTTCCCTCTCTTACTAAGTCATTTGAAATGCATTGTTTTACTTACCTAAACATTTTTTTTTACCTATTTAATTCATTAGTTTACTCCATTTTTCATCGGTTTAACCTATATTTTTGTCAATTTCTTTTTTTTTTTTTTTGGTTTAAACAGTTTTCTACCAGTTTTATCATATTTTGTTGGTTAATCTCTTTTACTCGACTAATTTCATTCTTCTTATTTTTTCACTTTAACTTCTTATTACCTATTTCACACGTTTCACATATTTTTTCTAATTAATTTTACCTAAATTTTCATTGATATTACATGTTTTCAAGGACTTTACATTTTTCATTGGTTTTGTCCATTATTACATCGATTTCACCTATTTTCACGGATTCACCGTTTTTTTCATGAATTTCACCCGAAATTTCATCGATTTTACATTCATTTATCAATTTCACTAACACTTTCTTTTTATCGGTTCACCCCCTTTTCCCACCAGCTTTCCCAATATTTCATCAATTTCACCTGAATTTTCATCGAATTCACATGTTTTCACCAATTTAATAGATTTTTATCTATCGATATCACCAATTTTCATCGATTTCACTTGCTTTTCATCGACTTCACCCATTTTTTACAAAAGGCATTTCAAGAAAATTCGAGGTTAAGCATGTTTCGATATTATTTATATTTTGTTTATCTAACCAAAGAAAAATTACGTACTTAGCTAATTCCTAAGTATTTTTTGTCACATAGATAAAATGTGATTCTTTTTAATTTTTTTTAAATAAATATTTAAAGGAGTGGTTATGTCTTATATTCTAAATCTTGAAATGATACAAATAAATTTTTTTTTACTAAATATATATTGATACTAAATTATAATAATTCTACATGTATATTTTGGGACCCCAACAATATAATCCTAGTGGTGAATTATAGTCAACTTTTCAGCTTCATGAGCATAAAACTGACAAATAACCAGAAAATATAAGAACAATGATCCAAAAAATTGACAAAATTTTAATCTTTAATGCGCAAGTTGGTTGTTTTCACTTATTCGAAGAAAATTAAAGCTGATAGAGATATTTGTTCCTTAGTTTTCATATAGTTTAATGAAATTATGATTTTTGTAAAATATGAAATCATACTTCACCCTCATGTATACTCATATTTATCAATTAATTTTATAAAACTTGAAGTTAAGCACATTACCTTACAAAATTATTACAATGTACCTCATAAGTTCACCAAATCAATGGTTTCTAATAAGTTAATATATGTATAACTTAAGAAAAAGCAAATAAATATAATTTACTTGATTGTGTAATCAATACTTGATGCATAACTCTTTTAGATTGGATTTCTCAACTAGTAAGGAATAATTTATTTGGTTGAGGGAAGTGTAATTTTTATTTTCTGTGTTTGTTAACATAAAAGGAAATTACAAATTTACCTTCCCTTTAACTTATAAAATATTTTTTTATCAGTTTGATGGAAAAATCCATATCCATTAATTATATTTCATTAAAATTACTTTATAACCGAATAAGGGCATTTTTGTCTTCATAAAAATAGAAGAAAAAAAAACTTAAATTATTTACAATTTTTTAATTAAAAAAAAAAAGTAATAATGGATATATGTATGTATGTATTAAATTTCCGTGACTTGGTCAAGAGAATCAAAACTTCAACTCAAATCAATGGAACTTGAGCTCCTTAAGCTGGGACAATGATACTACATAGTTTCGGACTTATATTTTTGGCTTAGTAGAAGACTTGACTTGAGGGAGAGAAAATGTGGGGATTGACCTTTCTAAAAGTAATTTAGTATTTGGAAGGAAGCCGCTCCGAAGACCCCTCAATATTGACACTTTTTGCACTACAAGAAAGTTGAACGTACACGTAATTTTAATTTTATGGGTATTATTAGAATAAAATTAATTCTTTTTATGTTATAAAATATCATATATTTATGATTGATTGATATTTATTTTTTATGAAATTTATTTTTATTAATTATTATTGTAATATTGTTTACCAAAAAAATATTGGTTTTAAATAGTTGTAATAAAATATAAAATGATGACTGATTTAGTCATGACATCTTATAAATTTGTTCTAAAATAAGATTAAAAGAACATTTTTTAGTTCATTCCATCATAATAGTTTCCATGTCAAATTTATCCGTTATTCACCGATAACACATGTCTCATTCATTTCTTCACCAATTTCACGAGCATTTTTTCTTACTGGTTTCACCAACTTCACCAATTTCACCCGAAGTCTAATCGATTCATATGTTTTACTGTTTAATTTTTTACCCCATTTAATATATTTATTTTAGCAATTTTCTGCTTTTTTTTTATTGATTATAATATTTTTCATTGTTTTTCCATTTTTTTTTTCCAATTTAAACCATTTTCCCACCAATTTCACCTTATTTTTGTCAGTTAAAGTTTCACCCGTTTTCACTTATTTCACTTTTTTCATAAGTTATTCACCTGAATTTTTCATTGATTAAACATTTCCACTGACTTTAAGTTTTTTTGGCTGAATTTACCCATTTCCACTGATTTTATCTATTTTCATCCGTTTCTCTACAAATTTCACTCAAACTTTCATTGATTCATATGTTCTCACTGTTTAATTTTTTTTACAGGTTTATACTTTTTTTTAACAATATACCCCCCCCCCCCTTTTTTTTTTTACTGATATAACATTTTTCATTATTTTTCAATTTTTGGTTGATTTCTTTTATTTTTTCTGGTTTAAACCATTTTATTCTCGATTTCTAGCTAAGTTTTTTTTATTAGATTTCACTCATTTTTACCATTTTTCATTAATTAAAGACTAGCCAGGGCAGCAATTATTACTAAAAGAGCAAAATTTATATATTAAATGCTCCTTATCATTAAAAGGGATTTTTTGCAAGTTAACTCCCTGTGATATGTCTAATAGGCAATTTACCTCCCTGTAAAATAAAAATAGGCAATTTAACTCCCCGTGAAATGAACTAATGAGCAATTTACCTCCTCGTGATATAAAAATAGGCAATATACCTCCCTATGAAATGAAATAATGAGCAATTTAACTCCCTGTGATATGAATTAATAAGAAATTTAGAAGGAGGCAATGTGCTTCTTTTATAAAAACACAGGGAGTTATTTTGCTATTTTTCTTAATACACAGAGTTAAAGTGCCTATTTAGGATATCATAGGGAGGTATTTTGCCATTTTATTTATCACAGGGAGTTAAATTACCTATTCAAAATAACGCAGTGAGTTAATTTGCTATTCACTCTCATCAAAAGAGATGTTTTATGGAGTATCATGTTTCCAAGATTTTCTAAATAAGTACAATAATTAATGAGCTTATATACTTCTGTTTAAGATTAGTTGTTGCTGCATCTCCTTTGCCAATGACACCAACCATTAGAACTTCAACAATTCAAACCATCCACCAACATCAATCCGTCAATCACCAAACCGGAAGATTTAACAATAAAAACTCTCTTTATTTATATAATCTTCTATTCGCTACTCTTGTTTTTGAGTGATTTGAAACTAACAAAAAGTAGATCTGTAAAATTACACCATGGAGTATTCCGATCCCCAACGCTAAGATTTTCAATTCCTCCATGAAAAAGGGTAAAAGAGATGAAGATTCATAAATAGATGTTAATTTGAGATTATATTGATTTTGAATTCAGTGTTACTGAATTTAGATCTACTCCAAACGAAAAAAGATAAAATATAAAATGGGACTTCAAAAACATGAAAGATTAAATTTGATAAGAGATTCAATATTTTCTTGGACTAGATCTTTCTTGAAAAATTCTCTAGCACTAAAGAATTCAATAATTTTCAAGGGTTTAATTTATTTATTTTTTGCTAAAAATTGTGACACTTCTTCCCGTGGAGAGATGATGGATAATTTGAAGGGTTTTTTGCAGTTTGTACCTCCGAAATATGAGAAATAGGCACTTTACACCCTCAAAACTTAGATTTAACACTTTGCACCCTCAAAATATGAAAAATACAGCACTTTGCACACCCAAAATAAAATTAGCACTTAACACTCCCTAATTAAGAACAAATCAACAACTTGGACCCCCGAAACTCAATAAATGGACACTTTGCACCCCAAAACACAAAATTAAGACTTAACACCCTCAAATAAAAAAAAACTCAAACCCCTCGTTTTTTTGGCAAAGTTGACCATTGGGGTGAAAAAAAATTTAGGCAAAATAGGTAATTATTTATGAGTCTTTGATATTTTGAAGTAGACAATCGGTCTTCAAGAAGTTTACTTGTACTTTATTTAGTTATTTATGGTTATATTATTGGAAAGAAAGATGGAGAGAGAAATGAATTACCTATTTTGCCTTAGATTTTTTTCACTCCGATAGTCAACTTTGACCAAAAAAACGAGGGGTTTGAGTTTTATTTTTAATTTGAGGGTCTTAAGTGTTAATTTTATATTTTGGGGTGCAAAGTGCCCATTTATTGTGTTTTGGGGGTGGAAGTTGCTGATTTATTCTTAATTAGAGGATGTTAAGTACAAATTTTATTTGGGGTACAAAGTGCAAAATTCTCAAGTTTTGAGGGTGCAAAGTGCTGCATTTTTCATATTTCGAGGGTGCAAAGTGCTAAATTTAAGTTTCAAGGGTGCAAAGTGCAAAAAACCCGAATTTGAACTGAGAAAAACAAACAGAGGAAAGAGGAAGAACATTAATTGAAAAAATTGGTATATTAATTAAAGATTAGTAAAGAAAAGAGAGAAAGGAAATACTTAAATGAGAGAGAAATGATAAGGGCAATTTTGAAAATGTATAATTTCTGACAATATCCGTAAATATGTTTGCAATAACAGTGTATTTTTTTTATATGTTATACGAGAAGAATATTGAAAACATAAAAGTTGATGTAAAATATAATTTATAAATTTTAGGAGTTAATGTAGGAGATAAATATAATAAGATTTCATGTCTAATTATACGTTAATCATAATATATATATATATATATATAAGTATGAGTTTGGCGAATAAAATGTCTTTACTTTTTAGTGAAGACTAATATATTCCTATTTAATATATTGTGATATTTAATTTTATGACAAAAAGGTAAAATAGAAGAATCCTAGAAATATAATTAGACAAGAAGTCTCTCCCACATCAACCTTAATATAATTATCTTTTTTAAGTTTTACACCTCATTAAAATATTAATAGTAAAAAAAAAATATTACTATATAATCTGAGATTAATCTAAACATTTAAATTCGTTTGTGTTAAATATATGAAGACAAACTATATTGTCAAACTAATTCACAGGATGTGGTTGCAGTTTCAACCCTATTGATAAGGCATGATTTTTTTTTTTTTTTTTAATCATATTAGTTCATATGTTGTATTTTAATCATATATCACTTATTAAAGATCCTTGGAAAAAAAAATGCTACATTTATGCTACATGAATTAAAAAAATACTATTTATTTAACTAAAAAAACATATAATTGGCTTAAGTCAAGAAGAGTCAAAACAATAAATGATTAAAATCGGGTTAAATTCGATTAAAAAATATATAATAAAAATGGTAAAAGTACGAGTTTGGCGAAGAAAATTTCTTCCCTTTTTTGTAATATACCCATAATTAATATATTGTGTTATTTAATTTTATAGCAAAAATGTAAATTAAAATAAAAGAATCCTACAAGTATAATTAGACAATAAGTCTCTCCTACGTACATCAGCCTTATTATAATTATCTTTTAAAATTTTACAACTCATTAAAATATTAATAGTTAAAAAATTCTAGTACTCTATATTCTGATGTTAATCGAAACATTTTAATTCGTTTGTGTTTAATATATGAAAATAAACTATATTGTCAAACTAATTCACAGGATGTGGTTGCAGTTTCAAGTTCAACCCTTTTGATAAGGCATGATTATTTTTTTATCAAATTAGTTCATGTGTTGTACTTTAATCATATATCACTTATTAAAGATCTTAGGGAAAAAAAAATTGCCATATTTATGCTACTTGAATAAAAAGAAATATTATTTAGTTTAACTAATAAAATATATAATTGGCTTAAACCAAGAACAGTATTTTGAAAACCGGACTGGACCGGTCGGTTGGTCCGGTTTAACTGCTAACCGGTCTTCAATCCGATCCGGTTTACACCTAAAAAGTAGTCTCCTAATTAACCAGTTTGAACCGATAAAACCAGCTCCTAAACCAGTAAAACTAGTGAACTGGCAAAACCAGTGAACCAGTGGTTCACTTAAATTTTTTTTTTTTTTTAAATTTAGAGATTTTTTTATATTATTATTTATTTGAACTCTTGTTTAACATTTAATAGAATTACATTTATATACTTTAATTGAAAACATTCATTATTTTAGTGTTTTAACAATCAATATGAGGAACAATCAATCCAGTATTACATTTTTTTTTACATAAAGAAGTACATAACCATTGTCTCGTCATTGTGAATAATATTATTTTGTGTATGAAATTATGCAAATCAATTACCATATAAACATCAAATTACAACAATAGAACCTAAATGAACAAGCCAAAACTTTGAAAAATGAGATGAACTTTTAATTTTGTTGTCTTGTTTTGAATGTATGTATCTTTTAGGGATACTTGAGATTTATATTTTTGACACTGACCTTAATTTTTAAGACATTTTGATTATTTGCATGAAACAATAAAAATTTATATTGACAAAGAATGATAATTTTTTGAATTATAATTGTATTTTAGATAATCTATATATATATATATATATATATATATATATATATATATATATATATATATATTACATAATAATAAAGTTATACCGGTTATACCGATCGAATCAGTAACCCGTAGGACTTCCGGTTCAATGACCGGTCCGATTTTAAAAACACTGACCAAGAAGAGTCGAAATATAGAAATGGTTAAAATCGGGTAAAATTTGATTAAAAAGATATATAAAAAAAATGGTAAAAGTACAAGTTTGGCGAAGAAAATTTTCTTCCTTTTTTTTGTGATATACCCTTAATTAATAATTTGTGATATTTAATTTTATAGCAAAAATGTAAAATAAAAGAATCATAAAATTAGACAAGAAGGCCCTCCAACGTACATCAACCTTATTATAATTATTTTTTAAAATTTTACAACTTATTAAAATAATAATAGTAAAAAAAGTCTATAACTCTATAATCTGATGTTAGTCGAAATATTTAAATTTGTTTGTATTTAATAAATGAAGACAAACTATACTGTCAAACTAACTCACATATTGGGGTTGTAGTTTCAACCAATGTTTTAAAAACCGGACCGGATCGGACATCGAACCAGTAGCTTTACTAATTACTGTTTGGATTTTTTAACCGCTAGTTTAATCGGTGTGGCGTCATTACAAAATAATAATTTAATGTAATTTTTAATTTATGTAATTAATCATTTAAAAAATCGTTTATCATAAAAAAAATTCAAGTAATTTACATAATCTAAATACTATCTCACAAATCACAACTAGTAGACAACAAATCATCAAAGTAACTAAAACAAAACAACAAGTAATCATGCAATTAAGAATACAACATAACATGTTCAAACAAGAATTATCACATCAATATTCGACCATATATCCAAAACATAGCCTAAATCAAAATAAACACCAAATTTCCAAAATTACAACTATGATAACATAATATCAAAGCAATATTACAAGCTGTGATATCTACAACATATCAAAACAATAATTTTATCACTAATCACCTATAAAAAAGAAAAAAATATTGAATGAATTTTGTCACCTAAATTATTTTATGAAAAAACATGCAAATACTTGAAATTGGGAAAGAAGGAATGTATTAAAAAAATCCCTAATTTTTTGTTTTCCTTTTTCTTTAATAAGTGGACCAGTGGTTCAATCGATTTACTAGTTTATTGATTTTTGATCGGTTTTTTCGATTCAAACTGGGTAGGAAGATAATTGATTTTGGAGAGTTAACCGGATCGAATTAATGGTTAAATCAATCTAACCGACCGATTCGATCCCATTTTTAAAATACTGGTTTCAACCCTTTTGATAAGGCATGGATTTTTTTTTTTTTTTTTATCATATTAGTTTGACTAAGAAAAAATATAATTGGCTTAAGCGAAGAAGAGTAAAAAATACAATTAAAAGCTAATTTTCGAAGGTCCCATGATTTGTCTTAAAAACATTCATCATCCAAATTCATCAATTTTGCAAGAAATTTATTCATACAATCATGCACAAGATAGTTCTGAAAAAATGAACCTGCTTAAAATAAAATACATTTGTGCTTCCACAGCAATTTGGATTCAATTGCACTTGAAATGGACCAATTGAGATGAACACTTGCATCATCAGAATAATGTGGCACGTAACAAAAAATCAAATCAAGAAAACAAAAGCATATAATATTAAAAGACAGAAAAATATCATCAAATATAATTGATCAGTTGTGTTCGATATCATCTTGGCCCGGATAACTCAATGGGTCGGATGATATCATCGGTAATTATCCAATCGGTGTTAGGTTGATCATTTCTTGCCTTCTGCCACTCCTCCCACCTTTCAGCCAATCCATCACCTTCGAGCATCCTAACCACTTCTGACATCTTGGGACGCTCCGTTGGAGAGACTTGAATGCAGAGTAGAGCTTACTGGACTAACTGCTCTACTTCTTCATCGATGTAATTACCTTGTAAATGAAAGGTCAACCAATGTTTCCAACTTTTCCTCCTTGAGAAGTCCCTCCACCTGGAATTATAAGAAGAAATCAATGCATGTTAATGTGAAGCATTCTGATCGAGAGCATGTGTGAAGAGATAATGCTTATCCAATCGAGTAAGATGACATCATCATCATTGGCAAGACTAGCGAGATCGAAAGCCCTCTGTCCAGTAATGAGCTGAAGAAGCATGACCCCATAACTATAAACATCTATTTTCTCCAAAAAGATACCAGTAGAAAGGTACTCGGGAGCTATATGACAACTTGTTCCACGCAATTGTTCATTGAGGTCCATAAGTAAACCACCAATAAATGCTTCAAAGTCTTTATCCAAAAATATATTAGCGGCCTTAACAACATCACGATGAATAAATCTTGGGTCACAGTGATGGTGCAAATAAGCAAGTACCCTTGCTGACCCCAGAGCTATCTTTTTCCTTTTTGGCCAATCAAGTGGGGGTTGTGATTCAGGTCGCTCTGCAATAATGCACAAGAAGCTCATAATAACTGAATTCAGACATGACAAGTATATCGTGTAAATTAATCCTTCATATCAAATAATGAGCAGAATATCCAAACTAACAAATCTCGACTAATATATAAAAAGATATTAAAGCTTTTACCTCTTAAGCAACACTTCCATTAAACTTATAAGGATAAACGAGCACCCTCTATGTCGGAGTCATGTAAAAGCCTAGTAACCGAAGTACATTCAGACAGTCGTGCTAGCTATTTCTATGTTTGTTTGGAAATATTGCTCTTCACCTTGAGTGCGTTCTTCATTTAGTCTTTTATGCCACTATAGAACCATCGGCTAAACGGCCTTTGTAAACTTTACCAAATCCATCTCCGCCAAGAATGTTTTTATTGCTAAAATTATCGGATGCAACTTGTAGTTCATACAGGGAAAATCTTTTGAATTGTCTCAGTTCAACTTCTGGATACAATTAAATTCGGACAAAAGTGAGAATTGAGTTGAGTTGAGAATTACTGTAGTATTATTTTTGTTATATACCATGACATTTTATAATCGACCAAGTAACCAGGAATATCTAAGAAATGTATATGTGGCTTCCTTCTTGGGTACTGAGCAAGGGCAATTGCAAGAGCAGTTAATAGACGAGCAAACCGTCCTATGATGGCACCAGAACTAGAACTGCCGCTGCTAAATACTCCCAAAGATGATGATGTATCTAACTCTTCATCCTCAGACCTTATGCTATTTTTTAACTAATTTCACATGTTATTCACCTAAATCATTTCATTGATTAAATATGTTCTTACCAACTTTTCATTTTTTTAATTGGTTTTACCCTTTTTTCACCGATTTTACTAAATTTTACTGGATTTCACTGGTTCCATCATTTTTCTTAGAAATTCCATTCGGATTAATTTTCATCGATTTCACATATTGTCACCAACTTTACCTTTATTTTAACCTATTTTACCCGTTTTCATACATTTTTCACAAATTTTACCTGAATTTTTTTATCGATTTCAAATGTGTTTACGATTTGACATGTATTTTTTTCACCAGTTGAAAGAGCACATACATTGTACGTGTCTATTTAATTTCAATTGTATTTTGTTGTAAATCAGAGTAAAATTAACTTCATTATGTCATAAAATAACACATGTTAATGACTGATATTTAATTTCAATTTATTAACTTCATCATGGGCATTTTCCATCGATTTCTTTAGTTTTTTAAGGTTTAAACCATTTTTCTAATTGTTTGACTTTGTTTTCTTGGTTGAAATTTTTTCATTTTATTGGTTTCACTCATTTTTAATTACCAGTTTAACCAATTTTCACAAGTTTTCACTGACTTTAGCCTTTTTCTCCGATTTTACCCGTTTTTCACATATTTGATCATTTTTTATGTAATTTCACCATATCACCGATGTCATCAATTTTTTTTCGCGAGTTTATTTGAATTTTCATCGATTTCATATGTATTTATCGAATTTTCAACTCAAATAATTATACATCTTCAATTATTTTGAAGTATATCTCAAATTATTTCACTCACCATAACATTTGAAAGATATTTCTTTACAGATCTAAGCCATTTCACTTATTATATTAATTAGTTTAATTCAATTTTCATGGAATTTTACCCGTTTTTCACATATTTGATCATTTTTTATGTAATTTCAACGTATCACCTATGTCATCAATTTTTTTTTTCCGCGAGTTTATTTGAATTTTCATCGATTTCACATGTATTTACCAATTTTCAACTCAATACATCTTCAATTATTTTTAAGTATATCTCAAATTGTTTTACTTACCATAACATTTGAAAGATATTTCTTTACAGATCAAAGCCATTTCACTTATTATATTAATTAGTTTAATTAACTTTTCATTGATTTCATATTTTTTTTTCTAGATTTACTTGTTCTTGATCAGTTATAACCTATTGTCCATAATTTTTCCTATTTTTCATCAATTCTTTTATTTTATCCCATTCAAACAAAACAAAAACAAAATTAAAATTTCCCTAGTTAAACTTTTTTACTTTTTCTTAATTTACTTATTTTTATTAGTTTAACTTATATTTCACTTATTTCACATGTTTTTTTTAATCAATTTCACTTGAATTTTCATTGATTTCGCATTATTTCACAGACTTTAATATTTTTTCAATGATTTAAAAAATTCTTCATATATTTCACCCGTTTTTCACTGATTTCACCAATTTATTTTCCATGTTTTAACAAATGTCTCCCGAATTTTCATAAATTTCACTTGAATTTATCAATTTTATTGGCATTTTTATTACCCATTTCACCCATATTTTCACATACTTCACAAGTGTTCATAAATTTCATCCTGATCATTTAACATGTTTTCATCAGTTATATAAAATTTATTTGATCGGTTAACCAATTTTCATTGATTTTCATCATTTTTTTTCACTTCATTCACACATTTTTCTCGAAAAGATTTCCATGAAAATTTGAGATAATATTTCTCATGTCAAATAAAGAAAGTCATAAGCATTTTTGTCCATTCACATGTAAGATAGATTCTACTTTAACATATTTTATGATATTTAAGAGAATTTGAATATTTTAAGGAGTAACATATTGTACTAAATATTTAAATGAAATAAAATAATATTTTTTACATAATAACATATCGATAATACATTATAATGATTTAAATATATATTTTAGCAACTATGTTTTTTTTATTTTTTATGTGTTATAGGAGAACAATAATGAAATTGTAAAAGTGATGTAAGAATTAATTTCTTAATTATTGGAGTTAATGTAGGAAATAACTATAATAAGACTTCATGTCTAATTTGAATATACTTTTATTTTTCTTACATATTTATGGTGCTTGGTTAGGAGGAAAATAAGTTATGTTGGTATAAATTAGAGAAGGTTTTGAAGATGACAAAAAGGCCATAATGGTTTTGAAGATCAAAAGGATTAGTCATCAACTAAGAACAGCTTAGTGAAACCTATCTCAAGGTCTGGAAGCTATGTGATCGAATCAGCCGAGTGGGATATCAGATCAGTGAAGATCAGATTGGTTATCATCAGCCGAGTCAAGATAGATGTGTTCATTCTTGAATCAGCAGAGTAGCCATCAGCTTAGTACTCCCATCAGCCAAGTGAAGACGATCAGCAAGCTATCCAACGGTAACCTGCTGAGTGCATTAAATGCGACTGACAGAAAGTACAGCAGACTGTACTGTAGCAGTTGCAGGGAGCCGTTCCAGAAATTGGGGACCAGAACTCGAGGACTGCAGATTTCTGTCTCATCTTCAACGGGCAGAAATTCAAATTCGAAGAGTATAAATAGAAGACTAACTGAAGATCTAAGGGGACTTGCACAATTCAAGATCACATCTATAGAGCAAGATCCATCAGTTGAGTCGTCTGATCACAAGCCCAGTCATTTGTTGACGAAGCTTTTCGTTGAAGAACAGAGAACTTACGTTGTCTGTCTGAGTGACTTTCAACTGAGAAAAGAAAGGAGTGTATATCCATCTGTGTGAAGTGATATAGCTTCTTAGTGTAGGTTTTCTTTGTGAGCTCCTATACTGAAAATAGCGTGAGGAGTGTAGATCCATCTATGTGAGTGATCTAGCTTCGGAGAGTAGGATTTCTGTGTGATTTCTTACTGCGCACTTGTGGCCATTTCATTTGTTGTTTGGCGCAAGCATTGTATACTGGTTACTTTGTGTTTCTAGTATAACCCAAGATCTTTGTGACTTGGAAGAGTGGATTAAAGGATTTTTATCCATATAACCACTATAAAAATTATGTGTGTTTGATTTAGTGTTTCTTTATCTTGCTTATTTTCAAAAGAACTCAAACATACGAATTGAACCAAAAGATTTTAAAAGGAGTCGTAAAAACTGGGGATAAAATCTTTTGAGCGAGAAAACTTAAAGAGGAACAGATTGGTTGAAAAACACTTGATAAATCCGCTGCCAACTAGTTTCTAAAACTCTGATATTTCATCTGAATCAGCTGAGTGAAATCAGATGAGTGGTCAACTCTGCTGTTCGAAGATTTGTTCGCGATCAGCTTAGTCAGCTTACTGATTCGATATTAGCTTAGTCTGCTGACAGAAAAAGTTAGAGAAAAAGTTTTAAAGTTTATGAGATCTATTCACCCCCCCCCCCTCTAGATCTCATTGACCACTTTTGGGACCAACAAGTGGTATCAGAGCAGGTTGTTCATTAGAATCAGCTGCCTGATCAAACGAACTTGATCCAAGGTGTGTTTTTCAAAATTTTCAAAAAGAAAGCATATTTTGAAAATCAAAAACTTTTTGAAAAATGGATGTCATAAGTCATGTTCCTCACATTGGCCTTATGGACTTCGAAAGCTGGAAAATAAGAATGGAAATCCTTCTTGCCGCTTACGACGACAACATGCTTACCTGCTTTACAAAAGGACCATTCAGATTTCAGAAGACTGTGAAGGTTGCTGGCCAACCAGATCAGATAGTTGACAAAGAGCTGGATGAGCTGACTCCCAAAGAAGTCAAGTTAGTAAACCTTGATAAAAAGGCGAAGCTCATTATGTTCAAAGCTGTAGACGAAGAAAGATTCCAGAAGATCAAGCATTTCAAAACTGCCAAAGAGATGTGGGATAAAGTCTGCGAGCTAAGCGAAGGAAACGACGCTATCAAAGAACACAAGCTCAGTGTGGCTCTTGAGGAGTTTGAAAATTTCAAGATGAAATCTGGTGAAACGATTGATCAGATGGATACCAGATTTACCAAAGCTCTGAATGAAGTTCTAAGGTTTGGTAAAGAATTTTCAAACAAGGAGATCACCGCAAAGGTTCTCAAGGCCTTGCCACCTAAATTCAACATGAAGGTGACAGCCATGGAAGAATCAAGGGATTTAGGGAAGATTTCCCTTTCCGAACTGTTCTCATCCCTCAAAGCATATGAGTATCAAATGCCAAGAATGGGATTAGAAGTGTCAACCAGTTCAGACCCTACTGCTGCTCTAATGACGTCAGACAAGTCAAGAAAATCAGCAGACAAGTCAAAACAGAAGACTCTGCTGAGTTCAGAAAAAGTCTACACTGCTGACGACGTTACCCTGCTGCTGAATGATTTTGAGAAGTTCTACAAGAAGAAAATGAAATTAAAATATAAAAATGCTACTTCATCTTCTTCTGATCATTTTCAGGAAAACAGGGATTCCTCTAAAGCAATTCTTAGAGACAACAATGACAAAGAGTATGGACTCTTGATCAGAGGTCATCCACACTCATCATCTGAGAAGTTAGCTGAAAAGGAAAAGGGTGCCAATAAGGAGCGTAAGCTTACAAAGAGAAAATTAAAGTTAGCTGATGCAGCAAAGCTAATAAACTTCGGCATATCTTATTCAGACCACCAGTCGTCTGATAAAGAATTTGAAGAAGTACCTGAAACTTTATGCTTAACTGCCATAGAATCTGATGATTCTGAAACTGAGGTAACTTCTACTATTAATTAAATGCACTATTTGAATCGTCTGAATAAATGCTGAATTACAAATTCAAATATTGTTTGTGCATTTGCCAAGCTTAATGAAGAGATGACTCTGCTAAAAAGAGCAAATCAGATTACTGAAACTTTAGGTTGAAAAACCTTAAGAATCAGCTGACTACCAAAAAGCTTGAGCACGAGAATGAAACTCTAAAAGCTGAGTATGCAATTTGTTTTGAAGATATAAATGAAATTTAAAAGAAAAACTTGCATCATTCTCTAAATAAAAAGAAATCAGAGGCTTAGGAGAAGAAGTCTACTGATGCTCAACAGGTTAGAAAACCTAGTAAGCTACCTAAGACGAATCAGACTACTAAAACCCATCAGCTGAATAGGCTGCTGATAGGAGTAAAATTTAAATGTCAAGTCTGCTAAATCTAAGGTGAGTTATTTAAATAACTCAGGTAAGAAATTGAGGCAAAAATAAATTATCTGGCAAGAATTTGAATCACATTATGATAATTATTATGATATGCATTATGCTTATTCATATTATCATGTTGATCATGTTCATTGTGCTGATTGCCATCCTCATTTCAATATGCATATTTATCACACATTTCATGCATCTTACCTTGCTTATGAGCATTGTTTTAATCATGACCAGTAAAGTGGTATCATAATGACAAGTGATATCATCATGATAAAACATAAGTCACTAGATCATCACATGTCAAAGGTTTTACTAACCCTGTTGGACCCAACAAATAAGGGGTACCAAAAATAGTCATCTGTTTTACAGGTGAAGTACATGTGAGATGACAAAGATGAGTTGACTGCCTTGCAAATTTCACCAAAGTTCAACAAGTGGTCTCACCAGCAAGCATGTACCAAGAAGTTTGTTATCAAATAAGTGGTATCAACAAATTGGTACAATTCAAGTGGTAGACTCTACATTTGGAAATGTCAAGGAACGCAAGAGTGTTGAAAAGTTGAAGATTATCAAGAATATCAAGTGGTATTAAAGACCAACAACTGATCGCAACAAGCAGTATCACCAACAAGTGTGGTATCAGTCAACCATGTGACAAAGAAAGTGGTTTGTTGATTTTGGATTCATAAGTTGAGGGGGAACTTATCAGAAGACTAACCCACAACAGCTTACTGAAATTCAACGGCTGAGTGTCTTTGAAGAAAAATTCTCATCAGACTACTTGACCATGAATTCTTGAACTTAGGGGGAACGTGTATGACTAGCGGTACTCCTAAATAAAGATGAAGTTTTCAATAAGTCAAAATGAAGCTATCAAAAGACTGCTTCTTATCAGCTGACTGGAACTCAACAGCCAAGTGTTATTCAAGAATGTACTACATCAAGTGGTATCAGCAAGTATTATCACATCAACAAGTGATATCAGCTGACTAATCTGATTTACATTTATACAAGTAGTATCAGACTACAAGTAGCATCAGACTACAAGTGGAATCAGGCCACAAATACCAACAAGTGGTATCAATTCTTGAAGTTAGGGGAAATTTTCTTAGCTGGAGTGATAAACAGCAACGAAGACTACCTAAATCAGCCTAGTACTCACCTAATTGTCTTCAGCATACTAAGTTTGCAATCCTATAAAGAGAAAAAGGGGAAGAAGAGATGCAACTCAAGTACTATTGTTGATGACAAAAAGGGGGAAGATAAAGGATGCAACTAAGAACCCTTTAAACAGAAGAACAGAAAAGGGAAAAGAACCAACTATTGGTAATTTTTGAAAGTTGTATCAGATCAATAAATTTTCCATCTCAAGGTATGAAGACCAAATCTGAAGACTTGGAAGACGTTCTTAGTTGAAGGTTTTGTCATCATCAAAAAGGGGGAAATTGTTGGTATAAATTAGAGAAGGTTTTGAAGATGACAAAAAGGCCATAATGGTTTTGAAGATCAAAAGGATTAGTCATCAACTAAGAACAGCTTAGTGAAACCTATCTCAAGGTCTGGAAGCTATGTGATCGAATCAGCCGAGTGGGATATCAGATCAGTGAAGATCAGATTGGTTATCATCAGCCGAGTCAAGATAGATGTGTTCATTCTTGAATCAGCAGAGTAGCCATCAGCTTAGTACTCCCATCAGCCAAGTGAAGACGATCAGCAAGCTATCCAACGGTAACCTGCTGAGTGCATTAAATGCGACTGACAGAAAGTACAGCAGACTGTACTGTAGCAGTTGCAGGGAGCCGTTCCAGAAATTGGGGACCAGAACTCGAGGACTGCAGATTTCTGTCTCATCTTCAACGGGCAGAAATTCAAATTCGAAGAGTATAAATAGAAGACTAACTGAAGATCTAAGGGGACTTGCACAATTCAAGATCACATCTATAGAGCAAGATCCATCAGTTGAGTCGTCTGATCACAAGCCCAGTCATTTGTTGACGAAGCTTTTCGTTGAAGAACAGAGAACTTACGTTGTCTGTCTGAGTGACTTTCAACTGAGAAAAGAAAGGAGTGTATATCCATCTGTGTGAAGTGATATAGCTTCTTAGTGTAGGTTTTCTTTGTGAGCTCCTATACTGAAAATAGCGTGAGGAGTGTAGATCCATCTATGTGAGTGATCTAGCTTCGGAGAGTAGGATTTCTGTGTGATTTCTTACTGCGCACTTGTGGCCATTTCATTTGTTGTTTGGCGCAAGCATTGTATACTGGTTACTTTGTGTTTCTAGTATAACCCAAGATCTTTGTGACTTGGAAGAGTGGACTAAAGGATTTTTATCCATATAACCACTATAAAAATTATGTGTGTTTGATTTAGTGTTTCTTTATCTTGCTTATTTTCAAAAGAACTCAAACATACGAATTGAACCAAAAGATTTTAAAAGGAGTCGTAAAAACTGGGGATAAAATCTTTTGAGCGAGAAAACTTAAAGAGGAACAGATTGGTTGAAAAACACTTGATAAATCCGCTGCCAACTAGTTTCTAAAACTCTGATATTTCATCTGAATCAGCTGAGTGAAATCAGATGAGTGGTCAACTCTGCTGTTCGAAGATTTGTTCGCGATCAGCTTAGTCAGCTTACTGATTCGATATTAGCTTAGTCTGCTGACAGAAAAAGTTAGAGAAAAAGTTTTAAAGTTTATGAGATCTATTCACCCCCCCCCTCTAGATCTCATTGACCACTTTTGGGACCAACAAGTTATAAATTTTCTTAAACTAATTTCATAAGAAATTTTTTATGAGAAAATTTAAGAAAAATTCATGTCTAACTATATTTTATTAATATACTTTACAACTTGAAGAAGGGCATTTTGTTCTTAAAAAAATAAAAAATAAAACTTAAATCATTCACTCTCTTAGAGTTAGAATTAGAATAGACTAGAAAATTGAAAGTAATAGCTTTAATTTCATGGTATTTTTCATAAATTAAAGTAAAATTAGTCATTTTTATGTTTTTTTATTTTTTATGATGATCAGTTTATTTTTATTAATAAAAAAATGCTGACTTTAAATAGTTGTAATAAAATTAAAATGATGACGGGTATAATCATTGTTGGATAAGGATGAAGATGAAGAACACTGAAGACATTTAGTAAAGGGAGGTTTTGATGCATTCCAAAACTTCAAAATCTGCTAAGTATGGATTAACTTAGCTGATGCCCCTTTGAAGAAATTTTGACTAAGTAAAAAAGATATTAGAAGAGTCAAATTTTAAGGTCCAAGACTATTGATCTGCTGAAGGAAGGAAACTAAACTCATGAAGATCAGCCGACTCAAATCAGATGTGTTCAAATTTGAGATCAGCTGTGTTTGCCATCAGACGAGCACTTTCGTCAGCCAAGTGGAAAGGATCATAAAGTTGCCCCAACGGTAATAAATGCCCCTGAATGTAATAAATGCTGAAGTACAAGGTTATTAAAGACAAATGATTGAAGAAACGCTTCGTATCAGCTGGGTGCATTTAATGCTGCCTGCAGAAAAGTACTGTTGACAGTACGAACAGACTGCAAAGAGTCGTTCGCGGAAATGAAGGACCAGTACTCGAGGAATTTGAATCTTGTCTCTCTTCAACGGACATTTTTCAAATCTCAAGTATAAATAGCTGAAAGAGACGAAGAGAAAATAACAACACAATCTCTGAGAGAATTTTCGAAGCAGAACTCTTTAAGTCTCAAGAACAGCTCACTCATCAACTTAGTCATTTGTTGACGAAAAGCAGAGTTGAAGAACAAAAGCTAAATACATCTTCTGAGTGAATTTGTAAAACTGAGTGTTGTGAGAAGTAGATATCCATCTTTGTGAGTGATATTACTTCGGAGAGTAGGAGTTTCTGAGTGATTTCCTACCGCGCACTTGTGGCCTTTTCATTTGTTGATTGGCACAAGCAGAGTATACTGTAAATTTCGTGATTATAGTATAACCCAATATCTAAGTGACTTGGACGAGTGGACTAAAGGATTTTTATCCATATAACCACTATAAAAATTCTGTGTGTTTTTACTTGCATTTTTACTTGCATATTTTCAGTCGCATAAAAACACTTTAAGTTAACTGTTTGAAAAGTTTTCTAAGAAAAAGAGTTTTGTAAAACTGGGGAACAAACTTTTCAACTGCTAAGATTACTTGTGAAAAACACTTTACAAATCCGCTGCAAGTACTCTAAGTATTAAAACTGATTTTGACAAAATCAGCTAAGTGATTATCAGTTTAGTGGTCTACGAAGCTGTTCAAAGATTTGTTCGCGATCAGCCAAGTAATTTACTGTTGATAAAACAGCTTAGTCTGTTTAAGTTAGAACTAAAAAGTTTTAAAGTTAAAAATTGAAAAAGTTTAGAGGTCTATTCACCACCCCCCCTCTAGACCTCATCTGACCACTTGGAGTAGGAGTAAAGTAGAGAAAATATGGTACTTGGACAGTGGTTGTTCAAGACATATGTGTGGAAACATACATGAGCTGACTGATGCTGTTGCTGTGGATGGTCCTAAAGTTACTTTTGGGGACAGGAAGGAGGGCAAGATTGTAGCAAGTGGAAGACTGATCAAAGGAAACATAGAGATATCTGACGTCTCATATGTCAAAGGCCTCAAATACAATTTGCTGAGCATAAGTCAATTTTGTGACAAAGGATATTCAGTCATCTTCTCAACAGATAAGTGCTACGTTGAACAGATTGGTACAAAGAAGGTAATTCTATCTGGAAGACGACAAGGAAATATCTACATAGTCGACTGGAATTCTGCTGACAAGAATTCAAATGTTTGTTTGGTGGCATCAACACCAAGTGACGTTAGTTTGCTGTGGCACAAAAGGATGAATCACTTAAACTTCAAGACCATAAACAGATTGATAAAGAATGATCTGGTAGAAGGGATTCCAAAGACAGTCATGAGCAAAGATAAGCTTTGTGACGCCTGTCAGAAGGGTAAACAAATCAAGTCATCGTTCAAAAGCAAGAAGCATCAATCTTCTGGAAGAATATTGGAGCTGCTACACATGGACTTATTTGGACCCATTGATCCAGTCAGCAATGGTGGAAATAAATACTTCCTAGCTGTTGTGGATGATTATTCAAGATACACTTGGGTAATTTTCATGAAGAAGAAAAGTGAAACCAAGGAGCATCTTACAAATCTGATGGAAAAGATTCAAAATGAGAAAAGTATGAAAATACTGAAGATCAGATCAGATAGAGGGACTGAGTTTACAAACTCTACTGTTGAAGAGTATTGTAATGCCAGAGAAATCAGTCATGAGTACTCTGCTGCCAGAACCCCTCAACAAAATGGAGTTGCTGAAAGGAGAAACAGAACTCTTAAGGAAGCTACCAGGACAATGATAGCTGAAGCTAAACTGCCTCAAAGATTTTGGGTAGAAGCAACAAATACAGCATGCTTTACCAAAAACAGATGCATGATCAACAAACACCAAAACAAGACTCCATATGAAGTTTGGAACAACAGGAAGCCAAACATTCATTACTTTAAGATATTTGGTTGTAAATGCTTTATTTTAAATAATGGGAAAAATCACCTTACTGCATTTGCAGAAAAGGCTGATGAAGCTATTTTTGTAGGATACTCTACTGTTAGTAAAGCTTATAGAGTCTTTAACAAAAGAACTTTACTTACAGAAAAATCCATTCTTGTAGTATTTGATGAACCAAATCAATCTTCTGAAAAGAATCAAAATACTAATCAAGATCTGTCTACTGATTTACAGAAGTTGAATGTTGGAAAGAATGAAGAATATGTTCCCATCATACTACCTGATCTCAACCCAGCTGATAACTTTAATGCTGTTCAAAATCACAGTGCTGATTGTCTAACAGACGAGTTGCAAACAGCTGATAGACCAGAGACTGTTCAACAGACTACTACTGAATCTCCAACAGTAGTGTTGCAAGATCAAAATAAAGGACAACATTATGATTAGCAACCTGATCTCAGATGGCTCAAGAATCACCCACCAGAATTGGTGATAGGTGATCCTTTGGACAAAGTAAAGACAAGGAGAGCTGCTGCAATTGAAACAATGTTTGTCAGCTTCCTATCTCAAATTGAGCCCAAACAAATTGAAGAAGCTCTAAATGATTCAAACTGGATTGAAGCTATGCAAGAAGAGCTAAATCAATTTGAAAGGAATGAAGTCTGGTACTTAGTTCCTAGACCAAGTCATCAAAGAGTCATTGACACTAAGTGGGTATTCAGGAATAAAATGAATGAAGATGGTGAAGTCACCAGAAACAAAGCAAGATTAGTGGCCAAGGGTTACTGTCAAGAAGAAGGCATTGACTTTTATGAAATTTTTGCACTAGTAGCAAGATTAGAGGCAATCAGACTCTTTCTTGCCTATGCTGCTCACAAGAATTTCACAGTCTATCAAATGGATGTGAAATCAGCTTTTCTCAATGGAGAATTGCAAGAAGTTTATGTTGAACAACCACCTGGTTTTGAAGCTTATCAAGAAGAAGACAAGGTGTATCGTCTAAAGAAAGCCCTCTATGGACTGAAACAGGCTTCAAGAGCATGGTATGATACCTTATCTGATTTTCTTTTAATTAAAGGATTTCGCAAAGGTAAAGTTGACAAGACCTTGTTCACTATTGAATGGGAAGAACATATTTTGCTTGTGCAAATTTATGTGGACGATATTATTTTTGGTTCAACTAACCAACAGATGTGTGACAAGTTCTCAAAGCTGATGCAGAACAAGTTTGAAATGAGCATTATGGGAGAACTCAATTATTTTCTTGGTTTGCAAGTAAGACAATTGCCTGATGGAATTTTCATCAGCCAAGCAAAATACACAAGAGATCTGTTCAAGAAATTTGGTATGGAAACTAGCTCTACTGCTAATATTTCAATGTCTACTATTCTTCGTCTGGATAAAGATGAAGATGGCAAATCAGTGGACATAACCAAGTACAGAAGAATTATTGGGTCACTGTTATACTTAACAGCTAGCAGACCTGATATCATGTACTCTGTTGGGGTTTGTGCGAGATTTCAATCAAATCCTGAGGAATCTCATCTCTTAGCTGCCAAGAGAATACTGAAATACATTAAGGGCACTCAAGAATTGGGATTGTGGTATCCTAGGGAATCTGGATTTGAACTAATTGGATATTCAGATTCTGACCTTGCTGGCTGCAAGATTGATAGAAAAAGCACAACAGGTGCCTGTCAATTTTTAGGTAGTCGTCTGATCTCATGGATGAGTAAGAAACAGACTTCAGTATCCATATCAACTGCTGAAGCTGAGTAAATAGCTGCTGGAGCTTGATGTGCACAAATCTTATGGTTGAAGCATCAACTAGAAGATTACAATATCAAAATCAGTGGAATTCCAATCTACAGTGACAATACAAGTGCAATCAGTCTTACTCAGAATACTACAAGTCATTCAAGGACTAAACATATTGAGATCAAGCATCATTTTATTAGAGATCATGTGGAGAAAGGAAATGTCATGATATAATATGTGTTTACTGAAAATCAAATTGCTGACATCTTCACAAAACCTCTAAGTGAGACAAGGTTTTCAACTCTAAGAGCTGAACTAGGTCTATTAAAGTTGGATGCATAAGCTGAGGGGGAACTCATCAGAAGACTAGAGTTCAACAGCTTACTCATCTTATTTATCTTCAAGGATTAACTCTCAACAGACTAGTTAACTTATGAACTCTTAAAGTCAGGGGGAACGTGTAAGACTAGCGGTCTTCTGATTAAAAGATGAAATTTGTTAATGACAGTTAGTTGAAGTTATGTTTTGATCAGAAGACATAATTTGAAGACTGAAGATTATTTATCTAGCTGGATTGACAAACAGCCGAGGAAGGTTATCAGCTATTGGCTTTCACTGATAACAGCTTTGTCATCAGGACAGTAGTCCCATCAGATAAGTATTTATTTTACTCATCTGATCACTTATGTAAAAGCTTACTGTTTAAAACGCTTTATTTCAAAACACGCTTTTATAAGTGACAGAAGGGCGGTACAAATTCCCGCTCCTCATTAAATGCAATTTGAATTTGAAAGGTCGTAACTGACACTGCACGATCAGCACTGACAAGAAACGAGTCTAACGGTTAGCTGGTATCACGGAAACCGAAGTACCCTAACTCTATAAATCCCAATCTGATCAGCCGTGTAGTTCTTTAAGCACCCAAAACTTTCAAAAAGTACTTAAGAGAAATTCAAGCAATTTTCTGCGAAATTCTTCTTGTCTCTTTCATTTTCAACAGATACAATGGCCGCTGATGGTATGTTCCTTGTCTACAACTCGTACTACCAGTCTGGGACTGATTTAATGAAGGAACTGCTGGAAAAATTCAAAACGGCTTCGTTGGTTAATTTCATGGAGTATAATGAAGGTGTGATCTGGACAGACCAAGTTATGGAGTATTACGAGACTGCTGCTGTTGATCACAGCAAACTGGAGATTAAGGCCACAGTTGGAGGTAAAACCATTGTAATTACCGCCGTTGTTCTTCATGAAACGTTTGGTATTCCTAACAGTGGACGACATGACGTCACTGTGCTGACGGAGGACAAACACCAACAGTTCTGGGCGATCTGCGCCAAAGAAGGGGAGATATTGTCCGGCAACATAAAGAAGAAACAGTTAAAGGATGAGTATCAGCGTATGGCTGATATGGTCTCCAAATTGATCGAAAATTGTACTTTTTCTCTAGATGCTGTTACCATGAAGAGGTTAGCATCATGGCTGCCATCTATTATGGATTGCAAGTCAACTGGTCCGTTATAGTTTGGTATATTTTGGCTGGTTTTCTCGAAGCAAAGAAAGGAAAGACTCCTCAGACCAACCACAGAATCACGCTCAGTTATCTGCTGTTCAAACTGGGCTGTGATATGACAAATGGAAAGGAGATCCACAAATCCAAGGCAATGTCCAAGTACTTGCCTGTTCTGAAGAGAAAGGCTGATGAGCCTGATGAGGATGAAAACGAGGAACAAAAGGATGTTCCTAAAAGGCCAAGAAGATTGGTCAAAACAGCTGAGTTGGCTGTTGAGACCCAGAAGAAGAAGGCTACTGAAAAGCCTAAGGAAAAGATTCCTAAGAAAATGATGAAAGTGGATGATGTTGAAGCTCCTAAGATTGTTGATCTAACCACTGCTGATGACAGGAATGCATCCCCTGCATCATCTTCAAGAACACCAACTGCTCAGGTTCCTGATGAGACTGTTTCTCATAGGACCAGGAGTCAGGTGAAAGACACTGCTGCTTCAAGACCTATTCAAGGAATAACAAAGAAAACAGTGAAGAAACATATGACTTTTGTTGAGGAGCCTACTAAACTGGCAAACTTAGTAAGGCAAAGTCCTCAACCTGCTAAAAAACCTGTTGGAGCTGTAGAGGCTTCTGTTGCTGACCAAACTGATGCGCAACAGATGACTCAAGCTACACCAACAGTTGAGGCTGCAAAACCTCAGGATGATCCAGATGTTATGATCATCCATCCTATTGCTGCTGCACCTATCTCTTCTGCTGGTCCAGCTCCTGTCTCAGCTGACAAAGGGAAGAAAAAGATAGTGATTAAAAGGAAGAAAGTTTCCAAGGCTGAGAAGAGAAAAAGGGAGGAGGCTGAACAGAGAAAGAGAGACGAGCAGGAAGAACAGAAGGCAAAGGAGCTTAGCAAGGCCCGAGCAGCCAAGGATGAAGAGAGAAGAAAAATGACTGCATCTGAAAAAGAAGCTGCGGAGAAGGCAGAACTTGATATGGTACTTGAAATCAGCAAAACTGATGCATATGGACCAGTCCATTCTGGAGGTATCAAGATTGATGGAGCTGATGGAGAGAAATCCAAAAAGCCCAAAATGCCTGCTGGAGAGGCTAAGCCAAAAGAAAAATTTGAAGTAAGAAGAGCTTTCAACATTGTCTATGCTGACAAGGAGCTTTTCAAAAGGTTTTGAAAAGACCCTGGCTTACTATGACCAGAAGCTTATGCTGAAGACTCTGTTCACTCATGAGAAACCAAGATACATCAGATGGAGAGATAACAGGATGAACAGATCAATTGCAGAACTTCAAAGTCTGAAGGAGTTAGCTGATGAAGAACAGTGGGTTCTAAATTGGTTAATGACAGACTCCATTCAGAAAGCCTTGGATCCTCAGTTTGTCAGAGATGTTATGCATCAATATGCAAAAGATTTTGCATTAGAAGAGGCCAAGAAAATCAAGAACACTTTGCCTGCAAAGAGAAGAAAATCTGAAAATGCTAAAGAGAGGGCCATCAACTTTGCTGTTATGACCGCCTTGAAGAGATGGGCAGAAAGGTCAAGATATCAGCAGGGATGTTCAAGTGAAATGCCTCAGCTGCCTAGCATTCAGCAAATTATTTTCGGCAAAGAAGTAAAGGATTTTTGTGAAGTGCCCAAGGGTAATAATGCCTTTGTAAATCCTTGGATAATTGTGCGACAGATTCGTCAAACAACCTGTTTCAATGATGATGGCACTACTACAAATCTGTTCTATGATGATGTCACTGATGAGCACAAGAAAGCTGATGAACCCTTAGCACTTGAGTGGAACGCTAAGGACACCAAAGCTGATCAGGAGACTGAAATGAAAGATGTCCCTGTCCACCAGGAGACTGAAGAAAAGGAAGCTGCTACTTCTGCTTCATTAGGTGATCAGCACTCATCACTGATGGAAGCCTTCCAGATGCTGATGGAGAATTCAGTGAAGGAACTGGAAGAGAAACATAGCAAGCAGCTGATAAAGATGAAAGAGGAGCTGAAGGAAGAACTGAAAGCTAAATTGGTAGAGTCCAACAGACTTCAGCTGGAAACTATGCAACAATCAACTGCAAACATCAAGACTGAAATTGATAGTTTCCCAATGCCTCAAGATAATTCCAAGCAATTAGTGCAAAGCCTTATTGATATGAACACTAATGTGGAAGGTGTGAAGGCTGATGTAAATCACCTTCATACTATCCTACAAAGAGCTGAACACAAGATTGCTGATCTAACTGCTACCTTCATCAAGATCAGTGAAGAAGAGAAGTCTATCAATGTTGGATTGTTGCAGGAACTTCAAAAAGCTGGAGATGTTATTCATGAAGAACTTTCAACCATGCAACTCAATATTGACTGCTTCAATGATCAAACTGACGACATCAGCACCACTCTTCATCATTTAACAGCAAGTCATGATGTAGCAAATCAGAACCTAAAGACTTTATGTGCTGCAATGAAGATTCCTACTGTTGCACTCAACCCTGCTGCTAAACCTGAAGATGTCATCAAGACTGATGATGACAAAAAGGGGGAAGATAAAGGGGAAGAATCAACTAAGGAGACTATTGTTGATGCTGAAGTTGAGAAGACTGCAGAAACTACTGAAAAGACCAAGACTGCTGAGACCAAGACTGCTGAAAACGTTGGAAAGGTACAAGGAGAAGAGAAGTCTGAAGAAGAGACTAAGGACAAAGCCAAGTCTGATGAAGAAATGGCTGAAACCAAGGACTCTGCTGAAGATCGAACAGAGCCACTTACCAAGTACAAAAACACTGAATCAGCCAGAAAGGCAATGGAGCTACTGAAGGAGCAGCAACTCAAAGAAAAAATGGATGCTGCCAGAGCAAACATACTTTTTGAAGATGAAGCTGATGAAGATGAAGAAGAAGAAGATGATGAAGAATCATCTTATGATTATGAAGAAGTGTTAGAAGAATCTGATGAAGAAGCCGATAGTTAGAATTTATAAATCCTTTGTAATCAGTTTACTTTATCTGTTCTTCAGACATCTCATCTGATAAACTTGTACTTGTAATATTTTCACTATCAATAAGAAGTCAAGTTTACTCCAACATATCTTTTCTATCTTAGAAAATTTTGAGGATTACATTCTTTAGTATAAGTATTAACAGGTACTTAGCTGAAGTTTTGTCATCATCAAAAAGGGGGAAATTGTTGGATAATGATGAGGATGAAGAACACTGAAGACATTTAGTAAAGGGTGGTTTTGATGCATTCCAAAACTTCAAAATCTGCTAAGTATGGATTAACTTAGCTGATGCCCCTTTGAAGAAATTTTGACTAAGTAAAGAAAATATCAGAAGAGTCAAATTTTAAGGTCCAAGACTACTGATCTGCTGAAGGAAGGAAACTAAACTAATGAAGATCAGCCGACTCAAATCAGATGTGTTCAAATTTGAGATCAGCTGTGTTTGCCATCAGACGAGCACTTTCGTCAGCCAAGTGGAAAGGATCATAAAGTCGCCCCAACGGTAATAAATGCCCCTGAATGTAATAAATGCCGAAGTACAAGGTTATTAAAGACAAATGATTGAAGAAACGCTTCGTATCAGCTGGGTGCATTTAATGCTGCCTGCAGAAAAGTACTGTTGACAATACGGACAGACTGCAAAGAGCCGTTCGCGGAAATTAAGGACCAGTACTCGAGGAATTTGAATCTTGTCTCTCTTCAACGGACATTTTTCAAATCTCAAGTATAAATAGCTGAAAGAGACGAAGAGAAAATAACAACACAATCTCTGAGAGAATTTTCGAAGCAGAACTCTTTAAGTCTCAAGAACAGCTCACTCATCAGCTTAGTCATTTGTTGACGAAAAGCAGAGTTGAAGAACAAAAGCTAAATACATCTTCTGAGTGAATTTGTAAAACTAAGTGTTGTGAGAAGTAGATATCCATCTTTGTGAGTGATATTACTTCGGAGAGTAGGAGTTTCTGAGTGATTTCCTGCCGCGCACTTGTGGCCTTTTCATTTGTTGATTGGCACAAGCAGAGTATACTGTAAACTTCGTGATTATAGTATAACCCAAGATCTAAGTGACTTGGACGAGTGGACTAAAGAATTTTTATCCATATAACCACTATAAAAATTCTGTGTGTTTTTACTTGCATTTTTACTTGCATATTTTCAGTCGCATAAAAACACTTTAAGTTAACTGTTTGAAAAGTTTTCTAAGAAAAAGAGTTTTGTAAAACTGGGGAACAAACTTTTCAACTGGTAAGATTACTTGTGAAAAATACTTTACAAATTCGCTGCAAGTACTCTAAGTATTAAAACTGATTTTGACAAAATCAGCTAAGTGATTATCAGTTTAGTGGTCTACGAAGCTGTTCAAAGATTTGTTCGCGATCAGCCAAGTAATTTACTGTTGATAAAACAGCTTAGTCTGTTTAAGTTAGAACTAAAAAGTTTTAAAGTTAAAAATTGAAAAAGTTTAGAGGTCTATTCACCCCCCCCTCTAGACCTCATCTGACCACTTGGGACCAACAATCATGACAACTTATCAAATTTGTTCTAAAATAAGATCATAAGAACCTTTTTTTTCTCATTCGTTACTTCACAAATATCACTGAAACTTTCATCGATTTCATGGTATTTTTTCTTACTAGTTTCACCAGTTTTTCACCAACTTCACAAGTGTTCACCAATTTCACCCGAAGTTTGAACGATTCACATGTTTTCACTGTTTAATTTTTTTTACCCATTTAATATATTTATTTTTATTTTAGCGAACTTTCTTTTTTTTTTTTATTGATTATAATATTTTTCATTATTTTTCCGTTTTTCTTTGATTTTCTTTTTCTAATTTCACCTTTTTTTATCGATTAAAGTTTAACCCGTTTTCACCTATTTAACATGTTATTCACCATAATTTTTCATTGATTAAACATGTTATCCCCGATTTTAAGCTTTTTTTTTTTAATTGATTTTATCTATTTTCATCCGTTGCTTTACAAATTTCACTCTAATTTTTTTAGATTAATATGTTCTCAATATTTAATTTTTTTAACAGGTTTATATTCTTTTAGTGATTTACCCCTTTTTTTTTTATCCGCTATAACATTTTTCATTGTTTTTCAATTTTTGTTTTTTTTCTTTTCTTTTTTTTTTGTTTGGTTTTAACCATTTTTCTACCAATATCTCCCGATTAAACTCTTTTTTTATATGATTTCACTCGTTTTTATTATTTTTATCTATTTTTCATATTTTTTCACTGATTTCACATATTATTCACCAGAACTTTTCCTTGATTAAATATATTTTCATCAACTTAACGATTTTTTAACCGATTTTAACTTTTTTTCACTAGCTTTACACGTTTGTACTGGATTAAACATGGTTTCATCTTTTTTCTTACAAATTCAACTCGAATCAATTTTCATTGATGTCACATAATTTCTCTAACTGTAACTTTATTTTAAACGATTTTAGCCGTTTTTCATTCATATTTTCCAAATTTCACCCGATTTTTTTTTAATCAATTTTAAAAGTATTTACGATTTCACATGCATTTTTTTGTTACCTGTTCCACCCATTTTTTAACCAACTTCATATGTGTTCACCAATTCATCCAGACTTTCATCGATTTCACCAGTTTTTTTGATCAATTTCACTCATTTTTCACGAAAAGAATTCCATGAAGTACAGGGTTATGCATGTCTTGATATTCTTTATATTTTCCTTCTCTAGCAAAATAAACATTAAGTACTTAGCTAAGTCATGAGCATTTTTGGTTCATAAGATGTGGTTCTATTTTAACTTTTTATTTTTTAGCTTGTATAGCAGAATGATATTTAAGAGAATTTAATCTTAATATTTTATTTTAGAGGATTGTATGACTTATATTGTTTTCAATGATATAAGTAGCATGTCTTAACAGATTCAATTCCAAACATTGTATCCTTTGAATTTGTCATTTGAAAGAATTCTCGATGTGTTTACTTAAATTATTCACACTTTTATAATAAAGAATAGATGAATGTATGTACTAAATTCCAGGAATATGATGTAATTTCTGGAAAAAATCCTGCCGATAATTTCCTCAAAATTGGGTAGAAAGAATTTGTGACTGGTGTTGAGTATTTTAAATAATCTGAGAAGGAACAAAAAGAAGAAAGTTAGGTGACATGTTGATTGGCTGAGATTTATTATAGGTTTTTGGTTAAAAAAATAAAAAACCTAATATAGGTTTTGAAAATGTAAAAATCATTTTTAATTTATTTTAAAACCCAAAGTTCGGGATTTATTGAAATATTTATTTAATCGAGTTATTGTTGTTGAGTCTTTGTCAAATTCGCTCCAGAGCATGGTACACCAATTAAATAGAAAACCCATGCAAAACTTTGGTTATGAGTTTTTAAATTTTCTACAATCTTTAATTACTGAGCCAAAATATAATTTCTACCCAATTCTAATGCATAATTTCTGGAATGATAACAGAAATACAATTCCAAAATCAAATCATTAACAAACACTAAAAGTAGAAGTGAGAAATCAAGAAAACAAAATATATCCAAACACTATAAAAATATCAATCAAATATAATTTGGTAAGTTGTATTCGATATCATCTTGGCCCAGATAACTCAATGGGTAGGATGATATCATCGGTAATTATCCAATCGGTGTTAGGTTGATTGAACTCGTCTTGCCTGAACATTTCTTCATTCTGCCACTCCTCCCACCTTTCAGCCAAGCCATCACTTTCGAGCATCATAACCACTTCCGACATCTTGGGACGATCAACTAGAGAGCCTTGTGTACAGAGTAGAGCTAATTGGATTAACTGCTCCACTCCTTCATCGATGTAATTACCACGTAAATCAGGGTCAACAAATGTTTCCCCCTTTTTCTCCTTAAGAAGTTCCTTCACCTGGAATTATAAGAAGAAATCAATGCATATTAATGTGAAGCATTCTGACGTATGAAAACAGATCGAGAGCATGTGTGAAGAGACGATGCTTACCCAATCGAGTAACATGACATCATCATCATTGGCAAGACGAGTGAGATCGAAAACTCTCTGCCCAGTAATGAGCTCAAGAAGCATGCCCCGTAACTAAAAACGTCCGTTTTCTCCGAACATTTACCAGTAGAAAGGTACTCGGGAGCTATATGACCAATTGTTACAGCCGCGTCCACATGAGTATCCTCGTGGTCCATGAGTTTAGCCAACCAAAAATCACCAATAAATGCTTCAAAGTGTTCATCCAAAAATATATTAGCAGCCTTGACATCACGATGAATGATTTTTCGGTCATAGTAATGGTGCAAATAAGCTAGTCCCCTTGCTGACCCCAGAGCTATTTGTTTCCTTTTTGGCCAATCAAGTTTGGGTTGTGATTTTGGTCGCTCTGCAATAATGCATCAACAAGCTCATAAGAAATGAATTCAAACATGACAAGTATATCGTGTAAATTAATCCTTCATGTCAAATAATGAGCAGAATATCCAAACTTACAAATTTTTACTCATATATATCTAGATATGCATGAAAAGATATTTAAGATTTTACCTCTTAAGCAAGATGCAACACTTCCATTAGACATATAAGGATAAACGAGCATCATCTCTGTCCGAGTCATGCAAATGCCAAGTAACCAAAGTAAATTCGCATGCTCAATCATGCTGGCTATATCTATGGTTTTTTGGAAATATGGCTTTCCACCTTGAATACGTTCTTGTTTTAGTCTAGTAACTGCCACTAAAGAACCATCGGCTAAACGGCCTTTGTAAACTTTAACAGATCCACCTCTGCCAATAATGTTTTTATTGCTAAAATTATCAGATGCAACTTGTAGTTCGGGAAGGGAAAATCTTTTGAACTGTCTCAGATCAACTTCTGGATACAATTAAATTCAGAAACAAAAGTGAGACTTGAGTTGAGAATTACTATATGATGACATTTTATAATCGACCAACTTACCAGGATCATCAAAGAAATGTTTATGTGGCTTCCTTGTTCGGTAATGAGCAAGGGCAATGACAGGAGCAGCTAATATACGAGCAAACCGTCCTGCGATGGCTCCAGTACTAGAACTGCTGCTGCCACCAAATACTTCTTCAGATGATGATGTATCTAACTCTACATGCTCAGACCTTATGCTATTTTTTCTTCTATCTATATAAGAGGTCAAGAAGATTGAAAATCACATTTAAAAAATTGACTCTATAATTTCTTGGATCAAAGAGAACACAAAGCTGCTCACAGAATCTCCCAATCTTTACACTTACACACACACACAAATATCCCAATTGAACAAGGAAATACTTCTCAAATTAACTAAAATGTGCATATCTTTTTTTAATCATAACTTCTAACATAAAGTTCACATCTATAAAATGCGAAAACGCTTCCCTTCACCTAAGAAAATAACAATAATATTCGCACTTACAAGGGTATTTCAAATGGGTATAATAACCTAATAAAATTTCGATAGAAGGCGTTTTTAACTAATATAAAGAACACGGGTAGGAGAGATTTGTGTATTTGAATTTAGCTCAACTTAAATTCCCATCTTTAAACCAAAAAAACTTACTTGATCGAATAAATAAAACCCACAATTACTCAATCCACAACCATTCATTTCAAAAAAGGACCCCTGAGTTTTGAATTAAAATTACGTACAATCGAAATCAAGAGAATCCAAACGTAAACTCAAATCAATAGAATATGAAAACACTTCCCTTCACCTAAAAATAACAATAATCCCCGATTAGCTTTAATTATTGGCAACAATCCCCTGTTTCCTTAAAAAAAATTGGAATAACCCCTATTCGCACTTACAAAGGTAACACGGGGTTTTTTGGCTAATAAAAAAGAACATGGGCAGGAGAGATTGTGCCAATTAGGCAAAGTACAAGGGCTGCTTTTGCATTTAGCTCAAGATAAATTAAATACTTATTTGATCGAATAAATAAAACCCACAATTACTCAATCCACAACCATTCATTTCAAGAAAGGACCCCTGGGTTTTGAATTAAAATTACGTACCATTGAAATCAAGAGAATCGAAACGTGAACTCAAATCAATGGAACTTGAGCTGCTTAAGCTGGGACAAAGAGCGAGTTCCCGAAGGAGTTCTCTTTTGAGAGTGGCTTCAACAAGCCTTTCCCAATTGTCGTACACCCTCGACATGTATAAAATATAAATGAACTCAATTCATTCCACTACAAAAACATACTATATTTTTGGCTTTCTAGAAGACCTGCTTTCTGTGTGAAAGAAGACTTTGACTTGGGGGAAGAAAATTTGGGAATTGATATTTCTTTGACACTTTTTACACTACAAGAAAGTTGAACGTACAAGTAGTTTTAATTTTATGGGTATTCTTAAAACATTAGAATAAAATTAATTACTATTTTTTTTCATAAAATATCTTATTTTTATTTTTATTAATTATTACTGTAATACTGTTTTAAAAAAATTGGCTTTAAGTAATTTTAATAAAATATAAACTATTGACTGATTTAGTCATGACTTTTTATAAAACTTGTTCTAAAATAAGATCAAAAGATCATAAGAACATTTTTTAGTTCATTCCATCATAGTAATTTTCATGCTAAGTTTATCCGTTATATACCAATGAGACATGTCTCATTCGTTTCTTCAAAAATTTTAATCGAACTTTCATCGATTTCCCGAGCATTTTTCTTATAGGTTTCACAAGTTTTTTCATCAATTTTACCAGTATTAACCAATTTCACCCGAAGTTTCATCGATTCATATGTTTTCACTATGTAATTTTTTACCCCATTTAATATATTTATTAGCCATTTTTCTATTTTTTTATCGATTATAACATTTTCGTTGTTTTCTCGTTTTTTGTTGATATTTTTTTCAATTTAAACCGTTTTTCCACCAATTTTACCATGTTTGTCAGTTAAAGTTTCACATAGGGGTGCACATGGTTTTCTAAACAGTACCGGACTGTTTCGTAGCGTACCGAACCGTACCGAATGTTATATTTTTTCTTAAAATCGAAGTTCT
The DNA here is from genome assembly GCA_038501285.1 of Penstemon eatonii. Lineage (NCBI taxonomy): Eukaryota > Viridiplantae > Streptophyta > Magnoliopsida > Lamiales > Plantaginaceae > Penstemon > Penstemon eatonii. The sequence continues at coordinate 13,344,228 of CM076710.1, read as the reverse complement.
TAATATGAATGAAAACCCCACTAGGTATTTTGTATGGTTTTGGTTTTAGACTTCTCATACCGTAACGAAATTGAGAAGAAACATGAATTAACGATTCATCTTTTAAAATTTACAACTAAGTTTTATAACTTTACATTTTTAAATTTATATTATCTATAATATGTATTATAGTCCATCAATGTTTAGTAATACTACATTGCTCGCGTTCAATTTTAAAAAAGATATGCTCGAATTTAGCACAAATTAAACTTGTTATATGTTAAAAACTTAAATACAAAAATTCTAGACAATAAATACAAAATAATAAGTTTCTTCACATAATAAAAACAATGATCAAATAATTAGCCAAATGATTTTATTCAATTAGATCGAATTATAGCGTCAACTTTGTGAACATTTTATTTTTCAATGCTTTATTTAATGTAAAGTGAAATTATATTATTAATTTTTATAAAATTTTTAACTATGTAATCGACTATATAAGAAAAATTACATGAAAAAAGTTTTTTGAAAAAACAACAAAATCGTGCCGTACCGTACGTGAATCGGAATCGGAAAAAATTGAGTTTGTTGGTATGGTTCATAAAACTCTAGTTTGGTTCTGAGTTGTTAAAAACCACACTAATTGGTACGATACAAATTTTATTAAAAATACCTCAAAATCGTACCATTTGCACGTCTAGTTTCACCCCTTTTCACCTATTTTACTTATTCACATGGATATTTCATTAATTAAACATGTTTTCACCTACTTAATGATAGAAATAGTGTCCTGCAAGCCAGCTGTATGGCTAGTATTTATTGTAATAAATAAGGAACTATTCAATTTTGATTAATAAATGCACTTTATTAAATGGTCATCTTTATCTTATGTAATAATTATCTACGCATAAGGATAGAAGTCCTTAGATCACAGGGCTATGGGACAACCCGTGGACTGATCTCCAAGGCCGTGATCTAGAATATATTCAAGAGTCATAGAATCCAATCGAAATAGAACATCGTTGGATTCGGTTAGACTCTCACTATTGTGTATACTCCGATGAACTGGAGGACGCTGGGGTCCACGAGCGTGACTGGGATAGTCGATACACATAAGTGGGTGGCTTGCTGGGATGGCAAGTGTACTGAATACCCCAATTAAGAAATAACTCACCATGGAAGCGGTAGTCGCATATCGGGGTTGAAGTTATTCCAATTTGCAATAGTATACGAGGAACAATCCCTAACTACTTGAGGTGATAGGGTTTATCTGGTGCGAGAACGTTTATGCTTTGATATGAGTTCCGACTGACTGGGGATCGCCAGAAAGTCTCTGTGGACTCATATTGGGTATAGAGGAACTCGTATGCAGATTCATATCATCAACAAAGGATCCATTGACCCGACTTGATAGGTTGGAAAATTCTCCTATGGATTTCTGTGAGAAATTAATTCTGATGAAATCCTTGGCCAAGGTATCTGACGACTTTATGTAAGTAGCTCATAAAGATTAAGTCAAAGAGAATTTATTTGAAGACCAGAATACATAAGGTCAAGACAAAATAAAAGGGAAACCGATGAAAGACCATACCCTTAAGTCTCGACTGGGAGATTGATCGATGGAGAGATTATGTCGTATATGGTAATTGTAAATGATTAAAAGGTTCACTGAATTAATTCACTAGTGATTGGGCTCCATGGGCTTGTGGCCAGACATCGACCATGGAGTGTGGGAGAATTCCTAAATTGGCAGGGGTGCTGATTTTTGGAATGGTCAATCGACAGAGTGTTCAATTGATTAAGAAAGTATTTAATACTTGAATAATTGAATTAATATTTAATTATAACACACGGCCAATTATGTGGTGAACCTATGGGGGCATATACAATACACATGAAGCGAAAGCGAAGGAAAATGAAGCAACATGATAGACCAAATCGACTGGGTCGATTTGGTAAACTGGGTCGCATAAATCGACTGGATCGATTAAGTGACTGGGTCGACTGGGTGGACCCAATTGGAACAAAATAGACCCGATTGGAATTGGATCAAGATAATAAATTAAATTGGAATTTAATTTATGGATAATTAATTAAGTTGAATTTAACAATTAAAGAAATATTTAGTTAAATAGACTTGGAGTCTAATTTAATTAATTGGGAGAATAATTAATTAATTGAGCTATTTAAATGGAAAATTAAATAAAGCCTAATTGAATTAATTAGAAGACTAAGTCTTCTAATCAAAGAGGGCTATGGCCCATGTAGGAGACTTGAAGTCCTAATCCTTGTAGGATTAGGTTAATGAGATAACTATAAATAAGAGACTAGGTTTCATATCTCATACACAACTAAGAAAGCCAAAAATTCCAAGTCAAGCAAAAACACTCTCCCTCTCCCATTCTAGAAATCGGCCGAACACTCCCACCTTGTGTGGAGGAGTTCGATTTTTCGTCCTTGTTCCAATCCCGCTTCCTAATCCTAGATCTTAGTATATCTTGTGTTCTAGCCGATCAAGACATATTATTTTTGTGTTAATGTGGTGTATCAACCCATAGAAGCGCAACACGTGGGGCGCTGTTGCAGGGCTTAGATCGATTTTGCTGGAGGAGGAATCCGACTTCGTTTTGCTGACTAAGGATTTGCAAGGAGACAGGTATAGCGTGTAAACTGTTTATACTGTCATTATTTTAATATTCATATATATACATCTAGAGATTATCCTGGCAAGATTCAGTAAGAGTTCCTATAAAAATTTTAAATTCCGCTGCGCCTAGGGCTGTTTATCTTACCGAATCCCAACAGTGGTATCAAAGCCAACTCTAGTCTTTGTATATATATGAATTTGCAAATTCTGTGAATTAAATCATATGTTTGATTTATGTGGCTAGTTCTTTAACTTTGTATGTTTTAGGACTATTAAGTTTAATTTGGAGTTAATGGATAGTTTTAGATTCGAAAATTTTATCGTGTTAATTTTATTTTTGGATTGGGATTTAATTGAATCTGAATTTAATTAAATCATAAGTAATCGAAACAAAAAAAAAAATTTGGACCCAACCCGCGGTGGCACGCGGCGGTGCGCGGGAGTGCACCGCGGCTTGGCGGCCACCGCAAGCCCCTGCCTACGGCAGCGTGCGAGCAGCACGCTTGCCGCACACGCAGCACGCGGCAGCAGCCCACGGGCTGCTGCCGCACGCAGCCACGCGCAAACGCGCGGACTTCGTGGCCGCGCGTGGGCTGTCCATGTGGCAGTTCGTGATTGGCCTCGACTGGTTGATTTTTGGTTGATCTCAAACACGCCTATTTTGGAAGTCCTGAAAATCTTGGAGAATTTTGGAAGATTAGGAAACTTGGAGTTTTTGGATAAGGTAGTTATCTTGTTAGATTTGAACACTTCCTTAATTGAAATAATCTAGTCAAAATAGGACTACCTTGAGAATCTTGGAGATTTGGGAATATTTGGGAAACTTGGAGTTTTTGATAAGGTAAGAATCTTAGAGATTTGGTCTACCTTAATTAACCAATTATAATCAAGATAAGTTATATAGATTACTTAGAACTCAAGTAAGAGTTAATTAATCTTAGAGGTTAATTGTTAATTCAAAATTAATTAACTTGGATAAATTTTGTGAATTAAAATTAAAGGAGCCGGTAAATTTACATTTATACCCTTATGTGAATTTATGCATGTTCTTGAGTGAATATGTGGATTGATCGATTTTGCCCTTAAGCCCTGTGTAGTTTTTGGTTTATTTATTTTATGGGTTGTAATTAAATGGGCCTGATTGGTGCCCTTGCCTGCGCAAACAAATGTAATAGAATAAGACCATTTAAATTTGTAAGCTAGGCTTAGATTAGGCTTAGAGCCGAGAAGACCTCATGAAGACTTGGAGATCCACATGGAGGCCCATAACCTTGGAGGACATGGAGGCCCAATTCATTACATGGAGGCCCAATCAAGTTGGATATTACAAGAAGGCCCATGATGTATGGGTTTGAAAATTGTAATAGTTAGGACATTTAATATCCACCCTAGACTGACCAATTGATTCATCACATGGCTCGTGATGAATCGCATAGGATGGGCAATCGATCATTCATATCCTGCTAGGTGATGTATGTTTACTTATATTCTTTGACGTATGTCTTGCATGCTTAGAATAGATCACGTAAATAAGATAAAGCATAATCTGATGAGACCTCGCACAAGAAAACTTAAAACCTCCAATTGAACATTAAAATTCAATTAGAATATTAAATCGAACCTAAGGGCGCATATGAATAGTCTCTATGGTCCGAGCCTATCCAATTACTAGGTCTTAGGCATATTGTACGAATATAACTCGATGTCTCACGAGTCGTGGGTCGAGCTATAGGAAGATGATATGTCTACTGCCTCGATGCACGAGTTAGTGCTAAGGGAGGGTATAGCAAGGTTTTAGGCGCTGTCTCACGAGTCGTGGGGTGTCTAGGATTGAACTATTTCTCTCCACGAGTATTGGACATGATTTAACGCTAGTAAATATGGATGTCTCACGAGTCGTGGGTCCATACTGAAAAACGAGGCTAAATAAACTTAAGAGTTAGCTGCGATGGTTAACCGTCGACGTAATAGACCACCAAGTGAATCAAATAGTATGGCCAACGAGTCGTGGGTACTAGGACATTGCATTTGGGCCTTAAGCCCGCTAGGATATTTTAAATTCCCGAAACTTATGTGGAGGCATAAGATTTTGATTAAAATAGTGGGTGTAATTTATAAATAAAAACCATGTTTGTAAATTGTGCATTTTAAATTAATTTTTCGCGTATTTATTTCTTCTATCGTCATTTTATAGATATGATGTCAAAAGAGCTTAGAGCACTTAGAGATTTGTCCATCTCATCACTTGAACGTAATATTTTAACTGGACCCAACTTGCATTTTTGGACGCATCATTTGAATGAATTATTTGAAGCTGAAAACATATCATATGTTATGTCTGTGCCACCACACATTACTATTTCACATGATGTTCCTGATGAGCTCCGATGGCTTATCTCGTGAATACATGCTGGAATATATGTCACTTGATCTGCGTTTGCAACATGAGCATATGGCATCCGCGAAAGAGAATCTCTCGAATCTCAAATTCCTTTATGGGATTAGAGATGGTCGTCGCAGATTCACGATCACGAGGGAACTCTTGCAAGCAAGAAAGAGAAGGGAAACTCCTGTCGGAATCCACGTACACAAGATGATTCGACTTCTGTCTGAACTCGATGATATGGGTGTCGTGATGGACAATGATTTCCGAGTGGATCTTATTCTACAATCTCTTCCTAGATCATATGACCGATTTATCGCGGACTTGAATCTCCAGAGGCGAGAGATCATTGTGCATGTCCTGCGACAAATGCTCGAGGAACACGAGGCTTCTTTTGGAAAGAAAGCGAGGGTTGACGAAAGGACTGGGCGGCGTTCAAAGCCAAAGCAAATGGAAACCAGAGCTCCTTATTGCACAAGGTCAAGGGAAAGGATTAAGCTCGAACCTATGGAGAGTTCGAACAGGTATATACCTTGTTGAAGTTAATTTTACAATTAACTGTGCATGATTGGTGTTAGACACTGACTGGAGTTCTCATCTTTGTAGGTGATGGGAACATCAAGGAAATTGGAGCCTGAGGATTGGATCCTTGAATAAGGCAATGGAGCTGGAGCTGCTACCAAGGCCGTAGGCAAAAGTAGATTTAGGTGGTTTGATAAAAGTCATTAGCAAATTTTCTTTTATGTACCTGGTTTTAGTGAAAAACTTTTTATTCATGTGTGTGGATAATGATGATTTTAATAAAAGCTCATGTTTTTCGTTTTTCATTTGGTACATTGAAATATTGACTTTACATCATAAAACCACCTAAGTTAGTTATGCACGTACAACAAAACAAAAGAAAACAAGATAATGAAATATCTGCCCAATTATGGCACGCTCGACTTGGACATATATCTAAGTCAAGGATTCAAAAGTTAGCATCATCTGGCGCGATTGAGATCAATCGCATTGATGAAATGCCAACATGTGAACCATGTCTAAAGGGTAAAATGGCTAAGTTGCCATTTAAGGGAAACCCTGAGCGAGCCAAGCAAACATTGGACTTAATACTTACTGACGTATGTGGACCACTAAGAAAAAGCGCCCGAGGTGGCTATGACTACTTCATCACTTTCACTGACGACTTTAGTCGTTATGGATATGTGTTCTTGTTGAAACACAAGTCTAAAGCCTTTGAGCGATTCAAAGAATTCAAGATGGAAGTAGAGAATCAACTTGGTCATATGATAAAGGCTCTTCGTTCTGATCGAGGTGGAGAATTTCTAAATTATCTTGTAGAGCATGGAATACTATCGCAGTGGACTCCTCTTGCAACACCCTAATTGAATGGAGTAGCAGAGAGAAGGAATCGAACCTTGATGGACATGGTTCGATCAATGATGAGTGCCACTGACCTTTCTCTTTCATTTTGGGGACATGCCCTCCTCACGGCAACGAAGATACTTAACATGGTACCTTCTAAATCCGTAGAAAAGACACCATACGAATTATGGTTTGGCAAGGCACCCTCATATGTATTCATGCGCATATGGGGATCTCCCGCTTACGTTAAAAAGCTAGTGGGAGATAAATTGGAAACTAAATCCACTTTGTGCAAATTCGTGGGGTATCCGGAAAACTCAATAGGATACGAGTTCTACGATCCTACAAGATAAACTACGTTTGTCTCGAGGAACGCTCACTTCTTAGAGAAGGATTTCTTGGTTGACAAGAAGGAAAATAACGTAGAACTGGATGAGGTCACTGAAGCTGAAAAGGCCGAAGAGGTCGATCAAGCTGACCCGTCGCCACAGGCAGTGGGAGAACATGAGCATGATAGTGCACCAGAAAGTACACCGATACTTCGTAGGTCAAAAAGACAACGTAGAGAACCCGAGAGGTACTACGGTCTGCTGCATGAGACTGGACAATCTCTAACCGACCCAAGGACTTACGAAGAGGCTATGCTAGCCATAGACTCGGGAAAGTGGCGCGAAGCCATGGAATCCGAATTGGACTCCATGCACTCAAACAAGGTCTGGGCCTTGGTAGATCCACCAGTGGGAGTAGCTCCCGTGGGTTTCAAGTGGATCTATAAGCGAAAGCTTGGAGTGAACGGAGAGGTAATAACCTACAAGGCGCGACTAGTGGCAAAAGGATTCACTCAAAGGCCAGGTATCGACTTTGAGGAGACCTTCTCGCCCGTCGCAATGCCTAAATCCATTTGAATCTTGCTGGCCATAGCTGCGTGGTATACCTACGAGATATGGCAGATGGATGTAAAGACTGCCTTTCTCAATGGGGACATTGACAAGGAGATCTACATGGAGCAACCAAAAGGATATGCATCCAAAGGAGATGAACACAAGGTGTGCAAACTCCAGAGGTCCATTTATGGACTAAAGCAAGCTTCCCGAAGTTGGAACATTCGTTTCGATGAGACAATCCAAACTTTTGGATTCATCAAAAACATGTTCGAACCTTGCGTGTACAAGAAGATCAGTGGGAGTAGAGTTGAATTTTTGGTGCTTTACGTTGACGACATTCTTCTCATTGGAAACAATGTGAAAGCGTTGTCCAAAACTAAAGCATGGTTATCTACACAATTCTCAATGAAGGATATGGGAGAAGCATCATTTGTACTAGGTATAAGGATCTACCGAGATACATCAAAAGGACTGCTGGGCCTCTCCCAATCCCAGTACATAGATAAAATCTTGAAAAGATTTAATATGGAAGAATCCAAGAGAGGATTGCTTCCAATGAGACATGGGATTGCACTCTCTAAGTCTATGGCCCCAAAGACGCCTGAAGAGAGAAGCAATATGTCTCGAGTACCATATGCATCCGCGATAAGAAGCATAATGTATGGTATGTTATGTACTAGACCAGACGTAGCATACACTCTAAGTGTAACAAGTCGCTACCAGTCTGATCCAGGTGAGCAGCACTGGATAGCCGTAAAGGCAATTCTGAAGTACCTGAGAAGGACTAAGAAATTGTTCTTGGCATACGGTAGAGGAGAATTGAAATTGGAAGGTTATACAGACTCGAGCTTCCAATGTGATATAGATGACTTCAAGTCGACATCAGGATACGTGTTCTGCCCTAATGATGGTGCGGTTAGCTGGAAGAGCTCCAAGCAAGAAACAACCGCGGATTCAACCACCAAAGCAGAATACATTGCCGCTAGTGACGCAGCAAAGGAAGGTGTTTGGATGAGGAACTTCATCCAGGAATTGGATGTGATACCTAGCATCGCTGAGCCCATTACTATTTTCTGTGATAACAATGGGGCAATAGCGCAAGCAAAGGAGCCGAGATCTCATCAGAAATCCAAGCATGTACATAGACGATACCACGTGATAAGAGATATCATTGGTAGAGGAGACATTAAGATGGAACGTGTCAACTCAGAAGATAATACTGCGGAACCGCTAACGAAGCATCTGCCTCAAAAGGCATTTGAGAAACATCTGCATAAGATGGGACTCAAGAACATAAAAGACTGGCTTTAGGACAAGTGGAAAATTGATAGAAATAGTGTCCTGCAAGCCAGCTGTATTGCTAGCATTTATTGTAATAAATAAGGAACTATTCAATTTGATTAATAAATGCACTTTATTAAATGGTTATCTTTATCTTATGCAATAATTATCTACGCATAAGGATAGAAGTCCTTAGATCAAAGGGCTATGGGACAACCCGTGGACTGATCTCCAAGGCCGTGATCTAGAATATATTCAAGAGTTATAGAATCCAATCGAGATAGGACATCGTTGGATTCGGTTAGACTCTCACTATTGTGTATACTCCGATGAATTGGAGGACGCTGGGGTCCACGAGCGTGACTGGGATAGTCGATACACATAAGTGGGTGGCTTGCTGGGATGGCAAGTGCACTGAATACCCCAATTAGGAAATAACTCACCATGGAAGCGGTAGTCGCATATCGGGGTTGAAGTTATTCCAATTTGCAATAGTATACGAAGAACAATCCCTAACTACTTGAGTCGATGAGGTTTATCTGGTGCGAGAACGTTTATGCTTTGATATGAGTTCCGACTGACTGGGGATCGCCAGAAAGTCTCTGTGGACTCATATTGGGTATAGAGGAACTCGTATGCAGATTCATATCATCAACAAAGGATCCATTGTGTTGGTCCCAAGTGGTCAGATGAGGTCTAGAGGGGGGGGGTGAATAGACCTCTGAAATTTTTTGAACTTATAAACTTTTCAGTCTTCTGTTATCAGACATAACTATTATCAAGACTATCTGAAGGTTAACACTATTTCTATCAAAGATATACAGCTTAAGTCTGCTCAATCTATAGGAGAGTTATCAGTTAACTCAGCTTATCACTTACTTCATGCATCTTACCTTGCTTATGAGCACTGTTTTCATCATGAAAATTATTACCATACTAAATTTACTGAAATTCATGATAAAACTGAGTCACAAAATCATCACATGTTAAAGGTTATACTAACCATGCAGGACCCAATATAAGGGGTACCAAAAACAGTAATCTGTTTTGTAGGAAAAACGCATGTGTGATGACAAAGGTTGAGTTGACTGCCCTTGCTGATTTCAACAAGTTCAACAAGTGGTTTTACCATCGAGTGGGAGAATATCAACAATTGGTATCCAGTACTGTATCAACATGTGATATCAACCAACAAATGGTAGCCGCATTGTTTGGAAATAACAAGGAAAGCAAGATTGTTGGAAAATTGAAGTTTATCAAGTGAATCAACGTTTGTATCCAACAAATGGTATAGTCAATCATGTGACAACAATCTTTCAGCTCTCAAGAGTTGAAAATGGATTTGTTGAATTTGAATTCATGAGCTGAGGGGGAACATATCAGAAAAATCATCTCAATAGCTTACTGGAATTCAACGGCTGAGTATCTTTCGAGACTGACTCTCATAAGACTACTTGACCACAGATTCTTGAACTCAGGGGGAACGTGTACGACGAGCGGTACTCCTGATTAGAGATGACGTTTTAAATAAGTCAAATGAAGTTATCAGAAGACTGCTTCTCATCAGCCGACTGAAACACAACAACCAAGTGACATTCAAGAATACACTTCAAAAAGGGTGAAAAAAAGTAACCAATAAGTGGTATCAATTCTTGAAGTCAGGGGGAACAGTCTTTCTAACTGGAGTGATAAACAGCAAAGAAGACTACAAACTGCTGGCTTGCGTATAAAGAAGAATTAATTAACCGCCAACTACCCCGAACAGCTAAGTATTCACCTACCCGTCTTCAGCATACTAAGTTTTGGTGTTGATGACAAAAAGGGGGAAAAGTGAGATGCAACTAAGAACTCTCAAAGTTTGCATTGGATCTAATGATTTTATTCCTAGAAGTATGAAGACTAAACTGAAGACTTGGAAGACGTTCTTAGTTGAAGGTTTTGTCATCATCAAAACCTTTTAACTAACTTAATTAACTCAACTGATAAGATCACTTAGCTGTTCTTGAGTTAATAAATTCTTCCAACACATTGACCCGACTTGATAGGTTGGAAAATTCTCCTATGGATTTCTGTGAGAAATTAATTCTGATAAAATCCTTGGCCAAGGTATCTGACGACTTTATGTAAGTAGCTCATAAAGATTAAGTTAAAGAGAATTTATTTCGAGACCAGAATACATAAGGTCAAGACAAAATAAAAGGGAAACCGATGAAAGACCATACCCTTAAGTCTCGACTGGGAGATTGATCGATGGAGAGATTATGTCGTATATGGTAATTGTAAATGATTAAAAGGTTCACTGAATTAATTCACCAGTGATTGGGCTCCATGGGATTGTGGCCAGACATCGACCATTGAGTGTGGGAGAATTCCTAAATTGGCAGGGGTGCTGATTTTTGGAATGGTCAATCGACAGAGTGTTCGATTGATTAAGAAAATATTTAATACTTGAATAATTGAATTAATATTTAATTATAACCCACAGCCAATTATGTGGTGAACCTATGGGGGCATACACAATACACATGAAGCGAAAGCGAAGGAAAATGAAGCAAACATGATAGACCAAATCGACTGGGTCGATTGGGTCAACTGGGTCGCATAAATCGACTGGATCGATTAAGTGATTGGGTCGACTGGGTCGACCCAATTGGAACAAAATAGATCCGATTGGAATTGGATCAAGATAATAAATTAAATTGAAATTTAATTTATGGATTAATTAATTAAGTTGAATTTAATTAATTAAAGAAAGATTTAATTAAATAGATTTGGAGTCTAATTTAATTAATTGGGAGAATAATTAATTAATTGAGCTATTTAAATGGAAAATTAAATAAAGCCTAATTGAATTAATTAAGTGGGCCATGAATTAATTAGAAGACTAAGTCTTCTAATCAAAGAGGGTCATGGCCCATGTAGGAGACTTGGAGTCCTAATCCTTGTAGGATTAGGTTAATGAGATAACTATAAATAAGAGACTAGGTCTCATATCTCATACACAACTAAGAAAGCCAAAAATTTCAAGTCAAGCAAAAACACTCTCCCTCTCCCACTCTAGAAATCGGCCGAACACTCCCACCCTGTGGAGGAGTTCGATTTTTCGTTCTTGTTCCAATCCCGCTTCCTAATCCTAGATGTTCGTATATCTTTGATAGAAATAGTGTCCTGCAAGCCAGCTGTATGACGAGCATTTATTGTAATAAATGAGGAACTATTCAATTTTGATTAATAAATGCACTTTATTAAATGGTCATCTTTATCTTATGTAATAATTATCTACGCATAAGGATAGAAGTCCTTAGATCACAGAGCTATGGGACAACCCGTGGACTGATCTCCAAGGCCGTGATCTAGAACATATTCAAGAGTCATAGAATCCAATCGAGATAGGACATCATTGGATTCGGTTAGACTCTCACTATTGTGTATACTCCGATGAACTGGAGAACGCTGGGGTCCACGGGCGTGACTGGGATGGTCGATACACATAAGTGGGTGGTTTGCTGGGATGGCAAGCGCAATGAATACCCCAATTAGGAAATAACTCACCATGGAAGCGGTAGTCGCATATCGGGGTTGAAGTTATTCCAAATTTATAATAGTATACGAGGAACGATCCCTAACTACTTGAGATGATAGTGTTTATCTGGTGCGAGAACGTCTATGCTTTGATATGAGTTCCGACTGACTGGGGATCGCCAGAAAGTCTCTGTGGACTCATATTGGGTATAGAGGAACTCGTATGCAGATTCATATCATCAACAAAGGATCCATTGACCCGACTTGATAGGTTGGGAAATTCTCCTATAGATTTCTGTGAAAAATTAATTCTGGTAAAATCCTTGGCCAAGGTATCTGACGACTTTATGTAAGTAGCTCATAAAGATTAAGTCAAAGAGAATTTATTTCGAGACCAGAGTACATAAGGTCAAGACAAAAGAAAAGGGAATCCGATGAAAAACCATACCCTTAAGTCTCGACTGGGAGATTGATCGATGGAGAGATTATGTCGTATATGGAAATTATAAATGATAAAAGGTTCACTGAATTAATTCACCAGTGATTGGGCTCCATGGGCTTGTGGTTGGACATCCACCGTGGAGTGTGGGAGAATTCCCAAAATTGGCAGGGGTGCTAATTTTGGAATGATCAATCGACAGAGTATTCGATTTATTTAGAGTAAGTCTTACTTGAATAATTAAATAACATTTAATTATAACCCACGGCCAATTATGTGGTGAACCTACGGGGGCATACACAATACACATGAAGCGAAAGCGAGGAAATAAGAACGACCGAGTCGACTGGGTCGACTGGGTGAATAATCGACTGGGTCGATTATTATGGGTGGGTCGACCCAAATGGAACAAAATGAGATCCAATTGGAATTGGATCAGGATCATAAATTAAATTGGAATTTAATTTGTGAATTAATTAATTAAGCTGGATTTAATTAATTAGAAAGGATTTTAATTAAATAGACTTAGAGTCTGATTTAATTAAATGGGATATTAAGTTAATTAATTGGGCTATTTAATTGGGAGATTAAATAAAACCTGGTCAAAATTAATTAACTGGGCCATAAATTAATTAGAAGACTTGGTCTTCTAATTAAAAAGGGCCATGGCCCATGTAGGAGAGAAGAACCCTAGTACTAATAGGACTAGGTTAGGGAGATAACTATAAGTAGCTATCTTGTAGTTATTTTTCACACAACTCCATAAGCAAAAATTGAGCAGAGCAAAAATTCTCTCCCTCTCCTCCACCAGATCGGCCGAACCCTTCCTGTGCTTGGAAGAATTTTTCATTTTTCGATTTTGTTCTTAAATCGTTCCTAATTCCTAGATCTTAGTATATCTTGTGTTCTAGTCGATCAAGATATATTATTTTCGTGATATTGTGGTGTATCAACTCGTAGATGCGCAACACGTGGGGCGCTACTCAAAAGGCTTGGATCGATTTTGCTGGAGCAGAAATCAGAGTTCGTTTTTGCTGACTGCCAACTTGGATTTGCAAGGAGATAGGTATAACGTGTAAACTTATACTATCGTTTTATTTATATTCATATATATACAACTAGAGAATATCCTGGCAAGATTCCGTAAGAGGTCCTAAAATTTTTATATTCCGCTGTGCCTAGGGCTGTTTATCTTATCGAATCCCAACAATCTTGTGTTCTAGCCGATCAAGATATATTATTTTCGTGTAATTGTGGTGTATCAACCCATAGAGGCGCAACACGTGGGGCGCTGTAGCAGGGCTTGGATCGATTTTGCTGGAGGAGGAATCCGACTTCGTTTTGCTGACTAAGGATTTGCAAGGAGACAGGTATAACATGTAAACTGTTTATACTGTCATTATTTTAATATTCATATATATACATCTAGAGATTATCCTGGCAAGATTTAGTAAGAGGTCCTATAAAAATTTTAAATTCCGTTGTGCCTAGGGTTATTTATCTTACCGAATCCCAACACTTAAAGTTTTTTTGACTGATTTTACCCATTTCACTGATTTTATCAATTTTCATCAGTTTCTTTACAAATTTCACGCTAATTTTCATTGACTCATATGTTCTCACTATTTAAATTTTTTGCCGGTTTATATTTTTTTTGGATAAATTACTGATACCCCCTGAGGTAAAGTCTAATTACAAAGATCTCCCTCAAGTTTGTCACTTTTATACAATTAACCATTTATCCCTAAAATATTTCAATTCCTTGAGTGTAATTTATAATGTTTAATATCTTATAAATGTTAAAACTTGAGTGTTAATTATTATATCATATAGATTATAAAAGTTATTATTATATATTTACAACAAAAATAATTGATAAGATTTATAACTGTCCATAAGTTTCAATAAATATTGTAAAAAAATAAAAATGTGTATTTACATATTTATGAACAATTTAAATTGTATAACAATAAATTAGATAGAATTTTTTAATGATAATATTTGATAAATATAAACAATTTGTTTACATATTTACTTAAATGGCTTTATTTAATATATTAATAAGTTTAATAAAATTTATATTGTATTATAAATCAAATATTTCAATTTAATATAGTTTATATTATATTATAAATTCGATATTTAATAATAAGATTATCAATAGAGCCGGGCCTATCCGAAGCTCGATTTCTCGACCCAATTAAATTTGATCCAAACCCAAATAATTGTGAGCCGAGAGTCCTTATTTTATACCCTATCAATTAATGACGGAGCTTGAGCTAGTTTATTACCTTTACTTTAAGTTAATTATCTTCCGAATTAGTACTTTCTTTTAGATACTCCAATGTAGTACTTAACTAATTCTCAAATTGTACTCTGCAGTTCATCTTTTTAGTTAGATTATCTATTCTACGTAATCTTGATATATACTTTGTAATCTTTCAATAGTTTAATACATTTAGCTTTCATTTCGGTTCGCCGATGAGGCCTTAGCCAAGTACTCCTACGAATGTGAGTATTTTTTCTAGTTTCATACTACCTTTTCTCTAGTTTAATACTAGTAATTAGTTCACTTTGATATTATTAATTCACTGTTCTTAATTACTATCTTCAAACAAATTAAGCAAAACTTTACAAAGAACATTGCCCACATGGCCACATATATCAGTTATAACTTTGTAAACCCACACCACCGTATATTATATTAATTATAACTAAAGTAAATTTAGACCAAAAGAAGAAATAATTAACGGAAAAAAAAGTTAAAATAAATGGTCAAATAGATTGATGGCCTGTTTGTTTGGCGTTTTCAAAAATTATTTTATGTTTGGGAAATGCCAAATAAATATATTTTTTACTTTCTGAAATAAATTTTTCATCTTTTAATTTTCTCAAACTACTCTCCCAAAAGCCAAACAAACAACAATTTTTTTTTTTATTTCTGAATAAAACTTATACAAACTCTACTATGATTTGACATAAAGTAACATATATCTTACACAATTTATCTCATATACCAAACATGATTTGACATAGTTTTAGGGTATGTTTGTTTGGTGTTTGGGAGAGTAGTGGTGGTTTGTGAAATAATCTCGATTTGCATAATTGTTGGATAAGGATGAAGATGAAGAACACTGAAGACATTTAGTAAAGGGAGGTTTTGATGCATTCCAAAACTTCAAATCTGCTAAGTATGAATTAACATAGCTGATGTCCCTTTGAAGAATTTTGACTAAGTAATGAAGACATCAGAAGAGTCAAAACTCAAGGTCCAAGACTTCTGATCTGCTGAAGAAAAGATATCAGACTGATGAAGATCAACCGACTCAAATCAGATTTGTTCAAGTTTGAGATCAGCTTAGTTCGTCATCAGACTTGCACTTTCGTCAGCCAAGTGGAAAGGATCATAAAGTCTTCCCAACGGTAATAAATGCCCCTGGAAGTAATAAATGCTGAAGTACAAGGTTATTAAAGACAAATGATTGAAGAAACACTTCGTATCAACTGGGTGCATTTAATGCTGCGTGCAGAAAAGTACTGTTGATGGTAAGGACAGTTGCAGAGAGCCGTTCGTGAAAATCAAGGACCAGTACTCGAGGAACTTGAATCTTGTCTCTCTTCAACGGACATTTTTCAAACCTCAAGTATAAATAGCTGAAAGAGACGAAGAGAAAACATAACAACACAATCTCTGAGAAATTTCGAAGCAGATTCTTTAAGTCTCAAGAACAGCTCACTCATCAGCTTAGTCATTTATTGACGAAAAGCAGAGTTGAAGACAAACGATAAATTACATCTTCTGAGTGATTTTGTAAACGTGAGTGTTGTGCGAAGTGTAGATCCATCTTAGTGAGTGATCTAACTTCAGAGGATAGGAGTTTCTTTGTGATTCCTATTGCGAGCTTACGGTCATATTCATTTGTTGTTTTGGCGTAAGTGGAGATATTGTAAACTTAGTGTTTGTAGTATAACCCAGAATCTAAGTGATCTGGAAGAGTGGACTAAATGATTTTTATCCATATAATCACTATAAAAATTCCTTGTGTTATTTTTGCATTTAAGTTTCCTTGCATATTTCAAAATTGCATAAGTAAACACTTTGAATTACTTTAAAGATTTTAAAGGAGTTTTAAAACTGGAGATAAAATCTTTAAAAGACTTAGTCTACTTGTGAAAAACACTTTCAAATTATCCGCTGCAAGTATACTCTTGATAAAACTGATTTTGCTGAAATCAGCTAAGTAATTATAAGAAGAGTGGTCACTCTGCTGTTTAAGATTCGTTCACGATCAGCTTAGTCAGCTTACTGTTCTTTATAAGCTTAGTCTGCTGACAGACGACTGAAAAGTTTTTAAGTCTAAAAATTTTCAGAGGTCTATTCACCCCCCCCTCTAGACCTCATCTGACCACTTGGGACCAACAAGTGGTATCAGAGCAGGTGGTTCATTAGAATCAGCTGCCTGATCAACGAGCTTGATCCAAGTGTTTTTCAAAGGTTTTCAAAACTTTTCCAAAGAGCATCTTTTTGAAAAACAAGAAATTGAAAATGGATTGTATCAGCCATGTCCCCCACATTGCTAGTATGTCTTTCGAAGACTGGAAAATCAGGATGAAGATTTTTCTGGCTGCTTACAATGATAATATGTACACATATATCATCAAAGGTCCATTCAGATTCACCAAGACTATCACTGTTGATGAAGCTGAAATAGTGGTGTAAAAAGATCTGACAGAAATGACGCCAGAAGAAATAAAGCTATTTAATCTGGACAAAGTCGGAAGATTTATCATGACTAAAGCCCTGGATAATGATCGGTTTGACAAAGTCAAACGTTGCAAAACTGCAAAAGAGATGTGGGATAAGGTTCGTGATATGAGCGAAGGAAACGACGCCATCAAAGAGCATCAGCTGAGTGTTGCTCTGGAAAAGCTGGACAACTTCAAGATGAAGTTTGCGGAAACCATTGACCAGATGGATACAAGGTTTACAAGGACTCTGAATAAAGTGCTAAAGCTTGGAAAAACCTTCACTGATAAGGAGATAACCGTCAGGGTACTGAAGGCTCTACCTCCGAAGTTCAACATGAAGGTGACAGCCATGGAAGAGTCAAGAGATCTGAGAAAGATTTCTCTCACCAAGCTGTTCTCAGTACTCAAGGCGTATGAGTATAAACTGCCAAGAATGGGTGTTGAAGAAACCTCAACTTCAAGTCCCACAGCTGCACTGGTTGCTGCTGAAAATCCCAGAAGGCCGGCTCACAAAAGCAAAGATGTGGACTCATCTGATGAAGCCACACTACTCAACAAAAAGGAGTACACTGCTGGAGACGTTGCATTGCTGATGAACAACTTCAAAAAGTTCTACAGAAGAAAAATGAAGAATAAATATAACAATGCTTCTACTTCTAACCTTACTTCTTCTTTCCAAGATAAGGATTCTTATAAATCCAAAATGATATAATTGCAAAGATGTGGACTCATCAGAGATTGCCCATATCCTAAAGCTGAGAAGTATACAGAAAAAGAAAAGATAATCAGAAAAGAAAGAAAGCATCAGAAAGGAAAGGCAATGGTAGCAGAAGCAGAAAAGCCAGCTGCTGTCTACTCATCTGATTCAGATTCAGACACTTCTGATGAAGAGTCTTCTGATGAAGAGAGTCCTGCTCTTCTCTGCCTGATGGCTAAGGAATCTGATGACTCCGAGGATGATGAGAAGTTGAATGTTGGAAAGAATGAAGAATATGTTCCCATCATACTACCTGATCTCAACCCAGCTGATAACTCAAGTGCTGTTCAAAATCACAGTGCTGATTGTCTAACAGACGAGTTGCAAACAGCTGATAGACCAGAGACTGTTCAACAGACGACAAATGTTCAACAGACTACTACTGAATCTCCAACAGTAGTGTTGCAAGATCAAAACAAAGGACAACATTATGATTTACAACCTGATCTTAGATGGCTCAAGAATCACCCACCAGAACTGGTGATTGGTGATCCTTTGGATAAAGAAAAAACAAGGAGAGCTACTGCAAGTGACGCAATGTTTGTCAGCTTCATTTTTCAAATTGAGCCCAAACAGATTGAAGAAGCTCTTAGTGATTCAAACTGGATAGAAGCTATGCAAGAAGAGTTAAATCAATTTGAAAGGAATGAAGTCTGGTACTTAGTTCCTAGACCAAGTCATCAAAGAGTCATTGGCACTAAATGGGAATTCAGAAATAAAATGAATGAAGATGGTGAAGTCACCAGAAACAAAGCAAGATTAGTGGCCAAGGGTTACTGCCAAGAAGAAGGCATTGACTTTGATGAAACTTTTGCACCAGTAGCAAGATTAGAGGCAATCAGACTCTTTCTTGCCTATGCTGCTCACAAGAATTTCACAGTCTATCAGATGGATGTGAAATCAGCTTTTCTCAATGGAGAATTGCAAGAAGAAGTTTATGTTGAACAACCACCTGGTTTTGAAGCTTATCAAGAAGAAGATAAGGTATATCGTCTGAAGAAAGCCCTCTATGGACTGAAACAGGCTCCAAGAGCATGGTATGATAGTTTATCTGATTTTCTTTTAATTAAAGGATTTCGTAAAGGTAAAGTAGACAAGTCCTTGTTCACTATTGAATGGGAAGAACATATTTTGCTTGTGCAAATTTATGTGGACGATATTATTTTTGGTTCAACTAACCAACAAATGTGTGACAAGTTCTCAAAGCTGATGCAGAACAAGTTTGAAATGAGCATGATGGGAGAACTTAATTATTTTCTTGGTTTGCAAGTAAGACAGTTGCCTGATGGAATTTTCATCAGCCAAGCAAAATACACAAAGGATCTGTTCAAGAAATTTGGTATGGAAACTAGCTCTACTACTAATATTCCAATGTCTACTAGTCTTCGTTTGGACAAGGATGAAGATGGCAAATCAGTGGACATAACCAAGTACAGAGGAATTATTGGGTCACTATTATACTTAACTGCTAGCAGACCTGATATCATGTACTCTGTTGGGGTTTGTGCGAGATTTCAATCAAATCCTAAGGAATCTCATCTCTTAGCTGCCATAAGGATACTCAAGTATCTTAAAGGTACCGAAGATTTGGGATTGTGGTATCCTAGGGAATCTGGATTTGAACTAATTGGATATTCAGATTCTGACCTAGCTGGCTGCAAGATTGATAGAAAAAGCACAACAGGTGCCTGTCAATTCTTAGGTAGTCGTCTGATCTCATGGATGAGTAAGAAACAGACTTCAGTATCCATATCAACTGCTGAAGCTGAATACATAGCTGCTGGAGCTTGCTGTGCACAAATATTATGGTTGAAGCATCAACTTGAAGATTACAACATAAAAATCAGTGGAATACCAATCTACTGTGACAATACAAGTGCAATCAGCCTTACTCAGAATACTACAAGTCATTCAAGGCCTAAACATATTGAGATGAAGCATCATTTTATTAGAGATCATGTGGAGAAAGGAAATGTCATGATAGAATATGTGTTTACTGAAAATCAGATTGCTGACATCTTCATAAAACCTCTAAGTGAGACAAGGTTTTCAACTCTAAGAGCTGAACTAGGCTTATTAAAATTGGATGCATAAGCTGAGGGGGAACTCATCAGAAGACTAGAGTTCAACAGCTTAATCATCACAGTTATCTTCAAGGATTAACTTTCAACAGACTAGTTAACTTATGAATTCTTAAAGTCAGGGGGAACGTGTAAGACTAGCGGTACTTCTGATTAAAAGATGAAATTTGTTGATGACAGTTAGTTGAAGTTATGTTTTCAACAGAAGATTAAAGTCTCGAAGATTGAAGATTTATTATCTAGCTGGATTGACAAACAGCCGAGGAAGGTTATCAGTTATTGGCTTTCACTGATAACAACTTTGTCATCAGGACAGTAGTCCATCAGATAAGTATTTATTTTACTCATCTGATCGCTTATGTAAAAGTTTACTGTTTAAAATGCTTTATTTCAAAACACGCTTTTACAAGTGACAGAAGGGCGGTACAAATTCCCGCTCCTCATTAAATGCAATTTGAATTTGAAAGGTCGTAACTGACGCCGCACGATCAGCACTGACAAGAAACGGATCTAACGGTTAGCTGGTATCACGAAAACCGAAATACCCTAACTCTATAAATCCCAATCTGATCAGCCGTATAGTTCTTTACGCACCCAAAACTTTCAAAGAGCACTTAAGAGAAATTACTTGCAATTTTCTGCAAAATTCTTCTTGTCTCTTTCACTTTCAACAGATTCAATGGCCGCTGAAGGTATATTCCTTGTCTACGACTCGTACTACCAATCTGGGACTGATTTAATGAAGGAACTGCTGGAAAAATTCAAAACGGCTTCGTTTGTTAATTTCATGGAATACAATGAAGGCGTGATCTGGACAGACCAAGTCATGGAGTATTACGAGACTGCTACTGTCGATCACAGCAAACTGGAGATTAAGGCCACAGTTGGAGGTAAAACCATTGTAATTACCCCCGCTGTTCTTCATGAAACTTTTGGGCTTCCTAACAGTGGACGACATGACGTCACTGTGATGACGGAGGACAAGCACCAACAGTTCTGGGCGATCTGCGCCAAAGAAGGGGAGATGTTATCCGGCAACATAAAGAAGAAACAGTTGAAAGATGAGTATCAGCGTATGGCTGATATGGTCTCTAAACTGATTGAAAATTGTACTTTTTCTCTGGTTGCTGTTACCATGAAGAGGTTCAGCATCATGGCTGCCATCTACTATGGATTGGAAGTCAACTGGTCCGTTATAGTTTGGTATATTTTGGCTAGTTTTCTCGATGCAAAGAAAGGGAAGACTCCTCAGACCAACCACAGAATCACGCTCAGTTATCTGCTGTTCAAACTGGGCTGTGATATGACAAATGGAAAGGAGATCCACAAATATAAGGCAATGTCTAAGTACTTGCCTGTTCTAAAGAGAAAGGCCGATGAGCCTGATGAGGATGAAAACGAGGAACAAAAGAATGTTCCTGCCAAAAGGCCAAGAAGATTGGTCAAAACAGCTGAGTTAGCTGTTGAAACCCAGAAGAATAAGGCTACTGAAAAGCCTAAGGAGAAGACTCCTAAGAAAATGAAGAAAGTGGATGATGTTGAAGCTACCAAGGCTGTTGATCTAACCACTGCTGATGACAGGAATGTGTCCCCTGCATCATCTTCAAGATTCAAGAACACCAACTGCTCAAGTTCCTGATGAGACTGTTTCTCATAGGACCAGGAGTCAGCTGAAAGACACTGTTGCTTCAAGACCTATTCAAGGAATAACAAAGAAAACAATAAGGAAGCAGATGACTTTTGTTGAGGAGCCTACTAAACTGGAAAACTTAGTAAGGCAAAGTCCTCAACCTGCTAAAAGACCTGTTGGAGCTGTTGAGGCTTCTGCTGCTGACCAAACTGATGGGCAACGGATGACTTAAGCTACACCAACAGTTGAGGCTGCAAAACCTTAGGATGATCCAGATGTTATGATCATCCATCCTATTGTTGTTGCACCTATCTCATCTGCTGGTCCAGCTCCTGTCTCAGCTAACAAAGGGAAGAAAAATATAGTGATTAAAAGGAAGAAGGTTTTCAAGGCTGAGAAGAGAAAAAGGGAGGAAGCTGAACAGAGAAAGAGAGACGAGCAGGAAGAACAGAAGGCAAAGGAGCTCAGCAAGATTCAAGCAGCCAAGGATGAAGAGAGAAGAAAAATAACTGAATCTGAAAGAGAAGCTGCGGAGAAGGCAGAACTTGCTATGGTCCTTGAAATCAGCAAAACTGATGCATACGGACCAGTCCATTCTGGAGGTATCAAGATTGATGGAGCTGATGGAGAGAAATCCAAAAAGCCCAAAATGCCTGGAGAAGTTAAGCCCAAAGAAAAATTTGAAGTCAGAAGAGCATTTGACATTGTCTATGCTGATAAGGAGCTCTTCAAAAGGTTTAAAAAGACCTTGGCATACTTTGATCAGAAGCTTATGCTAAAGACACTGTTCACCCAGGAAAAGCCTAGATACATCAGATGGAGAGATAACAGGATGAACAGATCAATTGCAGAACTTCAAAGTCTGAAGGAGTTAGTTGATGAAGAACAGTGGGTTCTAAATTGGTTAAGGACATACTCCATTCAGAAAGCCTTGGATCCTCAGTTTGTCAAAGATGTTATGCATCAATATGCAAAAGATTTTGCATTAGAGGAGGCCAAGAAAATCAAGAACACTTTGCCAGCAAAGAGAAGAAAATCTGATAATGCTGAAGAGATGGCCATCAACATTGCTGTAATGACCGCCTTGAAGAGATGGGCAGAAAGGTCAAGATATCAGCAGGGATGTTCAAGTGAAATGCCTCAGCTGCCAAGCATTCAGCAAATTATTTTTGGCAAAGAAGTAAAGGACTTCTGTGAAGTGCCCAAGGGTAATAATGCCTTTGTGAATCCGTGGATAATTGTGCGACATATTCGTCAAACAACTTGTTTCAATGATGATGGCACGATCACAAACCTGTTTTATGATGACGTCACTGATGAGCACAAGACTGCTGATAAACCCTTTGTCATTGAGTGGAATGCTCAGGTTTCTGAAGCTAATCAGGAGACTGAAATAACAGATGTCCCTGTCCACCAGAAGACTGAAGAAAAGGAAGCTGCTACTTCTGCTTCATCAGGTGATCAGCACTCATCACTGATGGAAGCCTTCCAGATGCTGATGGAGAATTCTGTTAAGGAACTGGAAGAGAAGCATAGCCAGCAGCTAAAAAAGATGAAAGAGGAGCTGAAGGAAGAACTGAAAGCAAAGTTGGTAGAGTCCAACAGGCTTCAGCTGGAATCTATGCAACAATCAACTGCAAAAGCCATCAAGACTGAAATTGATAGTTTCTCATTGCCTCCAGATAATTCAAAACAGTTGGTACAAAGCTTTGTTGAAGTAAGCCGAAATGTGGAAGATGTGAAGGTTGATGTAAGTCACCTTCATGAAGCCTTAGAAAGAACAAATTTCAACGTGGCTGATCTTACCAAGAATCTCTTACACATCAGAGAGGAAGAAAAAGATCTCAACATGAGTCTGTTGCAAGAAATGGGAAAGGCTGGAAGTATCATCAATGATGAACTTGCAACTCTACAACTCAATGTTGATTGTGTGAATGATAAGAATGACTTCATCAATACCACTCTTCATCATTTAACAGCAAGTCATGACGTAGTCAATCAAAACCTGAAGACTTTATGTGTTGCAATGAAGATTCATAATGTTGCACTCAACCCAGCTGCTGATCCTGATAATGTCATCAAGTCTGATGATGACAAAAAGGGGGAAGATAAAGGGGAAGAATCAACTAAGGAGACTGCTACTGCTGCTGAAGTTGAGAAGACTGAAGAAACTACTGACAAGACCAAGACTGCTGAAGAAGTTGGAAAGGTACAAGGTAAAAAGAAGTCTGAAGAAGAGACTAAGGACAAAGCCAAATCTGATGAGGAAATGGCTGAAACCAAGGACTCTGTTGAAGATCAAACAAAGCCGATGACCAAGTACAAAAACACGGAATCAGCCAGAAAAGCAATGGAGATACTGAAGGAGCAGCAACTCAAAGAAAAGATGGATGCTACCAGAGCAAACATACTTTTGGAAGATGAAGCTGATGAAGATGAAGAAGAAGAAGATGATGAAGAATCATCTTATGAGTATGAAGAAGTGTTAGAAGGATCTGATGAAGAAGCTGATAGTTAGAATTTATAAATCTTTTGTAATCAGTTTACTTTATCTATTCTTCAGACATCTCATCTAATAAACTTGTACTTGTAATATTTTCACTATCAATAAGAAGTCAAGTTTACTCCAACATATCTTTCCTATATCAGAAAATTTTGAGGATTACATTCTTTAGCATAAGTATTAACAGGTACTTAGCTGAAATTTTGTCATCATCAAAAAGGGGAAATTGTTGGATAAGGATGAAGATGAAGATGAAGAACACTGAAGACATTTAGTAAAGGGAGGTTTTGATGCATTCCAAAACTTCAAATCTGCTAAGTATGAATTAACTTAGCTGATGTCCCTTTGAAGAAATTTTGACTAAGTAATGAAGACATCAGAAGAGTCAAAACTCAAGGTCCAAGACTTCTGATCTGCTGAAGAAAAGATATCAGACTGATGAAGATCAGCGGACTCAAATCAGATTTGTTCAAGTTTGAGATCAGCTTAGTTCGTCATCAGACTTGCACTTTCGTCAGCCAAGTGGAAAGGATCGTAAAGTCTTCCCAACGGTAATAAATACCCCTGGAAGTAATAAATGCTGAAGTACAAGGTTATTAAAGACAAATGATTGAAGAAACACTTCGTATCAGCTGGGTGCATTTAATGCTGCCTGCAGAAAAGTATTGTTGAAGGTACAGACAGCTATAGAGAGCCGTTCGCGAAAATTAAGGACCAGTACTCGAGGAATTTGAATCTTGTCTCTCTTCAACGGACATTTTTCAAACCTTAAGTATAAATAGCTGAAAGAGACGAAGAGAAAATAACAACACAATCTCTGAGAAATTTCGAAGCAGAATTCTTTAAGTCTCAAGAACAGCTCACTCATTAGCTTAGTCATTTGTTGACGAAAAGCAGAGTTGAATAACAAAGATAATCACATCTTCTGAGTGAATTCGTAAAAACTGAGTGTTGTGCGGAGTTGAGATCCATCTATGTGAGTGATCTAACTTCAGATGATAGATTTTCTGAGTGATTTCCTATTGTGAGCTTACAGCCTTTTCATTTGTTGTTTAGGTGTAAGTAGAGAAATATTGTAAACTTAGTGTTTATAGTATAACCCATAATCTAAGTGATCTGGAAGAGTGGACTAAAGGATTTTTATCCATATAACCACTATAAAAATTCCTTGTGTTATTCTTGCATTTAAGTTTTCTTGCATATTTCAAAATTGCATAAGTAAACACTTTGAATTACTTTAAAGATTTTAAAGGAGTTTTAAATCTGGGGATAAAATCTTTAAAAGACTTAGTCTACTTGTGAAAAACACTTTCAAATTATCCGCTGCAAGTATACTCTTGATAAAACTGATTTTGCTGAAATCAGCTAAGTAAAGTATAAGAAAAGTGGTCACTTTGCTGTTCAAGATTCGTTCACGATCAGCTTAGTCAGCTTACTGTTCTTTATAAGCTTAGTCCGCTGACAGACAACTGAAAAGTTTTTAAGTCTAAAAATTTTAAGAGGTCTATTCACCCCCCCCCCCCCTCTAGACCTCATCTGACCACTTGGGATCGACAGTAATATTGTTTGTTTGAGTTTTGAAAGAGTGGTTTGAGAAATAAAGTAGGTATAAGTTTTTTTTTGAAGAGTTGGGTTGTGTAAGATGTGTAAGACTTTATGTCAAATCATGTTTGTTGTGAGATGAATTGTGTAACAGATATGTTACTTTATGTCAAATCATAATAGAGTTTGTATAAGTTTTATTTAGAAATAAGAAAATTGTTGTTTGTTTGGGTTTTGAGATAGTAGTTTGAGAAAATTAACAGATGAAATTTTTTTTCTAAAAAATAGAAAACATGTTTGTTTGGCATTTTCCGAACACGAATTTTTTTTGGGAAACACCAAACAAACAGGTCCTTACACATCTTACACCCACAACCTAACTCTTCCAAAAAATATACACCTCATTTATTTCTCAAACCACTCTCTTAAAACTCAAACAAACAATATTACGCAAAGCGATATTATTTCATAAATCTCCATTACTCTCCAATTAAACTCTTTTTTCCAAACCGATTTCACTCGTTTACCATTTTTACCCATTTTCATGTCTTTTCACCGGTTTCACATGTTATTCACCTGAAATTTTCACTGATTAAATATGTTTTTATCGACTTTATGTTTTTCGATCAATTTTATCATTTTTTGACTGGCTTTACACGTTTTTACTGGATTTCACTGTTTCATCATTTTTTTTACAAACTCAACTCAAATCGATTTTTCATTTATTTCACCAACTTTACCTTTATTTTAACCTATTTTACCCATTTTCATCCATTTTCCCAAATTGGACCCTTTTTTTTTTTATCAATTTCAAATATATTTACTATTTCAAAGGCCACTATTTTTTCACCAATTCACCCGAACTTTCATCGATTTTATATATTCTTTTTATTGATTTCAGCAATTTTTAGCGATTTCACTAGTTTTTTTTACCAATTTCACTCATTTTTTATTAACAGAATTCTATGAAGTACGAGGTTATATATGCATGTCTTGATATTCTTCATATTTTGCTTCTTTAGTCAAATAAACATTAAGTACTTATCTAAGTAATGAACGTTTTTGGTTCGTATGTAATATGCGATTCTATTATAACTTTTCAATTTTTTAGTTTTTTTTCTTAATTTGTATCAAAGAATAATATTTAAGAGAATTTAATCTTAATACATTATTTTTAGAGGATTGTACATTACTTATATTGTTTCCAATGATACAATAAATATATTTTACTTAAAACATATTGTTGTTAAATTAAAATAATTTTACATATATATTTTAGGAGCAATTTAAAATAATTTTGGGCGTCCGAATTCATCTTCATTTTCTGGAACCAATCAACTACGTCCGGTATCTTCAGCACATCCATAAGTAGTCCAAGATATGTTGCTTAGTGCGGGATATTCTTGCATAGACCTGGTCTATGAGCTTTTCACAGACCTTGTGGTTGTAAATGAACCACATCATACATTTTGAGAGAATGACATCATCAAAATGTATGATGTGATTCATTTACAGCCACAAGGTCTATGAAAAGCTCATAGACCAGGTCTATACAAGAATTTTCCGCTTAGTGCCCATATTTGTCTCGAAACAAGACAATGAAGGGCTCTTTCAGTCGCACTTTGGCAGAAAATACATATTGTTGATAAGGCACGCCAAGCAAATTTTTTTATATTACTTGGAAGATTCATTCTCCACAACCACTTCCATTCGCCTGTTGACACGGCATTAGAACTACTCTCCGCTGCATATCTTTTTCAAGTATTTTAACATGTTTACCTTTGAATTAATTAAATATCACTTTACAATTGAAATAAGGAAAAATTAGTCTTCACAAAAAAAAAAAAATAAATAAATAAATAAAAATAAAAACTTAAATTATTCGCACTTTCAAAATAAGTATAGATAGATGTATGTATGTACTAGATTCCAGGAATTTGATGTAATTTTTGGAAAAATCGTGCTGACAATTTGCTCAAAAATGGGTACCGAGAAGGAATTTGTGACTCGTGTGCTTATAGTTTTTTAGTATTTAGTGTTTGTAATAGCTTCTTTATCTGTAAAGCAGTTGCTTTTGCTTAAAGTAATTAAAAAGTGCTTTTAGGAAAAAAAAAACAGCTTAAAGCAATTATGTATGTATTTGCACTTTTTGAAAAGAAGAATATAATAAGTCTTTTGTTTTATATGAAGTTTATACAAGTCCTATTTTACCCTTAACTTGACATGTTCATACATTAATTTTTTAAAACGTCTTTTTTGTAAGACACACGTATTTTAGCAACTAAGATCAAAACAAACAAGGTTATAATTATATTATAAACCATTAGGTAAACTTTATCAAATCAAATGGATCAAACAAGATTATTAATAATCATTAACTAAGTTTATATTTAATTATAATGAATCAAACAAAACCACCTAAATATTAACTAAGTTTTGGTCAAATAAAAATGAAGAAATCGTGGCTATTTAAATCATTAATTAAGTTTATATCAAATCATAATGAATACTTAGGTAAAATAGAAAAAAAAATCAAACTAATAATAAGATATTAGTGAAATCAAAACAAACAAACAAGTTGAGCATAAAAGGCTAACTAATTACAAATTACCACTATAAAAAATATTATAATTAGCTAACAAACAAAAATATAAAACCCTAAATAAACCTAATAATGGCTACAACAATGCACACGCTGTAAATGTCAGCTAATTATTTTGTATTGAAGACGACACACAAACAAAAATAATTATTTTGTTATAAACTAGAAACTAGAAAAAAAACATATGAACAACATATTCTGAATTGAAGACGACACACAAACAAAAATAATTATTTTGTTATAAAAATGAATATCACATTTTTTTTATAGTCATTACCCTCAAGAATATATTGTGAAAAGAGTACTGTTGGAATTAAGAGAAAATATTCAGGATATAAATGTCACAAAACTGCTTCTATTTTATTACAAGTATGCCATCAGCCCCAAAAGTAGGTCATGACATGCTTTTTCAAAAGCAGCTTCTAACTTTTTTGTTGAGAAGCAAAAGTAAAAGCAGAGTTTGCAAACACTGAAAAACCTATTTTTGAGAAAAAAAAAAGCTGAAAAACACTTTCTAGAAACATTTGCAAACACCACCTTAAGGTGGTTCTTGAAATATAATCTGAGAAGGAACAAAAAGAGAATGTTAGTAAGATAACATGTTGATTGGCTGAGATTTAATATGGGTTTTTGGATAAAATAAAAAGATTTAACATGGGTTTTGAAAATGTCAAAATCATTTTTTAATTTATTTTAAAACTCCAAGTTCGGGATTTATTGAAGTATTTATTGAATCGAGTTATATTGTGATTGAGTCTTATCAAATTCACTCGAGAGCATCAAGGTACAAAAATTAAATAGAAAACACATGCAACACTTTGGTTTTGAATTTTTAAATTCTCTGCAATCTTCAATTTGTGAGCCAAAATACATCTTCAAAGCTAATTTTCGAAGGTCCCATGATTTGTCATAAAAACATTCATCATTTCATCAATTTTGCAAGAAATTTATTCATACAATCATGCACAAGATAGTTCTGAAAAAATGAACCTGCTTATTAAAATAAAATACATTCGTGCTTCCACAGCAATTTGGATTCAATTGCACTTGAAATGGACCTATTGAGATAAACACTTGCATCATCAAAATTATGTGGCATGTAACAAAAAATCAAATCATTAACAAACACTAAAAGTACAAGTGAGAAATCAAGAAAACAAAAGTATATACAAAAACAGAAAAATATCAATCAAACATAATTTATCAGTTGTGTTCGATATCATCTTGCCCCGGATAACTCGATGGGTCGGATTATATAATCGGTAATTATCTGCCACTCCTCCCACCTTTCAGTCAAGCCATCACCTTCGAGCATCCTAACCACCTCCGACATGATGGGACGTTCGGTTGGAGAGCCTTGTGTGCAGAGTAGAGTTAATTGGATTAACTCCACTTCTTCATCGATGTAATTACCTCGTAAATCAGGGTCAACCAATGTTTCCAACTTTTTCTCCTTGAGAAGTCCCTTCACCTGGAATTATAAGAAGAAACCAATGCATGTTAACGTGAAGCATTCTGACATATGAAAACAGATCGAGAGCATGTGTGAAGAGATAATGCTTACCCAATCAAATAAATCATCATAATTGGCAAGATGATGGAGATAGAAAGCTCTCTGCCCATTAATGAGCGAGATACAAATCAGTGGTACTTTTTTAAAAGACAATATGAAAAAATGTGCAGTATTTTTCATCATCGAACTATTTATCAACAATGAATTTTTAGGTAACTTCAAATTAATGCTACTTTGTTAAAAATTAATTTAAAGAATTGTTCAGTATCTTTTATCATTGAATTATATACCATCATCATCGTGAGGAGCATGAATCATATTTTGGAATCAAATCATACATTCAAGCATGTTTTAGTTACCAAGGAATAAGTAAATGCCACACTTACTATCTGTTACAAAAAGGAATTGAAGAGAGGTAATTTGTTTCAGGATACACAACTCAATTGGAACAATAAAGACTGGGCAACAAACACCGCGCATTCGCGTGGTGCAATAAGCCTAGTGTATATATATATACACTAGTTGTTTAGGCAACAGCGAGATCTTCAGCGACAAGCAGATCATCAAGCAGCACCCCACCACGTAGTCCACCGTAGATGAAGATCAAGCCACCAACAGCAGCAGCAGCATGCCTACAACGTCTTGTCAATTCAACTGCTGCATCCCCACCAGCAGCATTAGTGCTGTACCTGCCAGTCCTCGTACTCGTAACAACAGATTTTTTGTCATACCAGACTCCTGCCGCAGTATCTAAAACAGCCACGCCTGAGGAGTCCTCTACCATGTATCCTCCAGATACATGAAGTCGCGCATTGACAAAAACCGATGCATGTTGATATCTAGGAGACGGTGAAACACCAGGAGCAATAGTCCATTTCCAAGTACCATCTCTATGTTTGGCAAGAGCATATGCGCTAGCAAGCGGCACATGATTTGCATCTCTCCCACCAAAGAGCAGAAGACCACATTCAGAGCGAGCACTTGCAGTAGCATACATGCACGGAAGTGGACCTTCACCCTCTGTTTCCAATTTCCTCCATTCATATGGCTTCGCAGTAGTATCCAACGCCCATACATCAGCTAGGGGTCGTTTCCCATCGTGTCCACCAATTGCCACGAGATACTGTTGTCCCACCAAAGCCATGGCATGCCCATACCTTGGCCCTCGCCCAGGTCCTCGGACCACAACCCTATGCCATTTTGGTCGTCGTTGTGTAAGGTCCAGAACATGAAGATCTTCTGCCGATAAACCGTCTGGACCAATCCCACCCTGAATAAAAACCATGGTACCTACAGCAGTTGCCACGTGAGCTGCCCTAGGTGTGGGTGGTTCTCCAATTGGGGTCAGTCGAGACCATTTATTTGTTAAAACATCATAAGAATGGACATCAGCAGTAGGCCTTTCCAACCGAATTCCTGCACTTCCTGCCGAGGTAGGAGTTCCGGATGCTGCAGAATTTCCTTCAAGGGCTGTTGCCCCACCAAACAGAACCAATCTTGGGCCAATATACGCAGGACTACCCTCCTCATCAACAGCAGGCACGGATGTCAGAGTGTGGCCACACCGTGGGCCCGGTACATCCTCCTCCTTATCCATTATAGCATTCACCACTCTGTATGCCGGCAAACACCCAGGAACCACAATCTGATCTAACTGTGATTGAGAGTTGGTTATACTTGCAACAATTTGGAAAGGTAACGGAACAATATGAAAGATATAGTCATAGTAAAGAAGTAAGGACATGTGAATGAAACATGTCTTTATGGATATGAAAGTTAGGAGAATTTATTCAACTATCTATCAAATTTAAAATTAAAATATTATAACTTTCGTTTAATTCATTAAAGAAGATTTTGCACTTCCACCTTCGACTAGCCCGATGTTTTCTTGTCACTTTCAGTGGGACACCTAAGTCTTTATCACTTTCTCGATTGACTATCCTCAAATTTGTTTGTAGCAAGATAATGAGTGGACCAACTCACCGAATATTTTAATCCAACTTTGCTAACGAAATTTTCATAACGCAACATTTTCAGTTAAACTCAAAACTCTGTACAATTAAACTGTTGCTATGTACTTTTTCAGTTATGTTGATGTAGCATAATCACAAGAAAACAGTGTTGCTACCAAAAGTATGCATTTCGTCTATTACTTCATTTATTTAGCTGGTATATACTTATTTTAAATGCTTCAGCTAATTAAGGACTGATTCTTCCCTGAAATTTGTGTGCTTTGAAGATATGATTCCTGTGTTTTTTTGGTTTTGTTATACTTTATTGACTACTACTTGATGTTGCAATTATTGGGTAAAAATAAAGGAGTCTTATTTCAGTTAATGCTTTCTGAGGGTGTTGAGCTAAATTTTCAGTAAAGAGGAGAAACAAAATAAGCCGAAGCTGTCGTAATACATGGAGTGAGCAAAAGAAAGGAGAACGAGAAAGAACTAGAGGTGTCATGTCGGGAACTTGTCGTTGCCTCAGCAGAAACTGCTGATTTTCTGTGAGACATTAGTGCATCTTTTAAACTTTAGTTATTCTTATTGTCATTGATATTTATTTTCACCTGATAGGTAAAAAGAGATGAATATGAAGTGTACAGTATCGTATTCATATGTATTTTTGGCAACAATCCCCTGCTCTTTAAAAAATTGACAATAACCCTTATTTTCAAATGGGTGTAATAACCTAATAAAATGTCGATACAAGAGAGGTTTTGCATTTAGCTCAAAATAAATTACCTATCTTCAAACCAAAAATACTTCTTTGATCGAATAAAGAAAATCTACAATTACTAAATCCACAACCAATCATTTCAAAAAAGAACCCATAAATTTTGAATTAATTCAATTATTTACGTACCAGAGCATGATCAAGAGAATCGATACTTGAACGCAGATCAATGGAACTTGAGCTGCTAAAGCTGGGACAAAGAGCGAGTTCTCGAAGGAGTTCTCTTTTGAGAGTGGCTTCAACAAGCCTTTCCCAATTGTCGTATACCCTCGACATGTATAAAATATAAATTAAATCAATTCATTCCACTTCAAAAACATACTATATAGTAGTTTCAAAGCATAAGGAAACACTTTTATTTTTGGCTTAGTGGAAGACTTGCTTCTGTGTGAAGGCGACTTGATTTGAGGGAAGAAAAGTAAATAAGTGTTTTCTTTTTTTATAATTGGGAAAAAAAGTAAATAAGTTAATTCACATCTTTTCAGTTGTATTTGGAAGGAAGCCGCTCCGAAGACCCCTCAATGTTGACACTTTTTACCCTTTTAGAAAAGTGCATGAACAGGTAGGTCTACTTTCATGGTAGCCATTTTATGTCATAAAATATTATATATTTATGATTGATATTCAATTTGTTTTATTAATTATTATTATGTATAAAAAAATGATGGTTTTTCAAGTGTATTTTTATGAGATCAAAACTTTGTTTCAAGTGTATTTTTCGGTTAGTCAAATATTATAAACTTCTTGAAAGTTTTCGAAAATGTTTCGAAAATTTTTCAATATTTTTCGAAGGAAAAGATGGAAATTTTATTTCATGATGTTGACACTTTTTATCCTACTACTTTAATAATTGGCAACAATCCCCTGTTCTTTAAAAAATTGACAATAGCCCCTACTTTCAAATGGGTGTAATAAACTAATAAAATGTGGATACAAGGTGTTTTGCATTTAGCTCAGTATAAATTCCCTATCTTTAAACCAAAAATACTTATTTGATCGAATAAATAAAACCCACAATTACTCTAGATACCATTCATTGCATTTGGCTCAACATAAATTCCCCATCTTTAAATCGAATAAATAAAACCAACAATTACTCAATCCACCACCATTCATTTCAAAAAAGACACCTGAGTTTTGAATTAAAATTACGTACCATTGACATTATCAAGAGAATCAATACTTGAACGCAGATCAATGGAACTTGAGCTGCTAAAGCTGGGACAAAGAGCGAGTTCTCGAAGGAGTTCTCTTTTGAGAGTGGCTTCAACAAGCCTTTCCCAATTGTCGTACACCCTCGACATGTATAAAATATAAATGACCTCAATTCATTCCACTTGAAATACATACTATACAGTTCCAAAGCAAAAGGAATCGGACTAATATTTTATTATTTTTGGCTTAGTAGAAGAGAATACTTGTTTTCTGTGTGAAAGAAGACTTGACTTGAGGGAAGAAATGTAGTTGAAGTTTCTTCACATCTTCTTTTCAGTTTTATTTCGTGGAAGGAAGCCGCTCCGAAGACCCCTGATTTTCAGAAATTTGAATTTGCACTTTTGGTCCATCAATTTTTGGTAATTATAATTTGATCCCAAATATTTGAAAACCCAGAATTGCAATTCAGTTCAGAACTTTTATAAAATTTAAAATTTTCAATTCAGCCTCATATTTTAGAAATCCAAATTTACACTTTTGGTCACTTAATTTTTAAAAATTGCAATTTGACACCAAATCTTTGAAATACCCAGAAAATCAATTTAGTCCATAACTTTTGGAAAATTATAATTTTCAATTTGGCCCATGATTTTCAGAAATCTAAATTTTCACTTTTGGTCCCTTCATTTTTAGAAATTGCAATTTGACCCCATATTTTCAAAAATCCACACTTGCACTTTGGTCCCTTAATTTTTAGAAATTGCTATTTGACCCCATATTTTTTAAAAATCCAGAGTTCCAATTCTGTCCAGAATTTTTAGAAAATCGAGATTTTCAATTCGGCCCTATATTTTCTGAAATCTGAATTTACACTTTTGGTCCCTCAATTTTCAAAAATTATAATTTTACCCCAAATCGATTTATGCGATTTTATTCCTATATCAACAACAAACAACGAGCAAGAATTAAAACATAGAACAAATTATAAGGTATAATTGGGAATTTCAAGTACCACAAATGATATATATCAAACAATGGATTTCAAATTAATGGATTTGAAATTCTTTGTAAATTTTATTATCCAAACAAGAGATTTCAAATGAATAGATTTCATATCCATTCATTTGAATACCTCTTCATTTCAAATCCTCCCATCCAAATGGACCCCTAAGTAATTTTTCGAAAATGTATTTTAGGTAATTTTTCGAAAATGTTTCAAAAACATTAAGGAAAAACTATAAAAGTATTACTAAAGAAAAATAAGAGAGTAAAGGGGGAACAAATAGATTCGGAATTACCACTTGTTTTCGTTTAATTTGATTCAAAAATGGAAATTTTTCGATATTTCGACGTAAATGATAGAAACATTGATCCATGATGCTGACACTTTAACGCTACTGCTGAATTTTGTAAATTAGGGTAAAATTAATTAAAAATTAAATAGATTAAAGATTTATCTACAATTTATTTATTATTAAAATTATTTTATAGAAAATACGATGACTCTAAATTATTTTAATCAAATATAAAAGGATGATTGATTTAGCCACGAGATCTTGAAAAATTAGTTCTATAAGGGGCCGTTTGGTAGGACCTAATAGGGGGTATTAGGTCATATTATATGAGTTAATATGGGCTAATACATCGTTTGGTGGCATTGCTCTAATACCGGGTCAAATGGATTAAATCCTTACGACCCGGTATTAAGACTAGACTATAATCCACCCACTCATGGGTGGATTAGTTAATCCGGGTGAATATGTATAAGGTAAAATATCACTAATAACATAAAATTTGCATATTTTCCTTTTAACATATCATAAATTATTCTCAAATCTCTAAAATGGAAACACATTATACATAAATAAATCACAAATTAAAATTTATATCAATTCACAATTAACATGGAAGCACTCAATCAAGTCTACAAAACATATTTTTAATATGACCTTCAATCCGGCTCCAATCTAATCTACCTTAATCCTATATACCCTACCAAATGGCCCCTAATAAGATCATAAAAAGGTATGTAGTTCATCATTCAACATCTTTGAATTTCTTATTCAACCAATATAAAAGTATTAAATAAAGTATTAAAATATTTTTCATTACAACAAATACAAGCATGAATATTATACAACTTCTGAGATTTTAAGGACCAGAAATCAAGAGATTTGAATTTTGTCTCTCTTCAACGGACAAAATTCAAAGAATGACTATAAATAGCTGAAGAGACAACAAAGAAATATATACAACTTCTGAGAGATCGAATTCGAAGCAAAATTTTCTAAGTCTCAAAAGCTCAAGAACCGCTCACTCGTCTGCTGAAAGTCATTTGTTGACAGAAGCCGTTGAAATTCAAGAAAACATTTTCTGAGTGAATCTGTGAGAGAAAAGAGTTGTGAGGAGTTCTTATCCATCTTTGTGAGTGATAAGTCTCTGTAGAATAGGTCTTCTTTGTGATTTCCTATTGCGCACTTGTGGCCTTTTCATTTGTTGATTGGCGCAAGCAGAGTATATTGTAAATTGTGTGTTTATAGTATAACCCAAGATCTAAGTGACTTGGAAGAGTGGATTAAAGGATTTAAATCCATATAACCACTATAAAAATTCTGGTGTTTATTTTGCATAAGTTTTTCTGCATATTTTCAGATTTGCATATATCTCACCATTAAACTGTTTGAAAGTTAAATTAAAGGAGTTTACAAAACTGGGGAAATAATTTTCAAACTGCTAAGTTTACTTGTGAAAAGCACTTTGAAAATTCGCTGCAAGTACTCTAGTATTAAAACTGACTTTTAACAAAAATCAGCTAAGTGATTATCAGATTAGTGGTCTACTGTGTTGTTCAAAGATTTGTTCGCGATCAGCTTACTTAGCTTACTGCTCTATAACAGCTTAGTCTGTTGACAGCTAAGCAAAAAGTTTTAAAGTTAAAATTTGGATAAAAAGTTTCAGAGGTCTATTCACCCCCCCTCTAGGACCAACAAGTGGTATCAGAGCCGGTGGTTCATTAGAATCAGCTGCCTGATCAACGAGCTTGATCCGAGTGTTTTTCAAAGGTTTTCAAACTTTTTCAAAAGAGCATATGTTTTAAAAATTAAAATTTTTGAAAAATGGATTGTATCAGCCATGTTCCCCACATAGCTGGTATGAGCTTTGATGACAGGAAGATCAGGATGGAGATCTTCTTAGCCGCATATAATGATAACATGTACACATGTATCATCAAAGGTCCATTCAAATTCACCAAGACCATCAAAGTTGATGAAGTCGACATAACGGTGGAAAAGGATTTACATGAGATGACAGCCGAAGAAATAAAGCTGTTCAACCTGGACAATGATAGATTTGACAAAGTCAAGCTCTGCAAGACTGCCAAAGAAATGTGGGATAAGGTCCGTGATATGAGTGAAGGAAACGACGCTATCAATGAGCATCAGCTGAGTGTTGCTCTGGAAAAGCTGGACAACTTCAAGATGAAGTCTGCGGAAACCATTGATCAGATGGATACAAGGTTTACAAGGACGCTGAATGAAGTTTTAAAGCTTGGAAAAACCTTCA
Source organism: Penstemon eatonii (assembly GCA_038501285.1). NCBI lineage: Eukaryota > Viridiplantae > Streptophyta > Magnoliopsida > Lamiales > Plantaginaceae > Penstemon > Penstemon eatonii. The sequence goes on along the minus strand of CM076710.1, from coordinate 13,306,899 downwards.
CTGATAAGGAGATAACCGTCAGAGTGCTGAAGGCTCTACCTCCGAAGTTCAACATGAAGGTGACAGCCATGGAAGAGTCAAGAGACTTGGGAAAGATCTCACTCACCGAGCTGTTCTCAGTACTCAAGGCGTACGAGTATAAACTGCCAAGAATGGGTGTTGAAGAAACCTCTATTTCAAGTCCCACAGCTGCCCTGGTTGCTGCTGAAAATCCTAGAAGGCCAGCGTATAAAAGCAAAGATGTGGACTCATCTGATGTAGCCACAATACTCAACAAAAAGGAGTACACTGCTGGAGACGTTGCATTGCTGATGAACAACTTCAAGAAGTTCTACAAACGAAAAATGAAGAACAAATACAACAATGCTTCTACTTATAACCCTACTTCTTCTTCTCAAGATAAATATTCTTATAAATCTAAAATGATGTGCTATAACTGCAGGAAATTGGGTCATTTCATCAGAGACTGCCCATATCTTAAAGCTGAAAAGTACACAGAAGAAGAAAAGAGAATCAGAAAGGAAAGAAAGCATTAGAAAGGCAAGGTGCTGCTAGCAGAAGCGGAAAAGCTAGCTGCTATCTACTAATCAGATTCAGATTCGGACACTTCTAATGAAGAGTCGTCTGATGAAGAGAGACCTACTTTTCTCTGCCTGATGGCTAAGGAATCTGATGGCTCTGAGGATGATGAGGTAACTCCTCTTGATAATGAATTATTTAATTCATTTGAACAAATGATGCTTAACAATACAAGTATTGCTGAAGCATTTACAAAGCTTAAGGAAGAGATGATATTGCTAAGAGAGCAAAACAGCTCACTGAAACTCAAGGCTGAAAAGCCAAAAGAATCAGATGAATATAAACAGCTCGAGCAAGAAAATGAATCTCTGAAAGCTGAATGTGAAGTCCTTAAAGGAAAAATCATGGAACTTGAGAAAACAATTGAGTCTCATGAAAAGTCATCTTTTGCATCCACTCACATGTCTAGTAAACAGAAGACACCTTTAGTGTTGGGATTCGGTAAGATAAACAGCCCTAGGCACAGCGGAATATAAAAAATTTTAGGACCTCTTACGGAATCTTGCCAGGATACTCTCTAGTTGTATATATATGAATATAAATAAAAACGATAGTATAAGTTTACACGTTATACCTATCTCCTTGCAAATCCTTTGGGTAGTAAAACGAACTCTGATTTCTCCTCCAGCAAGTATCGATCCAAGCTCTGCAGCAGCGCCCCACGTGTTGCGCCTCTACGGGTTGATACACCACAATTACACGAAAATAATAAATCTTGATCAGCTAGAACACAAGATATATTATGATCTAGGATTTAGGAACGATCTTGGAACAAAGTCGAAAACGAAAATTCTTCCAAAGGAAGAACAGGGTTCGGTCGACTTTATGCTTGGGAGAGGGAGAGAAAATTTTGCTCTTGCTCAAATTTTTGCTTGTTGAGTTGTGTGAAAAATAACTACAAGAAGGCTACTTATAGTTATCTCCCTAACCTAGTCCTAATAGGACTAGGTTTCCTCTCTCCTACATGGGACATGGCCCTCTTTAATTAGAAGACCAAGTCTTCTAATTAATTCATGGCCCAGTTAATTAATTTGACCAGGCTTTATTTAATCTTCCAGTTAAATAGCCCAATTAATTAACTTAATCTCCCATTTAATTAAATCAGACTCTAAGTCCATTTAATTAAAATCCCTTTTAATTAATTAAATCCAACTTAATTAATTAATCCACAAATTAAATTCCAATTTAATTTATGATCCTGATCCAATTCCAATTGGATCCCATTTTGTTCCAATTGGGTCGACCCAGTCGACCCACCCATCATAATCGACCTAGTCGATTATTCACCCAGTCGACCCAGTCGACTCGGTCGTTCTCATTTCCTCGCTTTCGCTTCATGTGTATTGTGTATGCCCCCGTAGGTTCACCACATAATTGGCCGTGGGTTATAATTAAATATTATTTAATTATTCGAGTAAGACTTACTCTAAATCAATCGAACACTCTGTCGATTGATCATTCCAAAATTAGCACCCCTGCCAATTTGGGAATTCTCCCACACTCCACGGTCGATGTCCAGCCACAAGCCCATGGAGCCCAATCACTGGTGAATTAATTCAGTGAACCTTTTATCATTTACAATTTCCATATACGACATAATCTCTCCATCAACCAATCTCCCAGTCGAGACTCAAGGGTATGGTCTTTTCATCGGTTTCCCTTTTCTTTTGTCTTGACCTTATGCATTCTGGTCTCGAAATAATTCTCTTTGACTTAACCTTTATGAGCTACTTACATAAAGCCGTCAGATACCTCGGCCGAGGATTTTACCAGAATTAATTTCTCACAGAAATCCATAGGAGAATTTCCCAACCTATCAAGTCGGGTCAATGGATCCTTTGTTGATGACATGAATCTGCATACGAGTTCCTCTATACCCAATATGAGTCCACAAAGACTTTCTGGCGATCTCCAGTCAGTCGGGACTCATATCAAAGCATAGACGTTCTCGCACCAGATAAACCCTATCATCTCAAGTAGTTAGGGATCGTTCCTCGTATACTATTGTAAATTGGAATAACTTCATCCCCGATATGCGACTACCGCTTCCATGGTGAGTTATTTCCTAGTTGGGGGTATTCAGTGCGCTTGCCATCCCAGCAAACCACCCACTTATGTGTATCGACTATCCCAGTCACGCTCGTGGACCCCAGCGTTTTCCAGTTCATCGGAGTATACACAACAGTGAGAGTCTAACCGAATCCAACGATGTCCTATCTCGATTGGATTCTACGACTCTTGAATATGTTCTAGATCACGGCCTTGGAGATCAGTCCACGGGTTGTCCCATAGCCCTGTGATCTAAGGACTTCTATCCTTATGCGTAGATAATTATTACATAAGATAAAGATGACCATATAATAATAAAATGCATTTATTAATCCAATTGAATGGTCCTTTAAATTAAATGCAGCCAAATAGTTGGCTTGCAGGACACTATTCTATCAATCTCCCACTTGTACTAAAACCAACTTTTCATACTTCTGATTCCCATCTTAGACAGATGTTTTCGGATGCCTTTGAAGCAATGGCTTAGACAGCGGGTCCGTCGTATTATCCCTTGAGGTGACACGTTCCATCTTTATGTCTCCTCTACCAATGATATAAATATCAAATGATATCGTCTTAGTTTGTGCTTGGATTCTGATGAGATCTCGCCTCCTTCGCTTGCGAGATAGCTCCATTATTATCACAGAAGACAGTAATGGCTCGACAATGCTAGGTATCACATCCAATTCCTGAATGAAGTTTTTCATCCAAACACCTTCCTTTGCTGCTTCACTCGCGGCAATGTATTCTGTCTCGGTGGTTGAATATGCGGTAGTGTTTTGCTTGGAGCTTTTCCAGCTTACCGCACCACTATTGAGGCAGAACACGTATCCAGATGTCGACTTGAAGTCGTCTACATCACATTGGAAGCTAGAATCAGTATAGCCTTCCAATTTCAATTCTCCTCCACCGTATACCAAGAACAATTCCTTAGTCCTTCTCAGGTACTTCAGAATTGCCTTTACGGCTATCCAGTGCTGCTCACCTGGATCAGACTGGTAGCAACTTGTAACGCTTAAAGCGTATGCTACGTCTGGTCTCGTACATAACATACCATTCATTATGCTTCCTATTGCGGATGCATATGGTACTCGAGACATATTGCTTCTCTCTTTAGGCGTCTTTGGGGCCATAGACTTAGAGAGTGCAATTCCATGTCTCATTGGAAGCAATCCTCTCTTGGATTCTTCCATATTAAATATTTTCAAGATTTTATCTATGTACTGCAATTTGAAGAGGCCCAGCAGTCCTTTTGATCTATTTCGTTAGATCCTTATACCTAGTACAAAGGATGTTTCTCCCAAATCCTTCATTGAGAATTGTGTAGATAACCATGCTTTAGTTTCGGACAACACTTTCACAGTATTTCCAATGAGAAGAATGTCATCAACGTAAAGCACCAAAAATTCAACTGTACTCCCACTGACCTTCTTGTACACGCAAGGTTCGAACATGTTTTTGATGAATCCAAAAGTTTGGATTGTCTCATCGAAACGAATGTTCCAACTTCGGGAAGCTTGCTTCAGTCCATAAATGGACCTCTGGAGTTTGCACACCTTGTGTTCATCTCCTTTGGATGTATATCCTTTTGGTTGCTCCATGTAGATCTCCTTGTCAATGTCCCCATTGAGAAAGGCAGTCTTTACATCCATCTGCCATATCTCGTAGTTATACCACGCAGCTATGGTCAGCAAGATTCGAATGGATTTAGGCATTGCGACGGGCGAGAAGGTCTCCTCAAAGTCAATTCCAGGTCTTTGAGTATATCCTTTTGCCACTAATCGCGCCTTGTCGGTTATTACCTCTCCGTTCACTCCAAGCTTTCGCTTATAGATCCACTTGCAACCCACGGGAGACACTCCCACTGGTGGATCTACAAAGGCCCAGACCTTGTTTGAGTGCATGGAGTCCAATTTGAATTCCATGGCTTCACGCCACTTTCCCGAGTCTATGCCTAGCATAGCCTCTTCGTAAGTCCTTGGGTCGGTTAGAGACTGTCTAGTCTCACGCAGCAGACCGTAGTACCTCTCGGGTTCTCTACGTTGTCTTTCTGACTTACGAAGTACCGGTGTACTTTCTGGTGCACTTTCATGCTCATGTTCTCCCACTGCCTGTGGTGATGGGTCAGCTTGATCGACCTCGTTGGTCCTTTCAGCTTCAGTGACCTCATCTAGTTCTACGTTGTGTTCCTTCTTGCCTAGCAAGAAATCCTTATCCAAGAAGTGTGCGTTCCTTGAGACAAACGTAGTTTATCTTGTAGGATCGTAGAACTTGTATCCTATAGAGTTTTCTGGATACCCCACGAATTGCATAAGATGGATTTTACGTCCAACTTATCTCCCACCAGCTTATTCACATAAGCGGGAGACCCCATATGCGCATGAATGCATATGAAGGTACAATACCAAAACTCATATCACGTGATATGTTTTGGATCTGGCTTCAGAGATACTTAGCTCAGTATCTTCGATTTTCTCGATCAAGTTTCATTTGTTTGAATAAGGAATTTCATGTAAGATTTCTTAATGGACATTTACATGTCCAAAATGCTCGACAACAGACAGCGTTTCGAGCGGATCTTACATTTTGAGAATCTAATTCTCTATTTAAATAATCAATGGCGTACTGCCAATGCATGTTCGATTTTAAATTGATCCAAATCTCTTACATGCTTTCATTGATTAGGCTCTCTTCTTTTATTCCAAAAGTAATTTGGAATTGTACATCACAACGTACTTTTACCCACGAGGGTACTAGAGACGCCTCATCTCCCACTAATTCTTTAGTGTTTCTACACACTTTTAAATGGATTAAATCCATTTCAGTTGTTTATCCCTCTTGGTTGCCTAGCAACCAACTACTAAATCTAATTTCCATTAAGCAAGATTCGAAACTCGGTTACTATGTACAGCATCCCAGTCAAGCTCGACCCAGTCGAGCTCAGTCTTTGAATCTTCTAATTCGGAAATATGTTTTAGTATTCGTGTATCGCCTTTCGGTTTTTACAACGACTCAAGTGTGTGAAATCTTGATTATTTATATTTTATTGAATATGCATAATATATTTAGTCGATATATGAGTATCCATACTCATTTGCTTATGTACACCTTTTGCGTATAAATCTTATAGCGCAATCAGTTCCAACCATTATGGAACTATCACATCCCTTAAGACAAGGGATGGTATAAGCAAATTCTAATGATCTAAATAATTCATGGCTTTAGATGCATTGAATGCATCAATGAGTGCTTCATCGGGCATCCAACACCCTTATGCATTACTTTAACCATAAGGTTAAGTTCAATAAAATTTAATCATCCCTTATGGGATGAATAGGTTCAATTCCCTCTTTCCCTTGATCTCAATCCATGGAAGAACCATTTTGATTGACTTTACAACTTATCATCCTTACAGAAAAACCTCTAAGGTTATTTCCCTTCAGAGAGGATTCATTCCTCTTCTTCCATCTCTCGAGCCTTTTGAGGCCTTTTCACAAGATGTTACTTCCCATTCATGGGAGACTTCATGTTTGCCTTCAAGAAAATTTGGGCTTGAGAACCATCCTCAACCCTCTGGTGAAACTTATGACCTTTCTTATTCGAAGAGTAACTTCGAAAAAGGCAGCTTGGTGAAACCTATCACCGTTCCAGTCGAAGTGTAACTTCGAAAGGAAAAACAATGAAATCTTTGTAAGGAGATTAGTCCTTGCTTGGACTCGAGAATAATTTCTCAAGTTTCGAAGTCATTCAAAAATTCATTTGGGTTCAGTCAATTTATTTGATTCAAGTATGATGGTAAATATTCATGGATACATAACTTATGATAAACTATCATAAACATGACGATAAATACGCGACAGATTAATATCAATGCATAATTTACAAACATGGTTTTCATTTGTAAATTACTCCCACTATTTTTGTCGAATACTTATGCCCCCACATAAGGTTCGGGAAATAAAAATTTCCTAATGGGCTCAAGGCCCAAATGCAATCGCTCAGTACCCACGACTCGTTGGCCATACCAATCGATCCACTTGGTGGGCGATCACGTCGCCGGTTAACCATCCCAGCTAACCCTTGAGTTCATTTAGCCTCGGTTTTCGTTATGGACCCACGACTCGTGAGACATCCATACTTACTCGCGTTAAATCATGTCCAATACTCGTGAAGAGAAATAGTTCAATCCTAGACGCCCCACGACTCGTGAGACAGCGCCTAGAACCTTGCTATCCCCTCCCTTGGCACTAAACTGTGCATCGAGGCAATAGACATATCATCTTCCTATAGCTCGACCCACGACTCGTGAGACATCGAGATATATTTGTACAATATGCCTAAGACCTAGTAATTGGATAGGCTCGGACCATAGACACCATTCATATGCGCCCGTTAATCGATTTAATATTCTAATTGAGTTTTTAAGTCCAATTGGAGGTTTTGAGTTTTCTTCGTGCGATGTCTCATCAGATTATGCTTTATCTTGTTTACGTGATCTATTCTAAGCATGCAAGACATACATCAAAGAATAATAGTAAACATATATCACCTAGCATTGCACATATGATTGGTCGATTGCCCATCCTATGCGATCCATCACGAGCCACATGATGGACCAATTGGTCAGTCTAGGGTGGAAATTAAATGTCCTAACTATTACAATTTTCAAACCCATACATCATGGGCCTTCTTGTAATATCCACCTTGATTGGGCCTCCATGTAATGAATTGGGCCTCCATGTCCTCCAAGGTAATGGGCCTCTATGTGGATCTCCAAGTCTTCATGAGGTCTTCTTGGCTCCAAGCCCAATCTAAGCCTAGCTTACATATTTAAATGGTCCTATTCTATTACATTTATTTTGCGCAAACAAGGGCACCAATCAGGCCCATTTAATTACAACCCATGAAATAAATAAACCAAAACTACACAGGGCTTAAGGGCAAAATCGACCAATCCACATATTCACTCAAGAACATGCATAAATTCACATAAGGGCATAAATGTAAATTTACCGGCTCCTTTAATTTTAATTCATAAAAATTATCCAAGTTAATTTAATTTTGAATCATCAATACTCTAAGATTAATTAACTCTTACTTGAGTTCTAAGTAATCTACAACTCTTATCTTGACAAAGTTGGTTAATTAAGATAGTTACAAATCTTCCAAGATTACTATCTTATCCAAAACTCTAAGTTTCCCAATTTTACAAATCTCCAAGATTCTCAAGATAATACTATTTTGAAAAGATTAGTTAACTAAGGTAGTGTCCAAATCCACCAAGATTTATACCTTATCCAAAACTCCAAGTTTCCTAATTTAATAAGATCTCTAAGATCTTTGATCTTGGTAACTTACTAGAAGAGATTAATTTTAATTAAATCTCTTATCACAATTGAAACTCTAAGTTTCCTTGTTTAATAAGATCTCTAAGATCTTTAATCTTGGTAATTAACTAAAAGACATTAATTTTAATTAAATGCCTTATATTAAATGAAAACTCTAAGTTTCCTTGTTTAATTAGATCTCTAAGATCAATCCAAGATTTACCAAGATTCCAAAACAACCAAATCTCCAAGATTTTGTTCAAGATTATCCAAAATTCTGCCACGAAAATTTTAAACCACCATGTCATGGCCGTAAATCGTTGGCTTCATATTGACAAGAATCCAACATTTTGCAATCAACAAAATTCAATTGCAATTTAATACCTAAAGTGGCTTCAAATCTTACGTAACACAAAGTAAGCATATATACCAAATTAAAACCACATGCCTACAAAGACACACTTGGTCACGCATGATCACGTTAACAAAGCAAAAAAAAAAAATTGGCCGAGCACTAAATAAATTCTCACCAAGAGAATAAAGTGTCGATACAATAATTTGTTTTTTCTTTTGTTTTGTTTTAATTTGTGTTTGATTCCTTAATTAATTAAAATCAACAGTTTTAATTAATTCAATAAAAATTAACACGATAAAATTTTAGAATTAAAATTTTACATTAACTCTAAGTTAACAGATCTACGTTCTAAAACATATACAGTTAAAGAACTAGCCACACATAAATCAAACATATGATTTATAAAAACACAGAATTTGCAAATTCATATATATACAAAGCCTAGAGTTGGCTCTGATACCACTGTTGGGATTCGGTAAGATAAACAGCCCTAGGCACAGCGGAATATAAAAAATTTTAGGACCTCTTACGGAATCTTGCCAGGATACTCTCTAGTTGTATATATATGAATATAAATAAAAACGATAGTATAAGTTTACACGTTATACCTATCTCCTTGCAAATCCTTTGGGTAGTAAAACGAACTCTGATTTCTCCTCCAGCAAGTATCGATCCAAGCTCTGCAGCAGCGCCCCACGTGTTGCGCCTCTACGGGTTGATACACCACAATTACACGAAAATAATAAATCTTGATCAGCTAGAACACAAGATATATTATGATCTAGGATTTAGGAACGATCTTGGAACAAAGTCGAAAACGAAAATTCTTCCAAAGGAAGAACAGGGTTCGGTCGACTTTATGCTTGGGAGAGGGAGAGAAAATTTTGCTCTTGCTCAAATTTTTGCTTGTTGAGTTGTGTGAAAAATAACTACAAGAAGGCTACTTATAGTTATCTCCCTAACCTAGTCCTAATAGGACTAGGTTTCCTCTCTCCTACATGGGACATGGCCCTCTTTAATTAGAAGACCAAGTCTTCTAATTAATTCATGGCCCAGTTATTTAATTTGACCAGGCTTTATTTAATCTTCCAGTTAAATAGCCCAATTAATTAACTTAATCTCCCATTTAATTAAATCAGACTCTAAGTCCATTTAATTAAAATCCCTTTTAATTAATTAAATCCAACTTAATTAATTAATCCACAAATTAAATTCCAATTTAATTTATGATCCTGATCCAATTCCAATTGGATCCCATTTTGTTCCAATTGGGTCGACCCAGTCGACCCACCCATCATAATCGACCTAGTCGATTATTCACCCAGTCGACCCAGTCGACTCGGTCGTTCTCATTTCCTCGCTTTCGCTTCATGTGTATTGTGTATGCCCCCGTAGGTTCACCACATAATTGGCCGTGGGTTATAATTAAATATTATTTAATTATTCGAGTAAGACTTACTCTAAATCAATCGAACACTCTGTCGATTGATCATTCCAAAATTAGCACCCCTGCCAATTTGGGAATTCTCCCACACTCCACGGTCGATGTCCAGCCACAAGCCCATGGAGCCCAATCACTGGTGAATTAATTCAGTGAACCTTTTATCATTTACAATTTCCATATACGACATAATCTCTCCATCAACCAATCTCCCAGTCGAGACTCAAGGGTATGGTCTTTTCATCGGTTTCCCTTTTCTTTTGTCTTGACCTTATGCATTCTGGTCTCGAAATAATTCTCTTTGACTTAACCTTTATGAGCTACTTACATAAAGTCGTCAGATACCTCAGCCGAGGATTTTACCAGAATTAATTTCTCACAGAAATCCATAGGAGAATTTCCCAACCTATCAAGTCGGGTCAATGGATCATTTGTTGATGACATGAATCTGCATACGAGTTCCTCTATACCCAATATGAGTCCACAAAGACTTTCTGGCGATCTCCAGTCAGTCGGGACTCATATCAAAGCATAGACGTTCTCGCACCAGATAAACCCTATCATCTCAAGTAGTTAGGGATCGTTCCTCGTATACTATTGTAAATTGGAATAACTTCATCCCCGATATGCGACTACCGCTTCCATGGTGAGTTATTTCCTAGTTGGGGGTATTCAGTGCGCTTGCCATCCCAGCAAACCACCCACTTATGTGTATCGACTATCCCAGTCACGCTCGTGGACCCCAGCGTTTTCCAGTTCATCGGAGTATACACAACAGTGAGAGTCTAACCGAATCCAACGATGTCCTATCTCGATTGGATTCTACGACTCTTGAATATGTTCTAGATCACGGCCTTGGAGATCAGTCCACGGGTTGTCCCATAGCCCTGTGATCTAAGGACTTCTATCCTTATGCGTAGATAATTATTACATAAGATAAAGATGACCATATAATAATAAAATGCATTTATTAATCCAATTGAATGGTCCTTTAAATTAAATGCAGCCAAATAGTTGGCTTGCAGGACACTATTCTATCATTTAGATCAGGATAAGTTAGAACTAAATCATACTGAAAATTTTATATCATCTGACAATAGTAAGGTCATTTTTTTATGTTCAGACTACTAACCTGCTTCACCTGAGAAAGTGTTAAAGGAGACGAAAACTCCTTAGGCTAAAAAGAGCAAAGAGCCTAATGTAGGAAAACAGACTGGTAAGTCTAAACAGAAGAGTTCTAGGAAGTCTTCTGATAAGGCTAAAACCAATCAGACTAGTGATAAAACTAAGTCGTCTGTTAATGAGCAAGTATCTAGTAAACCAAAGAAGCATAAAAACAAGAAAACTCAAAATGCTTGGTATGGAAATGAGTCATATTATGTGCAACTTGCTGCATATCCTCCTATGTATCATGCACCTCAATTTCCAACTTACTATGCACCATATCCTGCTCATCCAATGCATGCATATCCTGCTTATCATGCATCTTATTCTGCTTATGAACATTATCCTTATCATGCTGATCATCAACAACATGGCAAATCTGATGAACGTGATAAAGGCAAAGCTGTTCATGCTCCTGTTGAAACTCAAAAGCCTAAGAAGCCTAAGACATCAACATCTTGGGTTGTGTCAAAGGTGGAACTAATGCTTCAGGACCCTCTCAATAAGGGTACCTAAAACAATTTTATTTTGTTTTGTAGGTTAGGATTAGGAGTAGGAGTAAAGTAGAAAAGACCTGGTACTTGGACAGTGGTTGTTCAAGACACATGTGTGGAAACATACATGAGCTGACTGATGCTGTTGCTGTGGATGGTCCAAATATGACGTTTGGAGACAGCAAGGAAGGCAAGATTGTAGCAAGTGGAAAGCTGATCAAAGGCAACATTGAGATATCTGACGTCTCTTATGTTAAAGGCCTCAAATACAATTTGCTGAGCATAAGTCAATTTTGTGACAAAGGATATTCAGTCATCTTCTCAACAGATAAGTGCTACGTTGAACAGATTGGTACAAAGAAGGTTATTTTATCTGGAAGACGACAAAGGAATGTCTACACAGTGGACTGAAATTCTGTTGACAAGAATTCAAGTGTTTGTTTGGTGGCATCAACACCAAGTGAAACCAGTTGGCTGTGGCACAAAAGAATGAATCATGTAAATTTCAAGACCATCAACAGACTTATCAAGAATGATCTGGTAGAAAGAATTCCAAAGACAGTCATGAACAAAGATAAGCTTTGTGATGCATGTCAGAAGGGTAAACAAATCAAGTCATCATTCAAAAGCAAGAAGCATCAATCTTTTGGAAGAATATTGGAGCTGCTACATATGGACTTATTTGGACCCATTGATCCAGTCAGCAATGGTGGAAAGAAATACTGCCTAGCTGTTGTGGATGATTATTCAAGATACACTTGGGTGATTTTCATGAAGAAGAAAAGTGAGACCAAGGAGCATCTTACAAATCTGATGGAGCAGATCCAGAACAAGAAGGGTATGAAAATACTAAAGATCAGATCAGATAGAGGGACATAATTTACAAACTCTACTGTTGAAGAGTATTGTAATGCCAGAGAAATCAGCCATGAGTACTTTGCTGCCAGAACCGCTCAACACAACGGAGTTGCTGAAAGGAGAAACAGAACTCTGAAAGAAGCTACCAGAACAATGATAGCTGAAGCTAAGCTGCCTCAAAGATTTTGGGCAGAAGCAACAAATACAACATGCTTTACCCAAAACAGATGCATGATCAACAAGCACCAAAACAAGACTCCATATGAAGTTTGGAACAACAGGAAGACAAACATTCATTACTTTAAGATTTTTGGTTGTAAATGCTTTGTTTTAAATAATGGGAAAAATCACCTTACTGCTTTTGCAGAAAAGGCTGATGAAGCAGTATTTGTAGGATACTCTACTGTTAGTAAAGCTTATAGAGTCTTTAACAAAAGAACTTACTTGTAGAAGAATCCATTCATGTAGTATTTGATGAACCTAGTCAATCTTCCGAAAAGAATCAAAATACTGATCAGAATCTGTCTACTGATTTTCAGAAATTGAGTGTTGAAAAGAATGAAGAATATGTTCCCATCATACTACCTGATCTCAACTCAGCTGCTAACTCAAGTGCTGTTCAAAATCACAATGCTGATTGTCTGACAGAGGAGTTGCAAACAGCTGACAGACCAGAGAATGTTCAATAGACAAGTACTGTTCAACAGACTACTACTGGAACTCCAACAGTAGTGTTGCAAGATAACAACAGAGGACAACATTATGATTTGCAACCTGATCTTAGATGGCTCAAAAATCACCCACCAGAGCTGGTGATTGGTGATCCTTTGGATAGAGTAAAGACAATGAGAGCTGCTGCAAGTGAAGCAATGTTTCTCAACTTCCTATCTCAAAGGCCAAACATATTGAAGAAGCTCTAAATGTTTCAAACTGGATAGAAGCTATGCAAGAAGAGCTAAATCAATTTGAAAGGAATGAAGTGTGGTACTTAGTTCCTAGACCAAGTCATCAAAGAGTTATTGGCACTAAATGGGTATTCAGGAATAAAATGAATGAAGATGGTGTTGTCACCAGAAATAAAGCAAGATTAGTTGCCAAGGGCTATTGCCAAGAAGAAGGTATTGACTCTTTCTTGCCTATGCTGCTCATAAGAATTTCACAGTCTATCAGATGGATGTGAAATCAGCTTTTCTCAATGGAGAATTGCAAGAAGAAGTTTATGTTGAACAACCACCTGGATTTGAAGCCTATCAAGAAGAAGACAAGGTGTATCGTCTGAAGAAAGCCCTCTATGGGCTGAAACAGGCTCCAAGAGCATGGTATGATACACTATCTGATTTTCTTTTAATTAAAGGATTTCGTAAAGGTAAGGTAGACAAGACCTTGTTCACAATTGAATGGGAAGAACATATATTGCTTGTGCAAATATATGTGGACGACATTATTTTTTGTTAAACAAATCAACAGATGTGTGATAAGTTCTCAAAGCTGATGCATAACAAGTTTGAAATGAGCATGATGGGAGAACTTAAATATTTTCTTGGCTTGCAAGTAAGACAGTTGCCTGATGGAATATTCATCAGCCAAGCAAAATACACAAAGGATCTGTTCAAGAAATTTGGTATGTAAACTAGCTCTACTGCTAATATTCCAATGTCTACTAGTCTTCGTTTAGATAAAGATGAAGATGGGAAATCAGTGGACATAACCAAGTACAGAGGAATTATTGGGTCACTGTTATACTTAACATCTAGCAGACCTGATATTATGTACTCTGTTGGGGTTTGTGCGAGGTATCAATCAAATCCTAAGGAATCTCATCTCCTAGGGAATCTGGATTTGAACTCATTGGATATTCAGATTCTGACCTTGCTGGTGATAGAAATAGTGTCCTGCAAGCCAGCTGTATGGCTAGCATTAATTGTAATTAATGAGGAACTATTCAATTTAGATTAATAAATGCACTTTTATTAAATGGTCAACTTTATCTTATGTAATATTTGTCTACGCATAAGGATAGAAGTCCTTAGATCACAGGGCTATGGGACAACCCGTGGACTGATCTCTAAGGCCGTGATCTAGAATATATTCAAGAGTCGTAGAATCCAATCGAGATAGGACATCGTTGGATTCGGTTAGACTCTCACTATTGTGTATACTCCGATGAACTGGAGGACGCTGGGGTCCACGAGCGTGACTAGGATAGTCGATACACATAAGTGGGTGGCTTGCTGGGATGGCAAGCGCACTGAATACCCCAATTAGGAAATAACTCACCATGGAAGCGGTAGTCGCATATCGGGGTTGAAGTTATTCCAATTTACAATAGTATACGAGGAACGATCCCTAACAACTTGAGATGATAGGGTTTATCTGGTACGAGAACGTCTATGCTTTGATATGAGTTCCGACTGACTGGGGATCGCCAGAAAGTCTTTGTGGATTCATGTTGGGTATAGAGGAACTCGTATGCAGGTTCATATCATCAACAAAGGATCCATTGACCCGACTTGATAGGTTGGGAAATTCTCCTATGGATTTCTGTGAGAAATTAATTCTGATGAAATCCTTGGCCAAGGTAACTGACGACTTTATGTAAATAGCTCATAAAGAATAAGTCAGAGAGAATTTATTTCGAGATCAGAATACATATAGTCGAGACGAAACAAAAGGGAAACCGATGAAAGACCATACCATTAAGTCTCGACTGGGAGATTGATCGATGGAGAGATTATGTCGTATATGGAAATTGTAAATGATAAAAGGTTCACTGAATTAATTCACCAGTGATTGGGCTCCATGGGCTTGTGACTGGACATCGACCGTGGAGTGTGGGAGAATTCCCAAATTAGCAGGGGTGCTAATTTTGGAATGATTGATCGACAGAGTGTTCGATTAATTTAGAGTATTGATTGCTCGAGTAATTAAATAATATTTAATTACAACCCGCGGCCAATTATGTGGTGAACCTACGGGGGCATACACAATACACATGAAGCGAAAGCGAGGAAACAAGAACGAACCAGTCGACTGGGTCGACTGGGTCGACCCATGTGGAACGAAATTGGATCCAATTGGAATTGGATCAAGATTATAAATTAAATTGGAATTTAATTTATGAGTAAATTAATTAATTAGGATTTAATTAATTAATGGAATAATTAATTAATTGGACTTGAAGTTTAATTAATTAATTGGGAGATGATTTAATTAATTGGGCTATTTAATTGGGAGATTAAATAAAGTCCTGAAAGATTAATTAAAGTGGGATTAATTAGAAGACTTAGTCTTCTAATTAAAAGGGCCATGGCCCATGTAGGAGAATTAGTATCCTAATCCTAGAAGGATTAGGGTATGGGAGATATCTATAAATAAGAGACTAGGTCTCATATCTCATATACAACTCTACAAGAAAAATTGAAAAGAGCAAAAATTCTCTCTCCCTCTCCCACCAAATCGGCCGAACCCTTCCAGTGTTAGGAAGAATTTTCGTCTTCGATTTTTGTTCCCAAATCGTTCCTAAAACCTAGATATTAATATAGCCTATGTTCTAGTCGATTAGGTATATTAATTTTCGTGATATTGTGGTGTATCAATCCGTAGAGGCGCAACACGTGGGGCGCTACTGCAGAGCTTGGATCGATTTCTGTGGAGGAGAGTTCAGAGTTCGTTTTAGCCAACAAGGATTTGCAAGGAGACAGGTATAAACGAGAAAACTTATACTGTCATTTATTTATATTCATATATATGCAACTAGAGAATATCCTGGCAAAATTCTTTAAGAGGCCCTAGAAATTTTTTTATATTCCGCTGTGCCTAGGGCTGTTTTATCTTGAGAATCCCAACAGTGGTATCAGAGCCAACTCTAGGCTATGTATATATATGAATTTGCGAATTCTGTGTTTATTAAATCATATGTTTGATTTATGTGGCTAGTTCTTTAACTGTGCATGTTATAGGACGTATGTTTAATTAACTTGGAGTTAATGTTTAATTTAGGATTCGAAAATTTTATCATGTTGATGTTATTTTGAATTAGGATTTAATTGACTGGGTTTGTTGAATTAAATCTGTGGGTAATCGAAGAAACAAAAAAAAATTTTTTTTATTAGATCCGACTCGCGGTGGCACGCGGCGGTGCGCGGCAGCGCACCGCGGCTGGGCGGCCACCGCAAGCCGCTGCCAACGGCAGCGTGCTGGCAGCACGCTAGCCGCACACGCTGCGCGCAGCAGCAGCCTTCGGGCTGCTGTTTACGCGCTGCTGTGCGCGGCTGCTCGCTGCCGCACGCAGCCGCGTGCAGTGGCTGCTGCCGCAGGCAGCTCACGCGCCGCCTTGGTGGTCGCGCGTGGACTGTCCTACGTGGCAGTCCGTGATTGGCCTCGTCTGGTTGATTTCTGGTTGGACTCTAATTCTGCCTATTTTGAAAGTCCTGAAAATCTTGGAGAATTTTGGAAGATTAGGAAACTTGGAGTTTTTGGATAAGGTAGTTACTTTGTTAAACTTAAACACTACCTTAATTAACTAATCTAGTCAAAATAGGATTATCTTGAGAATCTTGGAGATTTGGGAATTTTGGGAAACTTAGAGTTTTGGATAAGGTAAGAATCTTAGAGATTTAGATTACCTTAATTAACCAATTTAATCAAGATAAGAATTGTAGATTACTTAGAGCTCAAGTAAGAGCTAATTAATCTTAGAGGTTAATTGTTAATTCAAAATTAATTAACTTGGATGAATTTTTGCGAATTAAAATTAATGAAGCCGGTAAATTTACATTATTGCCCTTATGTGAATTTATGCATGTTCTTGAGTGAATATGTGGATTGGTCGATTTTCCCTTAAGCCCTGTGTTGTTTTTTGGTTTATTTAATTTTGGGTTGTAATTAAATGGGCCTGATTGGTGCCTTGCTTGCGCAAACAAATGTAATAGAATAGGACCATTTAAATTATGTAAGCTAGGCTTAGATTAGGCTTGGAGCCGAGAAGACCTCATGAAGACTTGGAGATCCACATGGAGGCCCATTTACCTTGGAGGACATGGAGGCCCAATTCATTACATGGAGGCCCAATCAAGCTGGATATTACAAGAAGGCCCATGATGTATGGGTTTAAAAATTGTAATAGTTAGGACATTTAATTTTCACCCTAGACTGACCAATTGATTCATCACGTGGCTCGTGATGGATCGCATAGGATGGGCAATCGACCAATCATATCTTGCTAGGGGATGAATGTTTACTTTTTCGCAAATTATTCTTTGATGTATGAGATGCATGCTTAGGATAGAAAACGTAAACAAGATAAGCATAATCTGATGAGACCTCGCACACTTAGAAACCTCCAATTGAACTTAAAATTCAATTAGAATATTAAATCGAATAACGAGCGCATATGAATAGTGTCTATGGTCCGAGCCTATCCAATTACTAGGTCTTAGGCATATTGTACGAATATATCTCGATGTCTCACGAGTCGTGGGTCGAGCTATAGGAAGATAATATGTCTATTGCCTCGATGCACGAGTTTAGTGCCAAGGGAGGGGATAGCAAGGTTTTAGGCGCTGTCTCACGAGTCGTGGGGCGTCTAGGATTGAACTGTTTCTCTTCACGAGTATTGGACGTGATTTAACGCTAGTAAATATGGATGTCTCACGAGTCGTGGGTCCATATCGAAAAACGAGGCTAAATGAACTTAAGGGTTAGCTGCGATGGTTAACCGTTGACATAGTCGACCACCAAGTGGATCAAATAGTATGGCCAACGAGTCGTGGGTACTAAGAGATTGCATTTGGGCCTTAAGCCCGCTAGGATATTTTAAATTCCCGAAACTTATGTGGGGGCATAAGATTTTGATTAAAATAGTGGGAGTAATTTACAAATAAAATCCATGTTTGTGAATTGTGCATTTTAAATTAATCTTTCGCGTATTTATTTCTTCTATCGTCATTTTATAGATATGATGTCAAAAGAGCTTAGAGCACTTAGAGATTTGTCCATCTCATCACTTGAACGTAATATTTTAACTGGACCCAACTTGCATTTCTGGACGCATCATTTGAATGGATTATTTGAAGCTGAAAACATATCTTATGTTTTGTCTGTGCCACCACCCATTACTATTTCACATGACGTTCCTGATGAGCTCCGTAAAAGCATCACCAAGTGGAAACTGGATGATGGCTTAGCTCGTGAATACATGTTGGAATATATGTCACTTGATCTGCGTTTGCAACATGAGCATATGGCATCCGCGAAAGAGGTTCTCTCGAATCTCAAATTCCTTTATGGGATTAGAGATGGTCGTCGCAGATTCGCGATCACGAGGGAACTCTTGCAAGCAAGAAAGAGAAGGGAAACTCCTGTCGGAATCCACGTACACAAGATGATTCGACTTCTATCTGAACTCGATGATATGGGTGTCGTGATGAACAATGATTTCCGAGTGGATATTATTCTACAATCTCTTCCTAGATCATATGACCGATTTATCGCGGACTTGAATCTCCAGAGGCGAGAGATCACTGTGCATGTCCTGCGACAAATGCTCGAGGAACACGAAGCTTCTTTTGGAAAGAAAGCAAGGGTTGGCGAAAGGACTGGGCGGCGTTCAAAACCAAAGCAAATGGAAACCAGAGCTCCTTACTGCACAAGGTCAAGGGAAAGGATTAAATTCGAACCTATGGAGAGTTCGAACAGGTATATTCCTTGTTGAAGTTAATTTTACAATTAACTGTGCATTTTTGGTGTTAGACACTGACTGGAGTTCTCATCCTTGTAGGTGATGGGAGCATTAAGGAAACTGGAGCCTGAGGATTGGATCCTTGAATAAGGCAATGGAGCTGGAGCTGCTACCAAGGCCGTAGGCAAAAGTAGATTTAGGTGGTTTGATAAAGTCATTAGGAAACTTTCATTTATGTACCTAGTTATTAATGAAAAAACTTTTATTCATATTAATGAATAATGTTGATTTTAATAAAAGCTCCTGTTTTAGTTTTTCATTTGGTACATTGAATTATTGACTTTACATCATAAAACCACCTAAGTTAGTCATGCACATACAACAAAACAAAAGGAAGCAAGATAATGAAATATCTGCCCAATTATGGCACGCTAGACTTGGACATATATCTAAGTCAAGGATTCAAAAGTTAGCATCATCTGGCGCGATTGAAATCAATCGCATTGATGAAATGCCGACATGTGAACCATGTTTAAAGGGTAAAATGGCTAAGTTGCCGTTTAAGGGAAACCCTGAGCGAGCCAAGCGAACATTGGACTTAATACATACTGACGTATGTGGACCACTGAGAAAAAGCGCCCGAGGTGGCTATGACTACTTCATCACTTTCACTGACGACTTTAGTCGTTATGGATATGTGTTCTTGTTGAAACACAAGTCTGAAGCCTTTGAGCGATTCAAAGAATTCAAGATGGAAGTAGAGAATCAACTTGGTCATACGATAAAGGCTCTTCGTTCTGACCGAGGTGGAGAATTTCTTAGTAACGAATTTCTGAATTATCTTGTAGAGCATGGAATACTATCGCAGTGGACTCCTCCTGCAACACCCCAGTTAAATGGAGTAGCAGAAAGAAGGAATCGAACCTTGATGGACATGGTTCGATCCATGATGAGTGCCACTGACTTACCTCTTTCATTTTGGGGACATGCCCTCCTCACGGCAACGAAGATACTGAATATGGTACCTTCAAAATCCGTAGAAAAGACACCATACGAACTATGGTTTGGCAAGGCACCCTCATACGCATTCATGCGCATATGGGGATCTCCCGCTTACGTTAAAAATCTAGTGGGAGATAAATTGGAAACTAAATCCACTTTGTGCAAATTCGTGGGGTATCCGGAAAACTCAATAGGATACGAGTTCTACGATCCTACAAGACAAACAACGTTTGTCTCGAGGAACGCTCACTTCTTGGAGAAGGATTTCTTGGTTGACAAGAAAGAAAATAACGTAGAACTAGATGAGGTCACTGAAGCTGAAAAGGCCTTAGAGGTCGATGGAGCTGACCCGTCACCACAGGCAGTGGGAGAACAAGAGCATGAAAGTGCACCAGAAAGTACACCGATACTTCGTAGGTCAGAAAGACAACGTAGAGAACCCGAGAGGTACTACGGTCTGCTGCATGAGACTGGACAGTCTCTAACCGACCCAAGGACTTACGAAGAGGCTATGCTAGACATAGACTCGGGAAAGTGGCGCGAAGCCATGGAATCCGAACTGGACTCCATGCACTCAAACAAGGTCTGGGCCTTGGTAGATCCACCAGTGGGAGTGGCTCCCGTGGGTTGCAAGTGGGTCTATAAGCGAAAGCTTGGAGTAAACGGAGAGGTGATTACCTACAAGGCGCGACTAGTGGCAAAAAGATACACTCAAAGACCAGGTATCGACTTTGAGGAGACCTTCTCGCCCGTCGCAATGCCCAAATCCATTCGGATCTTGCTGGCCATAGCTGCGTGGTATAACTACGAGATATGGCAGATGGATGTAAAGACTGCCTTTCTCAATGGAGACATTGATAAGGAGATCTACATGGAGCAACCAAAAGGATATGCATCCAAAGGAGATGAACACAAGGTGTGCAAACTCCAGAGGTCCATTTATGGACTGAAGCAAGCTTCCCGAAGTTGGAACATTCGTTTTGATGAGACAATCCAAACTTTTGGATTCATCAAGAACATGTTCGAACCTTGCGTGTACAAGAAGATCAGTGGGAGTACAGTTGAATTTTTGGTGCTTTACGTTGACGACATTCTTCTCATTGGAAACAATGTAAAAGCATTGTCTGAAACTAAAGCATGGTTGTCTACACAATTCTCAATGAAGGATATGGGAGAAGCATCCTTCGTACTAGGTATAAGGATCTACCGAGATAGATCAAAAGGACTGCTGGGCCTCTCCCAATCCCAGTACATAGATAAAATCTTGAAAAGATTTAGTATGGAAGAATCCAAGAGAGGATTGCTTCCAATGAGACATGGGATTGCACTCTCTAAGTCTATGGCCCCAAAGACGCCTGAAGAGAGAAGCAATATGTCTCGAGTACCATATGCATCCGCGATAGGAAGCATAATGTATGGTATGCTATGTACGAGACCAGACGTAGCATACGCTCTTAGCGTAACAAGTCGCTACCAGTCTGATCCAGGTGAGCAGCACTGGATAGCCGTAAAGGCAATTCTGAAGTACCTGAGAAGGACTAAGGAATTGTTCTTGGTATACGGTGGAGGAGAATTGAAATTGGAAGGCTATACAGACTCAAGCTTCCAATGTGATGTAGACAACTTCAAGTCGACATCAGGATATGTTTTCTGCCTCAATGGTGGTGCGGTTAGCTGGAAGAGCTCCAAGCAGGAAACAACCGCGGATTCAACCACTGAAGCAGAATACATTGCCGCGAGTGACGCAGCAAAGGAAGGTGTTTGGATGAGGAACTTCATCCAGGAATTGGATGTGATACCTAGCATTGCTGAGCCCATTACTATCTTCTGCGATAATAATGGGGCAATAGCGCAAGCAAAGGAGCCGAGATCTCATCAGAAATCCAAGCACGTACAGAGACGATACCATGTGATAAGAGATATCATTGGTAGAGGAGACATTAAGATGGAACGTGTCGACTCGGAAGATAATACGGCGGACCCGCTAACGAAGCCTCTGCCTCAAAAGGCATTTGAGAAACATCTGCATAAGATGGGACTCAAGAACATAAAAGACTGGCTTTAGGACAAGTGGGAGATTGATAGAAATAGTGTCCTGCAAGCCAGCTGTATGGCTAGCATTAATTGTAATTAATGAGGAACTATTCAATTTAGATTAATAAATGCACTTTTATTAAATGGTCAACTTTATCTTATGTAATATTTGTCTACGCATAAGGATAGAAGTCCTTAGATCACAGGGCTATGGGACAACCCGTGGACTGATCTCTAATGCCGTGATCTAGAATATATTCAAGAGTCGTAGAATCCAATCGAGATAGGACATCGTTGGATTCGGTTAGACTCTCACTATTGTGTATACTCCGATGAACTGGAGGACGCTGGGGTCCACGAGCGTGACTAGGATAGTCGATACACATAAGTGGGTGGCTTGCTGGGATGGCAAGCGCACTGAATACCCCAATTAGGAAATAACTCACCATGGAAGCGGTAGTCGCATATTGGGGTTGAAGTTATTCCAATTTACAATAGTATACGAGGAACGATCCCTAACAACTTGAGATGATAGGGTTTATCTGGTACGAGAACGTCTATGCTTTGATATGAGTTCCGACTGACTGGGGATCGCCAGAAAGTCTTTGTGGATTCATGTTGGATATAGAGGAACTCGTATGCAGGTTCATATCATCAACAAAGGATCCATTGACCCGACTTGATAGGTTGGGAAATTCTCCTATGGATTTCTGTGAGAAATTAATTCTGATGAAATCCTTGGCCAAGGTAACTGACGACTTTATGTAAGTAGCTCATAAAGAATAAGTCAGAGAGAATTTATTTCGAGATCAGAATACATATAGTCGAGACGAAACAAAAGGGAAACCGATGAAAGACCATACCATTAAGTCTCGACTGGGAGATTGATCGATGGAGAGATTATGTCGTATATGGAAATTGTAAATGATAAAAGGTTCACTGAATTAATTCACCAGTGATTGGGCTCCATGGGCTTGTGACTGGACATCGGCCGTGGAGTGTGGGAGAATTCCCAAATTAGCAGGGGTGCTAATTTTGGAATGATTGATCGACAGAGTGTTCGATTAATTTAGAGTATTGATTGCTCGAGTAATTAAATAATATTTAATTACAACCCGCGGCCAATTATGTGGTGAACCTACGGGGGCATACACAATACACATGAAGCGAAAGCGAGGAAACAAGAACGAACCAGTCGACTGGGTCGACTGGGTCGATTAAATGGGTGGGTCGACTGGGTCGACCCATGTGGAACGAAATTGGATCCAATTGGAATTGGATCAAGATTATAAATTAAATTGGAATTTAATTTATGAGTAAATTAATTAATTAGGATTTAATTAATTAATGGAATAATTAATTAATTGGACTTGAAGTTTAATTAATTAATTGGGAGATGATTTAATTAATTGGGCTATTTAATTGGGAGATTAAATAAAGTCCTGAAAGATTAATTAAAGTGGGATTAATTAGAAGACTTAGTCTTCTAATTAAAAGGGCCATGGCCCATGTAGGAGAATTAGTATCCTAATCCTAGAAGGATTAGGGTATGGGAGATATCTATAAATAAGAGACTAGGTCTCATATCTCATATACAACTCTACAAGAAAAATTGAAAAGAGCAAAAATTCTCTCTCCCTCTCCCACCAAATCGGCCGAACCCTTCCAGTGTTAGGAAGAATTTTCGTCTTCGATTTTTGTTCCCAAATCGTTCCTAAAACCTAGATATTAATATAGCCTATGTTCTAGTCGATTAGGTATATTAATTTTCGTGATATTGTGGTGTATCAATCCGTAGAGGCGCAACACGTGGGGCGCTACTGCAGAGCTTGGATCGATTTCTGTGGAGGAGAGTTCAGAGTTCGTTTTAGCCAACAAGGATTTGCAAGGAGACAGGTATAAACGAGAAAACTTATACTGTCATTTATTTATATTCATATATATGCAACTAGAGAATATCCTGGCAAGATTCTTTAAGAGGCCCTAGAAATTTTTTTATATTCCGCTGTGCCTAGGGCTGTTTTATCTTGAGAATCCCAACAGCTGGCTGCAAGATTGACAGAAAGAGCACAACAGGTGCCTGTCAGTTCTTAGGTAGTCGTCTGATCTCTTGGATGAGTAAAAAACAGACTTCAGTATCAATATCAACTGCTGAAGCTGAATATATAGCTACTGGAGCTTGCTGTGCACAAATATTATGGTTGAAGCATCAACTAGAAGATTATAACATAAAAATCAGTGGAATCCCTATCTACTGTGACAATACAAGTGCAATCAGCCTTACGCAGAATACTACAAGTCATTCAAGGACTAAACATATTGAGATCAAACATCATTTTATTAGAGATCATGTGGAGAAAGGAAATGTCATGATAGAACATGTGTTTACTGAAAATCAGATTGCTGACATCTTCACAAAATCTCTAAGTGAGACAAGGTTTTCAACTCTAAGAGCTGAACTAGGTCTACTAAAATTGGATGCATAAGCTGAGGGGGAACTCATCAGAAGATTGAAGTTCAACAGCTTACTCATCATATTATCTTCAAGGATTAACTCTCAACAGACTAGTTAACTTATGAATTCTTAAAGTCAGGGGGAACTTGTAAGACTAGCGGTACTTCTGATTAAAAGATGAAATTAGTTGATGACAGTTAGTTGAAGTTATGTTTTCATCAGAAGATTAAAGTCTTGAAGATTGAAGATTAATTATCTAGCTGGATTGACAAACAGCCGAGGAAGGTTATCAGTTATTGGCTTTCACTGATAACAGCTTTGTCATCAGGACGGTAGTCCTATCAGATAAGTATTTTATTTACCTGTCTGATCAACTGTATAAAAGCTAAGTGTATTAAAAACGTTTTATCTAAAACACGCTTTTATAAGTACAGTAAGGCGGTTCGCATTCCCGCCTCTCATTTCATGCTTTTTGAATTTGAAACGGCGTAACTGATGCCGCACGATCAGGACTGACAAGAAACGGATCTAACGGTTATAAGCGGGTATCACGGAAACCAAAATACCCTAACTCTATAAATCCAGATCTGATCAGACTTGTCATTCTTTACGCACCCTAAAATACTTAGAGCATTTTTGAGAAAATTTCTTGCACTCTATTCTCTGCAATTCTGCTATTTCACTAACTTCCACAGATTGAAGATGAGTTCTGGTGTTGAAGCTAAAGCTGAGGGTATGTATCTGGTCTATGATGCATACTACCAGTCTGGTACGGAGTTGATGAAACAATTGCTGGAGAAATTCAAGGTTGCTTCGCTGGTGAATTTCATGGAGTTGCATGAAGGTCTGGTCTGGAAAGACCAAATCTTGGAATTTTATGGATCAGTTGATGTTGGTCCCAAGTGGTCAGATGAGGTCTAGAGGGGGGGGGTGAATAGACCTCTGAAAATTTTTGAACTTAAAAACTTTTCAGTCTTCTGTCAGCAGACTAAGCTGATGAAGAACAGTAAGCAGACTAGTCTGATCGTGAACAAATCTTGAACAGACGACTGACCACTCTTCTTACAATGACTTAGCTATTTTTCAGCAAAACAGTTTTTCAAGAGTATACTTGCAGCGGATTGTTTGAAAGTGTTTTTCACAAGTAAACTAAGTTCTAAAAAGATTTTATCCCCAGTTTAAAACTCCTTATAAAATCTTTTTGATTGATTCAAAGTGTTTAAAATGCAAACTTTAAAATATGCAGGAAAACTTTAAATGCAAGATAACACAAAGAATTTTTATAGTGGTTATATGGATAAAAATCCTTTAGTCCACTCTTCCAGATCACACAGATTCTGGGTTATACTATAATCACAAAGATTACAATATTTCTCCACTTACACCTAAACAACTAATGAGAAGGCTGTAAGCTCACAATAGGAATTCACAAAGAAAACCTATCCTCTAAAGTAGAATCACTCACACAGATGGATTCTCACTTCGCACAACACTCAGCTATTACAAAATCACTCAGATAATGTTTTTCTGATTTCTTCAACTGGGTTTCTGTCAACAGATGACTTCCACCAGACGAGTGAGCTGTTCGAGCTTTTGAGACTTAGAGAAATTCTGCTTCAAAATTTCGATCTCTGATTGTTGTTGTGTGTTGCTCGATTTGAAATTCAGCTCTATTTATACATGGAGATGAAATTATGACCGTTGAAGGCAAGTCACAATTCAAATCCATCCTTCAGCTCTTTTTGAAACGGCTCCCTGCAGCATTCCGTACTGTGTACAGTACCTTTCTGTCCATCGCATTTAATGCTGCATTTAATGCACTCTGCTGATCCGAGGATATCTTCAATCATTTGCCATTACTACCCTTCTCTTACAGCATTTATTACACCAAGTGCATTTATTACCGTTGGACTAATCTCTTGACCTCTTCTACTCTGCTGATCAAAACTACTCTGCTGATAGATACTCTGCTGATCAAATACTGAACTCATCTGATTTGACTCGGCTGATGATCTACCCTTCTGTTCGCTGATTCAGCAAGAGATCACTAGTCTTCTGAGCTTTGAACTTTGAACTCTTCTGATGTCTTCTTTTACCAGTTCAAAATTCTTCTAAGGGAACTAAGCTTTCCATACTTAGCTGATTATGATGTTTTGGAAATCATCAAAACCTTCCCTTAATTACTTGTCTTCTTTCATCTTCATCTTCATCCAACAATTTCCCCCTTTTTGATGATGACAAAACTCCAGCTAAGTACCTGTATCTAAACTAAAGTTTTGATCCTCAAAAATTTCTGAGATAGAAATGATATGTTGGAGTCAAACTTGCAATTTTATAGATATTGAACTGATTACATTTTACAAGTTGAAAGATGAGAAGTACAAAATATTTAAAAAAAATTACAAGGATTTTTGATAAAAAAAATCTAGCTAAGCTAGTCTTCTGTCTTCTTTTCTTCCTTGTCTTCTTTCTCAGATTCTTCTTCAGATAATTTAGAAGTCTCAGCTTCCAAATTTTCCATGAATCTTTTCTTCAGCAGCTCTAACTTCCTTTTCTTGGCATCTGGATCAAGCTGTTCTTTAGCTGAATCTTTGGCAGCAGCTAGTTCTTTGTCTGACTTGGCTTTTGCTTCAGATTCTTCCTCTTCAGCTTGGTCTTCTTCTTCTGTTATTCTCTTATCTGTTGGTCTGCTTGATTCTTCCATATTTTTAGCAGTCTCACCAGCAGATTCTTCTAACACTTCAGTTGCTTCATCTTGGTTGTCTTCTTCCTCTTCAACAGATCTTCTGACTCTTTCATAGGAAGTTCCAACTCTCATTTGTCCAAATATCCTTTCTTCCCCCTTTTTGTCATCATCAGCAGGGACAGGTGGATATTGTGGTGCAACCGGTGTAATTAGAAGAGAATCACATAGAAGTTTGATGTTCTCCTCCATTGCATTGATCTGAGCTTGCTGTCTGAGTTGATTGGCTTTGAATGTTCTCATCTCCTTGAGCAGATCTTCTCCTTGATCACCCAATTGGATTTGAGTTCCCAGAATCCAATTTGATGAAGTCTTGAAGTCGTTCATCATGTTGCCCATGACTTCATCTTCTGCTTGGAGTGCCAATTCAACAGTCTGTTCAATGTTTTTCCAACCTTCAGTAGTGCTTTGTGTCCTTCTCCTTAGTATATCCATATCCTGACATATGGATTGTACATTCTGAGCAGTATCTTTCATTAAATCAGTAGGAACAGCAGCAGCAACCTTCTGAATAGGTTGATGAACAGCAGCTAACACTTCTGCTTTTAACTCTTCTTTCATCTCCTTCATGGATTTGGTAAACATTTGATGAATAGAGTCTAACAGATTTGTCTCTGTTGTAGCAGCAGGTGTTTCCTTGGTAAGTTGCTCTGTTGGTTGAATTGTCAGTGCAAGAGACTGATCTGCTGAGCTATCAGCAAGGCTTGGAGTGCTTTCCTTCTCCTTAGCCTGATCATCTCCTTTAACAGCAACTTCTTTCTCCTTTAACTGATCTGCTGGAATTTCTTCTTCCTTCTTTGATTCATCAGCAGCATCAGACTTATCACCTTGTGCTTGATTCTGATCAGATGGGTCTGATGTACCCTCTAATTGCCTTGGTTGATCAGAAGACTTGTCTTTCTCTTCATTAGCAGGTGATATTAACTTCTTGACAGTTTCAACTGTCTGCATCAGTCCTTCATTGTCCACTGCTGACCTGTTACAAATCCAAGTAAAGTTGTCAAGAGGAATAAAAGTAGTTGTTGGTTCCTCTGGCAGCTCTTCATAGGGTTTGATGTTTGGTCCATAGACAATGTGCTTGATGTTAGGAAGTGGGACCAGTGAGCTTGGTTGTCCCCTTAACTTCCTTGCTTTCTTGGCCCAAAGCTCCATTGCTTGAGCAATAGCCAACTTAATAGATCTTTCTTTGAGATCTACTGAGTCATCAAAATCCTCAGAAATGGATGCAAAGATCTTCTTAGCCTCTTCCTTGACTATGTGACATATCCTCATCCTTAACCTGTCCAGAAAGAATTCTGAATCAAGTGCTTGAATAAGTGAATCTGTTTCAAGCCATTTCAACACCCAATTTTCTGTAGCCTTGAATTCTTTCCACTTGGCCATTTCAGCAGGACTCTTTGTTAATCTGAATTCTCTCCATCTATTGTACTTAATCTTTTCAGAATGGAAGAGTGTCAGACGGTTGACTCTTTCATTTTCAGCGTCCAATCTTCTGAGAAATTCTTCAAAAATTGCAGGGTCTTCCCTGACAATTTCAAGAGATAATCTTATTTCTTCTCTTCTCTTTTTCTTAATCTTTGGTGCAGGCATAGCTGGGATTGGTTTGTTTGGATCCCTAGGTTCACCAATAACTATCCCACCAGTACGCTGAGGGCCATGAGCATCCTTGATGCTTGCTTCAATGACAGCAGCCAACTCTGCTGCCTCAAAAGCATCTCTCTGCTCTTGAGTCATTTTGCTGGCTTCTTCTTCCAGCCTTTTTAACTCTAGACTGTTCAGCCTATCTTCTTCTGCTTTCTCAGCAGCAATCCTTTGCTTTTCAGCAGCGTCCAGTCTCATCTTCTCTGCAGCAGTCACATAAGTTGAGGTTTTGCCTAACCTCTTTCTTCTAGATTCAGGACTTTCAACTGCTTGGATCGGTGTTGCAGCAACTGGATTAGGATGCAGCAGCAGAATTTTTCCCTCTAGTGGTGTACTAGTCTGCTGTTCCTTTTCTACATCAGCAGATAGTGCAGCAGTTGAGGCTTCTGATGTTACTTCAACTGTAGGAACACTTTCAGGCTCAGCAGTAGCAGCCTTAGCAGCTTCAACAACTGGTTCTTCAACATTTAAAGGCCTTTCTGCTTCAGTTGTTGTTTTCCTCACAGTTTCAACAGGCTCTTCAGGGAAAGTAACCTTTCTCTTAGCCTTTGACTTAGGAATTTTCTTGACAGCAGGGGGGTTGGCAGTAGGAGGTCCCCTTGCTTCACTCCTAGTCCTTAGTCTCTTCAACCTTTGAAGTGGAATTTCCTCTTCAGATTCAGTTTCTTCAGAGGATGACCCTGTCTTCATATTTTCTATTTCAACAGTGAAGTCATCTACCACCTTCTTAGAGACTTCAATTTCGGGTTCTGCTGATCCAGACACAACAGCTGACTGTGCTGTTGGCTCAGCAGACTGACTAGTCTGACCTTCCTTCTTGCTCTTCTTAGAAGGGGTCTTTTTGGATTGTTTGGAGGCCTTTCTCTTTGGTTTTTCCACCAGTTGCCTCACTGGTTCGTAGAGTTTGAATTCTTTGCTTCCATGGGTTTGCTTTCCTCCACCCATAGGGCATTGCAGAGAAGCAAACAAATTACTCAGCAGAATGGCATGAGAATGCCTTTTGTCACTTAACAGCTCATAAACATGAGCAGCCCAGTTCACCTTCATCCCATAGTAGATGCAAATCATGGTGTAAAGCCTTCTTCTGGGTAAACCATCCAGAGAACCCGTAGCACAATCCATAACCTTTGCTATGATATCAGCAAATCTTTGGTATTCATCCTTCAGCTGGGTCTTCATCAAAGTCCCAGTCATCTTCTCTCCCTTCTTAGCACAAATTTCCCAAAATTCCTCTTCTTTTTCTGACCCTAACGAGGTCACATCTCCTCCCTTGTCTGACAACTTATAAACTTCACTAAGAACAGCAGCAGATACAGCGATTTTCTTACCACCAATGACAGCAGTCATAACAGTGTCATCATCGTTGAATTTTCTGGTCAGGTAGAAGTGGTAGACATCCTCTAAGTAGACTCTTTCTTCGTGAGCCTCCAAAACAGGAACCAATGATGCTTCTTTGATCTTTACCAGTAGAGAGCGCATCAAATCAGTGCCAGAGAAATGAAATTTGCTGTAGTTGAAGTATCTTCCCTCAACAATCTTGTCCATTTTCAGAGATTAGAGAGTAGATTCTGCAAAAGAACAGTGAACTTTCGAAGCAGTAGGGTTTGAGAGTTAGAGAGTTTGAGAGTTTTTGAGTGCGTAAGATGACTATTCTGTTCAGATCGGATTTTATAGGTTTCCTTTTGATTTGGTTTTCGTGATTTATCTAAGCCGTTGATCTAATCTGACAGTTTTTAATCGAGCGGATGAGAGTCGCGGATTTCAATTTTATTATTTTAATGTCAGATGGGCGGGAAACTCTATCGACACTAATCTGTTTACTTATAAAAGCGCGTTTTTAAAGTGCGATTTATGACCATGCGTATATAAGATATCAGATGAGTAGAGTTTAACTTATCTGACAGACGAGTGATCTGTTATCTGATATTACTAGAGAATGCCAATAGCTAGTAATCTTCCTCTGCTGTTTGTCAATCCAGCAAGATAAAATAATCTTCAATCTTCAAGAATTAAGAACACATCTTCATGATAACATAACTTCAACTAACTGTCATTAACAGATTTCATCTTTAGAACAGAAGTACCGCTAGTCTTACACGTTCCCCCTGTCTTTAAGAATTCATAAGTTAACTAGTCTGTTGAGAGTTAATTCTTGAATGAAATAATCTGATGACTAAGCTGTTGAACTCCAGTCTTTTGATGAGTTCCCCCTCAGCTTATGCATCCAGGTTAAGTAATCCTAACTCAGCTCTTAGAGTTGAGAACCTTGCTTCACTTAGAGGTTTGGTGAAGATGTCAGCAATCTGATTATCAGTATGAACATACTCAATCAAAACATTGCCTTTTTCAACATGATCTCTAATGAAATGATGTTTAATCTCAATATGTTTAGTCCTTGAATGACTTGTAGTGTTTTGAGTAAGTGAAATTGCACTTGTATTGTCACAGTAGATTGGAATTCCACTGATCTTGATGTTGTAGTCTTCTAGTTGATGCTTCAACCAAAGTATCTGTGCACAACAAGCTCCAGCAGCTATATATTCAGCTTCAGCAGTAGATATAGAAACTGAGGTTTGCTTCTTACTCATCCATGAGATCAGACGACTGCCCAAGAACTGACAGGCACCTGTTGTGCTCTTTCTGTCAATCTTGCAGCCAGCAAGGTCTGAATCTGAATAGCCAACTAGTTCAAATCCAGATTCTCTAGGATACCATAATCCCAATTCTTGAGTGCCTTTAACATACTTCAATATCCTCTTGGCAGCTAAAAGATGAGATTCTTTGGGGTTTGATTGAAATCTTGCACAGACTCCAACTGAGTACATTATGTCAGGTCTGCTTGCTGTTAGATACAACAATGAACCAATAATGCCTCTATATTTGGTTATGTCTACTGATTTGCCATCTTCATCTTTATCCAAACGAAGACTTGTAGACATAGGAATGGTAGCTGTTGAGCTAGTTTCCATACCAAATTTCTTGAACAGATCTCTTGTGTATTTTGCTTGGCTGATGAATATTCCATCAGGCAACTGTCTAACTTGCAATCCAAGAAAGTAATTAAGTTCACCCATCATGCTCATTTCAAACTTATTCTGCATCATCTTGGAGAACTTATCACACATCGGTTGGTTAGTTGAACCAAAAATAATATCGTCCACATATATTTGCACAAGTAATATATGATTTTCCCATTCAATTGTGAACAAGGTTTTATCTACCTTACCTTTACGAAATCCTTTAATTAAAAGAAAATCAGATAGGGTATCATACCATGCTCTTGGAGCTTGTTTCAGTCCATATAAGGCTTTCTTTAGACGATATACTTTGTCCTCTTCTTGATAGACTTCAAATCCAGGAGGTTGTTCAACATACACTTCTTCTTGCAATTCTCCATTGAGAAAAGCAGACTTCACATCCATCTGATAGACAGTGAAGTTCTTGTAAGCAGCATAGGCTAGAAACAGTCTGATTGCTTCAAGTCTTGCTACTGGTGCAAAAGTTTCATCAAAGTCAATTCCTTCTTCTTGACAATAACCCTTGGCCACTAGTCTTGCTTTGTTTCTGGTGACAACACCATCTTCATTCATTTTATTTCTGAAAACCCACTTAGTGCCAATTACTCTTTGATGACTTGGTCTAGGAACTAAGTACCAGACTTCATTCCTTTCAAATTGATTCAATTCTTCTTGCATAGCTTCTATCCAGAAGGAGTCATTTAGAGCTTCTTCAATTTGTTTAGGCTCTATTTGAGATAGAAATGTGACAAACATAGCATCTTGTGCAGCAGCTCTTCTTGTTTTCACTCTATCTAAAGGATCACCAATGACTAATTCAGGAGGGTGATTCTTGAGCCATCTGAGATCAGGTTGCAAATCAGGATGTTGTCCTCTGTTATGATCTTGCAACACTACTGTTGGAGTTCCAGTAGTAGTCTGTTGAACATTCGTGGTCTGTTGAACAGTCTCTGGTCTGTCAGCTGTTTGCAACTCGTCTGTTAGACAATCAGCACTGTGATTATGAACAGCACTTGAGTTAGCAGCTGAGCTTAAATTAGGTAGTATGATGGGAACATATTCTTCATTTCTTCCAACATCTAACTTCTGTAAATCAGCAGACAGATCTTGATTTACACTTTGATTCTTTTCAGAAGATTGACTTGGCTCATCAAATACTACATGGATAGATTCTTCTATTAGCAATGTTCTTTTATTGAAAACTCTATAAGCCTTACTAACAGATGAGTATCCTACAAAGACAGCTTCATCAGCCTTTTCTGCAAATGCAGTAAGGTGATTTTTCCCATTATTCAATACAAAACATTTACAACCAAAAATCTTAAAGTAATGAATGTTTGGCTTTCTGTTGTTCCAAACTTCATATGGAGTCTTGTTCTGATTTTTGTTGATCATACATCTGTTTTGGGTAAAGCATGCTGTATTTGTTGCTTCTGCCCAAAATCTTTGTGGCAGCTTAGCTTCAGCTATCATGGTTCTGACAGCTTCTTTTAGTGTTCTGTTTCTCCTTTCAGCAACACCATTCTGTTGAGGAGTTCTTGCAGTAGAATACTCATGATGTATTCCCTTCATGTTACAATATTCTTCAACAGTAGAGTTTGTAAACTCTGTCCCTCTATCTGATCTGATCTTCAATATCTTGATACTCTTTTCATTCTGGATCAGTTCCATCAGATTGGTAAGATGTTCCTTGGTTTCACTTTTCTTCTTCATGAAAATCACCCAAGTATATCTTGAATAGTCATCCACAACAGCTAGGCAGTATTTCTTTCCACCATTGCTGACTGGATCAATGGGTCCAAATAAGTCCATATGCAACAGCTCCAATATTCTTCCAGAAGATTGGTGCTTCTTTTCTTTGAATGATGACTTGATTTGTTTACCCTTCTGACATGCATCACAGAGCTTGTCTTTGCTCATGATTGCTTTTGGAATCCCTTCTACCAAATCATTCTTGATTAATCTGTTTATGGTCTTGAAGTTTAAATGATTCATCCTCTTGTGCCATAGCCAACTGACTTCACTTGGTGCAGATGCCACCAAACAAACACTTGAATTCTTGTCAACAGAATTTCAGTCAACTATGTAGATATTTCCTTGTCGTCTTCCAGATAAAATTACCTTCTTTGTACCAATTTGTTCAACGTAGCACTTATCTGTTGAGAAGATGACTGAATATCCCTTGTCACAAAATTGACTTATGCTCAGCAGATTATATTTTAGTCCTTTAACATAGGAGACGTCAGATATCTCTATGTTTCCCTTGATTAATCTTCCTTTAGCTTTAATCTTGCCTTCTTTGCTGTCTCCAAAAGTGACTTTTGGACCATCCACAGCAACTGCATCAGTCAACTCATGTATGTTTCCACACATGTGCCTTGAACAACCACTGTCCAAGTACCAAATTTTCTCTACTTTACTCCTACTCCTAATCCTAACCTACAAAACAAAAATAAAATTGTTTTAGGTACCCTTATTGAGAGGGTCCTGAAGGATTAGTTCCACCCTTGACAACCCAAGATGTTGAAGTCTTAGGCTTCTTAGGTTTCTGAGTTTTAGGAGCATGAACAGTTTCATTTTTATCATAGTTATCAGATAAGTCATGTTGATGATCAGTATGATATGAATAATGTTCATAAGCAGGGTAAGGTGCATGATATGCAGGATATACATGCATTGGATGAGCAGGGTAAGGTGCATAGTAATTAGGAAACTGAGGTGCATGATACATAGGATGATATGCAGCAGGTTGCACATAATGTGACTCATTTCCATACCAAGCATTTTCATTTTTCTTATTCTTATGCTTCTTTGGTTTACTAGGTGCTTGCTCAACTTGTTTAGACTTAGCTTTACCAACAGACTGGTTCAATTTAGCTTTATCAGCAGACTTCTTAGGACTCTGCTGTTTGGTCTTACTAGTCTGATTTCCTACACTAGGCTCTTTGCTCTTTTTAGCCTTAGGAGATTTCTTCTCCTTTACCACTTTCTCAGTTGAGGTAGGTCTAGAGGTTTGAACATACAGAATGACCTTACTATTGTCAGCAGAAATAAATTTTTCGGTATGATTCAATTCTAGATTATCCTTTTCCAAAGGTGTCTCCTGTTTCTTAGATGTATGCATGGATGCAATAGTAGACTTATCATGAGACTCAATGATTTTCTCAAGTTCCATGATTTTTCCTTTATAAACCTCACATTCAGCTTTCAGAGATTCATGCTCTTGCTCAAGCTGTTTATATTCAGCTGATTCTTTTGGCTTTTCAGCTAAAAGTTTCAGTGAACTATTTTGCTCTTTTAGCAAGTTCATCTCTTCCTTAAGCTTAACAAACTCTCCAGCAATAGTAGTATTATTCAACATCATTTGCTCTAGAGAATTAAACAGTTCATTTTCTTGAGGAGTTACCTCATCCTCAGAGTCATCAGATTCCTTTGCCATCAGGCACAGGAGAGCAGGTTTTTCTTCATCAGAAGATTCTTCATCAGACGAGTCTGAGTCTGAATCAGATGAGTAGACAGCAGCTGGCTTTTCTGCTTCTGCCATCATTGCTTTCCCTTTCTGATACTTTCTTTCTTTTCTTATTTTCTTCTCCTCTTCAGTGTACTTCTCTGCTTTTGGATATGGGCAGTCTCTTATGAAGTGTCCCAATTTCCTGCAGTTGTAACACATCAGTTTTGATTTATAATCCTCTTTATCTTGAGAAGAAAAGTTAGGTTTAGAAGTAGAAGCAGCATGATTGTATTTGTTTTTCATCTTTCTCTTATAGAACTTCTTGAAGTTGTTCATCAATAATGCTACATCTCCAGCAGTGTACTCCTTTTTGTTGAGTAGAGTGGCTTCATCAGATGAGTCCACTTCTTTGCTTTTCTGGGCTGGTCTTCTGGTGTTTTCAGCAGCAACAAGTGCAGCTGTGGGTCCTGAAGTTGAGGTTTCTTCAATTCCCATCCTTGGCAGTTTATACTCATAAGCCTTGAGTACGGAGAACAGCTCTGTTAGAGAAATCTTGCCCAGATCTCTTGATTCTTCCATTGCTGTCACCTTCATGTTGAATTTGGAGGGTAGGGCCTTCAGTACTTTGACAGTGATTTCTTTGTCAGTGAAAGTCTTTCCCAGCTTCAAAACTTCGTTCAGAGTTCTGGTGAATCTGGTATCCATCTGATCAATGGTTTCTCCAGACTTCATCTTGAAGTTGTCCAGCTTTTCCAATGCAACACTGAGCTGATGCTCTTTAATAGCATCATTTCCTTCACTCATATCTCTGACCTTATCCCACATCTCTTTTGCAGTTTTGCAATGTTTGACCTTGTCAAACCGATCATTGTCCAGGGCTTTGGTCATGATGAATCTCCCAACTTTATCTAGATTGTAAAGCTTTATCTCTTCTGGAGTCATCTCATGAAGGTCTTTCTCCACAACCGTATCTACTTCATTTATCTTTATGGTCTTTGTGAATCTGAATGGACCTTTAATGATACATGTGTGCATGTTGTCATTATAGGCAGCAAGGAAAATCTCCATTCTGATTTTCCAGTCCTCAAAGGACATACCAGCAATGTGGGGAACATGGCTGATACAATCCATTTTCCAAAAAGTTTTGATTTTTCAAAAAGATGCTCTTTTGAAAAGTTTTAAAAACCTTTGAAAAACACTCGGATCAAGCTCGTTGATCAGGCAGCTGATTCTAATGAACCACCTGCTCTGATACCACTTGTTGGTCCCAAGTGGTCAGATGAGGTCTAGAGGGGGGGGGGGTGAATAGACCTCTGAAAATTTTTGAACTTAAAAACTTTTCAGTCTTCTGTCAGCAGACTAAGCTGATGAAGAACAGTAAGCAGACTAGTCTGATCGTGAACAAATCTTGAACAGACGACTGACCACTCTTCTTACAATGACTTAGCTATTTTTCAGCAAAACAGTTTTTCAAGAGTATACTTGCAGCGGATTGTTTGAAAGTGTTTTTCACAAGTAAACTAAGTTCTAAAAAGATTTTATCCCCAGTTTAAAACTCCTTATAAAATCTTTTTGATTGATTCAAAGTGTTTAAAATGCAAACTTTAAAATATGCAGGAAAACTTTAAATGCAAGATAACACAAAGAATTTTTATAGTGGTTATATGGATAAAAATCCTTTAGTCCACTCTTCCAGATCACACAGATTCTGGGTTATACTATAATCACAAAGATTACAATATTTCTCCACTTACACCTAAACAACTAATGAGAAGGCTGTAAGCTCACAATAGGAATTCACAAAGAAAACCTATCCTCTAAAGTAGAATCACTCACACAGATGGATTCTCACTTCGCACAACACTCAGCTATTACAAAATCACTCAGATAATGTTTTTCTGATTTCTTCAACTGGGTTTCTGTCAACAGATGACTTCCACCAGACGAGTGAGCTGTTCGAGCTTTTGAGACTTAGAGAAATTCTGCTTCAAAATTTCGATCTCTGATTGTTGTTGTGTGTTGCTCGATTTGAAATTCAGCTCTATTTATACATGGAGATGAAATTATGACCGTTGAAGGCAAGTCACAATTCAAATCCATCCTTCAGCTCTTTTTGAAACGGCTCCCTGCAGCATTCCGTACTGTGTACAGTACCTTTCTGTCCATCGCATTTAATGCTGCATTTAATGCACTCTGCTGATCCGAGGATATCTTCAATCATTTGCCATTACTACCCTTCTCTTACAGCATTTATTACACCAAGTGCATTTATTACCGTTGGACTAATCTCTTGACCTCTTCTACTCTGCTGATCAAAACTACTCTGCTGATAGATACTCTGCTGATCAAATACTGAACTCATCTGATTTGACTCGGCTGATGATCTACCCTTCTGTTCGCTGATTCAGCAAGAGATCACTAGTCTTCTGAGCTTTGAACTTTGAACTCTTCTGATGTCTTCTTTTACCAGTTCAAAATTCTTCTAAGGGAACTAAGCTTTCCATACTTAGCTGATTATGATGTTTTGGAAATCATCAAAACCTTCCCTTAATTACTTGTCTTCTTTCATCTTCATCTTCATCCAACAGTTGAGGTGGATCTCACGAAGATGGAGATTAAAGCCACTGTTGGGGAAAAATATGTGGTCATAACCACTGCTTTACTCCATGAGACTTTTGGCTTGCCAAATAGTGGTCGACATGACGTCACCATTCTTGCTGAAGAAAAGCTTCAGGAGTTCTGGGTCATCTGTGCCAAAGAATGAGAGATGTTGACTGGCAACATAAAAAAGAGACAACTCAAAGACGAGTATTAGCGCATGGCTGATATGATTTCAAAGCTGATAGAGAATTGCACATTCTCTTTGGATGCTGTCACAATGAAGAGGTACAGCATCATGATTGCCATCTACTATTCTTTGGAAGTGAACTGGTTGGTTGTCGTCTGGTACATCCTTACTCAATTTCACGAGAAGAAAGGAAAGAGATCTACTCCAAAGACCAATCACAGGATTACTCTAAGCTATTTGCTTCATAGTATGGGTTTTGTCATGACAAATGGGAAGGAAATCCATGCCTCTAAAGCAATGGCAAAGTATGTGCCTGTTTTGAAAAGAAAGTCCGATGAAATCGAAGCTGATGAAGACTTGGAGGAACCTAAAGAAGAGGTTCCTGCCAAAAGGCAAAGAAAACTGGTAAAAACAGCTCAGCTTGCTGATAAGAAGATAGCTAATGAGCCCAAGGAAGTGGCTCAAAAGAAGAAAGTAAAGACTTCTGTTCAAACAGCCCTGCCAGCTGTTGAAGCCAGAACAGATCAGTCTGAAGCAAAGGAGGTAGCTGATGCCATAATCAATCCGACTACAGAGGAAATTAAAAATATGTCTCCTGCTTCTTCTTCAAGAACGCCATCTGCTGAACATCCTGCTGAGAATGTTGCTCACAGGACCATGAGTCAAATCAGAGATACAGGTGCTTCCATGCCTGTTCAAGGAAGGGCAAGGAGAACTGTTAGAAAAAGAATGACATTTATTGACTCACCCACTGAGTTAATAGATTTGGTGAGAGAAAGTCCTCAATCAGCAGAGAGGCTTGTTGGAGCTGAGGAATCATCTGTTGCTGAACGGACTGATGCGCAACAGATTGCTCAAGTAAAACCAACAGCTGAGGTTGCTAAACCTCAAGATGATCAAGAAGTGATGATCATCAATCCCATTGCAGCTGCACCTCTTGCATCTGCTGGTCCCGCTCCTGCCCCAACTGATAAAGGAAAAAGAAAAATTCTTATCAAGAGAAAGAAGATTTCTGCTGCTGATAAGAGAAAAAGGGAGGAAGCTGAACAAAGAAAAAGGGACGAGCAAGAAGAGAAGAGAGTCCTTGAACTCAGCAAGATTCAAGCAGCGAAGGATGAAGAAAGAAGAAAGATGTCTGAAGCAGAGCGCAAAGCTGCTGAGGATGCTGAACTTGCAATGGTCCTTGAAATGAGTAAGACTGATGCTCATGGACCTGTTCATGCTGGCGGAATCAAGATTGATGAAGCCAAAGAAGCTAAGCCCAAGATGCCTGCTGGCGCTGGCAAGCCAAAGGCTAAGTTTGAAGTTAGAAGATCGTTTGATATTGTCAATTCTGATAAAGATATCTTCAACAGATTTGAAAAGGCCTTAGCTTATTATGATCAGAAACTGATGCTGAAGACTCTATTCACTCATGAGAAGCCAAGATACATGAAGTGGAGGAACTATAGACTGAATAAGTCTATTGAAGAGCTTCAGAGTTGGAAGGAGTTAGCTGATGAAGAAATGTGGGTTCTAAATTGGCTAAAGACTGACTTCATTCAACAGGCTTTGGATCCTGATTATGTAAGGGATGCTATGCATCAATATGCAAAGGAGTTTGCAACAGGGGAGGCCAAAATAATTGAAAACATTTTGCCTGCTAAGAAAAGAAAATCTGATGATACTGTTGAAAGGGCAATTCACAATGCTGTTATGACTGCCTTGAATAGATGGGATGATAGGTCAAGATATCAGCAAGGTTTGTCAAGTGAACTGCCCAAGCTGCCAAGCATTCAACAGATCACTTTCGGCAAAGAAGTGAAGGATTACTATGAATTGCCTAAGGTAAAGGTCTCTGCTCCCATGCTATGGCATGTTGTGAGACAAATCCGTCAAACAACAACCTTTACTGATGACGGTAAAATCATAAGTAAAGTATTTGAGGATGTCACTGATCAGCCCAAAGCTGCTGATGAAACCTTAGCGCTTGAGTGGAAAGCTAAGGAGTCTGAAGCTGATCAGGAGACTGAACTGAAGAATGCTCCTGTCCACCAGGAGAGTAAAGAAGATAGTGAAGCTGCTGACCATCCTGCTTCATCAGCTGATTTGCATTCATCACTGATGGAAGCCTTCCAGCTATTAATGGAAAACTCTATGAAAGAAATGGAATAGAGGAACAGCACGCAGTTGAAGAAAATGCAGCAAGAGTTGGCAGAGTCCAACAGAGTACAACTTGAGAGCATGCAACTTCTTACTGCAAGGACTATCAGGAATGCTATTGATAGTTTTCCTCTGCCTGAGGATCATTCTAGGCAAATGATGCAAAGTGTTGTGGAAATGAATAGAAATATTGAAGATGTGAAGGCTGATGTCAACCATCTTCATACTGCTTTGAAGAGAGCTGAAAACAACATAGATGATCTCACTGCCAACTTCATCAGAATCAGCGAAGAAGAGAAAGCAGTTAATGTTGGTCTGCTGCAGAAAGTTCATCAAGTTGGAACGGTTATACAAGATGAACTTGCCACTATGCAACTTAACATTGATTGTTTTAATGATCAGAATGACAC
The DNA here is from genome assembly GCA_038501285.1 of Penstemon eatonii. NCBI lineage: Eukaryota > Viridiplantae > Streptophyta > Magnoliopsida > Lamiales > Plantaginaceae > Penstemon > Penstemon eatonii. The sequence goes on along the minus strand of CM076710.1, from coordinate 13,266,270 downwards.
CATCAGCACTACTCTCAATCATCTAACTGCCAGTCACAATGTAGTTAATCAGAATTTGAAGACGTTATGTGCTGCTATGAAGATTTAGTCTGCTGCACTCAACCCTCCTATCAGACCTGCCAGTGTCACCATTTCTGATGATGACAAAAAGGGGGAAGAGAAGAAGGAAGAGGAAAAAGCTGAAGAAACTGCTGCCACTGAAGCTGAAAAGCCTGAAGCTGCTGAAGAGACTAAAGCTGCTGAAAAGGTAGAAGGCAAAGAAGCTGCTGAAGAAACCAATGATGAAGCTAAGGAAAAAGCTGCATCTAAGGATTCTGAACCAGACAAATCAGAGCCCTATACCAAATACAAAAATGAAGAGAGGATCAAGAGAAAGATGGAGGAAGCTGCAAAGGAGCAAGAAATGAAAGATAAAATGGAAGCTGCTAAGTCCAATCTACTCTTGGATGACGATGCTGATGAAGATGCTAAAGAAGAAGATGATGAAGAAGAATCCTCATATGAATATGAAGAAGTGCTTGAAGGAGATGATGAAGAAACTGATGACTAGTATAGACAAATATGTTGTAATCAGCTTACTTTATTTCTTTTTCAGTCTGAACAGAAATTGTAACTTGTAATCATATTATCAATAAAAAGTACAAGTTCTGTTTCCAATAAACTTTTTCTATCTCAGAAAATTTTGAGGATCAAAACTTTAGTAGGTAAAACAGGTACTTAGCTGAAGTTTTGTCATCATCAAAAAGGGGGAAATTGTTGGATAAGGATGAAGATGAAAAGCACTGAAGACAATTAATAAAAGGAGGTTTTGATGATTTCCAAAACTTCAAATCTGCTAAGTATAAGACAACTTAGCTGATATCCCTTAGAAGAATTTTGACCAAGTAAGAAGACTATCAGACGGGTCAAAGATTCAAGGTCCAGAAGACTACTGATCTGCTGAAGGAAAGAAATCATACTGGTGAAGATCAGCCGACTCAAATCAGATTTGTTCAAGTTTGGGATCAGCTCTGTTCATCATCTGACTTGCACTTTCGATCAGCCAAGTGGAAAGGATCAAGAAGTCGTCCCAACAGTAATAAATGCCCCTGGAAGTAATAAATGATGAAGTACAAGGTTATTAAAGACAAATGATTGAAGAAAGACTTCGTATCAGCTTGGTGCATTTAATACTGCCTGACAGATCGTACAGTTCGCAGTACTGTCACTGTGCAGAGAGTCGTTCGCGGATTTTAAGGACCAGGAATCAAGAGATTTGAATTTTGTCTCTCTTCAACGGACAAAATTCAAAAAGTGATTATAAATAGCTGAAGAGACAAATAAAGAAATATATACAACTTATGAGAGATCGAATTCGAAGCAAAATTTTCTAAGTCTCAAAAGCTCAAGAACAGCTCACTCGTCTGCTGAAAGTAGTTGTTGACAGAAGCCGTTGAAATTCAAGAAAACATTTTTTGAGTGAATATGTGAGAGAAAAAAGTTGTGAGGAGTTCTTATCCATCTTTGTGAGTGATAAGTCTCTGTAGAATAGGTCTTCTTTGTGATTTCCTATTGCGCACTTGTGGCCTTTTCATTTGTTGATTGGCGCAAGCAGAGTATATTTTAAACTGTGTGTTTATAGTATAACCCAAGATCTAAGTGACTTGGAAGAGTGGACTAAATGATTTAAATCCATAAACCACTATAAAAATTCTGGTGTTTATTTTGCATAAGTTTTTTTGCATATTTTCAGATTTGCATATATCTCACCATTAAACTGTTTGAAAGTTAAATTAAAGGAGTTTACAAAACTGGGGAAATAATTTTCAAACTGCTAAGTTTACTTGTGAAAAATACTGTGAAAATCCGCTGCAAGTACTCTAGTATTAAAACTGATTTTTAACAAAAATCAGCTAAGTGATTATCAGATTAATGGTCTACTGTGTTGTTCAAAGATTTGTTCGCGATCAGCTTAGTTAGCTTACAGCTCTATAACAGCTTAGTCTGCTAACAGTTAAGCAAAAAGTTTTAAAGTTAAAATTTGGATAAAAAGTTTCAGAGGTCTATTCATCCCCCCCTCCCCTTTAGACCTCATCTGACCACTTGGGACCAACACTTATTTTAGGAAAAACACATCAATTTAACTTTTAAAATACAAATTTATTGGATCCGAAAAATATCCGATATCCGGCCAAATCCGACCAAGATCCATTGGATTAAAAAAATCTAGATCCGAGCAAGATCTGAATCTGACAGAATTCGATCCGATATAAATGGAGTCGGATCTGGACGAGCCTGATCCGACCAGAATCTGACCCATTGACAGCCCTAGTGACACCAAGTATGATAAAATAAAGACAATTATGTTGATTTATATGCCCAAAGTCCACTTAGTTGGATGGATTTTGATCAGAGAATTTGGAATATCTAGCTCAAATCTTTTGCATTGTTTAGGAACGAAAATAATTAATCCTAGTTTTCGATCAAATGAATTTGGATCAATTTTGAAGTAGATTCAATTTTTTCCTCTTACTAAGTCATTTGAATTGCACTGTTTTACTTACCTACCCCCCTCCCCCCTTTACCTATTTAATTTATTAATTTACTCCATTTTTCATCGGTTTAACCTATTTTTTTTTAATTCCACTGATTTTGTACCAACTTGCCCTTTTATTCTGGTTTAAAGAATTTTTCTACCAATTTCATCATATTTTTTGTTGGTTAAATTCTTTTATTTGACTGATTTCATACTTTTTTTCCACTATAACTTCTTATTACCTATTTCACATGTTCACATATTTTTTCACTAATTTCATTTAAATTTTTATTGATTTCACATGTTTTCAATGATTTTACATTTTTCATTGGTTTTATCCATTGTTTCATCATTTCTTCGCGAATTTCACATGTATTTACCAATTTCACTGATTTTTTATCAGTTTCACCCGTTTTTCACCAGCTTTCCCAGTATTTCACTAATTTCTCCCGAATTTTTCTATTGAATTCACATGTTTTCACCAATTTCACATTTTTTTATCGATATCACCAATTTTCATCGATTTTACCTTTTTTCATCGACTTCACCCCTTTATTATAAGAAAAAAAAATCTCAACAAAATTCGAGATTATGCATGTTTCGATATTATTTATATTTTATTTCTCTAGAAAATTCTTTTTACGTAATTAGTTAAGTTATAAGCATTTTTTGTTATTTCATATGTAAAATGTGATTATGTTTTTCTTTTTTGAATGATATTTAAGATATTTAGAGGAGTGTATATTTAAATTTTAGAGGAATGTTTATGACTTATATACTAAATCTAAAAATGATACAAATAATTTTATTTTTACTTAAAAAATCTATTGATCTAAATTATAATAATTTTACATAAATATTTTAGGAGCCCAACACCAACAATATAATCGTAGAGGTGAATTATAGTCAGCTTTTCAACTTCATGGGAATAAAATTGACAAATGACTAGAAGATATAAGAACGGTGACCCATAAAATTGACAAACTTTTAATCTTTAATGTGTAAGTCATAGTTTTCACTTATTTGAAGAAAATTAAAGCTGATGGAGATATTTGTTCCTTTGATGAAATTATGATTTTTGTAAAATGTGATATCATACTTCATCCTCGACGTATACTTTTACTTAATCAATAAATTTGATAAAATTTGTAGTTAAGCTCATCCATCACCTTACAAATGATTACAATTAGGGGTGCACATGGTTTTTAAAACCGTACCGGACCGTCCCGTAACGTACCGAACCGTACCGAATGTTAGGTTTTTTTTCTCAAAGTCGAAGGTCTTGGTATGAATGAAAACCGTACCAAGTATTTTGGTATGGTTTTGGTTTTAGATTTCTCATACCGTAAAAAGCCGTACCGTACCGAAATTGAAAAGAAACGTGAATTAACTATTCACTTTTTTATATTTAAAACTAAATTTTATAAATTTATAATTCTAATATTATTGAATACTATATTATTTATAATTTATATTATAGTCCATCATAGTTTATAATTACTACATTGTTAGCGTGCAATTAAAAAAGATATGCTCTAATTTAGCATAAATTAAACTTGTTATATGTTGAAAACTTAAAATGCAAAAATTCTAGACAACGAATACCAAATAGTAAATTTCTTCACATAATAAAAACAATGATCAAATAATTTTATTCAATTAGGTTGAATATACAGTCAAATTTGTGAACATTTTCTTTTCCAATGCTTTATTTAATGTAAAAAAATAGTTTATAAGATATTTATTAATTTTTTATATAATTGTGAACTATGTAATCAATTATATAAGAAAAATTGCACGAAAAAGTTTGTTCGAAAAAACCGCAAAACCGTACCATACCGTACCGAAATCGCACAAAACCGAGTTTGCTGGTATGGTTCATAAAACTCTAATTTGGTTTTGAGTTTTTAAAAACCGCACTAATTGGTACGGTACAAATTTTATTAAAAATACCGCAAAACCGTACCATATGCACCCCCTAATTACAATGTATCCCATAAGTTTACCAAATCAATGTTATCTGATAACTTAAGAAAAAACAAAGATAAATATAGTTTCATTGATTGTAAACTACCAAAAATAAATTCGAATCTCCTAAATTACCAAATATAAATACAAATCTCTCTCCTGATGCATCTCTTACGCATGCAGGTCCATTAGATTTTGCAAAGTTAGGCAGGCATGCAAACCAATGAATTTAGGAGCTACTAAAACAAAACCCTAAAGAATTTAGGAGCTACTAACTTCTTTTGGGAACTTTGATTATCCTTTTACACGACCTAAACTAAATTAATTAATGGGTAAAATACAGTTTAGTACCCTAAAGTATGGTTGGTGTTTCACTATAGTCCTTGAAGTATTGAACGTGATATTTTAATCCCGTTCGTCCATGACACTTAAATGATTTCTTTTTTTTGTTTTTTGTTTTTTTTTTTGGTTATAACCCCTGATATTTTTGTTCCCATGCATTTTACCCTTCTGCCTTCCACAAATCGTTTATATACTCACTTTTATCCATTTCACCACAAAACGAATAATTCTAGAACCATTTCTCTCATTTTATTGTTACTTTTAATTAAGATTATTTCTTTTTTTCTCATTATTTCCAACATTCAACCGTTCAAAAATTAATTTTATCTGATCATTTCAATCATTGCATTTTATTAATCAACAAGGATAATCTTTCCCATTGAACTAGCTAGGCAATGAAATATAGTAACGGATTAAAAGCATGCATGTTGTATTATAACCTCTCACTCAATTCACAAACACTAATAAACTTTAATACTGAGTTAACTTTTGATATTGAGTTAGATATGAACATGTAAATGAACTTAGATCAATTTATATGATGAATTCTAACATAAACTCAAACAATGAAAGGACCCCTAGATTTTATGACATTTTAGAAATGTGTTTGATTTAATTTAGATGTTATTTTGTTTCGATATATCAAAACTTTCTTAGTAACTAGCTATGATACAAAACATTTTTAAAATATGAAGCTTAAAAAGTTTAGAACTTTCCGAATGATTTAACCGACTGGGTGAGAGAAGTTAATCAAATTTAAATTGTTAGGTCCTGGTTAACATTTTTAATATGGATAACATAAATATTTAAAATTAACTAATATTATTATGTTGTCACATCATGCCTTACAAGTTGACTTAGTGTTAGGCTTATTGCTGCATTATTCTTGCAGAAAGCAAACCAAGCCAATAAGCCAAAGAAATGAAAACAAAAACAAAAATGCAAAGTTTTTCTGCTAATTTGAGTCTGAAATGAGATGCAACTTAAAAATCATTGCAACTAAGCAAAGTAAAACACTAGGAAGCAATTTATAAAGTTACATAAACAACAAAGCTAACTGAAAAGTTCAATGCCATAACCATAGAAGAATACAAAAGAAATAAAAATACACATATGATACCATCTCTGTTCAATCATTCATTCATCTACCCTCAGATTTCACCAGTTGCGAAAAAGCCCTGCTCATAGAAACACCCGAAATATCATCATCTGCACTCGGGTCCCTTCCAAATTCAGCCACAGAAGAAACACTCATATCATTGAACTCCCGAACAACTTGTGGAGTTCCTCAGGATCATTATCCACCACCGCCTCTTTGAAGATGAAGTGCATACTCCAAATCCCACAACACATCTCCCATGGACGGTCTGTCTACACCAAAATCAGCCAAACATTTCTCCGCCGTTTCCGCATACTTTCTAAGCGAATCCGGTTTTATTTTCCCCACAAGAGTAGAATCCATGATTTGATCTATCTGCCCTTTGTTTTGCCACTTCATTGCCCATTCAGCTAAGTTCACCATTTCTCGAGGAAGAGAGGGGTCTATAACTGGCCTTGCACAAAGAACTTCGAACAAAACGACACCAAATGAGTATACATCAGATTTTTCTGATACTTGTTGTCTTCTGAAATACTCAGGATCTAAGTAGCCAAAACTACCTTTAACCGCGGTACTAACATGGGTTTGATCGATCTCGGGGCCCGTTATACAAAGCCCGAAATTGGTCACTTTAGCCATTAGATTCTCATCAAGCAATATGCTTGCAGATTTCACATCACGGTGAATAACCGCTTTAGCATATCCCGTGTGAAGATAGTGTAGTCCTCTAGCTGCTCCAATGCATATTTCAAGTCTCTCCTTCCAACCTAAACTTGGTTCATTAGAACCATAAAGATGGCTTTTTAAAGTTCCTTTTCCCATGTACTGATAAACAAGAATCATTTCATTTTTTTCATCACAATACCCAATCATGGAAACTAAATGGAAGTGCCGGAATTGGGAAAGCATCTCGATTTCGGTTCTGAACTCAGCTAAACCTTGTGGTGACTTGGTATTGACTCTTTTCACGGTTACTTTTGTACCATCACTGAAAATTCCTAGGTAAACTTCACCGAACCAACCAATTCCTATTACATTACTCTCGTCAAAATTGTTTGTTGCTTCTTCAAGTGCTGCAAAGGGAACGCGATAGCTTATGTTAAAACCGATACTAATATGCGGACCCTGAATATCAAAGAAATGTTTATGTGGCTTCCTTCTCCGGTAATGAGCAAGGGCAATGACAGGAGCAGCTAATAGACGAGCAAACAGTCCTGCTATGGCTCCAGTACTAGAACTGCTGCTGTTGCCAAATACTTGTTGAGATGATGATGTATCTAACTCTACATACTCAGACCTTCTGCTATTTTTTCTTCTATCTATATAAGAGGTCAAGTAGATTAAAAATCACATTTTAAAAAAAATTATCTATAATTTCTTGGATCAAAGAAAGAGAACCCAAAGCTGCTGACAAAATCTCCCAATCTTTACACTTACACACACAAATATCCCAATTGAACAAGGAAATACTTCTCAAATTAACTAATACATACATATCTTTTTTTAATTATAACTTCTAACATAAAGTTCACATCTATAAAATGCGAAAACGCTTCCCTTCACCTAAGAAAATAACAATAATTCCCCGGTTAACTTTAATAATTGGCAACAATCCCCTGTTTGTAAAAAAATTGACATTAACCCCTATTCGCAGTTACAAGTGTATTTCAAATGGGCGTAATATCCGAATAAAATGTCCATACAAGGGGTTTTTTCTTTGACAATTAGGCAAAGCACAAGGGCTGCTTTTGGATTTAGCTGAACATAAATTCCCCATCTTTAAACCGAATAAATAAAACCCACAATTACTCAATCCACAACCATTCATTTCAAGAAAGGACCCCTGAGTTTTGAATTAAAATTACGTACCATTGAAATCAAGAGAATCGAAACGTGAACTCAAATCAGTGGAACTTGAGATGCTAAAGCTACCAAAGGGGTGTTTGCAATTGCTTTTGGAAATCCAAAAGTACTTGCTTAAAGCAAAAGTAAAAAATAAGTACTTTTATTTAAAAGCAATGAGTGTTTGCAAATAAGTAAAAAAAGCAACTTTAAGCAGATTCTTTATTGTTTGCATTTCAAACAATGACTCTTGTGTTTCTAGTATTTATAAATATTCAATTACATATTTATCCTCATTTTTTTCCAATACCAAATAGCAAGTTAATTGTTTTGAAAGATATATATTCCCACAAAGTATGATTTTTATATACCTATATAGTTCAAGGAAAATCCATATTTCATCAAAACCCGTATTGTGGAATAAATATTTTCAAAATATTGCATGCAAACAATACGAAAGAGATGTTAAAATAAGATAACAAAAAAATAATTTAAATTACCATACAAAAATACTTGGGTTAGCTGGAATGAATTCTCCCAAAGTGAGAGGAGTGTACAAGTAAATATAAATGAGAATCGAAAAATGTTATATATATACATATATATGTAAATTATTCTATTTTCATATATATATATATATATATATATATATATATATATATATATGTATATGTATATATATATATGAAAATAGAATAATTTACTGAGGACAAAATTGTCACTAACTAATTCTAAAATATTGTAGAAATGCCACCACACCAAAAAAGCACCTCCTTAGGTGCTTCTTCTAAAAGTGCTTTTTTCTGCTTTTCAGTTGAAGAAGCAATAGAAGAAGCACTGTTTGCAAACACTTTTAAAGTGCTTTAAGCACAAAAAAAAGCAAAAAAGTACTTTTAAAAGCTCTTGCAAACACCCCTTAAAGCTGGGACAAAAAGCGAGTTCTCGAAGGAGTTCTCTTTTGAGAGTGGCTTCAACAAGCCTTTCCCAATTGTCGTATACCCTCGACATGTATAAAACATAAATTAAATCAATTCATTCCACTTCAAAAACATATACTATATATAGTAGTTTCAAAGCATAAGGAATCACTTTTATTTTTGGCTTAGTGGAAGACTTGCTTTCTTTTCATTCTGTGTGAAGGCGACTTGATTTGAGGGAAGAAAAGTAAATAAGTGTTTTCTTTTTTGGGTTTTTGCGTGGTTAGTTCTAGTTTGTGCTCACTTTTGTCAGTTCCTATTTAAAATTTTGCCAGATGGCATAAAATTACCTGTTACTTTTTCAAAAGGTATTGATTTTAAATATGGTTTTACTAAAATAACCCATAACTTATTAATATTTTTTTTGTAAACATATTAATTTATTCAAGTACAAAATAAATAAAAAATATTACTTTTACACATCAAGAAAAAAGAAGACGACATCTCCTTTCCCTTATCAAAATTAAAATTCCCTAAAATTGACCTAATTATAACAGCACCACCATCTCTTCGCTGTCGCGCCGTAGCCGCTGCACCACCGCCCTCTTCGCCATCACCGTGCCTTAACTTGAAGCCATACATTTCTATCAATCACAAGCAACTGTAAGTATATCAACTTTTTAAAATGCTTTTTTTTGTTCTCTCAGATTGCATCTATTAATTTTGCCGTGAAACAAATGTACTATCATTTAATTTGAAGTGGGAAATTCTACTTGAGAGAAGAAACAAACAGAAAAAATGTTTTTTTATCGTTTAGAAAGCATAAAATTGTAAAAGCCGTGGCGGTCACAGTGGTGCCGTCTCCATTAGATGACGCCGAACATAGGAAAAAGATATGCCAGGATTCTGAGTTTCGGAAAATTGGAGAACCCCTTCCGGGTAATGTGACTTTAAGAGACATAACTGAAACACTTCCAAAGAAGGTGAATTTTAATCTTAATTTTAGTTTCTTATACCATCAATTTCATTTTTAACATACTAAGTTATTTACTGTTGACTCATTTGAACACGAGTTGGGAGGTGTTTTGTAGTCGATATTTTGAGCTCAAATTTTCAACAGTTTTTAATTTCAATTTTTTCGTTCCTTGAGGTTTGAGTGCCCATAGATACTAATAGTGCACTTTATTGAGTTCTTCAAAGTTATTAGTGGTCATATTAGAACAAAGAATAATTATACACTCATATTGACAATAATATTATATGTAGAACAAAATTCATCAAGGAAGTTTAGCTAGATTAATACATTCGTTCGTGCTTGTTTGTTTTGAGGAGGATGAAAGGAGGAGAGAGGAGAGGGACGAAAGGAAACGTAAGTACAATGTCAAATGGAATGATGAGGTACGTACATTTTCCATATTATCTACTAGCCTTGAGTTGTACATATACTCTTCTAGTGAAATTGGTCTAAATCACTCGTTATATAGGTCACACCCGAGGATATGGAAGCATTCAGGATGAATAGAATCCACCATGACGATCCAATGCAGGAATTTTTACACTGAACAGTGGATTATGTGTTGCTGAATTTTTATTTTTATTTTTATCATTACTCTCCTTGTGTATAATAAGAATCTACATGTAGCTAATTTTTACATTGAACTGTGGATTGTGTGTTGCTGATTATGTGTTTGTATCCTAATGAAATTGAATTGATGTTTCAAATAATAAGAATCTATATAATGTTTTACCTTGGATTAATTAAAGCATACGCAGCATATATGTTCTTTCCACATAAAAATTGGCAAATGTTCATGTGTAAGCTCAAAAGCATATGATTGTTGGATGAATCCATTAAAGTGGAATAAAGGATCTCTTGCCAATTAAATTGATTAATTTCTTTAAAATTTTAAAGAACCAATATGTTTCCTGCAGATCATGGGACTTGAAATTGCCCAAAAAAATTGTGTTTATGCTAGGTGCAAGGGTAATAATATAACATACGTTGTGTTAAACTGACGTCAATTGAAGTGCACTAAATACAATCAAAATGAAAGGAAGCAAATATTTTTTCACTCACAAAAAGAAATAAGAAGTAATTCTTAAACATTTGATTAGCTTGAATGAATTTCTGGGCTTGTAAAGCAGCGGCCTTTTCGGAAACAATAGCTTGAATAAGCAGAGTCTTGACTTCCCAAACAGAATATGGGTACCCTTTTCTAGCATAGGAATTGAGAAGCGCCGCCGTGGAATGCTTCACCAGCCTTGCAAACACGTTGTCTCCGTCGTCGTTTCTCGATGCGGCTTCCAGTAGAGTGAGGTCGTTCCGATACCGCTCGAACGCCCTCAACCCGAACACATTAGATACCGTCGATTTCTGGGGTACCATCCTCGGCCATGATTTCATCCTGCTGCTCCAGTACCTTAATTAATTAAAACTGCAATTTATACACGAAAAAATAATTAACCAAAAACAAAATTGACCTCAATCATTTTGTTTTCCCTTTTCAAACGAGATATAATCAAGGAACCAATCAATGGAGCCTCAAGCAATTTAACGAAAAACTTGAGCCAGAATCCAGTCAAATGCGGCGCTGCAATCACAAAATTCAACAATTAAAAACATAAAATCAATCAAAAACTCCAATCACTCAATCGGAAACTCGAGTATACCTTCAATTTTTTCGTATTGGTATTTTACCGCGGCCAAGTCAACTTCGTTCGTTGGAAGCATCACTTTCTTCTTCCCGATCTGCTCAGTTCAATCTACGAAAAAACGAAACAATTAATATAATTCAACAAGTAAAATAACTGATCAAAGCTCCAAAAAATTAACGGATGATCATGGATCATAACTCAGACTTTCCACTTTCTAAAGTTGCAATCAAGCGTGCGAAATTGGATAATCCGTCGTCGTTTCTCGATGCGGCTTCCAGTAGAGTGAGGTCGTTCCGATACCGCTCGAACTCCCTCGACCCGAACACATTAGACACTGTCGATTTCTGGGGTACCATCCTCGGCCATGATTTCATCCTGCTGCTCCAGTACCTTAATTAATTCATACAATAATTGATTCGAAGGACAACGGTGCCGGAAAATATGAGGGGTTCCGGAGGGACAGAGTGGAAGAAGGAAATTGACTGTTTCTTTGATTTGAAGGAGAACGTCGTTTTTTTTTTCTGAAATATTTCCCATAATAAAAATTATAGAAAAGAAAAATAAATTGAGGGTTTTTTGGGAAAGTTATTTATAAAAATTTAAAAAGAGTTATTAAATTTATATAGTACGATAACCTATTGTACAGGTCACCCTTAAAAAAAATGAATGGTAGATTAAAAAATAAATTTGATCCAATAGTAATTAAAGAGAGACCTAATGATTAATTAACACAAGTGGTACTAACAGTAGAAAAGCCCTTCTTTTTGTATAATTGGGAAAAAAAGTAAATAAGTTAATTCACATCTTTTCAGTTGTATTTGGAAGGAAGCCGCTCCTAAGACCCCTCAATGTTGACACTTTTTACCCGTTTAGAAAAGTGCATGAACAGGTAGATCTACTTTTATGGTAGCCATTTTATGTCATAAAATATTATATATTTATAATTGATATTTAATTTGTTTTATTAATTATTATTATGTATAAAAAAATGATGGTTTTTCAAGTGTATTTTTATGAGATCAAAACTTTGTTTCAAGTGTATTTTTCGGTTAGTCAAATATTATAAACTTCTTGAGAGTTTTCGAAATTTTTTCGATGTTTTTCAAAGGAAAAGATGGAAATTTTGTTTCATGATGTTGACACTTTTTATCCTACTACTTAATTTTCTAAATTAGAATAAAATTAACTTTATTATGTAAAAAAATTAAACACAAAAATTCATTTTTGACCCTCTAAAGTGGTTGTGGTTGCATTTCAAAATTGGCTCTTTATTGTGCTACCTCGACAATATATCATCATCATTGATTATCAATGATTTTTTTTAATAATCTCCAAAAATAATCAATTATGTCATATTTGACTTATCACATGACTTGGACTTGCAAATTATGAAGTTAGAATATGAAATTCTTAACTTTTAAGTGTCTTTCGACAAATGATATTTTTGGCTAAAATTAAAATTTTCGATCATTTTAGACATAAAATTGGTAATTTTCGGCAAAAAAAATTAATTTTCCAGTACTACAAGAAAATGGTTCTTCTGTAATACAACTTTTTGTTGGTGAAGCCTCGATTTCTGTTGGTATTCAATAGTAGCGATGGATTTTTTCCGTTAGATATTTCGTGTGTGAAGGCCCCATAGGTAAATGGAGTGGCGGAATCATTTCTGTTGGTAAATATAGCGACAACAATTTGTTTGTTGGTAATACCGTTGAAAAGTACTCCGCTTCAAATAAGCTTTGCAAATGAAAAAATTGTAGGTAATTCCGTTAGAATATTACCAACAGGTTTCCTTCGGTTTAATTCAGTTAGTGTTTTGTTACTAATCGGTTGAAAACATATCAATGGATCTAGCATCCAAATTATTCTGTTGCTTGAAATATGTTGGTAATTTTTCGCTAATTTTGTTGGAAGCATTCCGACAGGTTTAGCATCAGAACTACTCCGTTGGCTTAGATTTGCTGGTATTCTGTCACTGATCTGTTGACTTAATTCCGACGATATTAGAATCAAAATATTTTTCGGTGTGCTCCCATAGCCCATTTAATCGGGCTTTGCCTAGGCTCCTAGGAGGTCGAGCTTCGCCTAGCAGTTGGTCCTCGACTAGTCATTTGGTCGGTCAGGCATTGCCTGGGCGCCCAAGCAATCATGCTTAGCCTAAGCGCGAAAGCCTAAACGGCCGGGAGTTGAGCTTTGCCTGGGCGCCTAGGCGATGGGGCTATGCCTGACTGGTCTAGTAGTCGAGCTTGGACTGGACATTCGGGCGATCGGTCTATGCCTGAACGCCTGACCGGTCTTAGCCCAGGCGCCCGTGCTACTCATGGGGCTGCCCTGGGCACCTCTGTATCACCTGGGCTTGGCCTAGGCGCCAATGCCATTCCTAGTTCTGGCCCGGGCGGCCGGGTCACTCAAAGGGCTGCCTCGGGCTCGCCTGGGCTTGGCCTAGGCGCCTAGGCCACGCCTGGGCAATGTGCGCCCGGGCGACGCTTGGTGACTAGGCAATGTGTTTTTAATTAACTTGTTCGATATGGGATTTGAACCATTGACCTCATATATACATATTAAAGGATCAAACCATTTGAGTTGTACTACTTTATTGTATTTTCATTAGACAATTATATATATGAGCCACCTAATAGTTTATTTCGTCAATCTCACAAGTTTTTTTTTTTTTTTTTCCGATTGAACCAATTTTTTGTTTGATTTCAACCTTTTTTCCCTCAATTCATTGATTTAATTTTTTTTAATGGATATAACTAGTTTTTCCCTTAGTTTCATCAATTTAAATCGTTTTGACCAATTTAACTAGTTTTTCCACCATTTTCACCCTCTTTTACCGATTTTCGCCATTTTCGTCAATTGTTTTTTTTCACAAATTTTATCAACTTGATTTGTTTGATTGATCCCATATGGATTGGATCCAGCAAATCGATCCATATTGCCACCTCTATGCCTAGCTGATTTATTAATGATCTTAGCCACAATGTAATTGATTAAGTGTAATTGCATTTACTCTACGTTCCAAGAAATTTGATTAATTGGACATAATTATTATCTTTGGATTGGGAAAAATATCTTACTTCAAGAGAATCTAATTTACCGATTCTTGTTTCATAGTTCTTAGATATAAAATCACTTCAACTTTATGTGTTATGTAAGAGAAGTAGTGACGTATTTTTTTCACCTGAATGATTTCACTACTATGGATCACCTTTCCCGACAACTTAATAACAAGTGTTATACATAGAATATTTTCTATTTCAAAATTTCTTTAGTAATTTGATGTTATTATTCGTGAAACGTAATTTGTTATTATTCGTGAAACATATTTCTATCATTGGTAATTTGGCTATTTTTCTGTTGGAACAATTTCATCGTTATGGATAACTTTTTCCTACAACTTAACAACTGAATTCCTACGAAAAATATTTTTTTCCCAGTTTTTCGTTGGTAATTTGTCGTTATTATTGGTGGAATATATTTCTGTTGATGGTTCTGTCGCTGTTCAGTTACTAAATCTAAATAGCAACGGATAATTTTTCGTTGGAATGATTTCGTCGCTATGGATAATTTTTTTCTACAACTTAACAACCGAATTCCTATAAAAATACTATTTTCCAATATTTCGTGGGTAATATGTTGCTATTATCGAAGGAATACCCGTTTTCATTGGTAATCAGTTATAAATTCTTTAGTGCTAGTGATAATTTTTTTCCCGTTAGAATAATGTTGTTACTGAAGACCCCTTTTTTGTAGTGACAAATTTTCGTTACAAAGTCCGTTGATAATTGGTCGATATTTTTGAAAAATATAGTTTTTTTATATTTTCGTCATTGTTCAGTTGCATATTTGTTATTGACAAAAAAATTGAAACAAATATTTTTCGTTGGAACAATTCCGTTGCTATCTGTCATCTTTACCTACAACTAAACAACGAAGTTCCCCAATGCTTTATTTATATAATTAATTGTCTATTCTCTACTCTTGTTTGTGTGATTTGAAATAACAAAAAGTAGATCTGTAAAATTACACTATGGAGTATTCCCCAATGCTAAGATTTTCAATTCCTCCATGAAAAAGGGTAAAAGAGATGAAGATTCATAAATAGATGTTAATTTGAGATTATATTGATTTTGAATTCAGTGTTAATGAATTTAGATCTTTTGTTTTTTATAAGCAAATGATTAAGCATTAATGAACGAAAATAGGTTTGTTACAGAAGTTCTAGGATAGTCACGGTAACAAAAATCAACAAAAACATCATGGGGAATGATGGAAAGGGGAATAGGTCTATCCCAATTACAAAGTTTGCCCCATTTAGCGAGATTGTGTGCGGCCTTATTGCCGAGTCTTGGGATCTTCTTAATTTTCCATTTAGGCCAACCAAGGAGAACTTTTCTAGCTTTAGGAGCATCAGCTTCGCTGCTCCATTCAAAAACAGGGGCCTTACAAGTGATCATAAGAACGGAATTGAGGGAGTCACTTTCGAACAAAACTTTTGAGCATTTAGCTTGATCAAGGAGCACAAAAGCTTTAAGAATAGTGGTAGTTTCAGCAGCAGTTGCGTCGAAGAAAGCATCATTGAAAACGGCAACAAAGATAACCGAACCAAAACAGTCCCGAACAAGAATTGAGACAGCGTCAAAGCCATCGGCAAAAGTTGCATCCAAATTGACTTTGAACCAATTTGCAGCAGGTGGAATCCAATCATAAGAGAGATGAGGGAACGAGGCAGTAGCCAAGGCAACAGCTTGAGCAGCAGCATGTTCGGAGGAGATCTTGCTACACCTGTTCGCCAAAGAAAGAGGATTCGGTGCAGCCGCAGTTGGATTATGAAGAGGAAAGTTACGAGCTTTCCAAACCTGATCCATAGTAACAACACAAAAGTTAAGGAATTCGAGAGCGAGGTCGGGATCCGGGAAAAATGAATGGTCTTGTTTAAGAATAGCCGAGATCAAAGTGGAAATGTTCCAAGAGGTGAATAGATGAAGTTTGAATCTCCACTTGGAAGCAAAAAAGATGGATGTGATGAAAGGGCAACCAAGGAAGATGTGATCAAGGGATTCCATAGCTTGATTGCAAAGGAGGCATGAGGTGTCTTGGACGTGGAAGATAAGGGAGAGGTGTTGATGGGTGGGGATCATGTCATTGAGGATTTTCCAACGGAAGAATTTTCCACGATTGTGGGCACGAGCTTTCCAAACTAGGTTCCAAAGATTACCATGAGGGGAAGTACTAAAAAATCTAGCTTTTTGGTCAGTTAAGTAAGCACTTTTGACCGAGAAGTCACCTTTCTTGGAGTGAACCCAAAAAGCGTTTTTGATTCCACACGGGTAGGAATTTTGATTTTGAGAATTTCCAAGACAAAGTTTTGGCAAAATAAGGAGTTGAGGAGGCTAATGTTCCAATCGGAGGAGTTAGGGGCTATGAGGTCGCAGACAAAGACGGGGGAGGGAGAGGTTGGGAAAACGGGATTGGGTGTTGGGATGAAATTATCAAGAGAGGGAATCCAAGGATCATTCCAAATGTTGATGGCCGAGTTCGAAGAGACTTTGTAACAAGCACCTTTTTTAATGAGAGGGACACAAGCAAGAATTCCTTTCCAAACCTAAGATATATTGTTTTTTGGACGGGCATCCACAAGAATGCTTTGGGATTGGAGATATTTGGTGGAGAGTAGGGATACCCACATTTTATTAGAGGAAGAAAGAACGTTCCAAGAAAGTTTGGCAATGAGAGCTTTGTTCAAGTCGTGTGAGCGACGGAGTCCAATTCCCCCATTCCACTTAGGGGTACAAAGAGTGTCTCAACATTTAAGAGCGAGAAAATGGGGTTTATCATTAGCTTGCCACCAAAATTTACGGATCATGGAATCGAGTTTGTCGCAAAGGTTTTTTGGGAGGAGGAAGGTGGCCATATGGTACGAGGGAATGGCTTGGGCAACCGATTTGGCAAGGACGCTGCCCCCAGCATGAGAAAGCAAATGGGCACGCCAACCACTAAGTTTTGTTTCAAGTTTTCCAGTGATATCGTTGAAACAAGCTTTGTTGCCCGAAGTTTTACAAAAAGGAAGACCTAGATGTTTTGACTTATGGTTGCACTTTTTCATTTGAAGGATAGAAAGTATTTTGTTACAAAGAGAACCACTAGAGTTGGGGCTAAAATGGACAAAGGATATTTCACAACTAATAGATTGGCCGGACCAAGATTCGAAGGTGTTTAGAACATTTTTGTCACCGAATGCATTTTCCTCATTAGCTTTACAAAAGATTGTGATATCGTCGGCAAAAAGAAGGTGGGAGACCGGGGGACAATTACGGCTTATTTTGATACCATGAATGGAACCTTCATTTTCAGCTCGAGAGATAAGTCGAATGAGGATTTCAGTGAGGATGATAAAGAGAAAAGGAGACAGTGGGTCTCCTTGACGCAAGCCACGGGTTGGTTTAAAGAAACCATGAGACGAACCATTGACAATTGTGGAGAAGCTCACGGTAGAATTGTTGGAATCTATATTCTATTTTTGAATAAAATTAGTTGAGAGTAAGGGGTCGTGTCTGTTCGATCTGAAGAGGTACCCTTTGGATCGAAACAGTACAATCCAAACATTGTGTCTCTTGCGAAAAGACATTTTTTTAGTCTATAAATAGGAGACTTAATCTGGCCAATTAAGCATCATTTTTTCCGACAATAATCAAAAAATTACTCTCATATCAACTTTAAATTTATGTCGAATTTTCTATTTGTTTCGGTTCGCCGTGGGTTCATTATTTGTGCAAATAATGAACAACAGACTGTTGTACATATTATGAAAAACAAAACTTGCTATATATATATATATATATATATATATATATATATATATATATTCATCATGGTTGTATGAATGTATTTAAAAAAAAAAATTGTGAATTTAGTTTCGTTTGAATAGCAACAGAATTTTATTTACTGTAATTGTGAAACCAAAGACTTTTATTCTCTGCGAGAGAAATATTGAATGAACTAGCTTAGTTTTCCATCAATTTGGAATAAACTGGAACCAATCATTTGATGCTATAATGTGGAAATGTGAATTAGCAATTGATTTGAGTAAATGAGAATTGAAGATGCAGAGGCATTTCTTTTTTCATTGAAAATAATTACTCATTAAGCGCATTTTCATATGAATCGGTACATTAGTGCCGCTTCGTGAATTGTGATTTTAATAATAAAAACACGATGGCATGAGAAACGGTTTGTGTGTAATGCTTTCAAGAGGTGTCTTTAATTCAAGACTAGGTTCCATTTAACCAATCGGTGCACCAGGAGAATAAAAATTTGGTTTTTGAAGTGTGGGTTACTGAATTCGAAGGGTGCAAACTCTTGTGAAGAGGTATTCCAATTAGTGGAAACACTATTTTCAAAACTAATTAAAAACATACTAATGCTTTCGTGAGTGTTCTTTAATTAATTGATATATCTATGTGAAGCGGTGGAATACTTTATAAGTGGCCAATATTTTTCATTGTTAAATTTTATGCGATCACATGTGAAAATTAAGAAATTTGGTTAGACTGAAATGAATAATCTATTTATTCTCGAGATTTGAAACCAATTTGAATTAAAAGTTCATAACCATTTAATTGATGTGCTGATTACGGACATGTCATGAATGGGTGCTAACTTAAAATCATTTTTGGTTAGATATTGTGTCTTCAAAATCATTTTGGTTAACTTTAATATTTCAAGTTTAACTACAAAATTTGATTTCAATGATTTTGGTGACCGCAAGTAAGTTAATTGAATTTTTTTGTGAAAGAATCGTAAATGGGTGCATTTGCAAGTTGCAACATTGCATCTTTACAGATTGGACCATGACTTTTCACATGATTGTTGAGATGTGATTTTAATACGTGAATTTTAAAATTGACCGCGGGTCATTGGATAAATAGGAATGCCTATTTAACCTTGTGTAAATAAAAAAATAATGAAACAATTTTTGCTTGATTTTCATATAAATACTTTAGTGGTGCACTAATTTATTTTATTGATTGATGCAAATCATACTTGTATTATTGGGTCATTACATGTAAATAATGATTTAAATAAAGTTTTTAATGGCATGAGCATTGAAGTATGAATCTTACTTGAGTATATGATTCATGGCTCGTGTACATTATTTAATAAGTGCGATTTATACTTATGTGGGACAAATGATATTTGTGTAATTACTATAATAACCTTTATACGAAGATAAATGGCTAATTAGTATTGTCTATCATATCAATATATGTGGAAAAATATTGATAATAAAGATAAATCATTTGTGAAATAAGTATAAGTATAGAGGTATATTATTGAGAAAATATTAAAATGTAAAAGTAATTATAATTCTTCGGTGGAATAATTATAATTTACTATGATTGTGGAAATGTTGATTATATATAATATTTTATTTGTGAGAAATAACTATACGTTATTTGAGAAATGAATATCAATATTTTATTGAGAAAATATTGATTGTACTTATAACTTATTTGTGAAATAATTATAATTTATTTGTGAGAAATAAGTATATAATTATAATTTATTTGTTTGCGAAACAAATATGTAAAAGTTCAAAAATTTTGAACTAGTCCAAATTAATTATGTGATTTTAAATCATTACTAACTCGTGGAGTTTAAAATGTATTTAATTACATATATTTTATTGCGCTATTTATTGAATAATAAATAAGAGACAACAAATGTATTTGCTAAATACAAAGAGATGCATTTGTGAAATACAAATTCGGATAATAGAATAAGAAAATTTAAATTCTTATATCCAAATTGTGGGGGTAAATACGAATATATTCATTTACACAAAAGTGTGTTAAATTAGGAATAATTCGTCAAAAGCTCGACTCAGTTGAATTTGGTTGCTAAAATAACAGAATTTTAAGATGTGGTTAAACATCAATCTTTAAATTCAGGCTTACTTGAAAACTTGTGGGGGAAAGCTCGTTAGATGTCTACAGACATATTAAGTCGGGTTTCATACAAGAAAGTCAATTATCATTCCATATGAGTTTTGGAAGGGAAGAAAAACCAAATACCTTAAAATGTGGGGGGTACTTGGGTCAGATTTATTTTCAGTAAGCGTGATTTACTGATATTAAAATATGATAAAGTAATATTATGTATTATATTACTTACATAAACCTTTTTATAATTAGAGTTAATTATAAATATTTTATTCTGCGAGAATAAACATTATAGTCTAACCCATTTTAGACTAGAATATTTTGCGAAAATATTTAATTAATTTTGATCCAGGGGTCAAATTTGTGAAGTTTATAATTATATTTAATTAAAAACTACAATATTCTGCGAGAATATACATATGAATCTTACTTCAACATGAGTTTGTTGGAGAGACAAATGAGCTAAAAGCTCTAAGTTCTTCGATCTAGATATTCTAACTTATATGGAGAGGATAAACCTCAAACATATAAATAAATAATATCACATTCCAATTGGTAGACCTCGAGGAGTGAACCAATTAGATGTAGATGGGTTTTGAAGTTCAAGAGTTCAAAACCTTTGATAAGTCAAACAATAAAAACTAGGCTAGACGAGTAGCCAAGTTGGCTTATAAAAGAAATAATTTCACTTCTTTGACTCATATTCACTAGCGATTAGGATAACATCCATTTGAATATTAATAGCTCTAATAGCTATATACAATGGACGTAAAAATTATAATCCTTAATGGTGAATTAAATGAGAAAATTTATACTGAGTAACCAGAGAGTTTAGTTGTTAAATGAAAAGAAAAACATAGTTTGTGAAACGTTTGTATTTTCTTGTTGAACTTTAACAAACTCCTAAACAATGACACGAAAAATGTGATAGTGTCACTAACAAATTTTGACTGTCATATTAATAAATATGACAAGTGTGTCCAGTATCAGAGTTTGTTTATGCACAAATGATATGTTAATATTTGAGACTAATATTGTGAATATTAAATCAATCGAGAAAATATTAACTTATGATATGAAAAACATTAATTTAATCAATTATGATTATGAGGTCATGTGATGACATGAATGATGTCTAAGTTAAATACTTATGAAATTAAGGGATTTCATAATTCGATTTAATTCATACTTTGTGTGCTATACGAGAACAAATGTGATAAGAGTATCACAATTTGAGTATGGTCATAAAATTAGATGTCAAGCATATATCGTAAAATGCAAGAGGCTAGACATTGTTTCTTTGGTTAATAAACTAAGGAGATACATGAGCAACCTTAGCAAGATTCGTTGGAATGCATTAATGAGAATGCTTGAATCTTGATAGAATACATACATATGTGCATTATATTTGGAAAATTTTCAAACGATCCAGGAGGGATATAGTAATGCAAATAAAACTTATGATTTAGGTGAATCAAAGTTTGTAAGCGGATATGTATTCAATTTCGGAGGCACCGCTATTTCCTGAGAATCTTCCAAACAAAAGCATATAGCTCAATCAACTATGAAATTAGAGTGCATAGCATTGGATAAAGCTAGTAAAGAATTTGAGTGGCTTCACAAAATTCATGGAAGATATTTTAATATGACTGAAAATTGTGTTAGTCATACATAAAATGGGTTCATCAAGCGGTGATACACAGAGCTCAACAAACTCTATGTATAATGGTAAATTCACGACTTTACCGAGAGACATCTACTTTCAAATAGAATGGACTTTATGAAGTCAAGAGA
This sequence comes from Penstemon eatonii, assembly GCA_038501285.1. Classification (NCBI taxonomy): domain Eukaryota; kingdom Viridiplantae; phylum Streptophyta; class Magnoliopsida; order Lamiales; family Plantaginaceae; genus Penstemon; species Penstemon eatonii. The sequence goes on along the minus strand of CM076710.1, from coordinate 13,244,193 downwards.
TAATCCTGATTCCGGATATTAAAGGTTTATCTAAAAAGTAGTATGTGCATTGAGGGGAATGGGCTTAAAGCCTAAATTAGACTAAGTTACCTCGTACGGAAACCTAACCTGGCGACTGGAGATCCCACGGACCAGGTTCAATAGGACAACCAGTCTTGGCTAACTTAAAAGAAAGCACTTAAGAGTATAACTCTATCCCATTCTTATGATGCAATAAGTGCAAGCCTATCGCGTTTATAAGGTTAAGCAAATGCTTTTAATGACGTCTATACCTTGTCAAGAACAAGTGGAGTATGGTAGGATACTCTTGATAGATGCGGTCACCTATGTTAGTGTGAGCTGGGTCGGCTCGTTGAGAATTTCTTTATAGGCTGGAATTCTCTAAAGCACTCGCATAACCAAGAATATGTTCAGGGCCAAAACGAACACAACCGAGAACTTGAAACAAATCGGTTTAGTACTGTGTTAAGTTTATTGTCTTGGTTTACACAAACAGCCGACGGTTCAAGATGAAATATTTCACCGATTGGCTAAGTAAATCCGATAAACTTTAACTAGGGAAGGTTCAAGATGAAATATTTCACCTATCTCGATGCGGTATTATTCCTAAAGAAATTTCGACATGATATGTCTTATGTGAATGAACTAGGAGAACTATTTTATTCATGTGGGGGATTGTTGGAATCTATATTCTATTTTTGAATAAAATTAGTTGAGAGTAAGGGGTCGTGTCTGTTCGATCTGAAGAGGTACCCTTTGGATCGAAACAGTACAATCCAAACATTGTGTCTCTTGCGAAAAGACATTTTTTTAGTCTATAAATAGGAGACTTAATCTGGCCAATTAAGCATCATTTTTTCCGACAATAATCAAAAAATTACTCTCATATCAACTTTAAATTTATGTCGAATTTTCTATTTGTTTCGGTTCGCCGTGGGTTCATTATTTGTGCAAATAATGAACAACAGACTGTTGTATCTTGGGAGACTACCGGGAATCAAACTGTATGCACTGTGGCAGCCCCGGAAATATTGTCTTAAGGAAATTTGTTTCGGCAAGCCTCAGTCTAATTTCCTTGCTTTTTACGTAAAGATTGAAGTGATCTTTGTTTTCGAGACAAGTAAGTATTTCTCACTAATTTTTGTGTTAGATCGAAATATTTAAGTACACAGATTGTTTAAACACCAACAAGAGATGCATAGGTCAATAAGATTGATGAATTTTTGATCAAAACCAAAAGCCGAGAGGATTTTAAAGAGAACGGGCCATTCAACTCTATCAAAAGCTTTGGAGAGGTCAAGTTTAATGGCCATGGCAGCGTTTTTGGATTTTTTCCTAGAGTTGATACAATGGAGGAGTTCGTGAGAAAGAATGGAGTTGTCATTAATGTTTCGTCCTGGAACAAAAGCGAATTGGGTGGGAGAGATGAGGTTATCGAGGAGACCTTTTAATCTATTGGCAATATAAATGGGACTTCAAAACATAAATGCATTTAGATCTACTCCAAACGAAAAAAGATGAAATATAAATGGGACTTCAAAACATTAAAACTTAAATTTGATAAGAGATTCAATATTTTCTTGGGCTAGATCTTTCTTGAAAAAATTTCTAGCACTAAACAATTCAATAATTTTCAAGGGTTTAATTTATTTATTTATTACTAAAAACTGTGACACTTCTTCCCGTGGAGAGATGATGGAGAATTTGAACTGAGAAAAGAATACTTGGAGACATGACGGAGATTTGAACAAAGAAAAACAAACAGAAGAAAGAGGAAGAACATTAATTGAAAAAATTGGTATATTAATTAATGATTAGTAAATGAGAGAGAAATGATAAGGGCAATTTTGAAAATGTATAATTTCTGAATATCCCTAAATATGTTTGAAATAACAGTGTTTTTATTTATATGTTATATGAGAAGAATATTGAAAATATAAAAGTTGATGTAAAATATAATTTATAAAGTTTAGGAGTTAATGTAGGAGATAAATATAATAAGATTTCATGTTCAATTATACCTTTACCATAATCTAGCTATATCTATATCTAGATTCATATAGAATTACGAGTTTGGCGAATAAATTTTTTTTTGTGAAGACTAATATACCCCTATTTAATATATTGTGATATTTAATTTTATGACAAATAGAGAAAATAAAATAATCCTAGAAATATAATTACACAATAAGTCTTTCCCATATCAACTTTAATATAATTATCTTTTTTAAGTTTTACACCTCACCAAAATATTAATAGTAAAAAAAAAATCTATTACATATAATCTGACATTAATCGAAACATTTAAATTCGTTTGTGTTTAATTTATGAAGACAAACTATATTGTCAAACTAATTCACAGGATGTGGTTGCAGTTTCAACCCTTTTGATAAGGCATGATTTTTTTTATTTTTTTTATCATATTAGTTCATGTGTTGTATTTTAATCATATATCACTTATTAAAGATCATCGGAAAAAAAAATGCCACATTTGTGCTAAATAAATTAAAAAACTATTAAGTTTAACTAAAAAACCATATAATTGGCTTAAGCCAAGAAGAGTCAAAACATATAAATGATTAAAATCGGGTAAAATTCGATTAAAAAATATATAATAAAAATGGTAAAAGTACGAGTTTGGCGAAGAAAATTTCTTCCCTTTTTTGTAATATACCCCTAATTAATAATTGTGATGTTTAATTTTATAGCAAAAATGTAAATCAAAATAAAAGAATCCTACAAGTATAATTAGACAATAAGTCTCTCCAACGTACATCAACCTTATTATAATTATCTTTTTAAATTTACAACTCATTAAAATATTAATAGTAAAAAAAAATTCTAATACTCTATAATCTGATGTTAATCGAAACATTTAAATTCGATTGTGTTTTAAGGCATGGCAAATGGGTGGGTCGGGCTGGGTTCGGGTCGGGTCAAAACGGGCCGGGTCATTAATGGGTTTCTGTTAACGGGTCTTAAATGGGTCGGGTCTTTACCGGGTCTGGGTCGGCCCTTTAATCCTTAACTTTTTTTTTCCTTCAAAAATCCACAAAAAATTTGTTGTAATATGGGTTGAAAAATGGGAGTAATTGATGCCAAGATTTGAAAGAATAAAGTTAAGCAAATTATGAAACATTAATTATATGATTTGAAAAAATAATTTTTATTATTCTCTTATATCTAAGAAATATAAAGGAATAGAAATATATTGCGTAAAAATAAATAAAACCACCTTTTCGAAAGTCGATATTAATATTTTATTAGTCAAAAGTGGCCATGAAATTGGTATAGAAAAGGCTAATGATTTTAAGATATTTTAATAATTTAATTTTTTTTTCTTCGAAATAATGGGTTAGTAATTACAAAATAATAAAAGTTGGGTCTAGGCCTTCAATTTTATGATAGCAAACAAGATATAATATGATTTTCTTTTTGGAATTAAAGATAGTAGCAAAGTTGCTTTTAAATTGGACTCAATACTTTATTTTTTGTTGTTTTTACAAGACCCATTAATAGACCCACTAGAAGACCCATTAATAATAAAGCTGGTCCAAGACCAACCCAACCCAATAAACATAAAAATTAATGAGTTGGGTCTGAACGGGCCTGAATGGGTTACGGACCGGCTCACGGGTCCAGACCCATCTTGCCATATGAAAACAAGCTATATTGTCAAACTAACTCACAGGTTGGGGTTGTAGTTTCAACCCTTTTGATAAGGCATGCCCTTTATTTTTTGTTTTTTTTTTTAATCAAATTAGTTCATGTGTTGTACTTTAATCATATATCACCTCTTAAAGATCTTAGGAAAAAATAATTGCCACTTTTATGCTACATGAATAAAAAAAAATACTATTTAGTTTAACTTAAAAAAATATATAATTGGCTTAAGAAGAGTCAAAATATAGAAATGGTTAAAATCGGGTAAAATTTGATTAAAAAGATATAACAAAAAATGTTAAACGTACAAGTTTGGTGAAGAAGATTTCTTCCTTTTTTCTGTGATATACCCTTTATTAATATATTGTGATATTTAATTTTATAGTAAAAATGTAAAATAAAAAAATAATAAAAGTATAATTAGGCAAGAAGGCTCCCTAACGTACATCAACCTTAATATAATTATTTTTTAAAATTTTACAACTCATTAAAATATTAATAGAAAAAAAAATCTATTACTCTATAATCTGACGTTAGTCGAAATATTTAAATTCGTTTGTGTAAAATAAATGAAGACAAACTATATTGTCAAACTAACTCACAGATTGGGTTGTAGTTTCAACCAATGTTTTAAAAACCGGACCGGACGTCGAATCAATAGCTTTACTGGTTGCTGCTTGGATCGTTTTAACCGTTGATTCAATTGGTGTGACGTCATTACGAAATAATAATTTAATGTAAGTTTTAATGTATGTAATTAATCATTTAAAAAATCGTTTATCATAAAAAAAAATTAAGTCATTTACATAATCTAAAGGGTAATTTACGAATACCCCCCTCAGGTAAGGTCTAGTTACAAAAATCCCCCTCACGTATTAGGTATTATAAAAATCCCCCTCAGGTTTGTCACCTTCTTACAATTAACCTCTTGTCCCTAAAATGTTCCAATTTTGCCCTTGGAAGTTATTAGTAATGTTTATAATATGTTATAAATTTTAAAAATTGGGTGTTAGTTGTTATATCTTTTAATATAAAAATAATAATCATCTATTTACCACAAAAATAATTGATATAATTTATAATTTCCCATAAATTTCAATAAATATTTCAATTTTTAGTACAATATAAACTTTAATAAATTAAAAATATATTATTTATAATACAATATAATTTATTAAATTTACTAATTTATAAAATAAATTCATTTAACTAATGTGTAAACAATTGATATTTTTAAAATATATTATTAAAATTATATTTAATTTAATACAATTTAAATTGCTAATAAATATATGAATACCTTTTTTTTTTGCAATATTTATTAAAACTTGTGGGAAATTATAAATTTTATCAATTATTCTGGTGGTAAATATATAATTATCTCTTTTCTAATTTATAAGATATAATAATTAGATCCCAAGTTTTAACATTTATAAGATACTAAAAACTATATAAATAACACCCAAGGGCAAAATTGGAATATTTTAGGGCATGGGGTTAATTGTAAGAAAGTGGCAAACCTCAGGGGGATTTTTGTAATATCTAATACGTGAGGGTGATTTTTGTAATTAGACCTTACCTAAGGGGATATTCGTAATTTACCCTAATCTAAATACTATCTCACAAATCACAATACAACAAATCATCAAAGTAACTAAAAACAAAACAAGCACAAGTAATCATGCAATTTAGAATACAACATAACATGTTCAAACAAGAATTATCACATCAATATTCAACCATATATCCAAAACATAGACCTAAATCAAAATAAACACCAAATTTCCAAAATTACAACTATGATAACATAATATCAAAGCAATATTACAAACTATGATATCTACAACATATCAAAATAATAATTTTATCACTAATCATCTACAAAAAAAGAGAAAATATTGGATGAATTTTGTCACTTAAATTTTTTTATGAAAAAACATGCAAATACTTGAAATTGGGAAATAAGGAATGTATAAAAAAAATCCCTAGTTTTTTGTTTTCCTTTTTCTTTAATAAGTGAACCAGTGGTTCAATCGATTCATTGGTTTTATTGATTTTTGATCGATTTTTTTCGGTTTGAACTGGGCAGTAAAATAATTGATTTTGGAGGATTAACCGAATCGAATTAGGAACTGATTACTGGTTAAACCGATCGAATCGACCGATTCTGTCCGATTTTTAAAACAATGGTTTCAACCCTTTTGATAAGGCATGATGATTTTCTTTTTTTTTTTAATCATATTAGTTTATGTGTTGTACATTTATCATATATCACTTACTAAAGATCTAGGACAAAAAAAAAGCCACATTTGTGCTACATGAATTAAAAAAAATAAGTTTGACTAAGAAAAAATATAATTGGCTTAAGCTTAGGAGAGTCAAAACATAGAAATGGTTAAAATCAGGTAACATTCGATTAAAAAATTTATGATAAAAAATTGGTAAATCAATGAAAAAATAGGTTAGATAAGGGAAAAAAAAAAGCGATTTATAGCAGAAAAATGACGCATTAGATTAAAAAACATGGTAACCCGACAAAAATTGGTAAAATCAATAAAAAAAAAATTGACATCGGCTAAACACGGAATAGCAAAAAAGAAATGGTTCAAATTGATAAAAGTTCAAAAACAAACAACCCAAATGTCACCCAAATAACCATAATCAAATATATATACTAACTTTAGTTTCATGTATTTCGAAAAAAAGAATTTAAGTAAATCTTACTTTTTGCACTAGAGGCGCCGTGGAATGGAGATGAATGAAAGAAGTGATTTTTTTTTTTTTTTTTTATAACCTAGGTGTACAAACTTACACTAGACTAATCCTGGATCATCGGGATTATATTTCCATCCAAATGAATGGAGGGGTAATATTGTTATTTTTTATTTATAATAAGGTTTGTATTTTTCATCAAACATGTTAAAATCATCAAAATTTAAAATGTTGAGTCATGGTTGAATGGGTCTAAAGTATCCCATTCGAGACTTCAAGGACTATAATGAGACATCGCTTATACTTTATGGTACTAATCCGTATTTTACCCTTAACTAACTAGCGGCTAGCCCTCTACATTAATTACCAAACCCAATATCCTAAATTACCCACACATAGATGATCATACTGTATCCCAATGGTAAAAGCTGGAGCCATGGGACATGGGCTCAAAATCAATCAGAAATGTGGGTCCTTTTTTAGTTTCATAATAGTCCTACTAGTTAGTTATTTAATCATTAAATTTTCCTTTAATTGTTATTAATAAATACTTTTATGTACTGATGTAATTTTACCGTAAAATTATGTGGAATGTAATTTAAAAATCAATAATACAAAAGCTTGTATATACAAAGACAGAAAAATATAAATCAAATATAATTGAGCAGTTGTGTTCGTTTTCATCTTGGCCCGGATAACTCAACGGGTCGAATGATATCATCAGTAATTATCCAATCAGTGATAAGTTGATAACTGTGATTGAACTCGTCTTGCCTGATCATTAATTCTTCCTTCTGCCACTCCTTCCACCTATCAGCCAAGCCATCAACTTCAAGCATCCTAACCACTTCCGACATCTTGGGACGCTCGGTTGGAGAGAGTTGTGTGCAATGTAGAGCTAATTGGATTAACTGCTCCACTTCTTCAAAGATGTAATTACCTCGTAAATCAGGGTCAACCAATGTATCCAACTTTTTCTCCTTGAGAAGTCCCTTCACCTGGAATTATAAGAAGAAATCAATGCATGTTAATGTGAAGCATTCTGACATATGAAAGTGCATGTGTGAAGAGATAATGCTAACCCAATCGAGTAACATGACATCATCATCATTGACAAGATGAGCGTGATCGAAAGCTCTCTGCCCAGTAATGAGCTCAAGAAGCATGACCCCGTAACCAAAAACGTCCCTTTTATCCGAACAGTTACCAGTAGAAAGGTACTCGGGAGCTATATGACCACTTGTTCCACGTACAACTGTGTTCACATGAGTATCCTTGTGGTCCATATGTTCAGCCAACCCAAAACCACCAATAAATGCTTCAAAGTCTTCATCCAAAAATATATTACCAGCCTTTACATCACAATGAATGATTTTACGGTCACAATGATGGTGCAAATAAGCAAGTCCCCTTGCTGACCCCAGAGCTATCCGTTTCCTTTTTGGCCAATTAAGTGGTGGTTGTGATTCAGGTCGCTCTGCAATAATGCATCAACAAGCTCATAAGAAATGAATTCAAACATGACAAGTATATTGTGTAAATTAATTCTTCATATCAAGTAATGAGCAGAATATCCTAACTAACAAATCTCGACTCATATATCTAGATATGCATGAAACCAGAATAAACAAATCCATGAAAAAATATTTAAGCTTTTACCTCTTAAGCAAGATGCAACACTTCCATTAGACATATAAGGATAAACGAGCACCATCTCTGTCCGAGTCATGCAAATGCCAAGTAACCGAAGTAAATTCGCATGCTCAATCATGCTTGCTATTTCTATTGTTGTTTGGAAATATTGCTTCAAACCTTGAGTGCGTTCTTCTTTTAGTCTTTTAACTGCCACTAAAGAACCATCGGGTAAACGGCCTTTGTAAAACTTACCAAATCCATCTCTGCTAATAATGTTTTTATTGCTAAAATTATCGGATGCAACTTGTAATTCACTCGGGGAAAATCTTTTGAACCATCGCAGATCAACTTCTGGATACAATTAAATTCAGAAACAAAAGTGAGAGTTGAGTTGAGAACTACTATAGTATTATTTTTGTTATATATGATGACATTTTATAATCGATCAACTAACCGGGATCATCAAAGAAATGTTTATGTGACTTCCTTCTTCGGTAATGAGAAAGGGCAATTGCAGGAGCAGCTAATAGACGAGAAAACCGTCCTGCAATGGCTCCAGTACTAGAACTGTTGCCGCCAAATACTTCTTGAGCTGATGGTGTACCTAACTCTACAAGCCATTTTTACAGTAACTCAAACCTTGTGCTATTTTTTTCTTCTATATAAGATGTCAAGTAGATTGAAAATCACATTTAAAAAATTGACTCTATAATTTCTTGGATCAAAGAGAACCAAAGCTGCTCACAAAATCTCCCAATTGAACAAGGAAACACTTCTCAAATTAACTAATACATATATATATTTTTTAATTATAACTTCTCACATAAAGTTCACATATATAAAATGCGAAAACATTCCCTTCACCTAAAAAAATAACAGCATTCCCCTGTTAACTTTAATAATTCGCACTTACAAGGGTATTTCAAATGGGTATAATAACCTAATAAAATGTCGATACATTGGGTTTTTTCACTAACAAAAAAGAACACGGGTAGGAGAGATTTTGCCAATAAGGCAAAGCACAGGGGCTGCTTTTGCATCTAGCTCAACATAAATTCCCCATCTTTAAATCGAATAAATAAAACCATTCAATTCCAAGAAAGGACCCCTGAGTTTAGAATTAAAATTACGTACCATTGAAATCAAGAGAATCGAAACTTGAACTCAAATCAATGGAACTTGAGCTGCTTAAGCTGGGACAGAGAGCGAGTTCCCGAAGGAGTTCTCTTTTGAGGGTGGCTTCAACAAGCCTTTCCCAATTGTCGTACACCCTCGACATGTATAAAATATAAATGAAATCAATTCATTCTATTTTAAAAACATACTATATTTTTGTCTTCGTAGAAGATCACTTGCTTTCTGTGTGAAAGAAGACTTGACTTGAGAGTTGAGGGAAGAAAAGGAGAAATTGTGGGAGTTGACCTTTGTAAAAGTAATTAAGTTTAAGTATTTGGAAAGAAGCCGCTCCGAAAACCCCTCAATGTTGACAGTTTCTACACTACAGAAAGTTGAACGTACAAGTAGTTTTAATTGTATATTTATATGGGTTATTTTTCCTACATTATAATAAAATTAATTATTTTTATACAATAAAATATCATATATTTATTATTGATTTTATGAAATTTATTTTTATTAATTAAGAGTGTAATATTGTTCAACAAAAAAAATGTTAGCTTAAATAGTTGTAATAAAATATAAAATGATGACTGATTTAGTCATGACATCTTACAATTTTTTTTTCTAAAATAAGATAATAAGAACATTTTTTAATTCGTTCCATCATAATAGTTTTCATGTCAAGTTTATCCATTATTCACTGATGATACATGTCTCAACCATTTCTTCATAAATTTCACTCCAACTTTCATCGATTTCATAAGCATTTTTTCTTATAAGTTTCAACAGTTTTTTCATCAACCTCACCATTATTAACCAATTTCACCCGAAATTTCATCGATTCATTTGTTTCACTGTTTAATTTTTTTTACCCCATTTAATATATTTATTTAGAGATTTTTCTGCTTTTTTTAGGATTTTTTGCACTTTGCACCCTCAAAATATGGGAAATAGGATTGCACCCTCGAAACTTAGATTTACAACTTTGTACCCTCAAAATATGAAAAATGCAGCACTTTGCACCCTCTTTTATTTTAAAGCAAAAACTCAATGGCAAAATAGGTAATGCAATTATAAATCTTTGGCACTTTGCACCCCCAAAATAAAATTAACGTTTATCACCCTCGAATTAAGAACAAATCAGCAATTTGCACCCACGAAACATAATAAATTGACAGTTTGTACCCCCAAAACACAAAATTAACACTTAACACCCTCAAATTAAAAAAAAAAAAAACTCAAACCCCTCCTTTTGTCCGGCAATGTCGACCATCGGGGTGAAAAAATCTAAGGTAAAGTTGAACTTATCAATTTTTACTTATTCAATTGTTTGGCATAGCACGTTTAATTTGCACAAGCTATAATTCATAGTTGTTAATTTGTTATATGCTATAATCATTCCAAATTCATGATATTTAATTTGTATATATGTATATAAATGTAGGTTGTTCAATCGGATCGGAAACTTATCTATTTTGCCATAGATTTTTTTCACCCCGATGGTCACCTTGTCGGAAGAAATGAGGGGTTTGAGTTTTTTTTTTTTTGTTTGATGGTCTTAAGTGTTAATTATGTGTTTCGGGGTGCAAAGTGTCCATTTATTGTGTTTTGGGGTGCAAGTTGCTAATTTTTTCTTAATTAGAGAGTGATAAGTGTTAATTTTATTTTGGGGGTGCAAAGTGCCAATTTCTCAAGTTTTGGGGGTGCAAAGTGCCAAATATTTAAGAATTACCAAAATAAAATTAGGTTTTGGGGGTGCAAAGTGTTAACACTTATCACTCTCGAATTAAGAAAAAATTAATTAGGCAAACTTAATTAGAAAAGAATTACCTAAATCTTTGCACCCTCTTTTATATTTAGGCAAACTTAATTCGAGAGTGATAAGTGCTGCATTTTTCATATTTTAAGGGTGCAAAGTGCTAAATCTAAGTTTCGGGGGTGCAAAGTGCCTATTTCCCATATTTCAAGGGTGAAAAGTGCTAAATCTAACCTTTTTTTTTATCGATTATAACATTTTCGATGTTTTCTCGTTTTTCGGCAATATTTTTTCCAATTCAAACCATTTTCCCACAAATTTTACCTTGTTTTGTCGGTTAAAGTTTCACACTTTCACCCGTTTTCACCTATTTCACTTATTTCACATTTATTCACCTAGATATTTCATTGATTAAACATGCTTTCACCGACTTGAAGTTTTTTTTTTTTTTAACTGGTTGTATCCATTTTCATCAGTTTCTTTACAAATATCACTCAAATTTTCATCGATTCACATGTTCTTACTATTTAAATTTTTTACCGGTTTCTATTTTTTTGGGTAAATTACAGATACTTCATGAGGTAAGGTCTAATTACAAAAATGACCTTCGCGTAATTGGTATTACAAATATCTCCCTCAAGTCTGTCACTTTCTTACAATTAACCCCTTGAGCCTAAAATGTTTCAATTTTTCGCTAGAATGTAATTTGTAATGTTTATTATCTTATGAATGTTTTATAATTTTTCATTGATTAAACATGTTTTCACTGATTTTAAGCTTTTTTGATTGATTTTATCTATTTTCATCAGTTTCTTTACAAATTTCACTCAAAAATTCATCGGTTAATATGTTCTCACTATTTAATTTTTTTAACCGATTTATATATTTTTAGTGATTTACCCAGGGGAGGATCCAGGATTTTGGTGTAGTGGGGGCTAAAATTCTACCAAAAATTTAAAAATTCAAATACAAAAAAAAAAGTTCAATCAAACTTTAAAATCATATCTAATTCACGAGAATATATATGAAAAGATACAAAAGAGGACGTGGAGTTTTATAAAAAAAAAATAATTAACCTCCACAAGTTACTTTAATTACATACCCCCGTTAAGACACCAAAAGAACCCAAAACATCTACTTATCTTAATTACAAATTCAAATGAATTAAAAAAAAATTACAAATTCAAATGAAACCAGTTAAATTAACAATTGACCACATTGATTTTCTATTTTTGAAATCGGAGCTAGATCAATATTTTGGGAGGTTGAAATTTTTTATAGTATTGTATTAAATAAAAAATAAGAAGAAGCCGAATTTATAAAAAAAATTAACATTCTTGATCGTTGTTAAAAAATATATAAAATTAAAAAAATAATTAAGAAAGAACAAAAATTAAAGAACAATCATTAAGAAAAATTAAAAGAGCAATGTTAAGAAAAAAATTTGATTAAAAAAAAAAAAAAAGAATAGAAGATCACATAAATTTATACAAAAAGCGCTCTTCCTGAGTTTTGAATTCTAGCATCAAATTCAAGCATTGATTCATCTTTCATCTAACAAACTATTAGGCCAAGCTACTTAATGTTAGGAAACAAAAAAAAAAAAAAAAAGAAAACTTTAAGAAAGAAAAAGAATGGAAGAGCACATAAAATTATACAAAATGTGCTCCTCCTGAGTCTCGAACTCAGGCTCAAAATCAAGCATTGTTTCCATCTTTCATCAAACAAACCACTAGACCAAACATTTAATTTGTTAGAAAAATTAATATAATTTCTATATATAAAATTTCAGTGGGGGCTATAGACCCCACTTGGCCCTATGTGGGTCCGCCCCTGGATTCACCCCTTTTTTTATCCACTACTTACAACATTTTTCATTGTTTTTCAATTTTTGTTCGATTTCTTTGCTTTTTTTCTATTTTTTTGGTTTGATTTTAACCATTTTTATCGATTTTTTTCGGATAAACTCTTTTTTTTATATGATTTCACTTGTTTTTATCATTTTTACCTATTATTCATGTTTTTCACTGATTTAATATGTTATTCATCTGAATTTTTCCTTGATTAAATATGTTTTTACCGACTTAACGTTTTTTTAACCGATCTTAACTTTTTTTCACTAGCTTTACACGTTTGTATTGGATTTCACTGGTTTAATCATTTTTCTTACTAATTCAACTCGAATCATTTTTCACTGATTTCACATTATTTCACTAATTTTAACTTTATTTTAACAGATTTTACCCGTTTACATTAATTTTTCCCAAGTTCACCCGATTTTTTTAATCGATTTCAAATGTATTTGAGATTTCACATGTATTTAAGATTTCACATGCATTTTTTTGTTACCGGTTTCACTCATTTTTTTAACCAACTTCACTAATGTTCACCAGTTCACTTGGACTTTCATCGATTTCACCAGTTTTTTGATCAATTTCACTCATTTTTCACGAAAAGAATTCCATGACGTACGAGATTATGCATGTTTTGATATTCTTTATATTTTGCTTCTCTAGCCAAATAAACATTAAGTACTTAGCTATGTCATGAGCATTTTTGGTTCGTAGGTAAGATGCGATTCTATTTAACTTTTCATTTTTACTTTGTATAGCATAATGATAGTTAAGAGAATTTAATCTTAATATTTTATTTTTAGAGGATTGTATGTATTATATTATTTTCAATGATACAAGTAACATATTTTTACTTGAAACATGTTGCTAAAGTAATATAATTGTACATATATATATTTTAGGAACTATTAAAATAACAGTGTTTTTTTTCTTATGGGTTTTTTTTATGTATTATATGAGAAGAATATTGAAATAATAGAAGTAGATGATATATAATTTATAAATTTTAAGGGTTAATGTAGGAGATAAATATAATAAGATTCCATGTCTAATTACACTTTTATCATAATTAATATAAAAAGATTTCATGACTAATTATTCTTCTTCAACTATTTTTATATATTTATCGATTTAGGGCCGATAACAAGTCCGAATGACCCCGAACAAACCTCTGTTCGAATTTGGCTCAGCTGTTCAGGCTCGGCTCGAGCTCGAGCCTTTCACCTATTTTTCTGTTTGAGCTCGGCTCGAGTCGAGCTTGCAAATACTCGGCTCAACTCGACAAATTCTGGTTTGGACAATTTCTACTTTATTTTCCTGCAATACACAGCGCATAGCAAGCAGTAGAACTTATGAGACTTATCAATAATATACAACGAATAGCATTTTTGGTTCTCTTTATGGGTCAAAATTTTCATTTTCGTCCCTCTTAAATTTTTTGTAGCAGATTGACCCCTCTTATCAATGTAATCCTTCTTATAACACATTCTTCCCTCTTAAACTTTTTGTAGCAAATTCATCTCTCTTATCAATGTAATGTAACGCATTAATCCCTCTTAAATACAAAATACATCAACTTTCATCCACTTTAGAATCTATTTTGAATTTAAGTGATGTATTTTGTATTTAAGATGGACTAATGTGTTACACTATATTGATAAGAGTGATCAATTTGATACAAAAAATTTAAGAGGGACGAATATGATATACTACACTGATAAGAGGGACCAATCTGCTACAAAAAATTTAAGAGGGACAAAAATGCAAAAATTAATCCATAAGAAGGACCAAAAGCGTGATTTACTCATAGCAAATATTGGGAATAAGAAAAGCAACTTTACCACAGTTGACAAAAAGGGTGAATTCAACTTCATTGAATGCATTTTTTCCTACCTTATTATACTATACTACAGAACATGCAATGATGTAAAAGCATCCAAGATCTAACTTACATCCACTATTTTCTTTGTAATATAATTAAAATCTATATCGTAAAAAATCATGGAAATTTTATTTCAGCTACTAAATAGGAAAGATGCACCATAAAAGCAAAATTAACTATCCCAAAAATCTCTTCTATCCAATCTAAAAAATCAGTATCAAATTCTATTAATCTTAACTAAAATTTCTGAATAGTAAATCACAAACTATAAGAAATATATTACGCTTTAGTAATTCTAGAAATCTTCACATTTATCCAAGCAAATTGCAACCTTTTCCCTGAAAAGAAACAAAGTATAAAAAACACATTTTAGTTTGTCAATTTGATTGCAAATATAAATGATAGTGGCAATTTATGATACAGGGGTATTTTAGTAATTCTCTAATTAATAAATTTAATAATAAATAATTATATCACCAGTCAAAATGACTATTTTACCCCTCCTTAATTCATTTACATTTATGAAGGAAACTCTTCACCTCCCAAACTTTTCCTATAAATAGCATCTCATTTCCAACATAAAGGGGCAAGTGATTCTAGAGAAAAAGAAGTGGAAAAGAAGAGTTCTTGGCAAGTTCGTCTGCAAGTCAGCATTTGTAACTTGAAGAATGATCAAGGAGAGGAGAAATCTCAGAGAAGACCCTGGATCATTTTTATCCAACATCAATAAACTTCAATAATCCTGATCTAGTTGGGGGATATGAATAGTTTGTTTGGGGGTTATTTGAATCATGTATGACAACCATACTTGTTAAATAATTGTGAAGCATAACAAGTATATTATCAATGAAATTCCCAATATAAAAATTGTGGGGGAATCCGAACGGTACGGTCCTTTAAAAGTTTAAAGAAATGGATGAATTTATGTGAGGCAATCCTTAAAACACATTATGTGCTTAACAAAGGAGAATAATGGATATCATGAAATTCTTCAAATAAATTGTATGCATAAGAAAAAAGTGTTAAAACAAATTTTGGGTTCAAAGAATCACGATATATTCCACAAAATATATATATATATATATATATATATATATATATAAAATTGAAGAGAGGAAGCCAATCAATTGCCTCAATCATGAAGTTTATAAGGCTCTCTGCAAATTGAAGCAAACTATATTATCCAAGAATTGCGAAGATGTGTGATATTAATTGCCCACAATGGTTGATTTTTATTCCAAATTAGTAAATATGGACATTGATTTTCATTCAAAAAATGAATTGGTAGAGAATGAAAACCTTACCTTGCTAAACACCGAAACCCACAATCTCAAATTCACCCTACCCCCGTGTTCACGAGCTTCACGAGCCGAGCAAGTGCTTGTTTGAACTCGGCTCGAAAAATCCTCCGAGCTTTTTTTCTTGGTTTGAACTCGGTTTGACAGAGCAACGAACGAGTTCGATCAAGCTGACGACGAGCCAAGTGCGAATCGATACCGAGTTACTCGGTTCGTTTTACAGTCCTATTTACCTTTGAATTAAATATCACTTTACAACTCAAATAAGGATATATTAGTCTTTACAAAAAATAAAACTTGTATCGTTGAGGTTACACATTATATGAAATGTAGTTCTGCTGAACATATGGCAAGCAAATTAGACATGAGTAAGGCTTATGATCGTATCGAATGAGTGTTCTCCGTAATGTTTTGCTTCGTTTGGGGTTGGATCTTCGAGTAGTAGAACTGATTATGAAGTGCGTTTCTACAGTTACATACTCTTTCGTTCTTAACTGTGGTTCTTTTGGTTTTCTTACCCCGAAAAGGGGATTACCATTTGGATATGAAGGTATGTGAATTATTCGATTCGGCCCTAAAGAAATGGGATGAAACTCGACTCAACAGCATCTTCAATGAATATGATTCCAAATGTATTCTTTTGATTCCATTGGCGAATGGCACTAATACAGACCATAGGATCTGCCGATCTGGCACTATAATAAAAATGGGAACCGTACCAATCTTGTGGTAAAACTTGCTCGAGATTATTAAAATGCTGCGAAGAGCAGTTCGAGTCCGGGCTCTTCCGGTGAATGGAAATGGCTGTGAAAGATCAATTTACCTAGTAAAATAAAGATGTTTGTGCGGAGGGCCTGCAAAGATCTTCTCCCAACCCGCACAAATTTGGTCAAACGAAAAGTGTTGGAGTAGGATATATGTGTCTTTCGTAATAACTAGAAACGTTCTAATTAATTAATTACGTTAGTTGAATCATCATATAATAATTTTTCATCTTACTATCGTCTTAATGGCAATCTACACAATTTTTTGATTAAGTCAATTTAATTAATATTTGTTATCAAAAAATTAAAGTTGAAATATAAATACCCAAAATCAAGACTTAAAAATTGAAAGCATACTATAATTACTAAGTATTTCTAACATAAAACTACATGTTTGCTCAATTATATGTACATTTTGTCGACTAAACTTGTTTTTCACTGATATTACCCGCTTTTACATTTAATTTACTATTTCTTTTGCTATGTTAACCCCCTTTTTCACCGATTTCACCCTCTTTTACATTGAGTTTACTATTTTTTTTTTGTTATTTTAACTCATTCATTCATATAGTTCATCTATTTTTTGTGGTTTATTCCATTTATTAATTAATTCACTCATTTTCTTAACTCAATTTTAGTTAAACAAAAATGTGCTTAACTCATTTTTTATATCTAATTAATTTTTTAATTGATTTTACCATTTTTTTTATCATAGAACTTTCCGAAGAAATATTTATTTCATCCACTTTTACCTTGGGTTTACTACTTTTTTGTTATTTTAATCCATTCGTTTACCGATTTCTTCCATTTTTGTGATTTATACCATCTAATAATCAATTCACTCATTCTCTCTGGTTAAACTCAATTCTAGTCAACTTTATCCCATTTTTAATTTAATTCACCCATTTTCTTCAATTTAATCCAATTTTAGTCGATTTTATCCCAGTTGTTATTTATTCACCAATTATCTCCGATTTAGTCCAATTTTAATCGATTTTAAGTTTTTCAGAACTAAATAGTAATTTACAGTTTTTTTTATTAGTAATTGAGAATGTAATTGATGCTTAGAACATATGTATCTTTTTTGCTTTTGCCCATGAGAGGGGGAAATATGATTTATTTTGCTTCTATGAAGATTTTTGAATGTGTGATAATTTCGTATGACTTTTAGAAGGACGATTTTTATTTATTTGGTTTACTATTGACATTTCAATGAGTTGTAAAACTTAAAAATTATATAAAATTTGATGTAGTAGAGATCTTTTGTGTAATTATACTTCTTGAATTTTATTCTTTCATTTTTTTGCCATTGTATTATATATCGCAATGAATTGTAAGACTTAGAAATTATTATAAGAGATGATATAGGAGATACTTATTGTCTAATGTTATATTATTTAATTATATTTCTTAATATTAATATTTTAATGACTTGTGAAACTTTCATAATAATTATATTGTCTATTAATAATTAATAATAACAACATAACTAATTTTCAATCTCAACACCTATGAACGTTCAATTAATGCATCTCTCTAGTACGTTTGTTATGTTTGTTTAATTTGTAAAATCAATACGATTAAATTTGTTAGTGATATTCTACAACATAATTCTAGGAGTATATTATGACAAATGCTTTATCAAGATCACAAGATTAATGTTAAAGGTGTCTAGTTTATGTGGGAAAATAGTTGTTACACAACAACTACTACATAGTTTCAAAGCATAAGGAATCGGACTATATTTTTGGCTTAGTAGAAGACTTGTTTTCTGTGTGAAAGAAGACTTGACCTGAGGGAAGAAAAGGAGAATATGTGGGGAACTCTAAAAGTAATTAATATTTGGAAGGAAGCCGCTCCGAAGACCCCTCAATGTTGACACTTTTTGCACAATATATTAGAATAAAATTAATTCTTTTTATGTCATAAAATATAATATATTTATGATTGATTTATATTTATTTTTATGAAATTTATTTTTATTAATTATTATTGTAATATTGTTTACCAAAAAAATATTGGCTTTAAAAGTTGTAATAAAATATAGAATGATGACTGATTTAGTCATGACACCTTATAAAATTTATTCTAAAATAAGATTATAGGAACATTTTTTAGTTCATTCCATCATTATAATAGTTTTCATGTCAAATTTATCCGTTATTCACTGATGATACATATCTCATCCGTTTCTTCACAAATTTCACTCGAAATTTCATCGATTTTACGAGCATTTTTTCTTACTGGTTTCACCAATGCTCATCAATTTCACCCGAAGTTTCATCGATTAATATGTTTTCACTGTTTAATTTCTTTACCCCATTTAATATATTTAGTTTAGTAATTTTCTGCTTTTTTTTATTGATTATAATATTTTCCATTTTTCTTTTTTTTTTTCCAATTTAAACCATTTTCCCACCAATTTCACCTTATTTTTGTCGGTTAAGGTTTCACCCATTTTTACCTATTTCACTTATTTCACAAGTTATTCACCTGAATTTTTCATTGATTAAATATTTTTTCACCGACTTTAAGCTTTTTTGACTGAATTTACCCATTTCCACTGATTTTATCCATCTTCATCCATTTCTCTACAAATTTCACTCAAACTTTCATTAATTCATATGTTCTCACTATTTAATTTTTTTTCAACAATTTAGCCTTTTTTTTACTGATTATAACATTTTTCATTATTTTCCAATTTTTGGTTGATTCTTTTATTTTTTCCGGTTTAAACCATTTTTCTCTCGATTTCTCAAGGTATGTTTTCTTTTACAGATTTCACTCATTTTTACCTATTTTTCATATTTTTTCACTGATTTCACATATAATTTACCTAACTTTTTTCATTAATTAAAGGCTAGACAGAGCAACAATTGTTACTACAAGAGCAAAAATTATATATTAAATGCGCCTTATCATCAAAAGAAATGTTTTATGGAGTATTGATGTATATCACTTTACAACTAAAATATATATTAGTCTTAAAAAAAATACTTAAATTATTCATATTTTAATAATACGTATAGATGTATGTATGTACTACATTCCAGGAATTTGATGTAATGGGTACTGAGAAAGAATTTGTGACTCATGTGCTTATAGTTTTTGAGCATTTAAAGTTCTTGAACAATAATCTTAGGAACAAAGAGATAATGTAAGGTAACATGTTGATTGGCTGAGATTTAATATGGTTTGTTTTTGGATTTGAAAAAAAAAAGGATCTAACATGGGTTTTGAAAATGTCAAAATCATTTTTAATTTATTTTAAAACTCCAAGTTCGGGATTTATTGAAATATTTATTGAATCGAGTTATATTATGGTTGCGTCTTATCAAATTCACTCCAGAGCATGGTACAAAAATTAAATAGAAAACAAATGCAAAACTTTGGTTTTGAATTTATACATTCTCTACAATCTTCAATTACTGAGCCAAAATATAACAAAGAGAGAGACGGGTTCCATACTAATGCATAATTTCTGTAGTGATAGCTGAAATACAATTCAAAGCTAATTTTCGAAGGTCCAATGATTTGTCATAAAAACATACTGTTGGAAAATTCCAATGGTTATGTGGGCCTAATATGTTAATTTAGTGTGTATTGTTATTATAAAGTAAAGTCCATAATTATGTGGTCTAATTATGATAACTTTTGGACTATGTGTATTAAGTTTATCATGGAATAAAAGTGTAGATACCAATTTGATATTTTCAATTTGATGAAGGGCCGAATTGAAAATAATGAAACATATACTAACCCTACTAGGTTATTATATATAAGGGGTTATGATCCCCACTTGTACACAACATAACAACAAAATATAGAGTTACATAGCTCATATTCTCTGCAATCCCTTTCTGCGTGAGTATTAAGGTTCTAAGGTGTGTATCAAGTGGAAGATCATAAAACCCATCATCACTAAATCATCAATAACATCAAGATTGTTGGCATGAATCAAGGTAAGTTTCCGCTGCATTAAAGTTTTAGATCTACTTTATCTCTTGAAAATCGACATGGTTAGGCAATAAGGTTTTCGGTATTAAATCATCTAATGATCATTATGTTTATGTATTCGATTTAGATCCAACACATACATCATCCAAATTCATCAATTTGGCAAGAAATTTATTCATACAATCATGCACAAGATAGTTCTGAAAAAATGAACCTGCTTATTAAAATAAAATAAACATTCGATATCATCTTGGCCCGGATAACTCAATGGGTCGGATGATATCATCGCTAATTATCCAATCGGGGTTAGGTTGATCATATCTTGTCTTCTGCCACTCCTCCCACCTTTCAGCCAATCCATCACCTTCGAGCATCCTAACCACTTCCGACATCTTGGGACGTTCAGTTGGAGAGTCTTGTGTGCAGAGTAGAGCTAATTGGATTAACTGCTCCACTTCTTCATCGATGTAGTTACCTCGTAAATCAGGGTCAACCAATGTTTCCAACTTTTTCTCCTTGAAAAGTCTCTTCACCTGGAATTATAAGAAGAAATCAATGCATGGTAATGTGAAGAATTCTGACATACGAAAACACATCGAGAGCGTGTGAAGAGATAATGCTTACCCAATCAAGTAACAATTCATCTTCATCTTTGGCAAGAAGAGGGATATCAAAAGCTCTCTGCCCAGTAATGAGCTCAAGAAGCATGACCCCGTAACCATAAACGTCCGTCTTCTCCGAACATTTACAAGTAGAAAGGTACTCGGGAGCTATATGACCAATTGTTCCACGTACAGCTGTGTTCACATGAGTTTCCTTGTAGTCCATCAGTTTGGCCAACCCAAAACCACCAATAATTGCTTCAAAGTCGTCATCCAAAAATATATTAGCAGCCTTAACATCACGATGAATAATTATTGGGTCACAGTGATCACGCAAATAAGCAAGTCCCCTTGCGGACCCCAGTGCTATTCGTTTTCTTTTTGTCCAGTCAAGTGGGGTTTGTGATTCAGGTCGCGCTGCAATAAAGCATCAACAAGCTCATAAGAAATAAGTTCAAATATGACAAGTATATCATGTAAATTAATCCTTCATATCAAATAATGAGCTTAATATCCAAACTAACAAATCTCGACTCATATATATCTAGATATGCATGAAATCAGAATTAACATATATATGAAAATATATTTAAGCTTTTACCACATAAGCAAGATGCAACACTTCCATTAGACATATAAGGATAAACGAGCACCATCTCTGTCGGAGTCATGCAAAAGCCACGCAACCGAAGTACATTTCTATGCACTACCATGCGGATAAATTCTACTTCGATAATCTCTCCACCTTGAGTGCGTTCTCCTTTTAGTCTTTTTACTGCCACTAAAGAACCATCGGCTAAACGGCCTTTGTAAAATTTACCATGTACATGTCTGGTAATTATGTTTTTATTGCTAAAATTATCGGATGCAACTTGTAATTCACTCAGGGAAAATCTTTTGAACTGTCTCAGATCAACTTCTGGATACAATTAAATTCAGAAACAAAAGTGAGAGTTGAGTTTAGTTGAGTTGAGTTGAGTTGAGAATTCCTATAGTATTATTATTATTATTATATATGATGGCATTTTATAATCGATCAACTAACCGCCCGGAACATCAAAGAAATGATTATGTGGCTTCCTTCTTCGGTAATGAGAAAGGGCAATTGCAGGAGCAGCTAATAGACGAGCAAACCGTCCTGCGATGGCTCCAGTTCTAGAGCTGCTGCTGCTGCCAAATACTTGTTGAGATGATGATGTAACTAACTCTACATGCTCAGACCTTCTGCTTTTTTTTCTTCTATCTATATAAGAGGTCAAGAAGAATCACATTTAAAAAATTGACACTATAATTTCTTGGACCAAAGAGAACCCAAAGCAGCTCACAAAATATCCCAATATTTTTTTTTTTGTTTTCTTTTTTTAGGTGCATTCCCAATCTTTACACACACACAAATATCAAGAAAAAACCCACAATTACTTCATAGATAATTTCTTATCAAAGTCCCAATGTTTGAACCAGAAACACTTCTCAAATTAACTAAAACATTTTTTTTTAATTATAAATTCTCACATAAAGTTCACATCTATAAAATGCCAAAACACTTCCCTTCACCTAAGAAAATAACAATAATCCCCCGGTTAATTTTAATAATTGGCAACAATCCCCTATTCGCACTTATAAGGGTATTTCATATGGGTATAATAACCTAATAAAATTTCGATACAAGTGTTTTTTTCACTAATAAAAAGAACAAGGGTAGGAGAGATTTGTGCATTTGCATTTAGCTCAACATAAATTCCCCATCTTTAAACCAAAAATACTTATTTGATAGAATAAATAAAACCCACAATTACTCAATCCACAACCATTCATTTCAAAAAAGGACCCCTGAGTTTTGAATTAAAATTACCTACCATTGAAATCAAGAGAATCGAAACGTGAACTCAGATCAATGGCTCCAGTACTAGAACTGTTGCTGATGTTGTAAAATACTTGTTGAGATGATGATGTATCTAACTCTACATGCTCAGACCTTATGCTATTCTTTCTTCTATCTATATAAGAGGTCAAGAAGATTGAAAATCACATTTAAAAATTTGACTCTATAATTTCTTGGATCAAAGAGAACCCAAAGCAGCTCACAAAATCTCTCAATCTTACACACACTCACAAATGACCCAATTGAACAAGAAAAAACCCACAATTGCATCATGATAGTTTCTCAAAGACTCAATGTTTGAACCAGAGACACTTTTCAAATTAACTAAAACATTATTAATTTTTTTTAAATTGTAACTTCTCACATAAAGTTCACATCTATAAATTACGAAAACAATTCCATTCACCTAAAAAAATAATAATAATCCCCCGGTTAACTTTAATAATTGACAATACCCCTATTCGCACTTACAAGGGTATTTCAAGTGCTTATAATAACCTAATAAAATTTAGATACAAGGGGTTTTTTCACTAACAAAAAATTTTCACTAATAAAAAAGAGCACGGTTAGGAGAGATTCTGCAAATTAGGCAAAGCACAGGGGCTGCTTTTGCATTTAGCTCAACATAAATTCCCCATCTTTAAACCAATGTTCTCAGAACCGGACCGGACAGTGAACCGGTGAGCCAACTGATTACTGATTTTACTGATCGAACCGATCGAACCACTGGTCGGACCGGATGACGTCATAATAATATAATAAATATATTTAATTTTAAAATATATGTAATGTGCGTAAAATTTAAATATTATCCTACAATTTATTATAAATATAAAATTTGTTATATTATATTAAAATTAATCATATACTACTATCTATCTAACTTATATCATAATGATAATATGGTACTAATTTGTATGCTCATATAAATGATTATATTTCTTTATAAGAGTTCAAAAGTGTAAGTTAAATATACAACAAACTAAGAAATTCATAAATTTTAAAATATGGTTATGTATAAAAGTCTAATATTCAAAGTCAAACTTGCATTTTATATCGATTTGACTCTTTATCCTAAAAATAATATTGAAATTAAATATTTTATAGAATAAATTTTAATAAAAACTTATTAATTGAGTATTAATTTTCATTCATAATGTGTAAAATATTTATTTGAATTAATTATCTAATTTTTAAATAAATTTGGCTACAAGTTTTTATAATTTATAAATTTTAATTTGTAATAAAAGTTCAACAAAAGTGATGTAGCTCAAATGGTAAGGAAGTGATGTTTTACTCTAAAGGTTAGGTGTTCAAATCTCAACTTTTACAAGAATTTTTAACATTAAAAAAGAATTTTTAACATTAAAAAAAAATTAAAAAAAAAATTCAAAACCGGGTTGAACCGGTCCGGTTCGATGGTTTCGGACCGATTCAACCCGGTTCAAACTGGGTTTTAGAGTAACTGGTTTTAGGAGGTAAACCGGATCGGACCAGGCTCCGGTTCGCAGTCCAACCGGTCGGACCGGCCGGTCCGGTCCGGTTTTAATAACATTGCTTTAAACCAAAAATACTTATTTGATGGAATAAATAAAACCCACAATTACTCAATCCACAACCATTCATTTCAAAAAAGGACACCTGAGTTTAGAATTAAAATTACGTACCATTGAAATCAAGAGAATCGAAACTTGAACTCAAATCAATGGAACTTGAGCTGCTAAAGCTGGGACAAAGAGCGATTTCCCGAAGGAGTTCTCTTTTGAGAGTGGCTTCAACAAGCCTTTCCCAATTGTCGTACACCCTCGACATGTGTAAAGTATAAATGAAATCAATTCATTCCACTTCAAAAACTATTTTTGGCTCAGTGGAAGACTTGCTTTCTGTGTGAAGACGACTTGATTTGAGGGAAGCCGCTCCGAAGACCCCTCAATGTTGACACTTTTTATCCTTTTAAAAAAGTGAATGTACAAGTTGTTTTAATTTCATGTTTTTTTTTTCCTTTTTCTCCCCTTCATAAAATAGAGTGAAATTAGCCATTTTAAGTCATATTTATTTTTTATGTCATATATATTATATGACTGATATTGAATTTATTTTTATGAGATTTATTTTAATAATTATTACTGTTTATCAGAAGAAAAAATAAAAGATGACTTATAGTTGTAATAAAATATAAAATAATGACTAATTTAGTCATGACATCTTATAAAATTTATTCTAAAATAAGATTATAATAACATATTTTAGTTCATTCCATCATAGTAATTTTCATGTCAAGTTTATCCGTTATTCAACGATGACACATGTCTCATCCGTTTCTTTACAAACTTCACTCGAAATATCATTGATATCGAGAACATTTTCTCTTCCTGGTTTCACCAACTCACCAATGTTCACCTTCCACCCGAAGTTTCATCGATTCAATTATTTTTCATTGTTTAATTTTTTTACCCCATTTAATATATTTATTTTAGCGATTTTTTTTTTATAGATTAGAACATTTTTCATTGTTTTTTTTTCATTTTTTTGTCGATTTCTTTCCCAATTTCACATTGTTTTTGTCGGTTAAGTTTTAACCTGTTTTCACCTATTTTACTTATTTGACATGTTATACATATGGATTTTTCATTGATTATACTTGTTTTTAAAGACTTGAAGCTTTTTTGACTGATTTACCTATTTCCACTGATTTTATCAATTTCCATCCTTTTTTACAAGTTTCCCTCAAACTTTCACCGATTCACATGTTCCCACTGTTTAATTTTTTCTTACCGGTTTATATTTTTTTTTAGCAATTTACCCCCTTTTTTTATTGACTACAATATTTTTCGTTATTTTCCATTTTTGGTTGGTTTCTTTTATTTTTTTCGGTTCAAACCATTTGTCTCTCGATTTCTCTAGCTTAGCTTTTTTTTTAACCGATTTCACTCATTTTTACTATTTCTACATATTTTTCATGTTTTTTCCATTGATTTCACGTGTAATTCACTTAAATTTTTCATTGATTAAAGGCTAGCGATATTACCAGAGCAGCAATGATTGCTACCAGAGCAAAAATTATATATTTCCAAAAATGTTCCTTGTCATCAAAAGAAGTGTTTCATTGAGTACTATGTTTCCAAGATTTTGTAAATAAGTACAACAATCAATGAGCTTATATACTTAATTCTTTTTAAAATTAGTTGTTGCTTCATCTCCTTTCGCCATGACTCCAACCATTAGAACTTCAACAAATCAAACCATCCACCAACATCAATCCGTCAATCACCAACCTGAAGATTAAACAATAAAAACTCTCTTTATTTATATAATCTTCTATTCTATATATACTCTTGTTTTTGTGATTTGAAACTAACAAAAAGTAGATCCGTCAAAATTACACCATGGAGTATTTCCCAAAGCTAAGATTTTCAATTCCTCCATGAAAAAGGGTAAAAGAGATGAAGATACATAAATAGAGATGTTAAGAGATTATATTGACTTTGAATCCAGTGTTAATGAATTTAGATGTACTCATGTACTCCAAACGAAAAAAGGTAAAATATAAAATGGGACTTCAAAGACATGCAAAATTAATTAAATTTGATAAGAGATTCTATATTTTCTTGGGCTAGATCTTTCTTGAAAAATTATCTAGCTCTAAACAATTCAATAATTTTCAAGGGTTTAATTTATTTATTGTTTGCTACAAAATGTGACACTTCTTCCCGTAGAGATGGAGAATTTGAACAGAGAAAAGAAGACGTGGAGACATGACGGAGATTTGAACGAAGAAAAACAAACAGAAGAAAGAGGAAGAACGTTAATTGAAAAATTGGTATATTAATTAATGATTAGTAAAGAAAAGAGAGAAAGGAAATACTTAAAACGAGAGAGAAATGATGGGACATTCTTACTTACTTAGACCTGGATTTTCCTAGACGGTTGAAAATATACAATATCATCATTGTAAGAGCACCACATTAACACAATTAATGATGTAGTATAATTTCATCCAAGAAGAAAATATTTCCTAGACCAGGTCTAAGTAAGAATTTTATGATAAATGATAAGGGTAGTTTTGAAAATTTATAATTTCTGACAATAACGCTAGCCTGGACAAAATATGCTTTTATCGATATTACCTTTTTTTTGATTGATTTTAATCTTTTTTCATTGACTTTACACTTTTTTACTGTATTTCATATTCTTACAAATTCAACTCCAATCATTTTTCATCGGTTTCAGATATTACCAACTTTACCTTTATTTTATTCATTTTCATTCATTTTTTTCCCCAAATTTCACTCAATTTTTTTTCCGATATCAAATGTATTTACGATTTCACATGCATTTTTTTACTGGTTTCACCCATTTTTTAACCAACTTCATCAGTGTTCACCAGTTCACCCGGACTTTCATCGATTTCACATGTTTTCATTGATTTCATATATAATTTTATTGATTTCAGCAATTTTCATCGATTTCACCAATTTTTTGGCCAATTTCACCCATTTTTCAGGAAAAGAATTCCATGAAGCATGAGGTTATGCATGTCTTGATATTCTTTATATTTTATTTTTCTAGCCAAATAAACTTTAAGTACTTAACCAAGTTATGAGTATTTTTGGTTCGTAGTTAAAATGCGATTATATTTTAACTTTTCATTTTTAATTTTGTTCTTAGTATGTATAGCAGAATGATATTTAAGATAATTTAATCTTAATGTTTTCAATGACACAAGTAACATATTGTTGCTAAATAAAATAATTTTGCATATATATTTTAGGAGCTATTTAAAATAATAGTTTATTTTTTTTATGAGTTATATGAAGAATATTAAAAAATTAAAAGTTGATGTAAAATATAATTTATAAATTTTAGGAGTTAATGTAGGAGATAAATATAATAAGAATTCATGTTTAATTAGACATTTACCATAATCTATATCTATATTCATATAAAGTACTAGTATGGCAAATAAAATGTCTTCCCTTTTTTTCGAAGACTAATATATCCCTATTTAATATATTGTGATATTTAATTTTATGACAAAAAGGTAAAATAGAAGAATCCAAGAAATATAATTAGACAAGAAGTCTCTCCCACATCAACCTTAATATAATTTTTTTTTAAGTTTTACACCTCATTAAAATATTAATAGTACAAAAAAAATATATATTACTATATAATCTGATATTAATCGAAACATTTAAATTCGTTTGTGTTTAATATATGAAGACAAACTATAGGGAAAAATGCATATTTAGTCACTCAAGTTTAACTCTAGTCATACAATGGTCACCCTAGTTTCATGAATGACACATATAGTCACCCAATTTACAAATAATGACACAATTTATCATCAACTAAATTGCAGTAGACGGAGAGAAAACGCAAGCCCCACATCACCAACATTAATCACCAAAGCTCTCCCTTTATCAGCAATTATCACCAAAGAATCATATTTTTCAGTTTTGCATCCTCAAAAACCTTAAGATCACTCCAAATGTAATTATTGATTTAATTGTAAAAGTGCAATGGCATTTATAGTGTGCACTAGGTTAATAAAGACTCCACTGTAAGATTTGTTGATTTTACATTGTCCTAATTTTTGGAGTAAATCACACTAATTGTCGCTCAAGTTTAAACATTTAACACTTTTATCTTTGGTGTCAAAAAATCTACACATTGATATTCCTACTATAAAATATTGTTACATCGATCTTATCTCTTGTAATTTTTCGTCCAAAATGACTTTATGTGCCATTTACACGACTTCAAGAGGATAATTCGGGTACTTCGTTTCTTGAATTACACTTACCCAAATTCGAAGCTCACAACAAAAGATTGTGCATACTCAAGGTGAGGAAGACTTTTACTAATTTGAGTTTTGATATAATCCAGGACATTGAGTATGAAATTATCTCGCTTAAAAGTCATGTGAATGACACCTGAGGTCATTTTGGTCGAAAAGTGCTAGGAGAGGCAAAAACATAAAAATTGTGTTATCTCTCCGTCAATTGCCGCTTATTTGATGATGAATTGTCCTATTATTTATAAATTGAGTGACTAAATATGCCATTCATGAAACTAGGGTGACCATTGTATGACTGGAGTTAAAGTTTGGTGACTAAATATGCATTTTTCCCCAAACTATATTGTCAAACTAACTCCAGGTTGGGGTAGCAGTTTAAACCCTTTTGAAGTTTTGATAAGGCATAATTTTTTTATTTTATTTTTTATTTTGGTCATATATTTAGTTCATGTGTTGTAATTTAATCATATAGAAGTATCACTTATTAAAGATTCTCGGGAAAAAAAATGCTACATTTGTGCTACAAGAATAAAAAAAATATATATATAATTGGCCTAAACCAAGAAGAGTCAAAATATATAAATAGCTAAAATTGGGTAAAATGGTAAATCAATGAAAAGTGGGTTAGATAGGGGAAAAAAAGGTGATTTAAAGCTGAAAATGACGCAATTGATTAAACAATATGGTAAACCGACAAAAATTGATAAAATCAATAAAAAAATGAATGACATCGGCTAAACGCAGGATAACAAAAAATAAATGGTTCAAATTGATAAAAGTTCAAAAACAAAAAAATGAGTAAGTTGGCTAAAATGTGAAATATGTTAAATTAGCAAAAATAAAAATAAGTATAATCAAATTAAAATTGGGTTAAACCAGAAAGAATAAGTGAACCGATTAAGAAATGAGATAAAGTAAGCTAAAATTGGGTTAAACTATAGAGAATGGATGGATTCATTGAGAAATGTGATGAACCACAAAAATAACAAAAAAAAATGATAAAGTCAATGTAAAAGCAGGGTAAAAATCGATATTTCTTTGAAAATTCTGAAGAAACTATTACTTATCAAATAATCTCAAAAAAATTAAAGAACTTAAAAACAAAAGGCAACCTTCAGATTAGTTAAATAAAAAAAGTATTATTTAGTAACTAGAAAAGTTATAATTGGTTTAAGACAAATTAAGTCAAAAACATAGAATGGTTAAAATCGATGAAAGTGGGTAAATGTCGATTATGAAAATATATGATTAAAAATTGTAAAATAAATAAATGTGAGTATAGGTTAGATAGAAGAAAAATGAGTTATAGAAAAAAAATGGTGACCGACAGATTATAGGTTATAGTAAAAAATGAATGGTATTGGCTAAACACGAGATAACAAAAAAAGGAGAGGGGAGGGGGGTCATATCGATAAGAGAACAAGAACAAAAAGTATTTAAATTGGCAAACAAAAAAAAAAAACAAAACAAAGGCGAAACATGTGAGAAAATATGTTAAATTAGCAAAAGAATAGGTAAAACCGACTAAAATAAAGTTAAGTTGGAGATAATAAGTGAATTGATTAACAAATATGTTAAATCACTCTTTCCCCCTCATCAATGGAGATCACTTTATTTCTCCCCTCTCTCACCCCCTCCATCTCCCCCTTTAAGCATTGGAGATGCCCTTAGTTTGTAGAAATAGTTATTTAAAACTGAGGCCCTGTTTATTTCTAAAAATTTGTTTACATTTTTGCCCCTCACACAAACTCAAACAAACATATTTCAACATATTTGTTTTTATTTTTTTTATTTTGGAGAAGATTCTCAGCACATTTTTATTATTGCAAGAAAATCTCTAGAAAAGACTTATCAATCTCTAAAAGCCTATCTTTGAAACTATTGAGACTAAATATCCCATTTATTGAAAATCCTAGTAAAGTTCACTTTATAAGGTATTGAACCATTCTCCCCTCAAAATTTAATTTTTGAAGTTGAGTTAGGTCCAAACCGTGAAAATGGACTTAGTCTTATCCATGTATTTGAATTATTACACTGTGTTAGAGCTCCATGTTAAATTGTGTCATCTCCTGCCATGATGAACTCCTCCTTGTACGTATAATGGACTTCAATATCTACTCACAAGTTAGCTTTTAATATTGAGTTAGATATTGAATATGTAAATGAACTTAGATCAATTCATATGATGAATTCTAACATAAACTCAAACAATGAAAGGACCCCTAGATTTTATGACATTTTAGAAATGTGTTTGATTTAATTTAGATGTTATTTTGTTTCGATATATCCAAACTTTCTTATTAACTATGATACAAAACATTTTTAAACTATGAAGCTTAAAAAGTTTAGAACTTTCCAAATGCTTTAACCGATTGGGTGAGAGAAGTTAATCAAATTTAAATTGTTAGGGTCCTGGTTCACATTTTTATATGGACAACATAAATATTTAAAATTAATTAATATTATTATTATGTTGTCACATCATGCCTTACAAGTTGGAAGGCAACAAATTAAAGGAACATGGCATAAGCCAAAGAGAAGAAACATGATCTGATCTGAGCCGCTAAAATAGTTAACCCGTCTGTCATGATTACGAATTACAAGAGTCATGGATGCAAATCAACTTGGGATATTTTTGCATAGACTTGGTCTGTGAGATTTTTATAGACCTTATGGTGGTAAATACGCCACATCATACATTTTGAGAGCATGACATCATCAAAATGTATGATGTGGCACATTTACAATCACAAGGTCTATGAAAAGCTAATAGACCAGGTCTAAACAAGAATTTTTCATCAACTTGTGTATCTTTTTTTTTTTCGTCCTGCACATGCTATTGCTGCATTATTCTTGCGGGGAAATTGCAAGATAGTCCATGTGTTATGCTAAACATGCAAGAATTTACCCTGTAAAATTTTTATTGAGCCAAACTTTTTTGTGTTTTAAAAAACCCTGCAAAAAACACTCAATTTATAAAAAATAGATCGTTTTGAATCGACATTTTTCAAGAAATCATTTTAAGAATATATCACGTTAAGTTGTAGGGACCAACTTGAAGTATTTAAAAAATTATTTCTTTAAATCTATTGATCCAAAATGGCCTATTTTTTTTATAAATTCGGTATTTTTTACAGGATTTTTGAAAACTTAAGAAAGTTTTGCGCAATAAAAATTTCACAGGGTAGTTTCTTGTAGATTTAGCATAAAACAGGGGGTATCTTGCATTTATCCCTTATTCTTGCAGAAAGGGAACCAAGCCAATAAGCCAAAGAAATGAAAACAAAAAGAAAATGCAAAGTTTTTCTGCTAATTTGAGTCTGAAATGAG
This sequence comes from Penstemon eatonii, assembly GCA_038501285.1. NCBI lineage: Eukaryota > Viridiplantae > Streptophyta > Magnoliopsida > Lamiales > Plantaginaceae > Penstemon > Penstemon eatonii. Next base: position 13,211,940 of record CM076710.1, on the reverse strand, counting down.
ATGCAACTTAAAAATCATTGCAACTAAGTAAAGTAAAACACTAGGAAGCAATTTATAAAGATACATAAACAACAAAGCTAACTGAAAAGTTCAATGCCATAACCATAGAAGAATACAAAAGAAATAAAAATACACATATGATACCATCTCTGTTCAATCATTCATTCATCTACCCTCAGATTTCACCAGTTGCAAAAAAACCCTGCTCATAGAAACACCAGAAATATCATCATCTGCACTCGGGTCCCTTCCAAATTCAGCCACAGAAGAAACACTCATATCATTGAACTCCCGAACAACTTGTGGAGTTCCTCAGGATCATTATCCACCACCGCCTCTTGAAGATGAAGTGCATACTCCAAATCCCACAACACATCTCCCATAGACGGTCTGTCTCCACCAAAATCAGCCAAACATTTCTCTGCCGTTTCTGCATACTTTCTAAGCGAATCCGGTTTTATTTTTCCCACAAGAGTAGAATCCATGATTTGATCTATCTGCCCTTTGTTTTGCCACTTCATTGCCCATTCAGCTAAGTTCACCATTTCTCGAGGAAGAGAGGGGTCTATAACTGGCCTTGCACAAAGAACTTCGAACAAAACGACACCAAATGAGTATACATCAGATTTTTCTGATACTTGTTGTCTTCTGAAATACTCAGGATCTAAGTAGCCAAAACTACCTTTAACCGCGGTACTAACATGGGTTTGATCGATCTCGGGGCCCGTTATACAAAGCCCGAAATTGGTCACTTTAGCCATTAGATTCTCATCAAGCAATATGCTTGCAGATTTCACATCACGGTGAATAACCGCTTTAGCATATCCCGTGTGAAGATAGTGTAGTCCTCTAGCTGCTCCAATGCATATTTCAAGTCTCTCCTTCCAACCTAAACTCGGTTCATTAGAACCATAAAGATGGCTTTTTACGGTTCCTTTTTCCATGTACTCATAAACAAGAATCATTTCATTATTTTCATCACAATACCCAATCATGGAAACTAAATGGCGGTGCCGGAATTGAGAAAGCATCTCGATTTCGGTTCTGAACTCAGCTAAACCTTGTTGTGACATGTGATTGACTCTTTTCACGGCTACTTTTGTACCATCACTGAAAATCCCTAGGTAAACTTCACCGAACCCACCAATTCCGATTACCTTACTCTCGTCAAAATTGTTTGTTGCTTCTTCAAGTGCTGCAAAGGGAACGCGATAGCTCATGTTAGAACCGATACTAATATGCGGACCCTGAATATCAAAGAAATGTTTATGTGGCTTCCTTTTCCGGTAATGCGCAAGGGCAATGACAGGAGCAGCTAATAGACGAGCAAACAGTCCTGCTATGGCTCCAGTACTAGAACTGCTGCTGCTGCCAAATACTTGTTGAGATGATGATGTATCTAACTCTACATACTCAGACCTTCTGCTATTTTTTCTTCTATCTATATAAGAGGTAAAGTAGATTAAAAATCACATTTTAAAAAAATTTATTCTATAATTTCTTGGATCAAAGAAAGAGAACCCAAAGCTGCTGACAAAATCTCCCAATCTTTACACTTACACACACACAAATATCCCAATTGAACAAGGAAATACTTATCAAATTAACTAAAACATACATATCTTTTTTTAATCATAACTTCTAACATAAAGTTCACATCTATAAATGCGAAAACACTTCCCTTCACCTAAGAAAATAACAATAATCCCCCGGTTAACTTTAATAATTATTAAAATTCACCACATTGATTTGGCTTAGTCCACTTACTTGGCTTGGACCTAACTCAACCTCAAAAGCTAGCTTGTAAGGTGAGGATTGCCCAAAACATTATAAAATGGATTTAATTATTGTAACCAGGGACAATTAGTCTCAATAATAATTGGCAACAATCCCCTGTTTGTAAAAAAATTGACATTAACCCCTATTCGCAGTTACAAGTGTTTTTCAAATGGGCGTAATATCCGAATAAATTGTCCATACAGGGGTTTTTTCTTTGACAATTAGGCAAAGCACAAGGGCTGCTTTTGGATTTAGCTGAACATAAATTCCCCATCTTTAAATCGAATAAATAAAACCCACAATTACTCAATCCACAACCATTCATTTCAAGAAAGGACCCCTGAGTTTTGAATTAAAATTACGTACCATTGAAATCAAGAGAATCGAAACGTGAACTCAAATCAGTGGAACTTGAGCTGCTAAAGCTACTAAAGCTGGGACAAAAAGCGAGTTCTCGAAGGAGTTCTCTTTTGAGAGTGGCTTCAACAAGCCTTTCCCAATTGTCGTATACCCTCGACATGTATAAAATATAAATTAAATCAATTCATTCCACTTCAAAAACATATACTATATATAGTAGTTTCAAAGCATTAGGAATCACTTTTATTTTTGGCTTAGTGGAAGACTTGCTTTCTGTGTGAAGGCGAATTGATTTGAGGGAAGAAAAGTAAATAAGTGTTTTCCTTTTTTATAATTGGGAAAAGATGTAAAATAAGTTAATTCACATCTTTTCAGTTGTATTTGGAAGGAAGCCGCTCCGAAGACCCCTCAATGTTGACACTTTTTACCCTTTTAGAAAAGTGCATGAACAGGTAGATCTACTTTCATGGTAGCCATTTTATGTAATAAAATTGTTTGTACCCAAAATCACCCTCGATTAATCGAGGAATGACGGCTCGATGACAAGCCAAAAAATGGCAATAAGACCGAATTCAAGTCACTCCAAATGGGTCGGATCAAACCGAATCCAATTTGACCCGGAAATTGATCCAACCGAGCCCAATTTGAAACACGATCCAATTTTTTGAAATTAATTAATTTTGGGCCAAACATGAAATTAATTAATTGATGAATTAATTAATTTATGGGCCAAAGTCAAGTTAATTAATTAAGACCAAGTTATGGTTAAACACATATGGGCCCAATTGACCCAATAGTTAATTTCGGTTGTTAGAGACTAATTAATTAATTAAGTTAGTTAATTGGGCCAAATCCAATTACATGGCCCATAAGGCCATTAAATAATTAATTGGCTAAGAATAATTATCAAGTTAAATTAAAAGTCCAATTAACCGAACCACAACCGTGACCCGATTAGCCGTGGTCGACCCTTGGCCAGTCCCCAAAATCGGCTAGCTCTTTATTTTCGGCCCAATTTGATTTTAATTGATGATTAATATATTAATTGGAGATAATTAATAGGAGATAAGGATAAATCATATTAGTTGGTTTAAATAACAACTTCCTTAATTATCTCTAGTTAGTTATCATTAATTAAAATTCAAATTAAAGACACGCTTCTTCTTCTTCAACCACCATTAACTTTAATTTTTAGCAAAGAGAAGGAGGAAACCACCATTAAAGTAGTGGAGGTAGTGGGGAATAACAAAGTAGTGGGAGAAGTGGGAAAGTGGCCATCAGCCCCTTGATTTTCGGCCATCAGGAGGTTACTTGACAGCCATCAGCTCATTTTTCCAGCAGCTATAAATACAACAGGAGGCTGCCATTTGCGACACACACAACTCAATCTACAAAAACTCAGTCTACACTGATCGGCTCAACGCCTCACCGGAAGTCCAGCGCACCGCTGCTTCTTTTTCAGCAAACACCTTGTTAATCCCTTGATATCAACCGTCCCTCCTCAGCCACCAGCTACCCCTGACCGCCTGAAATCTTGCCGCCGCCGCCGCCCAAAGTCCGCCGCCGCCGCCGATCGTAAGCCGCCGCCGCCGCTGCTTCCGCCGTCAGGACGCTGTCTCGAGCGAAACCCCTTGATAGCAAGCAGATAACACGCTGTTTCTGTCAAGTTATCAGTCTGCCAACTCGTTGATATCAGTATGTCCCTCCTCAGCCACCAGTGATCCCTGACCGCCTGAAGTCTTGCCGCCGCCGCCGCTCTCTTTCGCCGTCAGCTGACACTGCCTCGAGCGAAACCACTCATATCAACCAAGTAGCACGCTGCTAACCGTCATGTAAGTGCCCACGTATTTATATGACAAACTCATCGAGTAGCCATCTGCTTGATGAGCCCGTCGTCAAGTAGCCAACTGCTTGACGGCTATCGGCTGAGTAGCCATCTGCTCCGTCGATGCCTTGGTCAGTGGCCACCCGCTGATCAGGAGCCCGATTGATGGCCACCCATCAAGGTTGGGCGAACCATTGACGGTGGTCTCCCGTCGTCAATGTTACTTTCTGTCAACATAATAGACTGTCATGTTTTATCAGCTCATCGGCGGGTTCCCTGCCGATCAAGGAGTTAATTTTCAGCACTCAATAGACTCATCAGCTCAATTAGCAGATTATGCCAAAATAGGAGAACTTTATCGACGGACATGTTTCTGTAGTATTTGTACATCGGAAAACGTACTGATTTTCTTTTATTATTTATGGAAGTAATTTAGTTCGTATTTCGTGATTCATTTACTAAAATATGCTTTACGTCAATTGATTTCCATTTGATATGCTGTTTCTGTCAAGCTTATGTTTTCTGTCAAGGTGTTGGTTTAAACTGATTGATCGTCAACCTATTTGCTGATCTACAAATCCGTTGATGTGTTGAGCAGGCCATCGATTGGCTATAAAAATATGGCATTTAAGAGAGATTTTCATAAATTGTTCAAGTCCTGCGGCCAGGCAGGCATAGAAAAGAACTAAGGGTAGTGTTTGCCTACTCTGTCGCAATCGTTTAGAAGTCAGCCTTATCAGGACAACTCATTTCGATATCAATATGTCTTTATCAGGACGTTTACGTTATTAATTTACTGATATCAACATGTCTGATTTTGAATCGTTATGTTTGCACGCACAAACATTGGCACGCCCGCACTTATTCTACATCATATCGAGGCATTTCACGTCGAGCTATTGGCTCGTCGAGGGATTCACTGACAGGTTTACAACAAACAATATTTTGGCACACCCTGATGCCATAGTATACCTTGATGTCAATCTCTTGATGCCAAATACCCCTCGATGTCAATCCCTTGATGCCAAGAATCCCTCGATATCAACTTTAACGCAAACAATATTTTGGCACTTCTCGATGCCAAGGGTCGCTCGATATCGAGGGGTACCTCTGTGCAAAATTTATAGCAAACAATATTTTGGCACGCCCGGTGGAACCTGAAAATCTTTTTGTCAAAAACCCCCACCAGCCACACAATTTTATGGCTCGAGGGGCATGAGAATGATTCTGTGTTTTAATTAAGTTGCCATGAAACGATTATCAGCCAACTTTGGCTAGCTGACACTTCATTATCTCTTTGCCAAACAGTCAATCAATTGATACTAAGCGGTTATTGTTTTGTTGTCATCATATGACATCACAGGTACCGCGAAGGACTCGATCAACCTTGACAAGGACACGCTCTGACTTAACGCATACTTTGGAAAATCTATCAACGGTTCCACTGACTATGGAAGGAGCCGACAGAATCGAGGAGCTGACTGCAGAGGTCCGTAACTTCACCAGGGACCTTGAGACCAAACAGGAGGAATGGTCTAACGTTGTCAGCAAGTTTGAACATATGCTGGGCTCGGCCACTGCTGCTAGTCAGGCCAATACAGAAGCCAGCAACACTGTAAATAACTCCTTGATGCACTTGGAGGCGAAGATGACATCACTTGCAGAGAGCATCAACATTCTCGCCAACGGCATACAAGCGCAGGCCTGGACTGGGCCGCCTAGGACTGCCGTTGACAAAGGAAAAGGCCCCGCATTTCAGATCGGGGGAAGCTCATCAAGAGACGAGACGCCTTATAGACAAGGCAACGGACAATCTAATGTCCAAGAAAGAAACAAAGGAAGCACCTCTAAAGCAAGGAACACCCGTCAAGACTCGGGGGGCAGGTCCGAAGAGGACCGATTAGAGGCCGTCGGACACGGCCATGAAGGGTATCAGGCCAACTCAATGGCTTATGATAGGACTGCTCATCGAGCTGTGGAGGGTCCAGAAGACCTCCTGACGGTGAACCAAGCTGAAGAAATGTTCGTCAGGAGACAGGGAAACAGGGCAGCGAGGTATAATAAGCCTCACCCGGAATATATCGATCAGATCCCGTTCCCAGTAAACTACAGACCATCGAATTTTACATTGTTTTCAGGCGAGGGATCACAGTCTGCCACAGAGCATCTGGCTCGATTCTCTTTAGAATGTGGCAACATGACAAACGAGCTAAAATTGAAACTGTTTCCCAACTCCCTGACGGGAATGGCGTTCCACTGGTACGCCAACTTGAAGCCTGGATCGGTCCACGATTGGCCATCCATGGAAAAAGTTTTTGTGATGAACCACTATCAGGCCCCACTCGAGGTATCTGTCATCGAGCTATCGAATATGAGACAGCTGACAGGACAGACTGTCGAGGAATACATGAAGAAGTTCATCAGGGCCAGAGGGTTCTGCGCCATCCCGTTGCCAGAAAAGGAATGCATCAAAATTGCCATCCATGGCATGCATTTCGAATTACGAAAGATCATGATGGCACAATACCACGAGGACTTGTTCGAGTTGACCGATCACGCGGTCCGTTTTGAACGAGTATTGAGAGACGAGAACGGTCGACAGCCCAGAGGAAGTTATTATCAAGTGGGTATGGCCGACTCTAGTGAGGAGCGGATCAATCAGGTCAGCAGACCGATTGAGCAACAGGGTATCGAGATCGGACTGGCAGAAGTGGTTTGCCCTAAGAACACCGTCTGTCCGGCTCTCGCCAAGCCGAAAGAACCTCAACCTACTATCAAAGTGCCAAATAATTTGGTGCGTCGAGACGCTGAATATAAAACCGACAGGGAAAGACGATATTCTTTCGACGTCTCGAAAACAGAGGCCATATTCGATCAGTTGCTGGCCGACAAGATCCTCCGCCTCAAAGGAGACCACGTGATTCCACCATCAATGAAAATATCAGGTAAAACGTATTGTAAGTATCATGATGTGTGGACTCACTCCACCAATGAATGTCTAGTATTCAGGTGGATGGTGCAAGACCACCTCAACAAGGGCATCTTAAGGTTTGCCCCGGATTGGAAAATCACAAAGCCAATGACGGTTGACACCAATCCTTTCCAACAAAATGAAGTGGGGATAAACGTGATAATTGTCACAGATCCGTCAACGGGTGAAAAATTATACGTTGATGATGAGCCAGAATGTTCGCCGGCAATCAGGGAGATGGGTTTATGCGCAAGATGCCAAACTGAGTTGGCAACAATTCCGTTGTTCCTCAATCCAGCATTATACAGCCCATACATGCCCTGGCTAAATGCAATGCCGACAGGGTACCCATATCAAATGATGCCGCGACCGCAGGCAATGCCCCAAACAGTGCCGCAACCGCAGGCGACACCACCACCACCGCCGCCTCAACCGATGGGGCCATGCCCAATTCCATTTCCGATGGAATACACAGAACATGCATTGTCAACAATAGAGCAAGGCCGAGAACAGGCTGAGGACAGAATGCCTCGACAACATCGAGAGGGTACTAGCCGTAGCAGTAGAATCAGGGAGAGATCCCCTGATAAAGCACCAATCAGGCAGGTCAGATCGACCGCCAGTCACAGAGACAGGACACATGGTCCGTCGCCAAAAATTACACCGCCAGGCTCATCAAGGCCGCGAACTGTTCATACTCCTGCCGATACACAGGTAGATTGATGGGTTTCTGTCAGGCATCCGAAATTTCCTGGCGATCGAAGGGTCGATCAGATGACCCGGACACATTATAGACGTTACTTATGCGAACGAAAGGAGTTGGAAATTGCTAAGGGGAAAGCCCCGATGAGAGAATCAGTAAAGAAACCTCCGTCAGGGGAATAGAAATTGAAACCGGGAGCAAGCGAGGCCAAATCTAGCCAAGGGGTCAATATCGAGGCCAAGGCCTCGATGCAAATTGATACTTCCAAATGGACCCCCAGGGAAAGCCCAATTTGGCACAATCGACATGGAAAAGATAATGGCAGATGATGATTTGTTGTCCGACGAGGAAGATAGAAATGATCTCGAGGCAAAATTTGCCGAGATTTACAACGACAGAGACAATAAGGAAAACGAGGCCAAATCTGGCCAAACCGTCAAGGCTAAATCTGGCCAGGAAATCGAGAAACAGGTCAATCGACCTATTGAGCAGCGGGGAATCGAGACACAGGGGGTCGCTAAGCAAGCGGTCGACAAGGAGACAGAAACAAAGACAGTGGAAAATGCTGCCATCAGTCAGTCGACAGACGGCTCGACGGTGATGGAATGCAACGCCATTGATTCTGAACTTGTTGAATTCGTCAACGAGGAGCTGGACTATGCCACTGATGGCTTTTGGGACGACAGTATGCCAGTGGTACAAATGGCAGAGGACTTAGAGCTGTTATCGGTCGACGATGAGAAAGAGACCGATTGGGATAAAAGAGTTGAAACTATTTTCCAAAAGCCACCATCATTCATGGCTCGACACATCATGCCACTTTACGTATCAGGCCATATCGACGGAAAACCCATCGACAGAATGCTGGTCGACAATGGGGCAGCCGTCAACGTAATGCCTGCATCGACGATGTACAAACTGGGTAAGGTCAGCGAGGACCTGATGGAGACGAAAGTGATCGTCAGCAACTTCACAGGGGGAAAGGCTGATACATTAGGAATCTTGCCTGTCGAGGTGAAGATTGGAAAGACCAGCCTGAAAATCGCTTTCTTTGTGGTAGATGCTGCCACTTCATACAATGCCTTGTTGGGAAGGGACTGGATTCACTCAGCCCTATGTGTACCGTCCTCTCTGCATCAATGCTTGCTAATTTGGGGAGACGCCTCTGAACCTGAGATCGTAATGGCTGACAACAGGCCATTCACTGCGAAGATCAATGCTGTCGAGGCAGCATACTATCGAGACGATGTAGGACCTTACAGATTCATCGGGCAGGATAAGTACGGACGACCGAAGGAAGTCACTTCGAGCAAGAAGTTGACGCAACTTGAAATGGCTTGTTTAGCCAAGGAACTAAGTCGGCCTTGTAATGTCAAGGAATCAGGGCCGCACGAGCAGAACTGTCAGTCCTTATGAATTGTCCTGACGACGAGGGATCATCGGCCTATAAGGCCGACAGACTGGAGATTGATGAGATTGTTGTTATCGGGCCACAGCAAGAAGCATGTGCCGATTTGATCAGAAGGTTTCGGGCCTATGTGGCTGAATGCTATACAGGAGATCTCATCGATGAAGAAGAAGCGCCAATATCAGATGGCGACGAGATCCAATTAGAGGAACTAGCAACGGCGCCAGCCAAGCTCGATGACATCAAGATACAGGTGCAAGACCCTGTCGTCAAGATTGAGTTAGGCACCGAAGATGATCACATGCCAACTTACATCAGCGCATTGCTCGATGATGGCCAGAAAGATCGACTGATCGAAGTGTTGACGGAATACAAGGACTGTTTTGCCTGGAATTACGATGAGATGCCGGGATTGAGCAGGGAACTAGTAGAACACCGTGTTCCGATACTTGAAGGGTACTTACCCCGGAAACAACCCCTGAGAAGGATGTCCGTCGAGGTATGTAAACTTATCGGGGAGGAGATCGAAAAGCTATTGAAGGCCAGTTTCATCGAAGTGGCCTGATATTCGGAGTGGGTAGCGAATGTTGTCCCCGTAATGAAGAAGAACGGGAAGATCAGGATATGTATCGATTTCAGAGACCTGAATCTTGCATCTCCGAAAGACAAGTATTCGATGCCAATGGCGGACATGTTAATCGATGCTGCCACTGGCAATATGTTCCTGACAGCCGTTGACGGAAGTGCAGGTTATAATCAGATTTTTGTGGCTGTTGACGACGTACCAAAACTGGCTTTTCAATGTCCCGGCGGAATAGGCACCTTCCAATGGAAAGTGATGCCATTCGGACTCAAAAACGCCGGAGCCACTTATCAACGAGCCATGAACTGCATCTTCAGTGAGTACATAGATGACTTCGTTAAAATTTACATTGACGATATCATTATCAAATCGGCTAGTTATGATGAACATCTAACACATTTGGCGAAATCCTTTGCCAAAATGAGAAAACATAAATTAAAGCTTAACCCCTTGAAGTGTGTGTTTGCAGTTGCGTCAGCCAATTTTCTTGGCTTTTTAGTGCATCGCAAGGGGATTGAGATTGACAAAAATAAGTCCAAAGCTATCTTGACGGCCAGACCTCCATCGACGAAGAAGGAATTACAGCAATTCCTTGGCAAGGTCAACTTTTTGCGGAGGTTCATTTCCAACTTGGCTGTAAAAACGAAGGTCTTCTCGCCTTTGTTGAAGCTGAAGGACAAAGAGGAATTTTGCTGGCAAGCAGAGCACGAGCAGGCGTTTCAGGAAATCAAAGATAAGCTGACAACGCCGCCTGTAATGATGCCGCCTGTCAAGGGGAAGCCCTTGAAATTATATATATCTGCCACGGATGACACCGTCGGCGAATTTCTGGCACAAGACGACGAGGACGGGTTCGAACGAGCAATCTATTACTTGAGCAGGCACTTGACAGAAACGGAACAGAGGTACTCGCCGATAGAAAAGGTATGCCTCGCCTTGTTTTTCTCTTGCAAGAAGTTACGTCATTATATGTTGCCTGTGAAAGTGTTGGTTATTTCTGGTATTGATGTGATAAAGTACATGATAGCTAAATCTGTGATGAGGGGAAGGATCGGTCGATGGGCCATCCAGTTGATGGAATATCAGTTACAATACGTGCCGCAAAAAGCTGTCAAAGGCCAAGTATTGGCTGATTTCCTGGTTGACCATCCATGCATCGATATCGATCAGGCCGTTTTCAAGGAACTGGACTCGATAACGGTGGAGATCAAGCCATGGACATTGGCTTTCGATGGGTCGAGAATCGATAGACTCTGCGGAGCAGGTGTAGTTTTGATTTCTCCATCAAATATAAAAACTAAGCTATCGATTCAATTTGACTTTGAATGTACTAACAACCAGGCCGAATACGAAGCCTTGATAATCGGACTAGAAATGCTCAGGGAGCTCGACAGTAAGTCTGTCGTCATCGTCGGGGACTCGCAGTTGGTAATCAGGCAGATACAAGGTACTTACAAATGCCGAAACCCAACGCTTGATAAATATTATTTAACTGCGATGTCTTTGTTGTCGGAGTTTGTTGATGTTACATGTTATCATGTAACGAGAGGAAATAACAGCGAGGCCAACAGCTTGGCCCAATTGGTGACTGGTATCGATCTTCCCGATGACGTCGAGGAATCTCACTACGTCGTCAGGAGACGACACTGTCCGTCATATATGTATCGAGACAATGTCCTGACTGTTTTGAGTGTGTTTCAGGACCCTGATGACTGGAGAGAGCCGATCAGAAAATATCTGGCCGATCCGTCGGACCGAACATCTCGACAGACGAGACTCAGGGCAGTCAATTATGTCTTGATGGGAGATCAGTTGTACAGAAAAAGCCACGACGGCGTACTCTTGTTATGCGTCGATCAACAGGAAGCCATGAGAATCATGATGGATGCTCATGAAGGAATTTGTGGGGCCCATCAAAATGGCCACAAACTGGCATGGCTGCTTCGCCGATATGGTTACTACTGGCCAAAGATGGTAGGAGACTGTATACAATTGGCAAAAGGTTGTGAGAAGTGCCAACGGTTTGGGGTAGTCCAGAGGATGCCCGTCGAGGAGATGAACATGATCATCAAGCCATGGCCTTTCAGATGCTGGGCCATCGATATCATCGGGGAGATCCACCCTTCATCTTCCAAACATCATCGGTACATTATTGTGGCCACAGATTATTTTACTAAGTGGGTAGAGGCCAAACCACTCAAACAGGCCAATCAGGCCGAAGTGATGAAGTTCATCAAGGACTTGATCATTCATAGGTTTGGCCTGCCACAGACCATTGTCACTGACAGGGGACTGATGTTCATCGGTCAAGAGATCAAAGAATTTGCCAGATCGATGGGTTTCGAGTTGGTCCATTCAACTCCGTATTATGCACAAGGGAATGGCCAAGCAGAAGCTTCTAATCGAGTCCTCAAGGACATCATCTCGAAAATGATCGAAGAAAACCCAAGAGCTTGGCACTTGATGCTGTCAGAGGCATTGTGGGCTTATCGGACCAGCAAACGGACAAGCACTTGCACCACTCCGTACAAACTGACTTATGGACAGGATGCCGTTCTACCGATGGAGATCAACGTCCGATCTCTTCGGGTGATGCAGCAAAATGAGTTGACACCCGAAGAATATACTGAAAATATGTTCCAGCAGCTCGATGAGCTCGACGAGATCAGGGTTGCCGCGTTAGATAAGATCGAGGCACAAAAAAGGCTAGTCGCCCGATGCTACGATAAAAAGATACGCAGGAAACACTTTGACGTCGGGGACATGGTCTGGAGGGCTGTTTTGCCACTTCATCAGCGCGAGAAAAAGTACGGCAAATGGAGCGCGACGTGGCAAGGACCATATGAAGTCTTCTCGATAACTCGAGGAGGGGGCTACATCTTGAAAAAGCCAGATGGGAATCTCTGTCGAGACCCCATCAATGGAAGATACTTGAAAAAGTTCAGGCCCACTCTTTGGGAATCGATGTGTCTGGAACATCAGCGAGCCTTGGAGCTGGAAATAGAACGGCGTCAAGAGTACTTCAATGCGCCGATCCCTCTGTAAATATAAGTTAAGTTTATTTTCATTCTTGTTTTTATTTCCCTTTCCGTTTCGTTAGACTAAGTTTTTTAAAATTAATACTAGTAGTCGCATTTATTTTCAAAGTTTTGTCCAAATACTTCCGTTTTAATTTAAATTTTTGTTTCCCCGATTTTCAAGTTTTTACATCAAAATGCATTTTCGTTGAGTAACTTGGGTTGATTTGATTTTAATTTAGTCTTGTTGACAAGGAAGTTGTGTCTTTGCCCTGCAAAATTGTTTGTTGAGTTGCGAAATTAATGGCTTCGATTTTTTGTACTTAGTCATATTTGGTTTCGGTTTTTGAGAAAAACACAAGATAAACCAAGCCAAAAGAGATTCTACTAAGGAAATGAAAACTAGTCTATGGCCATCAGACAATTACATCAACGAGAGTAGAAAATAAAACAAGGCCTTGTTCATCAGACCGGTCACTTGAAGAAGTGGATTTGGTTAGCTGCCAAAATTTTGGCTGACTGCTAAGTCCCCGATATATTACTATATGGTATCTTATATCGAGTTCATTCAATATCGTGAGGCCAACTGATATCGACGCGCTAGTATCAATAGACGTCCTGATATCAAGAGATGTCTTGATATCGAGAGATCCACATTGATCTGATATCGAGAGATCCGTCATCATCAAGGCCATTGTAATATGGTCTATTATCTGCTGATAGTTTTGGTTTCATAAAGCCGATAGTTGGTTATTAAATGAAGCATTGTCCCAATTTCTCATCTTTAAAAGAGAGTGAAAAACTTTAATCTAAGTCTAATTCGATCAAATTAATTTTTAAATTAATTACATCGAATATGACTTACGGGGGGCATTGTTTGTACCCAAAAAATCACCCTCGATTAATCGAGGAATGACGGCTCGATGACAAGCCAAAAAATGGCAATAGGACCGAATCCAAGTCACTCCAAACGGGTCGGATCAAACCGAATCCAATTTGACTCGGAAATTGATCCAACCGAGCCCAATTTGAAACACGATCCAATTTTTTGAAATTAATTAATTTTGGGCCAAACATGAAATTAATTAATTGATGAATTAATTAATTTATGGGCCAAAGTCAAGTTAATTAATTAAGACCAAGTTATGGTTAAACACATATGGGCCCGATTGACCCAATAGTTAATTTCGGTTGTTAGAGACTAATTAATTAATTAAGTTAGTTAATTGGGCCAAATCCAATTAAATGGCCCATAAGGCCATTAAATAATTAATTGGCTAAGAATAATTATCAAGTAAAATTAAAAGTCCAATTAACCGAACCACAACCGTGACCCGATTAGCCGTGGTCGACCCTTGGCCAGTCCCCAAAATCGGCTAGCTCTTTATTTTCGGCCCAATTTGATTTTAATTGATGATTAATATATTAATTGGAGATAATTAATAGGAGATAAGGATAAACCATATTAGTTGGTTTAAATAACAACTTCCTTAATTATCTCTAGTTAGTTATCATTAATTAAAATTCAAATTAAAGACGCGCTTCTTCTTCTTCAACCACCATTAACTTTAATTTTTAGCAAAGAGAGGGAGAAAACCACCATTAAAGTAGTGGAGGTAGTGGGGAATAACAAAGTAGTGGGAGAAGTGGGAAAGTGGCCATCAGCCCCTTGATTTTCGGCCATCAGGAGGTTACTTGACAGCCATCAGCTCATTTTTCCAGCAGCTATAAATACAACAGGAGGCTGCCATTCGCGACACACACAACTCAATCTACAAAAACTCAGTCTACACTGATCGGCTCAACGCCTCACCGGAAGTCCAGCGCACCGCTGCTTCTTTTTCAGCAAACACCTTGTTAATCCCTTGATATCAACCGTCCCTCCTCAGCTACCAGCTACCCCTGACCGCCTGAAGTCTTGCCGCCGCCGCCGCCCAAAGTCCGCCGCCGCCGCCGCTGGAAATAAGCCGCCGTCGCCGCCGATCGTAAGCCGCCGCCGCCGCTGCTTCCGCCGTCAGGACGCTGTCTCGAGCGAAACCCCTTGATAGCAAGCAGATAACACGCTGTTTCTGTCAAGTTATCAGTCTGTCCCTCCTCAGCCACCAGTGATCCCTGACCGCCTGAAGTCTTGCCGCCGCCGCTCTCTTTCGCCGTCAGCTGACACTGCCTCGAGCGAAACCACTCATATCAACCAAGTAGCACGCTGCTAACCGTCATGTAAGTGCCCACGTATTTATATGACAAACTCATCGAGTAGCCATCTGCTTGATGACCCGTCGTCAAGTAGCCAACTGCTTGACTGCTATCGGCTGAGTAGCCATCTGCTCCGTCGATGCCTTGGTCAGTGGCCACCCGCTGATCAGGAGCCCGATTGATGGCCACCCATCAAGGTTGGGCGAACCATTGACGGTGGTCTCCCGTCGTCAATGTTACTTTCTGTCAACATAATAGACTGTCATGTTTTATCAGCTCATCAGCGGGTTCCCTGCCGATCAAGGAGTTAATTTTCAGCACTCAATAGACTCATCAGCTCAATTGGCAGATTATGCCAAAATAGGAGAACTTTATCGACGGACATGTTTCTGTAGTATTTGTACATCGGAAAACGTACTGATTTTCTTTTATTATTTATGGAAGTAATTTAGTTCGTATTTCGTGATTCATTTACTTAAATATGATTTACGTCAATTGATTTCCATTTGATATGCTGTTTCTGTCAAGCTTATGTTTTCTGTCAAGGTGTTGGTTTAAACTGATTGATCGTCAACCTATTTGCTGATCTACAAATCCGTTGATGTGTTGAGCAGGCCATCGATTGGCTATAAAAATATGGCATTTAAGAGAGATTTTCATAAATTGTTTAAGTCCCGCGGCCAGGCAGGCATAGAAAAGAACTAGGGGTAGTGTTTGCCTACTCTGTCGCAATCGTTTAGAAGTCAGCCTTATCAGGACAACTCATTACGATATCAATATGTCTTTATCAGGACGTTTACGTTATTAATTTACTGATATCAACATGTCTGATTTTGAATCGTTATGTTTGCACGCACAAACATTGGCACGCCCGCACTTATTCTACATCATATCGAGGCATTTCACGTCGAGCTATTGGCTCGTCGAGGGATTCACTGACAGGTTTACAACAAACAATATTTTGGCACACCCTGATGCCAAGTATACCTTGATGTCAATCTCTTGATGCCAAATACCCCTCGATGTCAATCCCTTGATGCCAAGAATCCCTCGATATCAACTTTAACGCAAATAATATTTTGGCACTTCTCGATGCCAAGGGTCGCTCGATATCGAGGGGTACCTCTGTGCAAAATTTATAGCAACCAATATTTTGGCACGCCCGGTGGGACTCTCGATGTCCAGTGGGACTCGCTGCCAATCCCTCGACATCAAGGCGTAACAGGGCCAAAATTAATGCAAACAAAAATATTATATATTTATGATTGATATTCAATTTGTTTTATTAATTATTATTATGGATAAAAATGATGGTTTTTCAAGTGTATTTTTATGAGATCAAAACTTTGTTTCAAGTGTATTTTTCGGTTAGTCAAATATTATAAACTTCTTGAGAGTTTTCGAAAATGTTTTGAAAATTTTTCGATGTTTTTCGAAGGAAAAGATGGAAATTTTCTTTCATGATGTTGACACTTTTTATCCTACTACTTAATTTTCTAAATTAGAATAAAATTAACTTCATTATGTCAAAAAATTAAACACAAAAATTCATTTTTGACCCTCTAAAGTGGTTGTGGTTGCATTTCAAAATTGGCTCTTTATTGTGCTACCTCGACAATATATCATCATCATTGATTATCACTGATTTTTATTAATAATCTCCAAAAATAATCATTTATGTCATATTTGACTTATCACATGACTTGGACTTGCAAATTATGAAGTTAGAATATGAAATTCTTAACTTTTAAGTGTCGTTCGACAAATGATATTTTTGGCTAAAATTAAATTTTTTGATCATATTAGACATAAAATTGGTAATTTTTGGCAAAAAAAATAATTTTCCAGTACTACAAGAAAATGGTTCTTCTGTAACACAATTTTTTGTTGGTGAAGCCTCGATTTTCGTTGGTATTCAATAGTAGCGATGGATTTTTTCCGTTAGATATTTCGTGTGTGAAGTGGTTTGCCCTAAGAACACCGTCTGTCCGGCTCTCGCCAAGCCGAAAGAACCTCAACCTACTATCAAAGTGCCAAATAATTTGGTGCGTCGAGACGCTGAATATAAAACCGACAGGGAAAGACGATATTCTTTCGACGTCTCGAAAACAGAGGCCATATTCGATCAGTTGCTGGCCGACAAGATCCTCCGCCTCAAAGGAGACCACGTGATTCCACCATCAATGAAAATATCAGGTAAAACGTATTGTAAGTATCATGATGTGTGGACTCACTCCACCAATGAATGTCTAGTATTCAGGTGGATGGTGCAAGACCACCTCAACAAGGGCATCTTAAGGTTTGCCCCGGATTGGAAAATCACAAAGCCAATGACGGTTGACACCAATCCTTTCCAACAAAATGAAGTGGGGATAAACGTGATAATTGTCACAGATCCGTCAACGGGTGAAAAATTATACGTTGATGAGGAGCCAGAATGTTCGCCGGCAATCAGAGAGATGGGTTTATGCGCAAGATGCCAAACTGAGTTGGCAACAATTCCGTTGTTCCTCAATCCAGCATTATACAGCCCATACATGCCCTGGCTAAATGCAATGCCGACAGGGTACCCATATCAAATGATGCCGCGACCGCAGGCAATGCCCCAAACAGTGCCGCAACCGCAGGCGACACCACCACCACCGCCGCCTCGACCGATGGGGCCATGCCCAATTCCATTTCCGATGGAATACACAGAACATGCATTGTCAACAATAGAGCAAGGCCGAGAACAGGCTGAGGACAGAATGCCTCGACAACATCGAGAGGGTACTAGCCGTAGCAGTAGAATCAGGGAGAGATCCCCTGATAAAGCACCAATCAGGCAGGTCAGATCGACCGCCAGTCACAGAGACAGGACACATGGTCCGTCGCCAAAAATTACACCGCCAGGCTCATCAAGGCCGCGAACTGTTCATACTCCTGCCGATACACAGGTAGATTGATGGCTTCCTGTCAGGCATCCGAAATTTCCTGGCGATCGAAGGGTCGATCAGATGACCCGGACACATTATAGACGTTACTTACGCGAACGAAAGGAGTTGGAAATTGCTAAGGGGAAAGCCCCGATGAGAGAATCAGTAAAGAAACCTCCGTCAGGGGAATAGAAATTGAAACCGGGAGCAAGCGAGGCCAAATCTGGCCAAGGGGTCAATATCGAGGCCAAGGCCTCGATGCAAATTGATACTTCCAAATGGACCCCCAGGGAAAGCCCAATTTGGCACAATCGACATGGAAAAGATAATGGCAGATGATGATTTGTTGTCCGACGAGGAAGATAGAAATGATCTCGAGGCAAAATTTGCCGAGATTTACAACGACAGAGACAATAAGGAAAACGAGGCCAAATCTGGCCAAACCGTCACTGCCAAATCTGGCCAGGAAATCGAGAAACAGGTCAATCGACCTATTGAGCAGCGGGGAATCGAGACACAGGGGGTCGCTAAGCAAGCGGTCGACAAGGAGACAGAAACAAAGACAGTAGAAAATGCTGCCATCAGTCAGTCGACAGACGGCTCGACGGTGATGGAATGCAACGCCATTGATTCTGAACTTGTTGAATTCGTCAACGAGGAGCTGGACTATGCCACTGATGGCTTTTGGGACGACAGTATGCCAGTGGTACAAATGGCAGAGGACTTAGAGCTGTTATCGGTCGACGATGAGAAAGAGACCGATTGGGATAAAAGAGTTGAAACTATTTTCCAAAAGCCACCATCATTCATGGCTCGACACATCAGGCCACTTTACGTATCAGGCCATATCGACGGAAAACCCATCGACAGAATGCTGGTCGACAATGGGGCAGCCGTCAACGTAATGCCTGCATCGACGATGTACAAACTGGGTAAGGTCAGCGAGGACCTGATGGAGACGAAAGTGATCGTCAGCAACTTCACAGGGGGAAAGGCTGATACATTAGGAATCTTGCCTGTCGAGGTGAAGATTGGAAAGACCAGCCTGAAAATCGCTTTCTTTGTGGTAGATGCTGCCACTTCATACAATGCCTTGTTGGGAAGGGACTGGATTCACTCAGCCCTATGTGTACCGTCCTCTCTGCATCAATGCTTGCTAATTTGGGGAGACGCCTCTGAACCTGAGATCGTAATGGCTGACAACAGGCCATTCACTGCGAAGATCAATGCTGTCGAGGCAGCATACTATCGAGACGATGTAGGACCTTACAGATTCATCGGGCAGGATAAGTACGGACGACCGAAGGAAGTCACTTCGAGCAAGAAGTTGACGCAACTTGAAATGGCTTGTTTAGCCAAGGAACTAAGTCGGCCTTGTAATGTCAAGGAATCAGGGCCGCACGAGCAGAACTGTCAGTCCTTATGAATTGTCCTGACGACGAGGGATCATCGGCCTATAAGGCCGACAGACTGGAGATTGATGAGATTGTTGTTATCGGGCCACAGCAAGAAGCATGTGCCGATTTGATCAGAAGGTTTCGGGCCTATGTGGCTGAATGCTATACAGGAGATCTCATCGATGAAGAAGAAGCGCCAATATCAGATGGCGACGAGATCCAATTAGAGGAACTAGCAACGGCGCCAGCCAAGCTCGATGACATCAAGATACAGGTGCAAGACCCTGTCGTCAAGATTGAGTTAGGCACCGAAGATGATCACATGCCAACTTACATCAGCGCATTGCTCGATGATGGCCAGAAAGATCGACTGATCGAAGTGTTGACGGAATACAAGGACTGTTTTGCCTGGAATTACGATGAGATGCCGGGATTGAGCAGGGAACTAGTAGAACACCGTGTTCCGATACTTGAAGGGTACTTACCCCGGAAACAACCCCTGAGAAGGATGTCCGTCGAGGTATGTAAAATTATCGGGGAGGAGATCGAAAAGCTATTGAAGGCCAGTTTCATCGAAGTGGCCTGATATTTGGAGTGGGTAGCGAATGTTGTCCCCGTAATGAAGAAGAACGGGAAGATCAGGATATGTATCGATTTCAGAGACCTGAATCTTGCATCTCCGAAAGACAAGTATTCGATGCCAATGGCGGACATGTTAATCGATGCTGCCACTGGCAATATGTTCCTGACAGCCGTTGACGGAAGTGCAGGTTATAATCAGATTTTTGTGGCTGTTGACGACGTACCAAAACTGGCTTTTCAATGTCCCGGCGGAATAGGCACCTTCCAATGGAAAGTGATGCCATTCGGACTCAAAAACGCCGGAGCCACTTATCAACGAGCCATGAACTGCATCTTCAGTGAGTACATAGATGACTTCGTTAAAATTTACATTGACGATATCATTATCAAATCGGCTAGTTATGATGAACATCTAACACATTTGGCGAAATCCTTTGCCAAAATGAGAAAACATAAATTAAAGCTTAACCCCTTGAAGTGTGTGTTTGCAGTTGCGTCAGCCAATTTTCTTGGCTTTTTAGTGCATCGCAAGGGGATTGAGATTGACAAAAATAAGTCCAAAGCTATCTTGACGGCCAGACCTCCATCGACGAAGAAGGAATTACAGCAATTCCTTGGCAAGGTCAACTTTTTGCGGAGGTTCATTTCCAACTTGGCTGTAAAAACGAAGGTCTTCTCGCCTTTGTTGAAGCTGAAGGACAAAGAGGAATTTTGCTGGCAAGCAGAGCACGAGCAGGCGTTTCAGGAAATCAAAGATAAGCTGACAACGCCGCCTGTAATGATGCCGCCTGTCAAGGGGAAGCCCTTGAAATTATATATATCTGCCACGGATGACACCGTCGGCGAATTTCTGGCACAAGACGACGAGGACGGGTTCGAACGAGCAATCTATTACTTGAGCAGGCACTTGACAGAAACGGAACAGAGGTACTCGCCGATAGAAAAGGTATGCCTCGCCTTGTTTTTCTCTTGCAAGAAGTTACGTCATTATATGTTGCCTGTGAAAGTGTTGGTTATTTCTGGTATTGATGTGATAAAGTACATGATAGCTAAATCTGTGATGAGGGGAAGGATCGGTCGATGGGCCATCCAGTTGATGGAATATCAGTTACAATACGTGCCGCAAAAAGCTGTCAAAGGCCAAGTATTGGCTGATTTCCTGGTTGACCATCCATGCATCGATATCGATCAGGCCGTTTTCAAGGAACTGGACTCGATAACGGTGGAGATCAAGCCATGGACATTGGCTTTCGATGGGTCGAGAATCGATAGACTCTGCGGAGCAGGTGTAGTTTTGATTTCTCCATCAAATATAAAAACTAAGCTATCGATTCAATTTGACTTTGAATGTACTAACAACCAGGCCGAATACGAAGCCTTGATAATCGGACTAGAAATGCTCAGGGAGCTCGACAGTAAGTCTGTCGTCATCGTCGGGGACTCGCAGTTGGTAATCAGGCAGATACAAGGTACTTACAAATGCCGAAACCCAACGCTTGATAAATATTATTTAACTGCGATGTCTTTGTTGTCGGAGTTTGTTGATGTTACATGTTATCATGTAACGAGAGGAAATAACAGCGAGGCCAACAGCTTGGCCCAATTGGTGACTGGTATCGATCTTCCCGATGACGTCGAGGAATCTCACTACGTCGTCAGGAGACGACACTGTCCGTCATATATGTATCGAGACAATGTCCTGACTGTTTTGAGTGTGTTTCAGGACCCTGATGACTGGAGAGAGCCGATCAGAAAATATCTGGCCGATCCGTCGGACCGAACATCTCGACAGACGAGACTCAGGGCAGTCAATTATGTCTTGATGGGAGATCAGTTGTACAGAAAAAGCCACGACGGCGTACTCTTGTTATGCGTCGATCAACAGGAAGCCATGAGAATCATGATGGATGCTCATGAAGGAATTTGTGGGGCCCATCAAAATGGCCACAAACTGGCATGGCTGCTTCGCCGATATGGTTACTACTGGCCAAAGATGGTAGGAGACTGTATACAATTGGCAAAAGGTTGTGAGAAGTGCCAACGGTTTGGGGTAGTCCAGAGGATGCCCGTCGAGGAGATGAACATGATCATCAAGCCATGGCCTTTCAGATGCTGGGCCATCGATATCATCGGGGAGATCCACCCTTCATCTTCCAAACATCATCGGTACATTATTGTGGCCACATATTATTTTACTAAGTGGGTAGAGGCCAAACCACTCAAACAGGCCAATCAGGCCGAAGTGATGAAGTTCATCAAGGACTTGATCATTCATAGGTTTGGCCTGCCACAGACCATTGTCACTGACAGGGGACTGATGTTCATCGGTCAAGAGATCAAAGAATTTGCCAGATCGATGGGTTTCGAGTTGGTCCATTCAACTCCGTATTATGCACAAGGGAATGGCCAAGCAGAAGCTTCTAATCGAGTCCTCAAGGACATCATCTCGAAAATGATCGAAGAAAACCCAAGAGCTTGGCACTTGATGCTGTCAGAGGCATTGTGGGCTTATCGGACCAGCAAACGGACAAGCACTTGCACCACTCCGTACAAACTGACTTATGGACAGGATGCCGTTCTACCGATGGAGATCAACGTCCGATCTCTTCGGGTGATGCAGCAAAATGAGTTGACACCCGAAGAATATACTGAAAATATGTTCCAGCAGCTCGATGAGCTCGACGAGATCAGGGTTGCCGCGTTAGATAAGATCGAGGCACAAAAAAGGCTAGTCGCCCGATGCTACGATAAAAAGATACGCAGGAAACACTTTGACGTCGGGGACATGGTCTGGAGGGCTGTTTTGCCACTTCATCAGCGCGAGAAAAAGTACGGCAAATGGAGCGCGACGTGGCAAGGACCATATGAAGTCTTCTCGATAACTCGAGGAGGGGGCTACATCTTGAAAAAGCCAGATGGGAATCTCTGTCGAGACCCCATCAATGGAAGATACTTGAAAAAGTTCAGGCCCACTCTTTGGGAATCGATGTGTCTGGAACATCAGCGAGCCTTGGAGCTGGAAATAGAACGGCGTCAAGAGTACTTCAATGCGCCGATCCCTCTGTAAATATAAGTTAAGTTTATTTTCATTCTTGTTTTTATTTCCCTTTCCGTTTCGTTAGACTAAGTTTTTTAAAATTAATACTAGTAGTCGCATTTATTTTCAAAGTTTTGTCCAAATACTTCCGTTTTAATTTAAATTTTTGTTTCCCCGATTTTCAAGTTTTTACATCAAAATGCATTTTCGTTGAGTAACTTGGGTTGATTTGATTTTAATTTAGTCTTGTTGACAAGGAAGTTGTGTCTTTGCCCTGCAAAATTGTTTGTTGAGTTGCGAAATTAATGGCTTCGATTTTTTGTACTTAGTCATATTTGGTTTCGGTTTTTGAGAAAAACACAAGATAAACCAAGCCAAAAGAGATTCTACTAAGGAAATGAAAACTAGTCTATGGCCATCAGACAATTACATCAACGAGAGTAGAAAATAAAACAAGGCCTTGTTCATCAGACCGGTCACTTGAAGAAGTGGATTTGGTTAGCTGCCAAAATTTTGGCTGACTGCTAAGTCCCCGATATATTACTATATGGTATCTTATATCGAGTTCATTCAATATCGTGAGGCCAACTGATATCGACGCGCTAGTATCAATAGACGTCCTGATATCAAGAGATGTCTTGATATCGAGAGATCCACATTGATCTGATATCGAGAGATCCGTCATCATCAAGGCCATTGTAATATGGTCTATTATCTGCTGATAGTTTTGGTTTCATAAAGCCGATAGTTGGTTATTAAATGAAGCATTGTCCCAATTTCTCATCTTTAAAAGAGAGTGAAAAACTTTAATCTAAGTCTAATTCGATCAAATTAATTTTTAAATTAATTACATCGAATATGACTTACGGGGGGCATTGTTTGTACCCAAAAAATCACCCTCGATTAATCGAGGAATGACGGCTCGATGACAAGCCAAAAAATGGCAATAGGACCGAATCCAAGTCACTCCAAACGGGTCGGATCAAACCGAATCCAATTTGACTCGGAAATTGATCCAACCGAGCCCAATTTGAAACACGATCCAATTTTTTGAAATTAATTAATTTTGGGCCAAACATGAAATTAATTAATTGATGAATTAATTAATTTATGGGCCAAAGTCAAGTTAATTAATTAAGACCAAGTTATGGTTAAACACATATGGGCCCGATTGACCCAATAGTTAATTTCGGTTGTTAGAGACTAATTAATTAATTAAGTTAGTTAATTGGGCCAAATCCAATTAAATGGCCCATAAGGCCATTAAATAATTAATTGGCTAAGAATAATTATCAAGTAAAATTAAAAGTCCAATTAACCGAACCACAACCGTGACCCGATTAGCCGTGGTCGACCCTTGGCCAGTCCCCAAAATCGGCTAGCTCTTTATTTTCGGCCCAATTTGATTTTAATTGATGATTAATATATTAATTGGAGATAATTAATAGGAGATAAGGATAAACCATATTAGTTGGTTTAAATAACAACTTCCTTAATTATCTCTAGTTAGTTATCATTAATTAAAATTCAAATTAAAGACGCGCTTCTTCTTGTTCAACCACCATTAACTTTAATTTTTAGCAAAGAGAGGGAGAAAACCACCATTAAAGTAGTGGAGGTAGTGGGGAATAACAAAGTAGTGGGAGAAGTGGGAAAGTGGCCATCAGCCCCTTGATTTTCGGCCATCAGGAGGTTACTTGACAGCCATCAGCTCATTTTTCCAGCAGCTATAAATACAACAGGAGGCTGCCATTCGCGACACACACAACTCAATCTACAAAAACTCAGTCTACACTGATCGGCTCAACGCCTCACCGGAAGTCCAGCGCACCGCTGCTTCTTTTTCAGCAAACACCTTGTTAATCCCTTGATATCAACCGTCCCTCCTCAGCTACCAGCTACCCCTGACCGCCTGAAGTCTTGCCGCCGCCGTCGCCCAAAGTCCGCCGCCGCCGCCGCTGGAAATAAGCCGCCGTCGCCGCCGATCGTAAGCCGCCGCTGCTTCCGCCGTCAGGACGCTGTCTCGAGCGAAACCCCTTGATAGCAAGCAGATAACACGCTGTTTCTGTCAAGTTATCAGTCTGTCCCTCCTCAGCCACCAGTGATCCCTGACCGCCTGAAGTCTTGCCGCCGCCGCTCTCTTTCGCCGTCAGCTGACACTGCCTCGAGCGAAACCACTCATATCAACCAAGTAGCACGCTGCTAACCGTCATGTAAGTGCCCACGTATTTATATGACAAACTCATCGAGTAGCCATCTGCTTGATGACCCGTCGTCAAGTAGCCAACTGCTTGACTGCTATCGGCTGAGTAGCCATCTGCTCCGTCGATGCCTTGGTCAGTGGCCACCCGCTGATCAGGAGCCCGATTGATGGCCACCCATCAAGGTTGGGCGAACCATTGACGGTGGTCTCCCGTCGTCAATGTTACTTTCTGTCAACATAATAGACTGTCATGTTTTATCAGCTCATCAGCGGGTTCCCTGCCGATCAAGGAGTTAATTTTCAGCACTCAATAGACTCATCAGCTCAATTGGCAGATTATGCCAAAATAGGAGAACTTTATCGACGGACATGTTTCTGTAGTATTTGTACATCGGAAAACGTACTGATTTTCTTTTATTATTTATGGAAGTAATTTAGTTCGTATTTCGTGATTCATTTACTTAAATATGATTTACGTCAATTGATTTCCATTTGATATGCTGTTTCTGTCAAGCTTATGTTTTCTGTCAAGGTGTTGGTTTAAACTGATTGATCGTCAACCTATTTGCTGATCTACAAATCCGTTGATGTGTTGAGCAGGCCATCGATTGGCTATAAAAATATGGCATTTAAGAGAGATTTTCATAAATTGTTTAAGTCCCGCGGCCAGGCAGGCATAGAAAAGAACTAGGGGTAGTGTTTGCCTACTCTGTCGCAATCGTTTAGAAGTCAGCCTTATCAGGACAACTCATTACGATATCAATATGTCTTTATCAGGACGTTTACGTTATTAATTTACTGATATCAACATGTCTGATTTTGAATCGTTATGTTTGCACGCACAAACATTGGCACGCCCGCACTTATTCTACATCATATCGAGGCATTTCACGTCGAGCTATTGGCTCGTCGAGGGATTCACTGACAGGTTTACAACAAACAATATTTTGGCACACCCTGATGCCAAGTATACCTTGATGTCAATCTCTTGATGCCAAATACCCCTCGATGTCAATCCCTTGATGCCAAGAATCCCTCGATATCAACTTTAACGCAAATAATATTTTGGCACTTCTCGATGCCAAGGGTCGCTCGATATCGAGGGGTACCTCTGTGCAAAATTTATAGCAACCAATATTTTGGCACGCCCGGTGGGACTCTCGATGTCCAGTGGGACTCGCTGCCAATCCCTCGACATCAAGGCGTAACAGGGCCAAAATTAATGCAAACAAAAATATTATATATTTATGATTGATATTCAATTTGTTTTATTAATTATTATTATGGATAAAAATGATGGTTTTTCAAGTGTATTTTTATGAGATCAAAACTTTGTTTCAAGTGTATTTTTCGGTTAGTCAAATATTATAAACTTCTTGAGAGTTTTCGAAAATGTTTTGAAAATTTTTCGATGTTTTTCGAAGGAAAAGATGGAAATTTTCTTTCATGATGTTGACACTTTTTATCCTACTACTTAATTTTCTAAATTAGAATAAAATTAACTTCATTATGTCAAAAAATTAAACACAAAAATTCATTTTTGACCCTCTAAAGTGGTTGTGGTTGCATTTCAAAATTGGCTCTTTATTGTGCTACCTCGACAATATATCATCATCATTGATTATCACTGATTTTTATTAATAATCTCCAAAAATAATCATTTATGTCATATTTGACTTATCACATGACTTGGACTTGCAAATTATGAAGTTAGAATATGAAATTCTTAACTTTTAAGTGTCGTTCGACAAATGATATTTTTGGCTAAAATTAAATTTTTTGATCATATTAGACATAAAATTGGTAATTTTTGGCAAAAAAAATAATTTTCCAGTACTACAAGAAAATGGTTCTTCTGTAACACAATTTTTTGTTGGTGAAGCCTCGATTTTCGTTGGTATTCAATAGTAGCGATGGATTTTTTCCGTTAGATATTTCGTGTGTGAAGTGGTTTGCCCTAAGAACACCGTCTGTCCGGCTCTCGCCAAGCCGAAAGAACCTCAACCTACTATCAAAGTGCCAAATAATTTGGTGCGTCGAGACGCTGAATATAAAACCGACAGGGAAAGACGATATTCTTTCGACGTCTCGAAAACAGAGGCCATATTCGATCAGTTGCTGGCCGACAAGATCCTCCGCCTCAAAGGAGACCACGTGATTCCACCATCAATGAAAATATCAGGTAAAACGTATTGTAAGTATCATGATGTGTGGACTCACTCCACCAATGAATGTCTAGTATTCAGGTGGATGGTGCAAGACCACCTCAACAAGGGCATCTTAAGGTTTGCCCCGGATTGGAAAATCACAAAGCCAATGACGGTTGACACCAATCCTTTCCAACAAAATGAAGTGGGGATAAACGTGATAATTGTCACAGATCCGTCAACGGGTGAAAAATTATACGTTGATGAGGAGCCAGAATGTTCGCCGGCAATCAGAGAGATGGGTTTATGCGCAAGATGCCAAACTGAGTTGGCAACAATTCCGTTGTTCCTCAATCCAGCATTATACAGCCCATACATGCCCTGGCTAAATGCAATGCCGACAGGGTACCCATATCAAATGATGCCGCGACCGCAGGCAATGCCCCAAACAGTGCCGCAACCGCAGGCGACACCACCACCACCGCCGCCTCGACCGATGGGGCCATGCCCAATTCCATTTCCGATGGAATACACAGAACATGCATTGTCAACAATAGAGCAAGGCCGAGAACAGGCTGAGGACAGAATGCCTCGACAACATCGAGAGGGTACTAGCCGTAGCAGTAGAATCAGGGAGAGATCCCCTGATAAAGCACCAATCAGGCAGGTCAGATCGACCGCCAGTCACAGAGACAGGACACATGGTCCGTCGCCAAAAATTACACCGCCAGGCTCATCAAGGCCGCGAACTGTTCATACTCCTGCCGATACACAGGTAGATTGATGGCTTCCTGTCAGGCATCCGAAATTTCCTGGCGATCGAAGGGTCGATCAGATGACCCGGACACATTATAGACGTTACTTACGCGAACGAAAGGAGTTGGAAATTGCTAAGGGGAAAGCCCCGATGAGAGAATCAGTAAAGAAACCTCCGTCAGGGGAATAGAAATTGAAACCGGGAGCAAGCGAGGCCAAATCTGGCCAAGGGGTCAATATCGAGGCCAAGGCCTCGATGCAAATTGATACTTCCAAATGGACCCCCAGGGAAAGCCCAATTTGGCACAATCGACATGGAAAAGATAATGGCAGATGATGATTTGTTGTCCGACGAGGAAGATAGAAATGATCTCGAGGCAAAATTTGCCGAGATTTACAATGACAGAGACAATAAGGAAAACGAGGCCAAATCTGGCCAAACCGTCACTGCCAAATCTGGCCAGGAAATCGAGAAACAGGTCAATCGACCTATTGAGCAGCGGGGAATCGAGACACAGGGGGTCGCTAAGCAAGCGGTCGACAAGGAGACAGAAACAAAGACAGTAGAAAATGCTGCCATCAGT
Organism: Penstemon eatonii; assembly: GCA_038501285.1. Lineage (NCBI taxonomy): Eukaryota > Viridiplantae > Streptophyta > Magnoliopsida > Lamiales > Plantaginaceae > Penstemon > Penstemon eatonii. The sequence goes on along the minus strand of CM076710.1, from coordinate 13,183,480 downwards.
CAGTCGACAGACGGCTCGACGGTGATGGAATGCAACGCCATTGATTCTGAACTTGTTGAATTCGTCAACGAGGAGCTGGACTATGCCACTGATGGCTTTTGGGACGACAGTATGCCAGTGGTACAAATGGCAGAGGACTTAGAGCTGTTATCGGTCGACGATGAGAAAGAGACCGATTGGGATAAAAGAGTTGAAACTATTTTCCAAAAGCCACCATCATTCATGGCTCGACACATCAGGCCACTTTACGTATCAGGCCATATCGACGGAAAACCCATCGACAGAATGCTGGTCGACAATGGGGCAGCCGTCAACGTAATGCCTGCATCGACGATGTACAAACTGGGTAAGGTCAGCGAGGACCTGATGGAGACGAAAGTGATCGTCAGCAACTTCACAGGGGGAAAGGCTGATACATTAGGAATCTTGCCTGTCGAGGTGAAGATTGGAAAGACCAGCCTGAAAATCGCTTTCTTTGTGGTAGATGCTGCCACTTCATACAATGCCTTGTTGGGAAGGGACTGGATTCACTCAGCCCTATGTGTACCGTCCTCTCTGCATCAATGCTTGCTAATTTGGGGAGACGCCTCTGAACCTGAGATCGTAATGGCTGACAACAGGCCATTCACTGCGAAGATCAATGCTGTCGAGGCAGCATACTATCGAGACGATGTAGGACCTTACAGATTCATCGGGCAGGATAAGTACGGACGACCGAAGGAAGTCACTTCGAGCAAGAAGTTGACGCAACTTGAAATGGCTTGTTTAGCCAAGGAACTAAGTCGGCCTTGTAATGTCAAGGAATCAGGGCCGCACGAGCAGAACTGTCAGTCCTTATGAATTGTCCTGACGACGAGGGATCATCGGCCTATAAGGCCGACAGACTGGAGATTGATGAGATTGTTGTTATCGGGCCACAGCAAGAAGCATGTGCCGATTTGATCAGAAGGTTTCGGGCCTATGTGGCTGAATGCTATACAGGAGATCTCATCGATGAAGAAGAAGCGCCAATATCAGATGGCGACGAGATCCAATTAGAGGAACTAGCAACGGCGCCAGCCAAGCTCGATGACATCAAGATACAGGTGCAAGACCCTGTCGTCAAGATTGAGTTAGGCACCGAAGATGATCACATGCCAACTTACATCAGCGCATTGCTCGATGATGGCCAGAAAGATCGACTGATCGAAGTGTTGACGGAATACAAGGACTGTTTTGCCTGGAATTACGATGAGATGCCGGGATTGAGCAGGGAACTAGTAGAACACCGTGTTCCGATACTTGAAGGGTACTTACCCCGGAAACAACCCCTGAGAAGGATGTCCGTCGAGGTATGTAAAATTATCGGGGAGGAGATCGAAAAGCTATTGAAGGCCAGTTTCATCGAAGTGGCCTGATATTTGGAGTGGGTAGCGAATGTTGTCCCCGTAATGAAGAAGAACGGGAAGATCAGGATATGTATCGATTTCAGAGACCTGAATCTTGCATCTCCGAAAGACAAGTATTCGATGCCAATGGCGGACATGTTAATCGATGCTGCCACTGGCAATATGTTCCTGACAGCCGTTGACGGAAGTGCAGGTTATAATCAGATTTTTGTGGCTGTTGACGACGTACCAAAACTGGCTTTTCAATGTCCCGGCGGAATAGGCACCTTCCAATGGAAAGTGATGCCATTCGGACTCAAAAACGCCGGAGCCACTTATCAACGAGCCATGAACTGCATCTTCAGTGAGTACATAGATGACTTCGTTAAAATTTACATTGACGATATCATTATCAAATCGGCTAGTTATGATGAACATCTAACACATTTGGCGAAATCCTTTGCCAAAATGAGAAAACATAAATTAAAGCTTAACCCCTTGAAGTGTGTGTTTGCAGTTGCGTCAGCCAATTTTCTTGGCTTTTTAGTGCATCGCAAGGGGATTGAGATTGACAAAAATAAGTCCAAAGCTATCTTGACGGCCAGACCTCCATCGACGAAGAAGGAATTACAGCAATTCCTTGGCAAGGTCAACTTTTTGCGGAGGTTCATTTCCAACTTGGCTGTAAAAACGAAGGTCTTCTCGCCTTTGTTGAAGCTGAAGGACAAAGAGGAATTTTGCTGGCAAGCAGAGCACGAGCAGGCGTTTCAGGAAATCAAAGATAAGCTGACAACGCCGCCTGTAATGATGCCGCCTGTCAAGGGGAAGCCCTTGAAATTATATATATCTGCCACGGATGACACCGTCGGCGAATTTCTGGCACAAGACGACGAGGACGGGTTCGAACGAGCAATCTATTACTTGAGCAGGCACTTGACAGAAACGGAACAGAGGTACTCGCCGATAGAAAAGGTATGCCTCGCCTTGTTTTTCTCTTGCAAGAAGTTACGTCATTATATGTTGCCTGTGAAAGTGTTGGTTATTTCTGGTATTGATGTGATAAAGTACATGATAGCTAAATCTGTGATGAGGGGAAGGATCGGTCGATGGGCCATCCAGTTGATGGAATATCAGTTACAATACGTGCCGCAAAAAGCTGTCAAAGGCCAAGTATTGGCTGATTTCCTGGTTGACCATCCATGCATCGATATCGATCAGGCCGTTTTCAAGGAACTGGACTCGATAACGGTGGAGATCAAGCCATGGACATTGGCTTTCGATGGGTCGAGAATCGATAGACTCTGCGGAGCAGGTGTAGTTTTGATTTCTCCATCAAATATAAAAACTAAGCTATCGATTCAATTTGACTTTGAATGTACTAACAACCAGGCCGAATACGAAGCCTTGATAATCGGACTAGAAATGCTCAGGGAGCTCGACAGTAAGTCTGTCGTCATCGTCGGGGACTCGCAGTTGGTAATCAGGCAGATACAAGGTACTTACAAATGCCGAAACCCAACGCTTGATAAATATTATTTAACTGCGATGTCTTTGTTGTCGGAGTTTGTTGATGTTACATGTTATCATGTAACGAGAGGAAATAACAGCGAGGCCAACAGCTTGGCCCAATTGGTGACTGGTATCGATCTTCCCGATGACGTCGAGGAATCTCACTACGTCGTCAGGAGACGACACTGTCCGTCATATATGTATCGAGACAATGTCCTGACTGTTTTGAGTGTGTTTCAGGACCCTGATGACTGGAGAGAGCCGATCAGAAAATATCTGGCCGATCCGTCGGACCGAACATCTCGACAGACGAGACTCAGGGCAGTCAATTATGTCTTGATGGGAGATCAGTTGTACAGAAAAAGCCACGACGGCGTACTCTTGTTATGCGTCGATCAACAGGAAGCCATGAGAATCATGATGGATGCTCATGAAGGAATTTGTGGGGCCCATCAAAATGGCCACAAACTGGCATGGCTGCTTCGCCGATATGGTTACTACTGGCCAAAGATGGTAGGAGACTGTATACAATTGGCAAAAGGTTGTGAGAAGTGCCAACGGTTTGGGGTAGTCCAGAGGATGCCCGTCGAGGAGATGAACATGATCATCAAGCCATGGCCTTTCAGATGCTGGGCCATCGATATCATCGGGGAGATCCACCCTTCATCTTCCAAACATCATCGGTACATTATTGTGGCCACAGATTATTTTACTAAGTGGGTAGAGGCCAAACCACTCAAACAGGCCAATCAGGCCGAAGTGATGAAGTTCATCAAGGACTTGATCATTCATAGGTTTGGCCTGCCACAGACCATTGTCACTGACAGGGGACTGATGTTCATCGGTCAAGAGATCAAAGAATTTGCCAGATCGATGGGTTTCGAGTTGGTCCATTCAACTCCGTATTATGCACAAGGGAATGGCCAAGCAGAAGCTTCTAATCGAGTCCTCAAGGACATCATCTCGAAAATGATCGAAGAAAACCCAAGAGCTTGGCACTTGATGCTGTCAGAGGCATTGTGGGCTTATCGGACCAGCAAACGGACAAGCACTTGCACCACTCCGTACAAACTGACTTATGGACAGGATGCCGTTCTACCGATGGAGATCAACGTCCGATCTCTTCGGGTGATGCAGCAAAATGAGTTGACACCCGAAGAATATACTGAAAATATGTTCCAGCAGCTCGATGAGCTCGACGAGATCAGGGTTGCCGCGTTAGATAAGATCGAGGCACAAAAAAGGCTAGTCGCCCGATGCTACGATAAAAAGATACGCAGGAAACACTTTGACGTCGGGGACATGGTCTGGAGGGCTGTTTTGCCACTTCATCAGCGCGAGAAAAAGTACGGCAAATGGAGCGCGACGTGGCAAGGACCATATGAAGTCTTCTCGATAACTCGAGGAGGGGGCTACATCTTGAAAAAGCCAGATGGGAATCTCTGTCGAGACCCCATCAATGGAAGATACTTGAAAAAGTTCAGGCCCACTCTTTGGGAATCGATGTGTCTGGAACATCAGCGAGCCTTGGAGCTGGAAATAGAACGGCGTCAAGAGTACTTCAATGCGCCGATCCCTCTGTAAATATAAGTTAAGTTTATTTTCATTCTTGTTTTTATTTCCCTTTCCGTTTCGTTAGACTAAGTTTTTTAAAATTAATACTAGTAGTCGCATTTATTTTCAAAGTTTTGTCCAAATACTTCCGTTTTAATTTAAATTTTTGTTTCCCCGATTTTCAAGTTTTTACATCAAAATGCATTTTCGTTGAGTAACTTGGGTTGATTTGATTTTAATTTAGTCTTGTTGACAAGGAAGTTGTGTCTTTGCCCTGCAAAATTGTTTGTTGAGTTGCGAAATTAATGGCTTCGATTTTTTGTACTTAGTCATATTTGGTTTCGGTTTTTGAGAAAAACACAAGATAAACCAAGCCAAAAGAGATTCTACTAAGGAAATGAAAACTAGTCTATGGCCATCAGACAATTACATCAACGAGAGTAGAAAATAAAACAAGGCCTTGTTCATCAGACCGGTCACTTGAAGAAGTGGATTTGGTTAGCTGCCAAAATTTTGGCTGACTGCTAAGTCCCCGATATATTACTATATGGTATCTTATATCGAGTTCATTCAATATCGTGAGGCCAACTGATATCGACGCGCTAGTATCAATAGACGTCCTGATATCAAGAGATGTCTTGATATCGAGAGATCCACATTGATCTGATATCGAGAGATCCGTCATCATCAAGGCCATTGTAATATGGTCTATTATCTGCTGATAGTTTTGGTTTCATAAAGCCGATAGTTGGTTATTAAATGAAGCATTGTCCCAATTTCTCATCTTTAAAAGAGAGTGAAAAACTTTAATCTAAGTCTAATTCGATCAAATTAATTTTTAAATTAATTACATCGAATATGACTTACGGGGGGCATTGTTTGTACCCAAAAAATCACCCTCGATTAATTGAGGAATGACGGCTCGATGACAAGCCAAAAAATGGCAATAGGACCGAATCCAAGTCACTCCAAACGGGTCGGATCAAACCGAATCCAATTTGACCCGGAAATTGATCCAACCGAGCCCAATTTGAAACACGATCCAATTTTTTGAAATTAATTAATTTTGGGCCAAACATGAAATTAATTAATTGATGAATTAATTAATTTATGGGCCAAAGTCAAGTTAATTAATTAAGACCAAGTTATGGTTAAACACATATGGGCCCAAATGACCCAATAGTTAATTTCGGTTGTTAGAGACTAATTAATTAATTAAGTTAGTTAATTGGGCCAAATCCAATTAAATGGCCCATAAGGCCATTAAATAATTAATTGGCTAAGAATAATTATCAAGTAAAATTAAAAGTCCAATTAACCGAACCACAACCGTGACCCGATTAGCCGTGGTCGACCCTTGGCCAGTCCCCAAAATCGGCTAGCTCTTTATTTTCGGCCCAATTTGATTTTAATTGATGATTAATATATTAATTGGAGATAATTAATAGGAGATAAGGATAAACCATATTAGTTGGTTTAAATAACAACTTCCTTAATTATCTCTAGTTAGTTATCATTAATTAAAATTCAAATTAAAGACGCGCTTCTTCTTCTTCAACCACCATTAACTTTAATTTTTAGCAAAGAGAAGGAGAAAACCACCATTAAAGTAGTGGAGGTAGTGGGGAATAACAAAGTAGTGGGAGAAGTGGGAAAGTGGCCATCAGCCCCTTGATTTTCGGCCATCAGGAGGTTACTTGACAGCCATCAGCTCATTTTTCCAGCAGCTATAAATACAACAGGAGGCTGCCATTCGCGACACACACAACTCAATCTACAAAAACTCAGTCTACACTGATCGGCTCAACGCCTCACCGGAAGTCCAGCGCACCGCTGCTTCTTTTTCAGCAAACACCTTGTTAATCCCTTGATATCAACCGTCCCTCCTCAGCTACCAGCTACCCCTGACCGCCTGAAGTCTTGCCGCCGCCGCCGCCCAAAGTCCGCCGCCGCCGCCGCTGGAAATAAGCCGCCGTCGCCGCCGATCGTAAGCCGCCGCCGCCGCTGCTTCCGCCGTCAGGACGCTGTCTCGAGCGAAACCCCTTGATAGCAAGCAGATAACACGCTGTTTCTGTCAAGTTATCAGTCTGTCCCTCCTCAGCCACCAGTGATCCCTGACCGCCTGAAGTCTTGCCGCCGCCGCTCTCTTTCGCCGTCAGCTGACACTGCCTCGAGCGAAACCACTCATATCAACCAAGTAGCACGCTGCTAACCGTCATGTAAGTGCCCACGTATTTATATGACAAACTCATCGAGTAGCCATCTGCTTGATGACCCGTCGTCAAGTAGCCAACTGCTTGACTGCTATCGGCTGAGTAGCCATCTGCTCCGTCGATGCCTTGGTCAGTGGCCACCCGCTGATCAGGAGCCCGATTGATGGCCACCCATCAAGGTTGGGCGAACCATTGACGGTGGTCTCCCGTCGTCAATGTTACTTTCTGTCAACATAATAGACTGTCATGTTTTATCAGCTCATCAGCGGGTTCCCTGCCGATCAAGGAGTTAATTTTCAGCACTCAATAGACTCATCAGCTCAATTGGCAGATTATGCCAAAATAGGAGAACTTTATCGACGGACATGTTTCTGTAGTATTTGTACATCGGAAAACGTATTGATTTTCTTTTATTATTTATGGAAGTAATTTAGTTCGTATTTCGTGATTCATTTACTTAAATATGATTTACGTCAATTGATTTCCATTTGATATGCTGTTTCTGTCAAGCTTATGTTTTCTGTCAAGATGTTGGTTTAAACTGATTGATCGTCAACCTATTTGCTGATCTACAAATCCGTTGATGTGTTGAGCAGGCCATCGATTGGCTATAAAAATATGGCATTTAAGAGAGATTTTCATAAATTGTTTAAGTCCCGCGGCCAGGCAGGCATAGAAAAGAACTAGGGGTAGTGTTTGCCTACTCTGTCGCAATCGTTTAGAAGTCAGCCTTATCAGGACAACTCATTACGATATCAATATGTCTTTATCAGGACGTTTACGTTATTAATTTACTGATATCAACATGTCTGATTTTGAATCGTTATGTTTGCACGCACAAACATTGGCACGCCCGCACTTATTCTACATCATATCGAGGCATTTCACGTCGAGCTATTGGCTCGTCGAGGGATTCACTGACAGGTTTACAACAAACAATATTTTGGCACACCCTGATGCCAAGTATACCTTGATGTCAATCTCTTGATGCCAAATACCCCTCGATGTCAATCCCTTGATGCCAAGAATCCCTCGATATCAACTTTAACGCAAACAATATTTTGGCACTTCTCGATGCCAAGGGTCGCTCGATATCGAGGGGTACCTCTGTGCAAAATTTATAGCAACCAATATTTTGGCACGCCCGGTGGGACTCTCGATGTCCAGTGGGACTCGCTGCCAATCCCTCGACATCAAGGCGTAACAGGGCCAAAATTAATGCAAACAAAAATATTATATATTTATGATTGATATTCAATTTGTTTTATTAATTATTATTATGGATAAAAATGATGGTTTTTCAAGTGTATTTTTATGAGATCAAAACTTTGTTTCAAGTGTATTTTTCGGTTAGTCAAATATTATAAACTTCTTGAGAGTTTTCGAAAATGTTTCGAAAATTTTTCGATGTTTTTCGAAGGAAAAGATGGAAATTTTCTTTCATGATGTTGACACTTTTTATCCTACTACTTAATTTTCTAAATTAGAATAAAATTAACTTCATTATGTCAAAAAATTAAACACAAAAATTCATTTTTGACCCTCTAAAGTGGTTGTGGTTGCATTTCAAAATTGGCTCTTTATTGTGCTACCTCGACAATATATCATCATCATTGATTATCACTGATTTTTATTAATAATCTCCAAAAATAATCATTTATGTCATATTTGACTTATCACATGACTTGGACTTGCAAATTATGAAGTTAGAATATGAAATTCTTAACTTTTAAGTGTCGTTCGACAAATGATATTTTTGGCTAAAATTAAATTTTTTGATCATATTAGACATAAAATTGGTAATTTTTGGCAAAAAAAATAATTTTCCAGTACTACAAGAAAATGGTTCTTCTGTAACACAATTTTTTGTTGGTGAAGCCTCGATTTTCGTTGGTATTCAATAGTAGCGATGGATTTTTTCCGTTAGATATTTCGTGTGTGAAGGCCCCATAGGTAAATGATAGAATAGTGTCCTGCAAGCCAACTATTTGGCTGCATTTAAGGACCATTCAATTGGATTAATAAATGCATTTTATTATTATATGGTCATATTTATCTTATGTAATAATTATCTATGCATAAGGATAGAAGTCCTTAGATCACAGGGCTATGGGACAACCCGTGGACTGATCTCCAAGGCCGTGATCTAGAACATATTCAAGAGTCGTAGAATCCAATCGAGATAGGACATCGTTGGATTCGGTTAGACTCTCACTATTGTGTATACTCCGATGAACTGGAGAACGCTGGGGTCCACGAGCGTGACTGGGATAGTCGATACACATAAGTGGGTGGTTTGCTGGGATGGCAAACGCACTGAATACCCCAATAAGGAAATAACTCACCATGGAAGCGGTAGTCGCATATCGGGGTTGAAGTTATTCCAAATTTATAATAGTATTCGAGGAACGATCCCTAACTACTTGAGGTGATAGGGTTTATCTGGTGCGAGAACGTCTATGCTTTGATATGAGTTCCGACTGACTGGGGATCGCCAGAAGGTCTCTGTGAACTCATGTTGAGTATAGAGGAACTCGTATGCAGATTCATATCATCAACAAAGGATCCATTGACCCGACTTGATAGGTTGGGAAATTCTCCTATGGATTTCTGTGAGAAATTAATTCTGGTAAAATCCTCGGCCGAGGTATCTGACGGCTTTATGTAAGTAGCTCATAAAGGTTAAGTCAAAGAGAATTATTTCGAGACCAGAATGCATAAGGTCAAGACAGAAGAAAAGGGAATCCGATGAAAGACCATACCCTTAAGTCTCGACTGGGAGATTGATCGATGGAGAGATTATGTCGTATATGGATATTGTAAATGATAAAAGGTTCACTGAATTAATTCACCAGTGATTGGGCTCCATGGGCTTGTGGCTGGACATCGACCGTGGAGTGTGGGAGAATTCCCAAATTGGCAGGGGTGCTAATTTTGGAATGATCAATCGACAGAGTGTTCGATTGATTTAGAGTAAGTCTTACTCGAATAATTAAATAATATTTAATTATAACCCACGGCCAATTATGTGGTGAACTTACGGGGGCATACACAATACACATGAAGCGAAAGCGAGGAAATAAGAACGACCAAGTCGACTGGGTCGACTGGGTGAATAATCGTCTGGGTCGATTATTATGGGTGGGTCGACTGGGTCAACCCAATTGGAACAAAATGGGATCCAATTGGAATTGGATCAGGATCATAAATTAAATTGGAATTTAATTTGTGGATTAATTAATTAAGTTGGATTTAATTAATTAAAAGGGATTTTAATTAAATGGACTTAGAGTCTGATTTAGTTAAATGGGAGATTAAGTTAATTAATTGGGCTATTTAATTGAGAGATTAAATAAAGCCTGGTCAAATTAATTAACTGGGCCATGAATTAATTAGAAGACTTGGTCTTCTAAATTAAAGAGGGCCATGGCCCATGTAGGAGAGAAGAGCCCTAGTCCTATTAGGACTAGGTTAGGGAGATAACTATAAGTAGCCTTCTTGTAGTTATTTTTCATAGAACTCCATAAGCAAAAATTGAGCAAGAGCAAAATTCTCTCTCCCTCTCCCATACATAGTCGACCGAACCCTGTTCTTCCTTAGGAAGAATTTTTCGTTTTCGATCTTGTTCCAAAATCGTTCCTATATCCTAGATCATAATATATCTTGTGTTCTAGCTGATCAAGATTTATTATTTTCGTGTAATTGTGGTGTATCAACCCGTAGAGGCGCAACACGTGGGGCGCTACTGCAGAGCTTGGATAGATTTGGCTGAGGAGAAATTCAGAGTTCGTTTTGCTAGCCGAGGATTTGCAAGGAGATAGGTATAACGTGCAAACTTATACTATCGTTTTATTTGCAAATTCATATATATACAAAGCCTAGAGTTGGCTCTGATACCACTGTTGGGATTCGGTAAGATAAACAGCCCTAGGCACAACGAAATATAAAAAATTTAGGACCTCTTACGGAATCTTGTCAGGATACTAACTCTAGGCTTTGTATATATATGAATTTGCAAATTCTGTGATTTAAATCATATGTTTGATTTATGTGTGGCTAGTTCTTTAACTGTATATATTTTAGAACGTAGATCTGTTAACTTAGAGTTAATGTAAAAATTTTGATTCAAAAATTTTATCATGTTAATTTTTATTTTGGGTTGGGATTTAATTGAACTGGATTTGTTTCTAATTAAATCAACAAGTGATCAAACACAAATTAAAACAAAGCAAAAGGAAAACAAAATTAATGCATCGGCACTTTATTCTCTTGTTGAGAATTTATTTAGTGCTCGGCACAAATTTTCTTTCCCTTTGTTCACGTGAACATGTGTGCTATTATATGCATGTTGTTTTAATTTGTAATATATGTGTTACGTAAGATTTGCGGCCACCTAATGTGTTAAATTGCAATTGACTTTGTAAATTGCAAAAATGTTGATTTTTAGTCAACTTGAAACCGTACGTACCACGGACATGATATGGTGGTTCAAAAATTTTCGTGGCAGAATTTTGGATAATCTTGGATAAAATCTTGGAGATTTGATTGTTATGGAATCTTGGTAAATCTTGGATTGATCTTAGAGATCTAATTAAACAAGGAAACTTAGAGTTTTATTTAATATAAGACATTTAATTAAAATTAATGTCTTGTAGTTAATTACCAAGATTAAAGATCTTAGAGATCTTATTAAACAAGAAAACTTAGAGTTTCATTTGTGATATGACATTTAATTAAAATTAATGTCTTCTAGTAAGTTACCAAGATTAAAGATCTTAGAGATCTTATTAAATTAGGAAACTTGGAGTTTTGGATAAGGTAGAAATCTTGGTGGATTTGGATACTACCTTAGTTAACTAATCTATTCAAAATAGTATTATCTTGAGAATCTTGGAGATTTGTAAAATTGGGAAACTTAGAGTTTTGGATAAGATAGTAATCTTGGAAGATTTGTAACTATCTTAATTAACCAACTTTATCAAGATAAGAGTTGTAGATTACTTAGAACTCAAGTAAGAGTTAATTAATCTTAGAGATTAATTGTTAATTCAAAATTAAATTAACTTGGATAATTTTTGTGAATTAAAATTAAAAGAGCCGGTAAATTTACATTTATGCCCTTATGTGAATTTATGCATGTTCTTGAGTGAATATGTGGATTGGTCGATTTTGCCCTTAAGCCCTGTGTAGTTTTGGTTTATTTATTTTATGGGTTGTAATTAAATGGGCATGATTGGTGCCCTTGCTTGCGCAAACGAATGTAATAGAATAGGGCATTTATTTTTATAAGCTAGGCTTAGATTAGGCTTGGAACCGAGAAGACCTCATGAAGACTTGGAGATCCACATGGAGGCCCATTACCTTGGAGGACATGGAGGCCCAATTCATTACATGGAGGCCCAATCAAGGTGGATATTACTAGAAGGCCCATGATGTATGGGTTTGAAAATTGTAATAGTTAGGACATTTAATTTCCACCCTAGACTGACCAATTGGTCCATCATGTGGCTCGTGATGGATCGCATAGGATGGGCAATCGATCAATCGTATGTGCAATGCTAGTTGATGAATGTTTACTTTTTCGCAATTATTCTTTGATGTATGAGATGCATGCTTAGGATAGAAAAACGTAAACAAGATAAAGCATAATCTGATGAGACCTCGCACAAGAAAACTTAAAACCTCCAATTGAACTTAAAATTCAATTAGAATATTAAATCGAATAACGGGCGCATATGAATGGTGTCTATGGTCCGAGCCTATCCAATTACTAGGTCTTAGGCATATTGTACGAATATATCTCGATGTCTCACGAGTCGTGGGTCGAGCTATAGGAAGATGATATGTCTAATGCCTCGATGCACAGTATAGTGCCAAGGGAGGGGATAGCAAGGTTCTAGGCGCTGTCTCACGAGTCGTGGGGCGTCTAGGATTGAACTATTTCTCTTCACGAGTATTGGACATGATTTAACGCGAGTAAGTATGGATGTCTCACGAGTCGTGGGTCCATAACGAAAACCGAGGCTAAATGAACTCAAGGGTTAGCTGGGATGGTTAACCGGCGACGTGATCGCCCACCAAGTGGATCAATTGGTATGGCCAACGAGTCGTGGGTACTGAGCGATCGCATTTGGGCCTTGAGCCCATTAGGAAATTTTTATTTCCCGAACCTTATGTGGGGGCATAAGTATTCGACAAAAATAGTGGGAGTAATTTACAAATGAAAACCATGTTTGTAAATTATGCATTGATATTAATCTGCCGCGTATTTATCGTCATGTTTATGATAGTTTTTCAGAAATGATGTATCCTTGAATATTTACCATCATACTTGAATCAAATAAATTGAATGAACCCAAATGAATTTTGAATGACTTCAAAACTTGAGAAATTATTCTCAAGTCCAAGCAAGGACTAATCTCCTTACAAAGATTTCATTGTGTTTCCATTCGAAGTTACACTTCGACTGGAATGGTGATAGGTTTCACCAAGCTTCCTTTTTCGAAGTTATTCTTCAAATAAGAAATGTGATAAGTTTCACTAAAGGGTTGAGGATGGTTCTCAAGCCCAAATTTTCTTGAAGGCAAACATGAAGTCTCCCAAAAATGGGAAGTAACATCTCGTTGAAAAGCTCAAAAGACTTATGAGATGGAAGAAGAGGAATGAATCCTCTCTGAAGAGAAATAACCTTGGAGGTTTTTCTGTAAGGATGATAAGTTGTAAAGTCAATCAAAATGATTCTTCCATGGATTAAGATCAAGGGAAAGAGGGAATTGAACCTATTCATCTCATAAGGGATGATTAAATTTTATTGAACTTAACCTTATGGTTAAAGTAATGCATAAGGGTGTTGGATGCCCGATGAAGTACTCATTGATGCATTCAATGCATCTAAAGCCATGAATTATTTAGATCATTAGAATTTGCTTATACCATCCCTTGTCTTAAGGGATGTGATAGTTACATAATGGTTGGAACTTATTGCGCTATAAGATTTATACGCAAAAGGTGTACATAAGCAAATGAGTATGGACACTCATATATCGACTAAATATAATATGCATAGTCAATAAAATATAAATAATCAAGATTTCACACACTTAAGTCGTTGTAAAAACCGAAAGGTGATACACGAATACTAAAACATATTTTCGAATTAAAAGATTCAAAGACTGAGCTCGACTGGGTCGAGCTTGACTGGGATGCTACACATAGTAACCGACTTTCGAATCTTGCTTAATGGAAATTAGATTTAGTAGTTGGTTGCTAGGCAACCAAGAGGCATAAACAATTGCAATGGATTTAATCCATTTAAAAGTGTGTAGAAACACTAAATCATTAGTGGGAGATAAGGCGTCTCTAGTACCCTCATGGGTAAAAGTACGTTGTGATGTACAAATCCAAATTACTTTTGGAATAAAATAAAAGAGATCCTAATCAATGAAAGCATGTAAGAGATTTGGATCTATTCAAAATCAAACATGCATAGGCAGTACGCCATTGATTATTTAAATAGAGAATTAGATTCTCGAAATGTAAGACCCGCTCGAAACGTTGTATGTTGTCAAGCATTCTGGACATGTAAATGTCCATTAAGAAATCTTACATGAAATTCCTTATTCAAACAAATAAAACTTGATCGAGAAAATCGAAGATACTGAGCTAAGTATCTCTGAAGCCAGTTCCAAAACATATCACGTGATATGAGTTTTGGTATTGTACCTTCATATGCATTCATGCGCATATGGGGTCTCCCGCTTATGTGAATAAGATAGTGGGAGATAAGTTGGACGTAAAGTCTATCTTATGCAATTCGTGGGGTATCCAGAAAACTCAATAGGATACGAGTTCTACGATCCTACAAGACAAACTAAGTTTGTCTCAAGGAACGCACACTTCTTGGAGAAGGATTTCTTGGTGAACAAGAAGGAACACAACGTAGAACTAGATGAGGTCACTGAAGCTGAAAAGGCCGAAGAGGTCGATCAAGCTGACCCATCACCACAGGCAGTGGAAGAACAAGAGCATGAAAGTGCAGCAGAGAGTACACCGATACTTCGTAGGTCAGAAAGACAACGTAGAGAACCCGAGAGGTACTACGGTCTGCTGCATGAGACTAGAAAGTCTCTAACCGACCCAAGGACTTACGAAGAGGCTATGCTAGGCATAGACTCGGGAAAGTGGCGTGAAGCCATGGAATTCGAATTGGACTCCATGCACTCGAACAAGGTCTGGGCCTTGGTAGATCCACCAGTGGGAGTGACTCCCGTGGGTTGCAAGTGGATCTATAAGCGAAAGCTTGGAGTGAACGGAGAGGTAATAACCTACAAGGCGCGACTAGTGGCCAAAGGATACACTCAAAGGCCAAGCATCGACTTTGAGGAGACCTTCTCGCCTGTCGCAATGCCTAAATCCATTCGAATCTTGCTGGCCATAGCTGTGTGGTATAAACTACGAGATATGGCAGATGGATGTGAAGACTGCCTTTCTCAATAGGGACATTGAAAATGAGATCTACATGGAGCAACCAAAAGGATATGCATCCAAAGGAGATGAGCACAAGGTGTGCAAACTCCAGAGGTCCATTTATGGGATGTAGCAAGCTTCCCGAAGTTGGAACATCCGTTTCGATGAAACAATCCAAACTTTTGGATTCATCAAAAATGTGTTCGAACCTTGCGTGTACAAGAAGATCAGTGGGAGTACAGTTGAATTTTTGGTGCTTTACGTTGATGACATTCTTCTCATTGGAATGTGAAAGTGTTGTCCAAAACTAAAGCATGGTTATCTACACAATTCTCAATGAAGGATTTGGGAGAAGCATCCTTTGTACTAGGTATAAGGATCTACCGAGATAGATCAAAAGGATTGCTGGGCCTCTCCCATTCCCAGTACATAGATAAAATCCTGAAGAGATTTAATATGGAAGAATCCAAGAGAGGATTGCTTCCAATGAGACATGGGATTGCACTCTCTAAGTCTATGGCCCCAAAGACGCCTAAAGAGAGAAGCAATATGTCTCGAGTACCATATGCATCTGCAATAGGAAGCATAATGAATGGTATGTTATGTACGAGACCAGACGTAGCATACGCTCTAAGCGTTACAAGTTGCTACCAGTCTGATCCAGGAGAGCAGCACTGGATAACCGTAAAGGCAATTCTGAAGTACCTGAGAAGGACTAAGGAATTGTTCTTGGTATACGGTGGAGGAGAATTGAAATTGGAAGGCTATACTGATTCTAGCTTCCAATGTGATGTAGACGACTTCAAGTCGACATCTGGATACGTGTTCTGCCTCAATAGTGGTGCGGTAAGCTGAAAAAGCTCCAAGCAAAACACTACCGCAGATTCAACCACCGAGACAGAATACATTGCCGCGAGTGAAGCAGCAAAGGAAGGTGTTTGGATGAAAAACTTTATCCAGGAATTGGATGTGATACCTAGCATTGTCGAGCCATTACTATCTTCTGTGATAATAATGGAGCTATCTCGCAAGCGAAGGAGTCGAGATCTCATCAGAATCTAAGCACGTACTAAGACGATACCATTTGATATGTTATATCATTGGTAGAGGAGACATAAAGATGTAACGTGTCACCTTAAGGGATAATACGACGGACCCGCTGTCTAAGCCATTGCCTCAAAGGCATCCGAAAACATCTGTCTAAGATGGGAATCAGAAGTATGAAAAGTTGGCTTTAGTACAAGTGGGAGATTGATAGAATAGTGTCCTGCAAGCCAACTATTTGGCTGCATTAAAGGACCATTCAATTGGATTAATAAATGCATTTTATTATTATATGGTCATATTTATCTTATGTAATAATTATCTACGCATAAGGATAGAAGTCCTTAGATCACAGGGCTATGGGACAACCCGTGGACTGATCTCCAAGGCCGTGATCTAGAACATATTCAAGAGTCGTAGAATCCAATCGAGATAGGACATCGTTGGATTCGGTTAGACTCTCACTATTGTGTATACTCCGATGAACTGGAGAACGCTGGGGTCCACGAGCGTGACTGGGATAGTCGATACACATAAGTGGGTGGTTTGCTGGGATGGCAAACGCACTGAATACCCCAATAAGGAAATAACTCACCATGGAAGCGGTAGTCGCATATCGGGGTTGAAGTTATTCCAAATTTATAATAGTATTCGAGGAACGATCCCTAACTACTTGAGGTGATAGGGTTTATCTGGTGCGAGAACGTCTATGCTTTGATATGAGTTCCGACTGACTGGGGATCGCCAGAAGGTCTCTGTGAACTCATGTTGAGTATAGAGGAACTCGTATGCAGATTCATATCATCAACAAAGGATCCATTGACCCGACTTGATAGGTTGGGAAATTCTCCTATGGATTTCTGTGAGAAATTAATTCTGGTAAAATCCTCGGCCGAGGTATCTGACGGCTTTATGTAAGTAGCTCATAAAGGTTAAGTCAAAGAGAATTATTTCGAGACCAGAATGCATAAGGTCAAGACAGAAGAAAAGGGAATCCGATGAAAGACCATACCCTTAAGTCTCGACTGGGAGATTGATCGATGGAGAGATTATGTCGTATATGGATATTGTAAATGATAAAAGGTTCACTGAATTAATTCACCAGTGATTGGGCTCCATGGGCTTGTGGCTGGACATCGACCGTGGAGTGTGGGAGAATTCCCAAATTGGCAGGGGTGCTAATTTTGGAATGATCAATCGACAGAGTGTTCGATTGATTTAGAGTAAGTCTTACTCGAATAATTAAATAATATTTAATTATAACCCACGGCCAATTATGTGGTGAACCTACGGGGGCATACACAATACACATGAAGCGAAAGCGAGGAAATAAGAACGACCAAGTCGACTGGGTCGACTGGGTGAATAATCGACTGGGTCGATTATTATGGGTGGGTCGACTGGGTCAACCCAATTGGAACAAAATGGGATCCAATTGGAATTGGATCAGGATCATAAATTAAATTGGAATTTAATTTGTGGATTAATTAATTAAGTTGGATTTAATTAATTAAAAGGGATTTTAATTAAATGGACTTAGAGTCTGATTTAATTAAATGGGAGATTAAGTTAATTAATTGGGCTATTTAATTGGAGATTAAATAAAGCCTGGTCAAATTAATTAACTGGGCCATGAATTAATTAGAAGACTTGGTCTTCTAAATTAAAGAGGGCAATGGCCCATGTAGGAGAGAAGAGCCCTAGTCCTAATAGGACTAGGTTAGGGAGATAACTATAAGTAGCCTTCTTGTAGTTATTTTTCATAGAACTCCATAAGCAAAAATTGAGCAAGAGCAAAATTCACTCTCCCTCTCCCATACATAGTCGACCGAACCCTGTTCTTCCTTAGGAAGAATTTTTCGTTTTCGATCTTGTTCCAAAATCGTTCCTATATCCTAGATCATAATATATCTTGTGTTCTAGCTGATCAAGATTTATTATTTTCGTGTAATTGTGGTGTATCAACCCGTAGAGGCGCAACACGTGGGGCACTACTGCAGAGCTTAGATCGATTTGGCTGAGGAGAAATTCAGAGTTCGTTTTGCTAGCCGAGGATTTGCAAGGAGATAGGTATAACGTGCAAACTTATACTATCGTTTTATTTATGTTCATATATATACACCAAGAGTAGTATCCTGACAAGATTCCGTAAGAGGTCCTAAATTTTTTATATTTTACTGTGCCTAGGGCTGTTTATCTTACCGAATCCCAACAGTAAATGGAGTGGCGGAATCATTTCCGTTGGTAAATATGGCGACAACAATTTGTTTGTTGGTAATACCGTTGAAAAGTACTCCGCTTCAAATAAGCTTTGCAAATGAAAAAACTGTAGGTAATTCTGTTAGAATATTACCAATAGATTTTCTTCGGCTTAATTCAGTTAGTGTTTTGTTACTAATCGGTTGAAAACATATCAATGGATCTAGCATCCAAATTATTCTGTTGCTTGAAATATGTTGGTAATTTGTCGCTAATTTTGTTGGAAGCATTCCGACAGGTTTAGCATCAGAACTACTCTGTTGGCTTAGATTTGTTGGTATTCTGTCATTGATCTGTTGAAAAAATACCGACGATATTAGAATCAAAATATTTTTTGGTGTGCTCATAGAGCCCGTTTAATCGGGCTTTGCCTAGGCTCCTAGGAGGTCGGGCTTCGCCTAGCAGTTGGTCCTCGACTAGTCATTTGGTCGGTCAGGCATTGCTTGGGAAGCGCGAAAGCCTAAACG
The DNA here is from genome assembly GCA_038501285.1 of Penstemon eatonii. NCBI lineage: Eukaryota > Viridiplantae > Streptophyta > Magnoliopsida > Lamiales > Plantaginaceae > Penstemon > Penstemon eatonii. The sequence goes on along the minus strand of CM076710.1, from coordinate 13,164,601 downwards.
GCCGGGAGTTGAGCTTTGCCTGGGCGCCCAGGCGATGGGGCTATGCCTGACTGGTCTAGTAGTCGAGTTTGGACTGGGCATTCGGGCGATCGGTCTATGCCTGGGCGCCTGACCGGTCTTAGCCCAGGCGCCCGTGCCACTCATGGGGCTGCCCTGGGCGCCTCTGTATCACCTGGGCTTGGCCTAGGCGCCAATGACATTCCTAGTTCTGGCCCGGGCGCCCGGGTCACTCAAGGGGCTGCCTCGGGCTCGCCTGGGCTTGGCCTAGGCGCCTAGGCCACGCCTGGGCAATGTGCGCCCGGGTGACGCTTGGTGACTAGGCAATGTGTTTTTAATTAACTTATTCGATATGAGATTTGAACCATTGACCTCATATATACATATTAAAGGATCAAACCATTTGAGTTGGACTACTTTATTGTATTTTCATTAGACAATTATATATATGAGCCACCTAATAGTTTATTTCGTCAATCTCACAAGTTTTTTTTTTCCGATTGAACCAATTTTTTGTTTGATTTCACCCTTTTTTTCCCTCTATTCATTGATTTTTTTTTATCGATATAACTAGTTTTTCCCTTAATTTCATCAATTTAAATCGTTTCGACCAATTTAACTAGTTTTTCCACCATTTTCACCCTCTTTTATCGATTTTCATCGATTTTCGCCATTTTCGTCAATTGTTTTTTTTCACAAATTTTATCAACTTGATTTGTTTGATTGATCCCATATGGATTGGATCCAGCAAATCGATCCATATTGCCACCTCTATGCCTAGCTGATTTATTAATGATCTTAGCCACAATGTAATTGACTAAGTGTAATTGCATTTATTCTATGTTCCAAGAAGTTTGATTAATTGGACATAATTATTATCTTTGGATTGGGAAAAATATCTTACTTCAAGAGAATCTAATTTACCGGTTCTTGTTTCATAGTTCTTAGATATAAAATCACTTCAACTTTATGTGTTATGTAAGAGAAGTAGTGACGTATTTTTTCACCTGAATGATTTCACTACTATGGATCACCTTTCCCGACAACTTAATAACAAGTGTTATACATAGAATATTTTCTATTTCAAAATTTCTTTAGTAATTTGTTGTTATTATTCGTGAAACATATTTCTATCATTGGTAATTTGGCTATTTTTCTGTTGGAACAATTTCATCGCTATGGATAACTTTTTCCTACAACTTAACAACTGAATTCCTACGAAAAATATTTTTTTCCCAATTTTTCGTTGGTAATTTGTCGTTATTATTGGTGGAATATATTTCTGTTGATGGTTCCGTCGCTGTTCAGTTACTAAATTTAAATAGCAACGGATAATTTTTCGTTGGAATGATTTCGTCGCTATGGATAATTTTTTCCTACAACTTAACAACCGAATTCCTATAAAAATACTATTTTCCAATATTTCGTGGGTAATATGTTGCTATTATCGAAGGAATACCCGTTTTCATTGGTAATCAGTTATAAATTCTTTAGTGCTAGTGACAATTTTTTTCCCGATAGAATAATGTTATTACTGAAGACCTCTTTTTTGTAGTGACAATTTTTCCTTACAAAGTCCGTTGATAATTGGTCGATATTTTTGAAAAATAAAGTTTTCTTATATTTTCGTCGTTGTTCAGTTGCATATTTGTTATTGACAAAAAAATTGAAACAAATATTTTTCGTTGGAACAATTCCGTTGCTATCTGTCATCTTTACCTACAACTAAACAATGAAGTTCCAACCACAAATCTTTTCTTTCGCAATTTTGTTGGTAATTTGTTGCTATTTTTGAAGGAATACCGTTTTCGTTAGTAATCAGTTATAAATTCGTCACTAATAGCGTCAATTTTTTTTTCCCGTTGGAATCAAGTCGTTTCTGAAGACAACTTTTTTTGTAGCGAGTCAATTAAGACATAAATTGATGATTTTTTTTGCGATAATTAAATTTTTTCCGCAATAAGGACGGAATTGATGATGATGACACAATAAATAATGTTTATTATCGAGGTTCCACAATAAATGAACAATTTTGAAACGCAGCCAATTTACAGGGTCAAAAATGAAATTTTACCGATTAAAGATTGATCAACAATTTATTTATTATTAAAATTATATTTTGAGAAAATATGATGACTAAATTATTTTAATAAAATATAAAATGGTAATTGATTTAGTCATTAGGTCTTGATAAATTTGCTCTATGATAATGATGGGGCTATTTCGCACCCTACGTACAACACGGATCGAATAAAGAACATGGGATCGATTCGACCAATTGAGACGGTTCAAGACCTTCTAATCGACCCAGCCGAATAGAGCTCCCTACGACTAGAAGACTGTGTTCCGGACCCAAGAAGGATAATTGGGCCGAGTCCTATAAGGACTAATATTCCTTGTAACGCTAGGTTTAGTATGATATAAATACCTAGCTAATCATTGTATAATACACATTCTACTTTACGGATTTTATGCTTACAAAACAGCATAACCCTATATTGCGTACAGAGAAATACCAATTCGCCATATTAACAAGTTTCTTTCTGTCGATTATTTTTATTACTTTATTGCTCTAACGAATATTGCTTTTCCTTGAGATTGATCCATCCTGAATAAAGTAACAGAGCCCTATAAAATAAGCATATTGAAAACCCCCAATATCATAAATTCACTGATATAAATAACCCGACGAAATCCGGTTAAATCAGTTGGCGCCCACCGTGGGGCTAGGTTAATTATTCGATCGACATATGGCTCGCCCAAGGAAAAGTGCTCGTATCGGAGCTAGAAGTAATACAACCACCGGTCATAACACATCTGAAGATCTACAGGATAACGACAATAATAACTCTCAAAACGTCAACGAAGATTTGCAAGATCCTCGCCCCGATCAGCATGAACCCCAAGGAGGTCTTCCCGGTACAATTCCAGAAGAACAGGAAGACCCTGAAATCCCTGTTCCTCTCCCAGGCGCTCAGGAGAAATTGCGACAAATAGCAATGCTCGTTAAATCACTCTCTCCCGAAGAGTTACTCGTACTTGATCAAATTCCTCAGAACATTAGGGCTCCCAGGACGACTCCCGCTCCGAGAGCGCCGAGGCGAAACGATCAGACGTCTCAACAGGCTGATAGCCCAGCAAGTGAGCAGCGCTCACTGCACAGTCCGAGGCGGGAGAATTCTAAACCTTCCGATAACCATCCCCGAAGAAAATTAGGACGAAGAAAACCACAGCCAGAATGTAGTGGGTCCAAGGAACATACGATAATTCCCATCGAGGATGACATAGAAGATGTAATCCCAGATCGACCACGTACAACCCGTTTCTCGGAAAGAGAAATCGAAAGGATGGTACAGGAACGACTCGAACAACGCCTACGATCTGCTCAAAACCCATGGGCCCGAACCGCGGAACTCCAGGAGAGCCTGGCGGCTTGTTCTCCCTTCTGCAGAGAAATAAAAGAAGCACAATCCATTGGACAGGTCCCGGGTAGACTACCCCAATATGATGGAACTACTGACCCGGATGATTATATTTTTAGCTTCACGAATATAATGAATTTATATGCTCACTCTGCCGAATTCACTGCCAAGTTAATGGTAACCTCATTCGAAGGGCTCGCGTTAGACTGGTTCGCCAAACAACCAGCCAACTCCATATTCAGTTTTAGGGAATTATGCAACAAACTGACACAGCAGTTCGCCAGTCAGAAAAGGCAAAAACTTCTGATGAGCTACTTAGGAACCATACACCAACAAGAGGGAGAATCCCTAAGAAATTGGTTGGCAAGATTTAACGTGGAGTTACTCAAAATCGATTCCCCGAATATCGATTACATAATATCTATTCTTTTCGACCTCACAAAGAATAGGCAGTTCGGAAATGCCCTCAGTCGAAAACAACCGAGAACGTTTACCGACATCATGAGCTTAGCATCTAAGTATATGAACCAAGAAGAGATGAATTCTTTTAAGGAAAAAAACAAAAACAAAGCCACTACTTCGAACTCCAAACGGCATGACAGGGTTCCTGCCCAAAGATCCATGGATTATGAGCAATCCATTAGAAAAGGCAACGTTTTCCAGCGATTGGAATACAACAAAGCCGACCAACAGAGGCAACCTAACTTCTATCAAAGACCAAGAAACCTCGAACCACCGATCAGAAGCAGGGTGAATCAAGTGGAACACCCGAGATTAAATGTATCGATGGAGGAAATATTGGAAATTCTAGAAAGAAATAACTGGATCCCCGAAGCCAGGAAAATCGCCCAGCCCAGGCCTGGATCTCGAAACTACGACCTATACTGCAAGTACCATAGAGCACACGGACATCGAACCGAAAATTGTTTTCATCTAAAAAGAGAAGTTGAAAAACTAATCGAACAAGGAAAATTAGATGAATATATAGATCGTGATGACCGCAAAAGAGAAAGAAGTAGAAGCCCTCGGAATAATAATCAAAGAAGGAATTCTCGTCGAAGGACACCAATGCGTATTCCTACGCAGGAGCAAAACCATGACCAGATCAATGGGACCATTCATACAATATCCGGGGGACCCGCAGGCGGCGATAGTCGTAACGCTCGACGGAGAACCGCGAGATCCATAATCGGAAACTCTAAATATTCAAAAGAAATATGGACTCTGGAAAACAAGTCGTCAAACGAGCAGCCAATCAGCTTTAGTGAAGGCGAAGTTCCCAAAAACATCGTTTGGGACACAAAAGAGGATAACCCTGATTTCCCAATGGTGGTATCGCTAGAAATAGCGAACTATAATGTCAAACGGATCCTAATCGATAATGGGAGTTCGGCGAATATCATCTCCCGAGAAGTTTTGGCCCAGATGAACTTGGGACAAATAAACCTACAGAGAGTAGCTACACCATTGGTAGGATTTGGAGGATCCGAAATCATCCCCAGTGGAACAATAAGCCTAAGTGTATCGCTAGGAAAAAAACCACGCCGGACGGTGAAGCTAGTAAAATTTCTAGTAGTAGAAACTCCCTTCGCTTATAACGCAATATTAGGGCGACCAGCTCTCAACCTATTCCGAGCCGTTGTGTCTACTTATCACCAGAAGATAAAATTTCCTACCGACAACGGTGTCGGAGAAATAACCAATGATCACTATATGGCGTGGGATTGCTACAGTACCTCGTTAACTCTGAAACAACAGCCCAAATCAGTCACCCCGAGCAAAAGAAAAATCGAAGATGATCTACTTAGAAATGAAATTGAAATCCCTAGTACTGATCGAATAGATAGAAAAGGAAAGGAACCTCTAGATCTGACCTTAAAACCCCCAGAGCATAAGGAGGTAATTCTAGTACAAGGGGACTCATCCAAAACGACGAGAATAGGTACTGAATTGAGCAAGGAAGGGGAAGTAATGCTAGTCAATTTCCTCAGAGATAATATCGACGTATTCGCTTGGAGCGCGAATGACATTGAAGGAATCGATCCTCGAATAATCAAGCATTCCCTAAAAATAGATCCTGTGGCGAAGCCCGCCAGACAAAAAAAAAAGAAATCATGGTCCAGTAAAAGATAAAATTATCAAAGCCGAGGTAGAAAGACTACTTGCTGCAAAACAAATCCGAGAAATCCACTTCTCAGAGTGGCTATGTAATGTTGTTCTCGTAGCAAAAGGGGATAAAAGGGACAACAAATGGAGAATGTGTAACGATTTTACCGATCTCAACAAGTTATGCCCACGCGACCCATATCCTCTCCCAAGGATCGACTTACTAGTTGACTCTACCGCCGGCTTCGCAATCTTCAGCATGATGGACGCCTTCCAAGGATTTTACCAAATATACATGGATGAACAGGACCAAGAGAAGACTGCATTCGTAACCGAGCAGGGAGTATATTGTTTTATAGTAATGCCATTTGGCTTGAGGAATGCCGGGGCCACCTACCAAAGGTTGGTAAACCTAATGTTCAAAGAGTTAATCGGAGAATTAATGGAAGTCTATGTGGACGATATGTTGGTCAAAAGTATGAACGAAGCGGATCACATAAAACATCTCGATCGATGTTTCCAAATCTTAAGAAAATACCGTATAAAATTAAATCCCGCAAAATGCACTTTTGGTGTTAAGTCAGGAAAATTTTTGGGCTATTTGGTACACCAGCGAGGGATAGAAGCCAACCCAGAAAAAATTCGAGCCATAACTGAAATGAAACCTCCCAAGACCATCTCACAAGTACAAAGTTTGGTCGGGAAAATAGTAGCATTAAACATATTCATATCAAAATCAGCAGACAGAAGCCTGCCCTTTTTCCACTCTCCGAAAGGCGAAAAACTTTGTTTGGACTGAAGAATGCGATCGAGCTTTTGAACAACTCAAAGAATATTTGACAACACCTCCGATGTTGGCCAAACCGACGGAAGGAGAACCATTGTATATGTACATCTCCATTGCCGACACAGCCATCAGTTCAGTACTAATTAAAATTGAAGGATCAGATCATAAACCTGTCTACTATCTAAGCAAATTATTACAAGGGGCGGAAAAGAATTATTTGGAAATTGAAAAATTCACGCTGGCCTTAGTAGTGGCTGCACGAAAGCTTCGACCTTACTTCTTAACTTACAAAATCATTGTTTTAACGAATCAACCACTAAGACAAGTCTTAGCAAAACCAGAAGCATCCGGAAGACTAATCAAATGGGCAATTGAGCTCGGACAGTTCGAGATTGATTACAAGCCGAGAATAGCAATTAAGGCCCAAGTGTTGGCTGATTTTCTATTGGAAACACCAACACAGGCAACTGAATCTTCAAGTAGCCTCAACGACGATGTTTTGATCGTAGACAATCAAACTTGGTTAATGCATGTCGACGGTGCTTCATGTCGGGAAGGAGGAGGCGCCGGAGTCAACTTCACTGGACCAAACGAAGAGGATTTGAATTATGCGATAACGTTGAACTTCGTCGTAACTAACAATGAAGCAGAATATGAAGCGTTGATCGCGGGAATGGAGATGGCGATTAAAGCCAACGTAAAAAATCTTAAAGTATTAACCGATTCAGAGTTAGTACAAAGACAAATAGAAGGCTTGTACGAAGCAAAGGAATTCAATATGATCAAATACCTAGCCAAAGTGAAAGCACTAGCCGAAAAATTTGACAGGTTCGGCATACAGAACATTCCACGATCGGAAAACAAATGGGCCGATCAATTGTCTAAATTCACAGGATCCCAAGACGGGAAGATCGAACGAGTAATCAACTGGTTAATCTCTAATACACCAGCGATCGATATCGATGAAACTCCGATGGTCCATATAATGGAAATCGAAGAAGTAGGAGAAAATTGGATGACGCCAATGATAGACTACCTTCGAGAGGGAAAGCTACCACCTGACCAGAATGAAGCTCGGAAAATAAAATACCGAGCCCCAAAATACACCCTCACAGAAGAAAAACTCTATCGAAGATCAGTATCGGGAGTTCTTCTAAGATGCGTCTCCGAATCACAAACCACCGAAATATTACGAGAAATACACGAAGGGGACGCAGGAAATCACAGCGGATCAAGGGCTTTGGCTTTGAAATGCCTCAGAACGGGTTATTATTGGCCCACCATCAATAAGGATGCCGCTCAATATGTCCAAGAATGTCATCACTGCCAAGTCCATGCTAATGTATGCCATCGACCAGCGGAAAACATGCACCCAATCCCTATATGTTGGCCATTCGATCAATGGGGAATGGACATCGTGGGACCATTCCCAGCGGCTAGATCCAAGAAATCTTATGTCCTGGTTGCAGTAGAATATTTCAGCAAATGGATAGAATGCATTGCCCTTGCCCGGATAACTCAGTTCCAAGTGATTAACTTTCTTTGGAAATTCATAGTGTGCCGATTTGGCATCCCGAGAATTTTGATTTCTGACAATGGAACCCAATTCGCGGGGAAACAAGTAATTGAATGGTGTTCAAACTTAGGAATTCAGCAAAACTTTACCTCGGTCGGGCATCCTAGAGCGAACGGACAAACCGAAGTAGCAAATAGAGAAATAATAAAGTCTTTGGAGAAAAGACTAGGAGCAGCCAAAGGTAAATGGCTTGACGAACTCCCAGGAGTACTTTGGGCCAATCGAACCACAGTCAGAACTTCAACAGGGGAGACACCATTCAGTTTAGTATATGGTTCAGAAGCTGTTATTCCTGTTGAAACTCTAATCCCAACGCCAAGGATCGAGATGTTCGACGATCAGGAAAATAAAGAGGCAAGAGAAAATGACGTCGATTTAACAGAAGCTTTGAGAGAAAAAGCCGTTGTACGCCTACAAGCCACTAAAGCAAATATGGAAAAGGCATACAATCAAAAAGTACGCATCCGGACCTTCAAAGAAGGAGACCTGGTCTTAAAAAAGGTAGAGGTATCCAAACATGTGGGAAAGTTGCAACAAAATTGGGATGGACCTTACGTAGTCATTGGCGTAGGAAAGAAAGGTTCATACAAGATAGCACACTTAGATGGAACAGCCTTACCAAGGACCTGGAATGCTGTCAACCTCAGAAAATATTACGGTAAATAAATTTTAATAAGTATTATTGTTTTACTTTGATTATTTCAATTAGTTTTATTCGTTGTAATGAATGGCTTAAGCCTACAATTTAATTATGAATAAAGATCGGGTATAAATCGATTTGATTCGGTATACACTCCTCGCAATTCTACGATAAACTGTTGATTAAATTCAAAGTTATAAACGAGTTGAGTAAACATCGATCCGCTCGATAAAAACTCCTCGATATATCTTCAAACGATCGACTACAACGAGAAAAAGACTTTTGGTACTAAAAACCTAGTCTAAACAAAACGAGTCGAGTATACATTGATCCGCTCAATAAACACTCCTCGATCGACTACAACGAGAAAAAGACTTTTGGTACTTAAAAACCTAGTCTAAACAAAACGAGTCGAGTATACATTGATCCGCTCAATAAACACTCCTCAATCGACTACAACGAGAAAAAGACTTTTGGTACTTAAAAACCTAGTCTAAACAAAACGAGTCGAGTATACATTGATCCGCTCAATAAACACTCCTCGATCGACTACAACGAGAAAAAGACTTTTGGTACTAAAAACCTAGTCTAAACAAAACGAGTCGAGTATACATTGATCCGCTCAATAAACACTCCTCGATCGACTACAACGAGAAAAAGACTTTTGGTGCAAAAACCTAAGTCTAAATTACAACGAGTCGAGTATACATTGATCCGCTCAATAAACACTCCTCGATCAACTTCGACGATTTAAAGACTTTTTGGTGCAAAAACCTAAGTCTAAAATATAACGAGTCGAGTATACATTGATCCGCTCAATAAACACTCCTCGATCAATTTTATTAACAAAAAGACTTTTTGGTACGAAAAACCTAAGTCTAAAATATAACGAGTCGAGTATACATTGATCCGCTCAATAAACACTCCTCGATCAATTTTATTAACGAAAAGACTTTTTGGTATAAAAACCTAAGTCTAAAATATAACGAGTCGAGTATACATTGATCCGCTCAATAAACACTCCTCGATCAATTTTATTAACAAAAAGACTTTTTGGTACGAAAAACCTAAGTCTAAAATATAACGAGTCGAGTATACATTGATCCGCTCAATAAACACTCCTCGATCAATTTTATTAACGAAAAGACTTTTTGGTATGAAAACCTAAGTCTAAAATATAACGAGTCGAGTATACATTGATCCGCTCAATAAAAACTCCTCGATCAATTTCAACGATGAAAAGACTTTTGGTAAGAAAACCTAAGTCTAAATCATAAAAAAGAGTTGAGTATACATGGATCCGCTCAATAAACACTCCTCGATCTATCCCTAACGATCTAAAAAGAATCTACTAACGCGTCTAAATATGAGTTAAGTACAAATCCCTCCTCTCGAAAAATGCTCCTCGCAAATAAATTATGACAACACCAACAAGAAAGAATACAAGAAATATAATTTTATTGATCTTTAATTTTTACGTGTAAAGGAGTTACAAAAGCTTGATTACAAAGCTTATCTACGATTACATTTGTTTATATAAAACGATCCTACATTATGGATCAGTGATCTTCACGACAATGTCCACGGAAACATCAATCTCCTCCCTAGTACCTCGACGATTATGAACAATCACCTAAGAAGCATGCTGCTCAGGATGGTCGACTTCTTTAGTTCGATGGCCAGGCTCTGAAGATCGAATGTTCTTCCAGATGAAATGAGCATTACCAGCCAGATAACCGGCAATACTCATTCACCCGCAACAAGATACTGCTTTTACATTAAAATTAAAACATTTTACTCTAAAGCAGCATCTCTTCGGAGCGGACGTAGAACAGTAAACTTACCAGCGCACCCCTGTAGTCTATCACTCCGGAGGTCACATCCAAGAGCGAGGGTGGCTGGCAAGTACGAACCCTCCATGTGCAAACAGAAACCACGGACCTCAAATCTGTGAAAACAACATTTGAGGCCTCATGGGACCCGTTAGTACAAGGTAGGGCTTCCATGGGACCCGTCAGTACAAGGCAAGTGAAATCCAAGCCATTATGATATAAATCACGATAATGTGACTTTTTGAATATTATGGGATCAGAAGGCAGAATGAAATCTAAAGAAACTGAAACCTCCATCTGTTATGAATAAGAGAGAAGGAAAATGCCTACTTATTTATAGGCGCTCGTGAAAATGATCCTACGGTTGATAGGAATTGGATCAAGGGGCGAAAATGCGACCCTTTGACTCCCCGAAATAAATGCAAGTAAGTTGGAACGGCACCTGTTTGACCAACTCAACCAGTCGACAAGAGAAGAATCTGCGGATCGAAGCGATCAATAAAATAATCCAAGAAAGCTTAACGAAGTTCAGGACCAGGAAGATCTGCACGAGCACATATGATGGTCGCTTAATAGAAAATGTTAAAAGATCCTCAACGAAGAAAGGATACTTGCTTGAGGTAAAACGACAAAACCTTCCATCTTACAAGGGTCGTCACTGCCTCATACATCATACGGGGACTATTAAGTTAGCCATACAAGAACTCCATTCGGAATCCAAGAAATCTGACATAGAAATCAGGAGAATAGCCATCATTACTCAAGATTCCAAAATGGTCACTATTTAATATTCCAAAGAATTGCTGAAGGGGGTCTGAACAAGACAGATCTGACTAATAATTCTATGTTTTCCAATTCCTCCCATATCAAATCAATAGCACATTGATACATTGGTTGCTTTATTTGAGAAACAAGGAACTCACAGGCACTACAGAAAAACATAGATCTCGAGAGCTTATCTAGAGCAATTTTTCAAAATTCAGAACATAGAAGAACATAACTCAACAAAGAGACAACGTCTTTATATAAGATACCGTTTACTAAAAGACAAATTTGTAAAAGATTGGTCGAACAGCGACGACAAAATTGAGAACTGATTTATTCGATTAGATATCTATGGGGAACCTCGTTCAAGCAATCATCATTCTTATACCTCATTTTAAAGGATGTGATTTGCCATCCTAGACGTAGTAACATTCAGTTACTTAAGCATCACTCAAGCAAGACTAAGGCTACTTTGCAAAGATTGGATGTCCTCACAGGAGACCAACATGAGATAAGTATACTAATCTATATTTCTTTTACTTCAAGGAAGTTGTATTCTTGCATAATAAGTAAAATATGCATGACAAAAAAATATCCACAGAAGAAAATTAGTTAAGGCAAGAATGTGCCAACAAAAGATCATAATTTCCAATTTAGTCATTCTCCTAGTACAATAAGCTCTGCCCGAACAACTACACAAAAGTTGGGCACACACACAAAAAAAAAAAAAAAAAAAAAAAAAAAAAAAAGACAGTCTAAGGCCTGTCAGGACACATAAAATCACTGAGAAGCATCTCCAGCAGGGCGACTAGCAGAAACAGGCCTCCGAGGAGTCAGATTACCGGCAAACACCATCAACTCCTCTTGACGCTTTAGATAACCAGCATCATAACCTTCCTCATAGGCCTGCCGACGAGATTGCTCTGCCAAGGCAGCAGCCTGAACCAAGTCACTTTTCTCTTTCTCCCAGACAGACTTTTCCTCCTGTAATTTTTTCAAATCATCATTGGCAAGCTGCAGTTCAAGAGACAGCCTAGCAACCTTCGCCGACTCCGACTCCAAACGACGTTGATAAGCACCTCTACTTTTCCACAGATCATCGTTTTGCACACCCAGATGGAGTGCAAAGTACTTAGCCTGGAAAAAGAAAACAGCATTTATGTAACAAGACAGTCGAAATAAAAACAAATTAAACAATGAAAGATTCATCCACCTGTTCGCATATCTTCACTAGCGACTGAACAAGGCGTACGTTTGAAGTACCCTCATGTTTCTTCAACTCTCCAGGCAGAATAGTGCTCAAACCTAGATCCCAAGACAAAGCATCGGGTTCAACAGAGCCCGGAAGCTCGCTAAGAAGAGGGACGTTGTCAGAACGGGGAGTTGATGCCCGTAAAATATCCTTAACCTGCTCAAGTATGCATCGATCGTCTAACAGACGAGGAGAATCTTTCTCATTGGGGCTGACGGAGGTTTCCTTGCCCGAAGCAGAAATAACAGTCCGACGACTGGACCTCGACCCAAACCGACCCTCAGAAGGTCCTCCAGATTCAAAAGAAGTAGTCATTATAGTGGTATCATGAAACAAATATTCAGGACAATCTTGCAAAATAGATTGAGTTGTGGAAGGATTAACAGAAAAGCTATCACCAACTTGCCTTTCACTGGCAGTCATAGCAGTGGAAGTAGAAAAAGGAAGGGAACTAACAAAATCCCCTCCATGAGAACCATACTCATAAGAAGAAAAGCATGAAGAAACAGGTATATTGTAAACCTGCTCCACATTAGATGAATCCCCGAAAGCCAATCGACCTGGGGAAGGCCTATTACCTACCTCTGTGGAAGAAGAAAAGTTTGGTTGAATAAGCGACGATTCTGATAAAGGTTGGGACGTGATAACAGGATTATCGATCATCGAACTACTAATCGAGGACGAACGAGGGGCTCCATCGAAGGCCCGTCTCTTCGAGATTTTTTCGATCTGTTATCCCGAGCGCTCTCACGAGAAGGTCGCTTCGAAGTATTGCCAAAAAGGTTGCTCATGATCGGATTATTGAAAAGTATAAATTAAATATCGAGAAAGCTTATCGACTAGCTGGCAAAAGAGTATTCTATTAAGAGAGGAGTATAGCGGTAAAAACAAGTCAATTTTTACCTTTAGTATTTATACTACACGAAAAGACGCTACAGACCTAAAGGAAAAGGCGCGAACTAGGAAAACTGACTTCGAAATACACACTAGAATTTGAAAAGACACACTCATAATGATTACGGCGGACTTAATGACTTGTCTGAATTATTACAGAAGAGATGAAAAGACGTGACTGTCGGAATATGAAACGTTTAGCGTACAACAGGATGAAAGGATAAAAATACAATTAAACCTACAGTCAGAAAATTACAGAAATTATTTTTAAAAGTCAGAATATGTCATCACAGAGCCTGATCGCTATTTGGGATTCTCTGCTCGCTATCGACGTTCTCGCTCATACCAACATCTTCTTCCTCGTCTTCTTCGTCTTCTGGATCGATAAAAGTATTATCAACCTCGTCGTCGACATCAGAAGGAGGAATCGGCAATGGTTTTCTGAATTCTTCGACAAGGTGAGCCAAGGGAAAACCTTGATATATGACATCAGGAAGCTCGGAAGAAGAATAAATTTTGCCATAACGATTCAATCGAACGTGTGCCGCCTTAAAATACTCCTTTCGACGGTCATCGATCATCTTTAGAGCGACCAGTTGATGAATCGACTTCTTGAAAGTACTCTCCAGAAGAGGACCAACCATCCGATACACCAACGCCGTGTGGACAGGAGAATTAAGGAATTCACGGATAACTCTTTCATCAGGGTTCCTACCATACCGATCCTTGAGTCCACTAAGAGGGACATCTTCGTCATACTCCTCTAAAGAAGCTTGAAGATTTGAGACTTGGGCTTCTAGCTCGCTAATTCGAGCCGTACTCTGTAACTGGAATTCCTCCAACTTCTTTGCCATTTGATTGGCTTGCTCTTGAGCACGAGAAAGCTCCATTACCCTATTCACCATCTCTTGATCTCCTGTCCCCGGAGCATGAGTCTCTAAAACCGGAACGGAAGAAGACGTGGAAGGACCAACCTCTAAACCGGAGGATTTACGAAGAAAAGCTTTATTCTTCTCTTCCAGGAACTCACACTGTTGTTTCCAAAGTGCATTTTCATAAGCGTATGACGCAAGACAAGTTTTAATCTGGAAGTACAAAGAGAACGAGAAATAAAGAGATGAATTAATAAACTAAGGAAGAGAACGAGAAAGAAAGAGATAAATATGAACGAAGGAAAAGGATATCACCTTTTCAGCATAAAGGCAAGTTCGCTGGAATTTCTCCAGAGGATCCTTATGAAGAAGCTTATTTAGATCGCGAGTAAAAACACCAGACAAAAGAACACGAGTTGCCTTATCAACCGCATTCTCACTTTCGTCATGGATAAGAGAATCATTCTCAGGATACCCTGCGGCTCTCTTCCCCCCAAGTGATCTTCGATCATTTCAACCAAAGTAGGTTTCGGATGATTGTCACCAAGCAGAGAAAGATCATTGCCGGAACGATCATAATAGCTTCTTTTCCTCTCCACTGGGTTGTCGCTAGGGTGAGGCATCGACCAACTACGACATCCGCGAATCCCCAAGGATGTTCTAAGCTGCAGGGGGGATAACCAGGCCCAGTCCCATACCGAACGGGGGAATCTTGGGAAGAATTTGGAGACCCCTCTCCATTCTCCTCGGATTCATGGCCCAACTCCAGTTTTCTCTTTCGCGAAGCTCTCTGTTCGATCGGATTATTTTCTAAAGATTTAGAAGATTTGGATAATACCATTTTTCCCTTGAAAGAATGTCGAGAATTTTCTACCATATGAGCTGAACAAGAACAAAGGTTACTTCCTCCATGTAAGAAGATATTATCGTATCACTGAATTAACAAAAAATGTTTACCAAGTGATTCGGAGGAATGACTGATCGGGAAACGATGTGCACTCAATCCTGCTTTACGAAGGAAAGCCTCCCCAATTAGAAGAGCACTCTGATATTTGTTAGCACGCATAGCCGGGATTTCACCTATAAACTGAGCATCATCAGGAATGAATTCACCGGTCGGCACGCGTCCTCCGTAAACCCACTTGGAGCCATGATCCCACGAGAAGGGGATGCTCGAACCATCCGCCAGACGAAGATGAGATGGAGGGCGAACAAAGAAAAAATGAGATTTCCAAAAAGGGTTGCTAGAAACAGGGGAATCAAAGATTGCTCGACTAGGCCTTTGGCTAGCGAAAAAATATCCACGATTTGAAGAACTGGAAACATTGAACCGGAAAAGTTGCGTGAAATTACGAAAAGAAGGTTTAAACCCCTTCGCAATCATCAAAACAGAAAAACAAACCACAAAGGCAACAGAATTTGGGACTAACTGTGTCAAACACACACTGAATGTTTTCAAAACTTCAAGAAAGAGAGGAGACAAGGGAAGACGCAGGCCGCAATTGAAATGAGCCGTATAAAAAGCTCGACATCCCTCTGGTGGGGATGTGACTCTGTCGGAAGGAGAAGGAAGAATGATCTCGGAGCCATCCGGAAAGTATTTGGTATAATTATTCACAACCTCCGGAAATGTATCCGCCGTATAAGCGCAAGCTACGTCCTCAATTGGTTCAGAAATCTGAGGAACGGTACCTTTGCCCTTTTTGGCTCGGGCAGCAACATCCGCTTCAGAAAGGATTCGTACTTTGAAAGTATCTTCTACAGGGATGACGAATTCCGAAACTGCAGCTTGTTCGCCCAAAAGATTAGAATGTAATTCCTCCTCGTTATTAGGGGCAACATTATCCTTAGAAGAAGAAGAAGATCTTCTTACAGAAGCCATGTTTTCAGTATATCGGAAGATGAAGGTCAATAAAAGGAAATTTTGTGAGATAAACGACTAAACAACAAAATAACTATCAAGTGAAAGGAAGTATAAAGGAAAAATGGTGAACTCAAAGGTCTCCTATTTATACTAAAGTGAGATAAGACGTTTCGAACTCATCACAACTAATCATATTCCCGCCAAAAACGTAAAGGAGATTAGAAGTCTCCCAAATGGACACGTGGCGATTCATATTTGGAAAGAAAAAACGACTATCTATGAGGGTTTGCACTCTTTTCATTACTTAAGATTTTTTCCCACTGGGTTTTTTCTTAAGGAAGGTTTTTAACGAGGCAGCGCTCATAGACGAGAAACGGTCGTATAAAATGATTTACTTCTACGAGCTTCTATTATCTATACGCTCGAAGAAGTGAGGGAGTACTGATGGGGGCTATTTCGCACCCTACGTACAACACGGATCGAATAAAGAACATGGGATCGATTCGACCAATTGAGACGGTTCAAGACCTTCTAATCGACCCAGCCGAATAGAGCTCCCTACGACTAGAAGACTGTGTTCCGGACCAAAGAAGGATAATTGGGCCGAGTCCTATAAGGACTAATATTCCTTGTAACGCTAGGTTTAGTATGATATAAATACCTAGCTAATCATTGTATAATACACATTCTACTTTACGGATTTTATGCTTACAAAACAGCATAACCCTATATTGCGTACAGAGAAATACCAATTCGCCATATTAACAAGTTTCTTTCTGTCGATTATTTTTATTACTTTATTGCTCTAACGAATATTGCTTTTCCTTGAGATTGATCCATCCTGAATAAAGTAACAGAGCCCTATAAAATAAGCATATTGAAAACCCCCAATATCATAAATTCACTGATATAAATAACCCGACGAAATCCGGTTAAATCAGATAAGATCATGAAAAAATATTTTGTTCATCATTGAACTTAGTTGAATTTCTTATTCAAACAATATAATATAATTAAACAAAGTATTAAAATATTTTTCATTATAACATGAATATTATGTATCTTCGTATTTGTCAAATATAAAAAGTTTTTACCATCACGAATTTGTAATGTGAATGTGACACCAATGATACAATTAAGGATTTATATACCAAAAGTCCACTTAGATGGATGGATATTGATGGGGCGGAATTGGAATATCTAGCTCAAATTTAATGACGATTTTAGTCTACATTGTTGCAAAATTTTAAAATTGACTCGCAGTCCTGGGATGTTGGTCCAATTTTAAATGTTGGAGGAGCTCTTTCGGGAGCCTGAAATGTTATGTGCAAAATTATCAGTCAACATAAGTGATGACATCAACTTTGCAATTAGACTTAACTGTCACGTCACCACTTAACGACAAATTTTAACGGATGTACAAAATGTGTACATAAAGCGCGCTAGTGGTGTACCAAAAGTAGGAATTGACATAAAGCGCAGTACAAAAAATGCAATTCTCTCTTCGAATAACTTCTGAAATTATTGCTAGTTTAGTCCCATAAATCCAAGTTTAGAACTTTTGGTCTCATATAATTGGATCAATTTTTTAAGAAATTAAAGTTCTAGCTAAAGATTTTCACTCTTGTAAAGCTTTACTTGTTTTTAGGGAGCGTAATGCGGTTGCTAATAGTTTAGCAAAACTTGCTTCCACAGGTTTTGTTATTTCTTCTTTGCTTCCTAGCTTGATTCTTGAGATTGTTCTTTTCGAATCTTATTGATGATATAAAATCTCTTTTGATTCTCAATGATATATTAAAAAAAAAAAAAAAAGAACATTATTGATGTTTTCTAAAAATTTGTCTTTCATAAGTCTTACCTAAAATTTTGCATCAAAAGTGAATAAAATCCGATATCCAATTCAAAATACACTTTGATATTTTATGGCAGCTTACAAAGCGATGTTAGACCCTAAGGGCGCAATCCAAGTTAGGACAAAAGATATGGCAAGGCGAATGTAGCAATGGCGATTTGGAAATAGGTAGGATGAACCGATGAAGAATACAACAATTCTGAATTACATAATAGAAAAGGAGATAAGAAAAAAAAAATATACAGTATAGATGAATAGATTTTGTTTCCCAAACTTTTCGACAACAAATTAGAAGAAGAGGCACATTTCGACATCATATGACTTTTAAATGCCCACATGATTATATTGTTGTTAAATGGCAGTTCATTTTTTAATATACTATTAAAACGAAAAGTACGTAGTATCAAAATGACTCAGAGTTTGTATGCTTACTCGAACTCAGTTTGACCTACTTTACGGGATAAATAATCACACTTCTAATGGGTTGACCAACCCAATATAACTTGACCCGCTTTGATTTGGCAGGCAGCAGGCTCATTTGCAATCCCATAACAATTTTTTTTTTTTTTTTTTTTTTATAGCTTGACAAAATTTCCGCCCACCAACGTCTGATCCATACAATAATTAGGATTTAGGACATATTTAAGATTCAAAGGCCCATTTACTATTACTTATGTTTCGAAGTTCAAATTTATACTCTAACCAGGCCTACAAGAAGTTTTAGTTTTAACAAGATCTACCATTTGGATTTGATGTTAATCATAATCCGGCCCAATTAGTTAGAATCTTTTTATCTATTAGAAATTTGATCATGAGAAGATTTGTAATTCAAATTATATGGAACGAATATTGATATAGGTCAATTCAATGTTCAAGATTTAAATTCGATGATAAATAAAAAAAAGTTGTAATTCAAATTATATGGAACGAATATTGATATAGGTCAATTCAATGTTCAAGATTTAAATTCGATGATAAATAAAAAAAATTATATATTTATACGTAATTCAGAGTATTATATTTCTAGAAGTAACACTAATCATGTTTTTTTTTAAATGAAAGGGGACGAGGGAAGTCACATAAATTTAACCCTATAAAACTAAATGTGCAAAAAGAAAAAGGCCCAAAAGCCCAGAGGCAGTCTACAAAGCCTAAGTGTCAGTCCATGTGTACTTCCTATGATCATAACTAGGGTTGTCAATGGGGCGGATTTCAATCCGGATTCGTCCGAATTCGGTCCGATTTATTAGGATTATTGTCCGATTAGAGATTCGATGGACCTGATCCGATTATAAAGATCCGAAATATGAAACTCATGGAGCGAATATGGATTTAGGGTCGATCCGATCAGTTAAAGATCTGTATCCAATAACAAATAAAAAGAAAGATATATATACAAAGGATTTATAAAAATATGTATCATTAATAATATTTCAACGTCAATTTATGAAGATAGTAATTATAATTTGTTTATAAATTTATTTAAACCAATATATTCATTCTACAAATATGAATATAATAAAGAAACTTTGAAAATATGAGCTAAAATCAAATAAAATTGAAAAGATAATAAACTTGTTTTAGAAAAAAAATATTAATTTAACTTTTTAAATACAAATTTATTGGATCCGAAAATTATCCAATATTCGGCCAAATCCGACCAAGATCTGTTGAATTCAAAAAATCTAGATTCGAGCACAATTCGAGCAAGATCCGAACCCGACAGGATTCGATCCGATATAAATGAAGCCGAATCTGAACGAGCCTGATCCGACCAGAATCCGACACATTGACAACCCTAATCATAACCTTGAGCTCCAATCTCCCTAAGCAAATTACGCCTCATTGTAGAACAAACATTAATCGTGTTTACCATCATTTTATATTTTATTTATCATCTTATTTTTATGCATATTTTCACGTAACACAATGACTTAATGTGAAAACAATAACATCAATACAACTGTTTTTTAATGAGATTTGTTAAATGTTGAGTTGGTTTTTTTTCTTTTTTCCTCTTTATGTTGAAGCTTAGTGAATTACGAAAAAAGTTTGAATATGTGAACTAAGTTAAATATTTGTGCATTAATGAAAATTTATCCTTCTTGATCATAATGTTCAATGTAACTACTATAATTTAAAAAAAAAATGCATTTTATTTCCCAGTTTTCTTATTAATTAAAAAAACTCACATGGCTTTTCTCATCATTTTAAACTTTAAAAGATAAGATTTTACAATAATACTCTCCTTTATATATTATGTTTTGACCTAGCAAACTTATTCACACAAAGAAAAAATAAAGGACATAAACTCACTTATGTTATTATATATGAATTTATTTGCCCCCTTGTGTGTTATTGTACGTATGACAGCTTACGTTCCTCTTGTTATTTTATGTGTGATAATTTACCTCCTTGTGTTATTTTATTATGTGTATTAGTTTACCCTATTTGTTTTTACAAATGTGACACATTATTGCCCCCCTATATTATTTTTTTTTTGGATAAGTTTACCCTCTTGAAGGATACTTTTGTCTGTAGGCAACATTTTTCATCCTCACTATTGAGTGACACTATCTAACGAATAAATTTTTAAACTAATTAGATTATATATATAATATATATAAAAATAAATATTATTTTATATAAAATTTAATAAAATATAAATTAAATTTATTAGAATTTTTAAATTTGAAAAAATATCTTTTAAACTAATTAATTTTTATATATAATATATATAAATTAAATAATATTTTATATAAATCTTAAAAATAAATATACTTATTAATTTTTTTAAATTAAAAAAAAAATCTTTTAAATTAATTATATTTAGGGATTTTTGTTTTTGTTAATTCTCTCAGTATTTACTGACGTCTAACTACATTTATAAATTCTTCAGAATGTTATAAAATAAAACACAAAAGACAAAAGTGAGTTGAAATAATAGTGGCCAGAAAAAGGAAAAAGAACATAAATAAATACACTTATTATACAACTTTGAGTATGGACGACGCAAAGCCTGGTTGTAGCATTTACAGACTCGAAATGATACCTAAATTGATGATCAGAAGTACTTCACTTTACATGTTGCCAGACGTCTTTTAAGAATTTTCACCACCAGTCCACCTCCTTTTTCTTATTAAATAGTATATTTATTGTTATCAAGTAACACCCACTGCAATAAATAATAAAAAAAAAAACTTTATACACCTATGAAAATTTTAAAGAATCATGTACCTCATTTAGCCGGAGAGTGTAACTCACTAATTGAGAATGGGCATGCAAAAGTATTTTTGTAACTTGGGGGATAAAATGTCACTACAATAAATAATAATAAAAAAAAAAAAACTTTATACACCTATGAAAATTTTAAAGAATCATTTACCTATTTAGCTGGAGAGTGTAATTCACTTGCGAATTGAGAGTGGGCTGCGAAGTATTTTTGTAACTTGGGGAGGGGGGGATAGATTGTCACATTTATCATAACATAGAATATCAGGGAGACAGTGTGAAACTCTTATAAGATTACATGGGGTAAAATGTTATTTTCAAATAACAGAAAGGTAAATTGAATATTATGAATATTACAGGAAATATATTAAATTTAACTCATAAAAAAACAAAAAAGTACTTGAATAATAATGTGATAATACATAACAACAAATTTCAAGGGGGTAAACTATTAATATTTTTTTAATAATACAGCCATTATTATACTTTTTGAGTTTTCTGTACACTGATCGAATTGAAGGGCTCTTGGAAATGCTTGCATGTGAGTCCGCATAAACTTAATTATTATTATATTAAAAGAAAAAAAAATTAATAAAAGAAAATCATATGCACTACAAACGTTCAATTGTATGGATGAAATTTTTTTTAATGAAGAACCGACTTAATTAAATCCCACTATTGAAAATTGAATAGTTAAAACAAACATACTTTGTCAACCAATAAATCATACTACTTTATTACAACCATTAGAAGTGGACTCGGGGATGTGAAATCCATCTAAGATCAAATTGAACATGCTATGAGTTTGTTTTCCATTATATGCAAACAAGGCAAAAATTTGTTTTCCACTACACTTGCAAAAGTCAAAAGAACAAAGATTGAGCCGAAAAAACAAAAAGAAGGTGTTTCGTAATTAGTGAATGTTACTTGTATTCATCAGGAATAAAGCTTATGCAAATCGTACGTACCTCTTACTTAATACAACATAAAGCTTAATATATAGTACATAAACAAAGAGACATCATCCGTAAATATGATCTTTTTTCGCAATATAATTGTAATTCAAGTTTCAAATCAGGCATTGCAAATATATAATTTATACAAGAATGGAAAGAGTAACATTCCTAATTGCTGAAACTCGAAGAAAGCCTATCCCAAATATATTTATCGGGTAAATTACGTTCACCACCCCTCGATCACGTAAACCTTATTAATTACTTGTTGTCCCTACTATTTCGGAAACTATAAGAAACATCTTTTGATTTAAATTATTTACCACAACCATGGATCAAAATTTCCATCTTTTTCATCGAAAACATCGAAAAGTTTTCGTTTTTGAATCAGGCGAAACGAAAACAAGATGTAATTTCGAAACTATTTATTTGCCTTAAACTCTGTTATTTTTCTAAATTTAGTAACTTTTTTTACAAATTTTCCTCAGTGTTTCCGAAACATTTCCGAATAGTCTCGAAAAGTTTCCAATATTTGACTGACCGAAACATACATTTGAACCGAAATTTTGATCCATGACCACAACACTCTTTATGTGTCATCTTAATTTTAGTAATATATAACAAGTAGATAAGACAAAAGTTTTTTAATATGAAAAACTATATCTTTGATTACTAATAATAAGGGAAATTGCTAAAATGATTTTGTCATTAAGACATGCATGCTGGCCCAAACAAAATTAAGATATGTGCGGAAAATTAAATCACTAAATTAAATTAGTTGTGTAATTTCAATCATATTTTAGCCCGAAATTCTGAATTTTATTTAATTGAGTAACGTGTAGATCATATGGCTCAATTAATTGATTTTTTCTTTTTTGCAAATTTCATCCTATCCTTTTCACGCGGCAATTTCATCTACCGAGATAGGATTAAAATTTCCAAATTAATTAGTTACATGATTTAATTGATGGCCCGAATCTCATATTGGTTTTTTTTTAATCCCAGTGAACCTTACTAATTACAGGACATTTTTGTAATATTTTCTTGAATGCTAATAAAATGATTTTTTAACTTACTACTACTTTTATATGATGAAATCCCAACTTGCTGTGGATAAAAAGAGGAAATACATGCCCCCAAGGAATATCTCCAACTGGCTGACCAACGATTCATAAGGCTTGCTTCAGCGGCAAGGGTGGGGGTTTGAATCCCATTTGGAACTTGGATGGAAACATTTCTATGGGTCTATCTAAGGGTTATTTGTGGTGAAAGACCCCTTTGTGCGCAGAGTGTACATCAGTATGGTGGGATCCCGAGGCTTGGTGGAGGCACATCCTACGATTTACATCCTTTAGGGTTCTAGGGCAATGGTTCTGAGGATCCAGGATTAGTCTAGTGTAAGCTTGTACACCTGAGTTATAAAAAGAAAAGGGGGGGGAGGGGGGCGAGGGGAACTACATTGTAACCGAACTAGACTTCTATTACATATAACGTGTATTAAATGTAAAAGAAATAGTAAATTCGATAACATGTAGTAGGATTGATTTAATGTTTATTTTTTACTCGAATGTATGTTGTACTAGTGTATAGAAATTTAATTGAGTCAAACCATTTCTAGGATCATTTTGATAAAGGTGGTAATGCCAGATGAATCTTGCCTTAAGGCATAGAGGGGAGGTAATAAGCATTTATACCATAATTTCTACTGAATGAAAAAGACATATATGGTAGAATCATAATTCAGTTTGCTAGTGAGATAATACAAACATAATGAAATCCAAAGTTGGATAAGGAAGAATATATATATATATATATATATATATATATATATATATATATATATATATATATATATATATATATATATATATATACTCTATATATTATGAGTAATTGACATTGTGCACCCCCTCCCCCTAGAAATACATCACCTTGGCAATTTGCACGCTCAAAATGTATATTCTATAACGCTGCAAAATGGCAATTGTTTTGACAAATATATGCAATTCGAGGGTGCCTAGGTGTTGTATTTCGGGATGCCAATTAGTCCTCTCTATATTGTTCAATTACATTTCATCCCACAAAAGTAAATACGTACAGAAGTCATCCTTAATAACCAAAGATTTTTGTTGAAGAAAAAAACCAATACCCTAAGCTAGAATCAAGAGAATAAAATGCAAACCAATGATAACTCAACGTACGTACTTTAATAGCCAAACTAGTAAACTAGAAGGAAATGAATACGCCCAATCCGGTGGTGGACAAAAGATATTGGAATAATCAAAATCAATAATATCTCGCCCAACACTAATACCCTCAAGTTGAAATGCTTTAACATCCCCAAATTTACCCCCAAAATATGTACGATATATCAAGTTCTTTCTACACGTATCATCACCTCAAATATCTGATGCAGATGCAGAAAAGTTGCTATGACTACCCAAGAACAATAATCTATCTCCCAAATTAGTTAATTTCACCCATTCACCTGCTTTTACATTCATCCTAAACACATCAAACTTATGATCCACAAACTTATAGGCATCACGATACCCAACCACTAACAACAAATCAACATCAGTGTTAACAAGTAATTTTGTTCCATCTCCACTAGATATTGAATTTGAAATACCAGTCACACTCAAATTTTCGATATTCACAAGATATAGTGTACAATTAGAATCAAGCGCATATAATCTCCTTCCTCTAAGAATAACATCTACATACACATACCTTGAAATTTTACCAATCAGTAACCATTTGTTATCGCCATTTTTACAAACAACCAAATCCACGTCCAAGGCAATTGACAAAACCACAAAATCATTATCAACCGAATTATTCCTCCACGATTCAGTTTTCTGAACACCAGTATTCATTCTTTCATATCTATGTTTATGATTAGATGACAAAAGAGTATACTCTTCCACAATGCAGAAAAGTTGCTATGACTACCCAAGAACAATAATCTATCTCCCAAATTAGTTAATTTCACTCATTCACCTGCATTTACATCCATCCTAAACACATCAAACTTATGATCCACAAACTTATAGGCATCACGATACTCAACCACTAACAACAAATCAACATCAGTGTTAACAAGTAATTTGGTTCCATCTCCACTAGATATTGAATTTGAAATACCAGTCACATTCAAATTTTCGATATTCACAAGATAAAGTGTACAATTAGAATCAAGCGCATATAATCTCATTCATCTAAGAATAACATAAACATACCCATACCTTGAAATTTTACCAATCTGTGACCATTTGTTATCGCCATTTTTACAAACAACCAAATCCCTGTCCAAGGCAATTGACAAAACCACAAAATCATTATCAACCGAATTATTCCTCCACAATGCAGCTTTCTAAACACAAGTATTCATTCTTCCATATCTATGTTTATAATTGGATGACAAAAGAGTATCTTCCACAATGCACAAAAGTTGCTAAGACTACCCAAAAACAATAATCTATCTCCCAAATTAGTTAATTTCACCCATTCACCTGCATTTACATACATCCTAAACACATCAAACTTATGGTCTACAAACTTATACGCATCACGATACTCAACCACTAACAACAAATCAACATCAGTGTTAACAAGTAATTTTGTTCCATCTCCACTAGATATTGAATTTGAAATACCAGTCACAATCAAATTTTCGATATTCAAAAGATATAGTGTACAATTAGAATCAAGCGCATATAATCTCCTTCCTCTAAGAATAACATCTACATACCCATACCTTGAAATACCACTCCGTGACCATTTGTTATCGCCATTCTTACAAAAAACCAAATCTCTGTCCAAGGCAATTGACAAAACCACAAAATCATTATCAACCGAATTATTCCTCCACAATGCAGCTTTCTGAACACCAGTATTCATTCTTCCATATCTATGTTTATGATTGTATGACAAAAGAGTATACTCTTCCACAATGAAGAAATGTTGCTATGACTACCCAAGAACAATAATCTATCTCCCAAATTAGTTAATTTCACTCATTCATCTGCTTTTACATCCATCATAAACACATCAAACTTATGATCCACAAACTTATAGGCATCACGATACCCAACCACTAACAACTAATCAACATCAGTGTTAA
Organism: Penstemon eatonii; assembly: GCA_038501285.1. Classification (NCBI taxonomy): domain Eukaryota; kingdom Viridiplantae; phylum Streptophyta; class Magnoliopsida; order Lamiales; family Plantaginaceae; genus Penstemon; species Penstemon eatonii. The sequence goes on along the minus strand of CM076710.1, from coordinate 13,138,432 downwards.
CAAGTAATTTTGTTCCATCTCCACTAGATATTGAATTTGAAATAGCAGTCACACTCAAATTTTCGATATTCACAAGATATAATGTACAATTAGAATCAGGAGCATATAATCTCCTTTCTCTAAGAATAACATCTACATGCCCATACCTTGAAATTTTACCAATCCGTGACCATTTGTTATCGCCATTCTTACAAAATACCAAATCTCTGTCCAAGGCAATTGACAAAACCACAAAATCATTATCAACCGAATTATTCCTCCACAATGCAGCTTTCTGAACACCAGTATTCATTCTTCCATATCTATGTTTATGATTCGATGACAAAAGAGTATACTCTTCCACATTGCGGAAAAGTTGCTATGACTACAAAAGAACAATAATCTATCTCTCAAATTAGTTAATTTCACTCATTCACCTACTTTTACATCCATCCTAAACACATCAAACTTATGATCAACAAATCAACATCAGTGTTAACAAGTAATTTTGTTCCATCTCCACTAGATATTGAATTTGAAATAGAATTTACACTCAAATTTTTGATATTCACAAGATATATTGTAAAATTAAAATCAAGCGCATATAATCTCCTTCCTCTAAGAATAACATCTACATACCCATACCTTGAAATTTTAACAATCCGTGACCATTTGTTATCGCCATTCTTACAAACAACCAAATCCCTGTCCAAGGCAATTGACAAAACCACAAAATCATTATCAACCGAATTATTCCTCCACAATGCAGCTTTCAGAACACCAGTATTCATTCTTCCAAATCTATGTTTATGATTGGATAACAAAAGAGTATACTCTTCCACAATGCAGAAAAGTTGCTATGACTACCCAAGAACAATAATCCATCTCCCAAATTAGTTAATTTCACCTATTCATCTGCTTTTACATCCATCCTAAACACATCAAACTTATGATCCACAAACTTATAGGCATCACGATACCCAACCACTAACAACAAATCAACATCAGTGTTAACAAATAATTTTGTTCCATCTCCACTAGATATTGAATTTGAAATACCAGTCACATTCAAATTTTCGATATACACAAGATATAGTGTACAATTAGAATCAAGCGCATATAATCTCCTTTTTCTAAGAATAACATATACATACCCATACCTCGAAATTTTACCAATCCATGACCATTTGTTTTCGCCATTTTTACAAACAATCAAATTCCTGTCCAATGCAATTGACAAAACCACAAAATCATTATCAACCGAATTATTCCTCCACAATGCAGCTTTCTGAACACCAGTATTCATTCTTCCATATCTATGTTTATGATTCGATGACAAAAGAGTATACTCTTCCACAATCCAAAAAAGTTGCTATGACTACCCAAGAACAATAATATATCTCCCAAATTAGTTAATTTCACCCATTCACCTGCTTTTACATCCATCCTAAACACATCAAACTTATGATCAACAAATCAACATTAGTATTAACAAGTAATTTTGTTCCATCTCCACTAGATATTGAATTTGAAATACCAGTCACACTCATATTTTAGATATTCACAAGATATAGTGTACAATTAGAATAAAGCGCATATAATCGCCTTCCTCTAAGAATAACATCTACATACATATACCTTGAAATTTTACCAATCCGTGACCATTTGTTATCGTCATTCTTACAAACAACCAAAATTCAAGGTATGGGTATGTAGATGTTATTTTTAGAGGAAGGAGATTATATGCGCTTGATTATAATTGTACACAATATCTTGTGAATATCAAAAATTTGAGTGTGACTGCTATTTCAAATTGAATATCTAGTGGAGATGGAACAAAATTACTTGTTAATACTGATGTTGATTTGTTGTTAGTGGTTTAGTATCGTGATGCCTATAAGTTTGTGGACCATAAGTTTGATGTGTTTATGATGGATATAAAAGCAGGTGAATGGGTGAAATTAACTAATTTGGGAGATGGATTTTTGTTCTTGGGTAGTCGTAGCAACTTTTCTACATTGTGGAAGAGTATACTCTTTTGTCATCCAATCATAAACATAGATATGGAAGAATGAATACTGGAGTTCAGAAAGCTGCATTGTGGAGGAATAATTCGGTTGATAATGATTTTGTGGTTTTGTCAATTGCCTTGGACATGGATTTGGTTGTTTGTAAGAATGGCGATAACAAATGGTCATTAATTAGTAAAATTTCAAGGTATGGGTATGTAGATGTTATTCTTAGAGGAAGGAGATTATGTGCGCTTGATTATAATTGTACACTATATCTTGTGAATATCGAAAATTTGAGTGTGACTGGTTAGGGGTGCACATGGTACGGTTCTGCAGTATATTTTATAAAATTTGTACCGTACCAATTAGTGCGGTTTTTAAAAAATCAAAACCAAACTAGAGTTTTATGAACCATACCAACAAACTCGATTTTGTGCGGTTTCGGTACGGTACGGTTCGGTTTTGCGGTTTTTTCTAACAAACTTTTTTCGTACAATTTTTCTTATATAATTGATTACATAGTTGACAGTTATCTAAAAATTAATAATATAATATCTTACAAATTATTTTTTTTCATTAAATAAAGCATCGGAAAAGAAAATGTTCACAAATTTGACGCTATAGTTCGACCTAATTGAATAAAATTAATTGGTTAATTATTTGATCATTGTTTTTATTATGTGAAGAAACTTGCTATTTGGTATTTGTTATCTAGAATTTTTGCATTTTGAGTTTTCAACATATAACAAGTTTAATTTGTGCTAAATTAGAGCATATCTTTTTTTAATTGAAGCTAGCAATGTAGTAATTATAAACTATTATGGATTATAATATAAATTATAAATAATATAGTATTCAATAAATAATATTTATAAATTTAAAAATATAAATTTATAAAATTTAGTTGTAAATATAAAAAAATGAATAGTTAATTCATGTTTCTTTTCAATTTCGGTACGGTACGGTTTTTTACGGTATGAGAAGTCTAAAACCAAAACCATACCAAAATACTCGGTACGGTTTTCATCCATACCAAGACCTTCGATTTTGAAAAAAAAAACCTAACATTCGATACGGTACGGTACGGTGCGGTACGGTCCGGTACGGTTTTGAAAACCATGTGCACCCCTATGACTGGTATTTCAAATTCAATATCTAATGGAGATGGAACAAAATTACTTGTTAACACTGATGTTGATTTGTTGTTAGTGGTTTGGTATCGTGATGCCTATAAGTTTGTGGATCATAAGTTTGATGTGTTTAGGATGGATGTAAAAGCAGGTGAATGGGTGAAATTAACTAATTTGGGAGCTAGATTATTGTTTTGGGTAGTCATAACAACTTTTCTGTATTTTGGAAGAGTATACTCTTTTGTTATCTAATCATGAACATAGATATGGAAGAACGAATACTGGTGTTCAGAAAGCTGCATTGTGGAGGAATAATTCGGTTGATAATGATTTTGTGGTTTTGTCAATTGCCTTGGACATGGATTTGGTTGTTTGTAAGAATGGCGATAGCAAATGGTCACGGATTGGTAAAATTTCAAGGTATGGGTATGTAGATGTTATTCTTAGAGGAAGGAGATTATATGCGCTTGATTCTAATTGTACACTATATCTTGTGAATATCAAAAATTTGAGTGTAACTGGTATTTCAAATTCAATATCTAGTGGAGATGGAACAAAATTACTTATTAACACTGATGTTGATTTGTTGATCATAAGTTTGATGTGTTTAGGATGGATGTAAAAGCAGGTGAATGGGTGAAATTAACTAATTTCGTAGATAGATTATTGTTCTTGGGTAGTCATAGCAACTTCTCCGCATTGTGGAAGAGTATACTCTTTTGTCATCGAATCACAAGCATAGATATGGAAGAATGAATACTGGTGTTCAGAAAGCTGCATTGTGGAAGACTAATGCGGTTGATAATGATTTTGTGGTTTTGTCAATATCCTTGGACAGGGATTTGTTTGTTTGTAAGAATTGCGATAACAAATGGTCACGGATTAGTAAAATTTTAAGGTATGGGTATGTAGATATTATTCTTAGAGGAAGAAAATTATATGCGCTTGATTCTAATTGTACAATATATCTTGTGAATATCAAAAATTTGAGTGTAACTGGTATTTCAAATTCAATATCTAGTGGAGATGGAACAAAATTACTTGTTAACACTAATGTTGATTTGTTGTTAGTGGTTTAGTATCGTGATGCCTATAAGTTTGTGGACTATAAGTTTGATGTATTTAGGATGGATGTAAAAGCAGGTGAATGGGTGAAATTAACTAATTAGGGAGATGGATTATTGTTCTTGGGTAGTTATAGCAACTTTTCTGCATTGTGGAAGAGTATAGTCTTTTGTCATCAAATCATAAACATAGATATGGAAGAATGAATACTGGAGTTCAGAAAGCTGCATTGTGGAGGAATAATTCGGTTGATAATGATTTTGTGGTTTTGTCAATTGCCTTGGACAGGGACTTGTTAACACTGATGTTGATTTGTTTTTAGTGGTTGGGTATTGTGATGCCTATAAGTTTGTGGATCATAAGTTTGATGTGTTTAGGATGGATGTAAAAGCAGGTGAATGGGTGAAATTAACTAATTTGGGAAATAGATTATTGTTCTTGGGTAGTCATAGAAACTTTTCTGCATTGTGGAAGAGTATACTCTTTTGTCATCTAATCATAAACATAGATATGGAAGAATAAATACTGGTGTTCAGAAAGCTGCATTGTGGAGGAATAATTCGGTTGATAATGATTTTGTGGTTTTGTCAATTGCCTTGGACATGAATTTGGTTGTTTGTAAGAATGGCGATAACAAATGGTCACGGATTGGTAAAATTTCAAGGTATGGGTATGTAGATGTTATTCTTAGAGGAAGGAGATTATATGCTCTTGATTCTAATTGTAAACTATATCTTGTAAATATCAAAATTTTTAGTTTGACTGGAATTTCAAATTCAATATCTAGTGGAGATGGAATAAAATTACTTGTTAACACTGATTTTGATTTTGTTGTTAGTGGTTGGGTATCGTGATGCCTATAAGTTTGTGGATCATAAGTTTGATGTGTTTAGGATGGATGTAAAAGCAGGTGAATGGTTGAAATTAACTAATTTGGGAGATATATTATTGTTCTTTGGTAGTCATAGCAACTTTTCTGCATTGTGAAATAGTATACTATTTTGTCATCTAATCATAAACATAGATATGGAAGAATGAATACTGGTGTTCAGAAAGCTGCATTGTGGAGGAATAATTCGGTTGATAATGATTTTGTGGTTTTGTCAATTGCCTTGGACATGGATTTGGTTGTTTGTAAGAATGGCGATAACAAATGGTCTCAGATTGGTAAAATTTAAAGGTATGAGTATGTAGATGTTATTTTTAGAGGAAGGAGATTATATGCGCTTGATTCTAATTGTACATTTTATCTTGTGAATATCGAAAATTTGAGTGTGACTGGTATTTCAAATTCAATATCTAGTGGAGATGGAACAAAATTACTTGTTAACAAAGTTGTTGATTTGTTATTAGTGGTTTGGTATCGTTATGCCTATAAGTTTGTGGATCATATGTTTGATTTGTTTATTATGGATGTAAAAGCAGATGAATCAGTGAAATTAACTAATTTGGGAGATAGATTATTGTTCTTGGGTAGTCATAGCAACTTTTCTTCATTGTGGAAGAGTATACTCTTTTGTCATATAATCATAAACATAGATATGGAAGAATGAATACTGGTGTTCAGAAAGCTGCATTGTGGAGGAATAATTCGGTTGATAATGATTTTGTAGTTTTATCAATTGCCTTGGACAAGGATTTGGTTGTTTGTAAGAATGACGATAACAAATGGTCACGGATTGGTAAAATTTCAAGGTATATGTATGTAGATGTTATTCTTAGAGGAAGGAGATTATATGGCTTTATTCTAATTGTACACTATATATTGTGAATATCGAAAATATGAGTGTGACTGGTATTTCAAATTCAATATCTAGTGGAGATGGAACAAAATTACTTGTTAACACTGATGTTGATTTGTTGATCATAAGTTTGATGTGTTTAGGATGGATGTAAAAGCAGGTGAATGGGTGAAATTAACTAATTTGGGAGATATATTATTGTTCTTGGGTAGTCATAGCAACTTTTCCGCATTGTGGAAGAGTATACTCTTTTGTCATTGAATCATAAACATAGATATTGAAGAATGAATACTGGTGTTCAGAAAGCTGCATTGTGGAGGAATAATTCGGTTGATAATGATTTTGTGGTTTAGTCAATTGCCTTGGACAGGGATTTGATTGTTTGTAAAAATGACGATAACAAATGGTCATGATTGGTAAAATTTCAAGGTATGGGTATGTATATGTTATTCTTAGATAAAGGAGATTATATGCGCTTGATTCTAATTGTACACTATATCTTGTGAATATCGAAAATTTGAATGTGACTGGTATTTCAAATTCAATATCTAGTGGAGATGGAACAAAATTACTTGTTAACACTGATGTTGATTTGTTGTTAGTGGTTGAGTATCGTGATGCCTATAAGTTTGTGGATCATAAGTTTGATGTGTTTAGGATGGATGTAAAAGCATGTGAATGGGTGAAATTAACTAATTTGGGAGATGAATTATTGTTCTTGGGTAGTCATAGCAACTTTTCTGAATTGTGGAAGAGTATACTCTTTTGTCATCCAATCAAACATAGATATGGAAGAATGAATACTGGAGTTCAGAAAGATGCATTGTGAAGGAATAATTCGGTAGATAATGATTTTGTGGTTTTGTCAATTGCCTTGGACAGGGATTTGGTTGTTTGTAAGAATGGCGATAACAAACGGTCACGGATTGGTAAAATTTCAATGTATGGGTATGTAGATATTATTCTTAGAGGAAGGAGATTATATGCGCTTGATTCTAATTGTACACTATATCTTGTGAATATCGAAAATTTGAGTGTGACTGGTATTTCAAATTCAATATTTAGTGGAGATGGAACAAAATTACTTGTTAAAACTGATGTTGATTTGTTGTTAGTGGTTTAGTATCGTGATGCCTATAAGTTTGTGGACCATAAGTTTGATGTGTTTAGGATGGATGTAAAAGCAGGTGAATGGGTGAAATTAACTAATTTAGGAGATGGATTATTGTTCTTGGGTAGTCATAGCAACTTTTCTGCATTGTGGAAGAGTATACTCTTTTGTCATCCAATCATAAACATAGATATGGAAGAATGAATATTGGAGTTCAGAAAGTTGCATTGTGGAGGAATAATTCTGTTGATAATGATTTTGTGGTTTTGTCAATTGCCTTGGACATGGATTTGGTTGTTTGTAAGAATGGCGATAACAAATGGTCACTAATTAGTAAAATTTCAAGGTATGGGTATGTAGATGTTATTCTTAGAGAAAGGAGATTATGTGCGCTTGATTCTAATAGTACACTATATTTTGTGAATATCGAAAATTTGAAGGTGGCTGGTATTTCAAATTCAATATCTAATGGAGATGGAACAAAATTACTTGTTAACGCTGATGTTGATTTGTTGTTAGTAGTTTGGTATCGTGATGCCTATAAGTTTGTGGATCATAAGTTTGATGTGTTTAGGTTGGATGTAAAAGCAGATGAATGGTAAAATTAACTAATTTGGGAGATAGATTATTGTTCTTGGGTAGTCATAGCAACTTTTCTGCATTGTGGAAGAGTATACTCTTTTGTCATCTAATCATAAACATAGATATGGAAGAATGAATACTGATGTTCAGAAAGCCGCATTGTGGAGGAATAATTCGGTTGATAATGATTTTGTGGTTTTGTCAATTGCCTTGGACGTGGATTTGGTTGTTTGTAAGAATGGCGATAACAGATGGTCACAGAATGGTAAAATTTCAAGGTATGGGTATGTAGATGTTATTCTTAGAGGAAGAAAATTATATGCGCTTGATTTTAATTATACAATATATCTTGTGAATATCGAAAATTTGAGTGTGACTGGTATTTCAAATTCAATATCTAGTGGAGATGGAACAAATTTACTTGTTAACATTGATGTTGATTTGTTGTTAGTGGTTGGGCATCGTGATGCCTATAAGTTTGTGGATCATAAGTTTGATGTGTTTAGGATGGATGTAAAAGCAGGTGAATGGGTGAAATTAACTAATTTGGGAGATAGATTGTTGTTCCTGGGTAGTCATAACATATACATACTCATACCTTGAAATTTTACCAATTCATGACCATTTGTTATCGCCATTTTTACAAACAATCAAATCCCTGTCCAAGGCAATTGACAAAACCATAAAATCATTATCAACCGAATTATTCCTCCACAATGCAGCTTTCTGAACACCGGTATTCATTCTTCCATATCTATGTTTATGATTGGATGACAAAATAGTATACTCTTCCACAATGCAGAAAAGTTGCTATGACTACCCAAGAACAATAATCTATCTCCCAAATTAGTTAATTTCACTAATTCACCTGCTTTTACATCCATCCTAAACACATCAAACTTATGGTCCACAAACTTATAGGCATCACGATACTAAACCACTAACAACAAATCAACATCAGTGTTAACAAGTAATTTTGTTCCATCTCCACTAGATATTGAATTTGAAATACCAGTCACATTCAAATTTTCGATATTCACAAGATATAGTGTACAATTAGAATCAAGCGCATATAATCTCCTTTTTCTAAGAATAACATATACATAATCATACCTTGAAATTTTACTAATCCATGACCATTTGTTATCGCCATTTTTACAAACAATCAAATCCCTGTCCAAGGCAATTGAGAAAACCACAAAATCATTATCAACCGAATTATTTCTCCACAATGCAGCTTTCTGAACACCAGTATTCATTCTTCAATATCTATGTTTATGATTCGATGACAAAAGAGTATACTCTTCCACAATGCGGAAAAGTTGCTATGACTACCCAAGAACAATAATATATCTCCCAAATTAGTTAATTTCACTCATTCACCTGCTTTTACATCCATCCTAAACACATCAAACTTATGATCAACAAATCAACATCAGTGTTAACAAGTAATTTTGTTCCATCTCCACTAGATATTGAATTTGAAATACCAGTCACACTCAAATTTTCGATATTCACAAGATATAGTGTACAATTAGAATAAAGCGCATATAATCTTCTTCCTCTAAGAATAACATCTACATACCTATACCTTGAAATTTTACCAATCCGTGACCATTTGTTATTGCCATTCTTACAAACAACCAAATCTTTGTCAAGATATAGTGTACAATTAGAATCAAGCGCATATAATCTTCTTCCTCTAAGAATAACATCTACATACCCACACCTTGAAATTTTACCAATCCGTGACCATTTGTTATCGCCATTCTTACAAACAACCAAATCCATGTCCAAGGCAATTGACAAAACCACAAAATCATTATCAACCGAATTATTCCTCCACAATGCAGCTTTCTGAACACCAGTATTCATTCTTCTATATCTATGTTTATGATTAGATGACAAAAGAGTATACTCTTCCACAATGCAGAAAAGTTGCTATGACTACCCAAGAACAATAATCTATCTCCCAAATTAGTTAATTTCACCCATTCACATGCTTTTACATCCATCCTATTCTGAATTTATAAACAACCCGATTCTGAATTTTCTCAATTTTTTTTATTTTTTAAATTATTTAATGTTAAAAATAAACTAAAAATTCTTGTAAAATGTGATATTTGAACACCTAACCTCTTAGGTGAAAGATAATTTTCTTACCATTTGAGCTATATCATTTTTGTTAAAATTTTATTACGAAAATTTATAAATTATAGAAATTTGTAGCCAAATTTATTTATAAATTAGATATTATGAATGAAAATTAATACTCAAATAATAATTGTTTTCACTAAAATTTGTTCTCTAAAATATTTATTTTCAATATTATTTTTAGGATAAAAAGTCAAATCTATATATTATGCAAATTTAATTTTGAATACTAGACCCTCGAACGTAACCATAACCATATTTTAATATTTTTAAAATTCAGGCAGATGTAAGAATAGCGGCTTCATAAGGGCATCTCTAGTGTATAAGTGGGAAAGTAGATTTGGGGGTTTTTGGATCTAGGGGGGAAAAAATGAGAAAAAATGTATGAAGGGAAGAAAAAGTTATTCTCCCCTTCAAATCCATTCTCACCGCTTGAAGCGGTGAGGCAATCCAACGTTGGATTGCCTCACCACCCCAAGCGGTGAGCTGAATGCACTCGCCAGCCCAGCCCAATTTTTATTTTATTTTTATTTTTTTCTTTTTTAAATAAAACTCTTTTAATTTTAAAAAAAAATTCTTTAAAATACCTTATTAAATAAAATGTAATTCTTATTTAATCTTAATTTTATTTAATTTGTGTACTATTTTTAAAAAGTTAATTTTAGTATAAAAATGTAACTTTTATTTAATAAAATCAAATTTAATGTAACTAATATGTTGGAAAATTTAATGTGAATATAAAATTATTTTTATTATTTTCAAATCATATCAATCAAGTATTTAATTGGTGTATTATTGTGCACCAATTTTAAAATCCCTTTAAAAGTTAATTATTAAAAACTCAAATTTAATTTATTTAATAAAATTGAAACCTTAAAAGAACTTTTTTTTATAATAAACCTTAAAAGAACTTAATGAACCTTACATATGATTCGTTAAATAAAAAAAGACATAACCCTAACAATTAGACATCTAAAATAAATACGATTACATATGATCACCATTTGGACCGTGTATTGCCCACACATGATTTGGGGATAATTTCTTAATTTATTGGTTGTCACCTATTTAACTATTGTATTGTTGTGTTTTTTTTTTATAAAAATATTTGTTGTTATTATTATTATTATTGTCAATCTTAAATTATATCTTATTGTTATTAATTATTATTTATTAATAATACGAGTTAATTTTTTTTATTATTATTATTGCTATTATTATTATTATTATTAAGTGAGCGTGGGGGAAATTGAGAATTTTAATTAAATGGAATTGATAGATTGATACATTTTAGATGACTTATGAAAATGAAAGGGGAAGCTGGACTTGGGCTGAGGGGAACACTGGAGATGCCCTAAGTGTTAACTATCCAGGAATAGACACCATCCTGGTGTTAATTGTCACGATTAGCTTCCGTGCAACAGTAGATTATTTTTATTAAACAGTAATTTTGTGTCAATAAAAGAATAGTGAATCGCACTTTTGATTCCTTTTATGATTTGACTTTATCACTTTCGTTTTTTTTAAATTTTTCGTAGCAGATGCGTCCCTCTTATCAATATAGTGTATCATATTAGTTCCTCTTATCATTGTAATGTAACACATTCGTCCCCCTTAACTTTTTCGTAGCAGATTCGTCCCTCTTATCATTGTAGTATAACACATAAGTCCCTCTTAAATCCAAATTACATCCATTTTAGGAGGTAAAATTTATTTTTGGCCCTCTAAAGTGGTAGCATTATAAAATTGGCTCTTTTATTGTGTTACCTCAACAAAATACGTCATTTATTGTGTCATCATCTTCAATTTCAATCCTTATCACCGGATATTTTTAATTAACGCAGAAAATCATTAATTTATGACTTGTTTGACCGAAAAATTAATTTTTTTACCAAAAATCACAAATTTATGTTTAATCTGATCGAAAATTTTAATTTTAGAGTGCCAACTAAAATTTAAGAATTTCATATTCTTAATCCAATTTGAATGTCAATTCATGTGGTAGGTCTATAGCTTCAATTTTTGATAAAAAAACGGTTAAAATTCGTTTCCCTCATAAATGAAAGATACCTATTTTTATTTATAAACAAATAAATAGGTCAAATTCACATCACATTTGCCTCAAATTTATACAAATTTCATTGTACGATTGTAATCTAAAATAAAAATTAAAGTTATAGACCTATCACGTGATTTAGACTTGAAATTTTGGAGTCATAACATGAATTTTTCAATCTTAAAGTGTCACTTGGCGAATTATATTTTTTGCTAAAATTAAATTTTCAGTCAGATTGGACACAAATTGATGACCTCCGACGATAAATAAAAAATTTTGATGATAAGAACTGAAGTTGATAACGTCGACACAATAAATGACATATATTGTCGAGGTACCACAATAAAGGGCCAATTTTGAAAAGCAGCCACTTTATATGATCAAAAATGAAATTTTGCTTCTATTTTAGGATGTATTTTAAATTTAAGAGGGATCAATGTGTCACACTACATTGATGAAAGAGATGAATCTGCTATAAAAAATTTAAGAGGGATGAATGTATTACACTATATTGATAAGAGGGACTAATGTGATATACTATATTGATAAGAGGAATGCATCTGCTAAGAAAAATTTAAAAGGGACGAAAGTGATAAAGTCAGACCATAAGAGGGACCAAAAGTGCAATTCACTCATAAAAGAATATCTCCAAGAATCATAAACTTGATTGTTCTTCTTTTACAAAGTCTTTTTCTGCTGGTACAGAAAAAATGTAAAGTCTACTGTGTATTATATTATCTGTTCTGTTTACCAATTCAAAGATATTTGGTTTCTGTGTTCAAGTTCTAGTCTTTTGTAATATGTATGTATTGTAACTTCATACCTCAAACTTCATTTTTCCATATCAAGTACCAAAAACCAGCTGAACATAAATCAGATATTATGCGTTAGCTTCCCCAATGTTCTTCTTTACTGCCATTGAACAACAATAATGCAATTATTTATCATTAAATGTGATTCATTGAAATGCTATACTGGATCACATTCAATTTCACATGCCAATAAAACATCCCAAGGTTATAACTACTAAAGAAAGAATTCAGCCTCGACCTTAGTTTTATGCTTAAAGTTGAGACAATCACGGGAAAATGCAAGATACTCTCCTATGTTATGCTAAACCTGCAAGAAACTACCCTGTGAAATTTTTATTGCGTCAAACTTCCTTGTGTTATCAAAAATCCTGCAAAAAACATCCAATTTGTAAAAAATAGGTCGATTTGAATCGACATTTTTGAAGAAATTAGTTTAAAAATATATCACGTGAAGTTGGAGGGACCAACTTGAAGTGTTTTAAAAATTATTTCTTGAAATATGTCGAACTAAAACGAGCGATTTTTAACAAATTGGGTGATTTTTGCAGGGTTTATGAAAACACAAGGAAGTTTGGCGCAATAAAAATTTCACAAGGTAGTTTCTTGCATGTTTAGCATAACACAGGGGACTATTTTGCATTTACCCCGACAATCACATAAACCAAAGAATAGTTAACGAGGTGTAATTGACTAACTGTGAGAAGAAATGTCGACCGCTTCTGGAATCTTGAATGTGTCTGCTGCCCCAAATTTCCTCCACTAAGTACCAACATAATTGTCTTCATCATCGCTATATGTTTCATCAGCTTCCTGAGTGGTTGAAGTTGAAGCGTCAAAGACACTTTTGGATATGCAATCATGGGCAGCAAGCATCTTTACTTGTCCATGATGAGATATTTCTACAAACACTGTTTCATCGTTCACTGGTAGAGGTTGTTTCCAAGGTTCTCCATCAATACTCATGTAAGTCTCACTCTCTGCACCTTTATGGACTCAAATCGAATACGGTGTACCTGCCAATAATTTAGTAGGTTACATAAAAGTAATTTTCCTACATTTAATTGTTAGGACAGTTCTCCAACCAGATGAATATTCTTAACCAGACCAGACACCCATCCAACCAAATGAAGTGTATTTCATTATAAGTTTTGATTGATCAGTCTCCTAAGAGTGTGATACACTTGCCATGTGAATGTTTTTGTTCGATCAAACCCCCCAATATAATATAGGGCACCTACCATGAAGCCTTGAAATCATGTAACAACATAAGCAATTAATTCGAACCTGTGCAAGACGCGTTCCATGTCTATTTGGAGCAAGTGAAACTAGTCCATGCCAAGCTCTAAAACCAACAATCTCAAGGATGCCATCATCCACGAAAGGTGCAGTTAAGTCTCTCTGCGTATCAAGTTTAATCAGAACAAAATGTTTTTAGTTAAATGATAGGTCTTTATTGAGACTACTTACATCACGTCTATCGTAAATGTTTGGAGTTCCCCAAGGATTTAGCCCACCAGAAAAGCTTGGTAAATTAAGGCATACAATTGACGTTATACTGTATGTTTTGAAGAAAAGACACCGTTATAGTAACTTCTTATTATTTCTTCAGGAATCAAATTTAGAAGCTATTTCTTATAATGTGCAAAAAAGCTGTACCTGTTAGGAATTCTGAGTTCTTGCCAACCACCGTGCCTTTTCATGAGCTTAACCTTGCAAAGATGAGCTATATTCCTACATCATAATTATTTACTTGTACCAAATAGAGACATATAGAGGGCAACCATATAATGATTTAACAAGTAACACGTTCCTCTTTCGTTGATTCATTTCAAGTTTAAGCTAAAACCTGTATTGATATTGAAGAAAGCATATTATAAGCTGACCTTGAAGAAGGGTGAAAGAGAGAAGCAAGAAACCATCCTTGTGATTTACCCTAACATGCAACAAACAAGAATCTCTTTACCAGAAGGATTTATACTAGTTTTACGATGCCTAGTTTTAGAGAATGAAGCTATCATTAAGAAACTAGAAGTGTCTTTTACGACAAATATTTTGTATATACACAAGAAAAAACTTATTTCCAGACTATCAAGAACAATAAGCAATTAACACAAGCTAAACTATTATGTACATTTAAAAAGCAAGATATTTAAAAAAAATATACGAGTATCACCTTTATATATGTAGACTGCCTAGAAACGTATTCGATTAATTAATAAAATCACTAAATTGGAAACCATGATGATTCTAGAAAATAATTCTTGTACAAGTTTAGATGCTATCCAAATAATACCTGATTAATTAGTTGATTTCTGAATTTCTCTGGATGCAGCTTTCTCTCAGAGTGGAATGCATAAGAAACTTGTGCATCCATCCCTGAAGAACAGAAAAGTAGGACAATAAAGTATAGGAATTTTTTTTAACAAATAACTATATAATACAATAGCAATGATTAATTTAGTAGAAATCTTAAGTCAACCACACACTATCTGTTCACATTTCTGTAAATCATAGAGAAGGGGGACAAATTATTCATCAATTTTTCATGGATTTATTCACTCACCCATGCTGAAGTAGTTCCAAAATCCACCACGGAATGTGTCATAACCTCCCTGAAACGTTTTAAAAATTAAAACACGAACATCAGTTTCTTCAAAGGTTTAGCATAGAAATCAATAGGTTAAGAAAAGGCAAATAACCACAATGAGATCATCTGTTGATGAACCCTGATTAAATGCATGCAGTGAATGTGGTAACTCCAGAGGTGCAATTGGATCACAAGATCCTTCTTTTGGTGCACTCATCCGCATGAGAATATGCCAACTATTGGTTGCACAATCAAAAACAATTCTTCAGATTCATATCAGTTAATTGTACTAGATGTCCTAACTCCTAAATTATTTGAAGTTCGTGTATCTTCAAGAAAACAAAGAGTTATAACTATCAATGAAATACGTATTAGGAATGGAAATTACCTGTCCACCTTCATCTCTTTTGCTTCCCTCACTTTTTCCATGAACGAGAGCACAGAATTATGATCAGTTCCTGGATTTTTTTTACCCTGAAATCAATTCAAATGCTTAAGAAGCAATATTGTTGAACATCTAATGTACAAGAGACATGAAGTTCCATCATTTAATTACAAAATAACAATTTTCCATACCCATCCAAATGCAAATGGAAGGTTGTTTCCAGTTCCCAAAGGCACGGTAGCAATTGGTGGTGGGTGCGACAATTTCAGATCAGAAACCACCCCAAGAAGCCAACCAGCTGTACCATCTTCACCAGCAACCTACATATTAAAAATCTTTCAGATGTTTCAAAAAAGATATACAATCGAATATCGATTGATTAACTTGAACAATTAGAGTATTTTAAAAGATCCCTTATCGCACAACTCACAATTATTTTCAATTTTTTCTCTAGTTCACGAGCAAACTCATCACCATTATTCTTGAGTATTTCGAGATTGAGATAAACCCGACGTAGAACACTATCAGGAGATTCTTCTCCTACATCAAAAACCTGAAAAGAATAAGTTAGATCAGTGCATGTTAAATAAATTGTGTACATGAATGGATATACAATATGGACTTGTAACTTATTTCACCTGCGCTTCGTTTAGGATTGATCGATATGTGATGAGGAGATCTCCACCAAGTTGACCACCACTTCTGGAATTGATAAATACCAAAAGAGGGCACTCGGGAACAATATCAGGGGAACATTCCTTCTCCGAGTGTGGCACAAGTATATAGTTAGGTATGTAAAACTGCTTTATATACTTCTTAGAATCAAGATTCAAACTTGTCACTCCTACTGCAGAACAAAGGGCTTTTGGTGTCAATTATTTGCCTGAAAAATATCTGCCTGAAAAATATCCCAATTGAACTAGGAAACACTTCTCAAATTAACTAAAACATTATTTTTTTTTTAATTACAACTTCTCACATAATGTTCACTAAAAAAATAACAATAATTCCCCAGTTAACTTTAATAATTGGCAACAATCCCCTGTTTGTAAAAAGATTGACAATAACCCCTATTTGCAGTTACAAGTGTATTTCAAATGGGTGTAATATCCGAATAAAATGTCGATACAAGGGATTTTTTCTTTGCCAATTAGGCAGAGCACAGGGGATTCTTTTGCGATTAGCTCAACATAAATTCCCCATCTTTAAATCGAATAAACAAAACCCACAATTACTCAATCCACAACCATTCATTTCAAAAAAAGACCCCTGAGTTTTGAATTAAAATTACGTACCATTAACATTATCAAGAGAATCGAAACGTGAACTCAAATCAGTGGAACTTGAACTCCAATCAATGGAACTTGAGCTGCTAAAGCTGGGACAAAGAGCGAGTTCCCGAAGGAGTTCTCTTTTGAGAGTGGCTTCAACAAGCCTTTCCCAGTTGTCGTACACCCTCGACATGTATAAAATACAAATGAACTCAATTCATTCCACTTCAAAGACACTTAATCGTTTCAAAGCATAACTGCATAAGGAATCGGACTTTTATTTTTGTTTTCTGTGTGAAAGAAGACTTTGACAGTTTGACTTGAGGGAAGAAACGTAATTAGTTTCTCCAAATCTTTTCAATTGTATTTGGAAGGAAGCTACAAATTATTTAGTGTAACCGCTACATCATTCAATCAAGTACGCATGGTGCAACTTAATAATATATTTGAGATATGTCGAGTAATAATTCATATCATCCATATTCTTACATAATTTTTTAAAATTCTATTTTTTTTAATATGGCCAGAATATGGGGTGATGTGAGTTATCACTCCATATGTCTCAAGCGTACTGGTGGATTGCACTTTGCACCCCCGAAATATAGGAAATAGGCACTTTACACCCCCGAAACTTAGATTTAGCACATTGCACCCTCGAAATATGAAAAATGCAGCACTTTGCACCCTCTTTTATTTTCAAGCAAAAACTCAAGGGCAAAATAGGTAATTCTATTGTAAATCTTTGGCACTTTGCACCCCCAAAATAAAATTAGCAATTAACACTCCCTAATTAAAAACAAATCAACAACTTGCACCTCTGAAACACAATAAATGAACACTTTGCACCCCAAAACACAAAATTAACACTTAACACCCTCAACTTAAAAAAAAAAAAAAAAAAACTCAAACCCCTCATTTTTCCGGCAAAGATGACCATTAAGGTGAAAAAAATTTAATAGGTAACAATTTATGGGTCTCTGATATTTTGAAGTAGACAATGTGTCTTAGAGAAGTTTACTTGTATTTTATTTAGTTATTTATGATTATATTGTTGAAAAGAAAGATAGAGAGAGAAATGAGTATTCGAGTATTTATAATTGTATTTTGCAAAATTTAAGGAAAAAAAATGAAATACCTATTTTGCCTTAGATTTTTTTCACTCCAACGGTCAACTTTGGCGAAAAAAATGAGGGGTTTGAGTTTTTTTAATTTGAGGGTGTTAAGTGTTAATTTTATATTTTGGGGTGCAAATTGCCCATTTATTTTGTTTCGGGGGTGGAAGTTGCTTATTTGTTCTTAATTAGAGAGTGTTAAGTGATAATTCTATTTTTGGGGTACAAAGTGCGAAATTCTCAAGTTTTGAGGGTGCAAAGTGCCAATACTATTGAGTTACCTATTTTGTCCTTGAATTTTTGCTTGAAAATAAAAGAGGGTGCAAAGTGCTACATTGTTCATATTTCGAGGGTGCAAAGTGCTAAATCTAAGTTTCGGGGGTGCAAAGTGCCTATTTTTCATGTTTCGGGGGTGCAAAGTGCAAAAAACCCTTATTTAGTGTAACCGCTACATCATTCAATCAAGTACGCATGGTGCAACTTAATAATATATTTGAGATATGTCGAGTAATAATTCATATCATCCATATTCTTACATAATTTTTTAAAATTCTATTTTTTTTTAATATGGCCAGAATATGGGGTGATGTGAGTTATCACTCCATATGTCTCAAGCGTACTGGTGGATTACACCACGTGTACTTAATGACGTGGTGCAGTTGCACTAAAATAATCTCTCGCTCCGACGACCCCTCAATCATGACAATGGATCAAAATTTTGTTTTAAGTGGATGCCCAGGTTAGTCAAATATTATAAATTTTTTGAGATTTTTCGAAAATATTATAAATCGGTTGTACCAAATCGAAACTGAAGTTCCGGTTCGGTAAATGGTACGTGCCCAATTAGCGAACCAAGTTTCCTTTCGGTTTTCGATATTACCGGCCGATTTATCGAATCGAACCGGAATACCGAAATTTTTAATTTTTTTTTTTCTATTCCTAATCTAAATGTCAAAGACTGAAAGTTAGGCCATCTCCATTAGGGGCGGGGTCGGGCTGCGGACGCGTGGTCATCTCCAACGGTGCAGGGGCGCGTGGTTTCCGGCACTTTTTTTAATTGTTTATTTAATAAATTAAAATAGAAAATATATATATATATATATATATATATACTTAAATAATTAATAAATTAAAATTTCCTCCTATTTAGAATTGAATTATTTAATAAAATGTGTTAGTATTAGGGGTGGGCGTTTGGGTCGGGTTTTTTGGGACCCATCCCGATCTGTTTGGGTATTTCCCGTTTGGGACAAAAAAAACGGGTATTTTGACATTCGGGTTGAGTATTGGGTTTTAGTTTCACACCCGAACGGGTATTCGGGTACCCATTCGGGTATAAAAAAAAAATTGGCCCAATAATGATTAAGTAATTGACAGCTCAAATGCCCAATATTTATTATTTGTTTCTTAACCTGGTATATTTTGTAGGTATGTTAATTTACATCTTGTGCTTAGGTGACGTCTGCAAATTGCTTCCGAGTTTATTTTTCGTCAAAAGTTGTTTCTTTCTTTTTTTTTTTTTATTTCCCAAGGGTTTAATCCCTTTCGAGGCGGGTCGGGCACATTAAGTGGGTGCCTCTCCCAACAAGGATTCAACCTGAGTCCGCTACTTTGTAATGACTAGTCTATTCCACTAGACCAATCACCTGTTGATAAAAGTTGTTTCTTTTATTGTTTGCAAGTAAAACTTCTATTTTGCTTCTCTAAAAATAAGTTGTTAAAATCTATGCACACTTATCAGCACATGGATTAAACACCTCTAACTCATCCAGATGCACTCTTAGCAGCACTTCAGATTTTTTGCTCAAAACAAATGTAATATCAATGTTAAGTACTTGTTTGTTAATTATATGTGAACATGTGATGTAGGCGTTTGCATATCTTGATTAAGCAATTAGTTGTTATCCTTCTTGAAAAAAAAAGTGTGAAATTTCGAGTACTCGAAACCCAATACCCGAAAATTTCGGGTACCCGCCAGATCGGGTCGGGTTTCGGGTGTGAAAATTCACTACCCGCCAAGTCGGGTACCCTACCCGAAATACCCAATACCCGACCCGCGCTCACCCCTAGTTAGTATAGATAATTTTTTTTGCACTTAATAAGTTCTAAATAATAAAAATTGGGCTTGTTCGAAAGCTAGAGAATTGGACTGTATTCGTGTCTGCAGGGAAGAAACTTCTTGTAACTAAGTAGTTACACAACTACATTGACAAATCACATATAAACCTCAAGTTTTTTCACTCCACTTCCAATGTGAGATAAATGTCAATTGCATTTCTTTTCTTCCATTTCAAGAGGTGATTTTTTAGTATCAATTTTTCATTCACCCGAACGTCGATTTGGACACACAATATACCGTTTTAATCTACTCACGTAGCAGAATCTAATTCCAGAAAAACCTGATTGAATATTATATTTATCAAATTTAATTTAATTATAGATGAGAGTGGGCAAAGAAAGAAAATGGAATTAATTTCATTCTGGATCCCTGCCATTGGAGACGATCAGGCAGGGCAGCCCCAGGGCTCTGGAGCTCCGAGCCCCCCCCCCCACCATAGAAGACGGCCTTACAGCAAACTCCCTGCTCGTTCCAAATCCCACCAGCTCAGAAACTCTTCTCCCTTTATATATGGACAGCCCTAGAGCAAATCCCAAATTTTCCTCTTCCTCAATTCAAAATCCCACCGCGCCAATGCACCGCCATCCTGCTCCGCGCCTCTGTCATCTCTCTCTCGGCCCAGATTTGTAATTTACAGAGGTATGGTCCTAATTTTAAATGCCCAATTATGTTCCTTTTTATTTTTTTTCTCAATAAATTGGGTTCTAATTGCATTTTAAATCCCAAACTTGAATAATGCTAAAGTAATTTTTGTAGAGAATACTGAGGATAGGGGGTTTTTGATACATTCTGTAAGTTTATTATAAAATATTATTATAAACTTCATAAAGTGGTAATTTGATCTTCCCACTGACCAATGACTTTAATCCCACTAATCTATTATCTTGCCCCACTAATTTGAGCATAATGTGAGTCATAAAGTAAAAGACTCTACACTTTCTTAGTGTCTTTGATGACAATACACTATATATAGGTGAATCATGTATAAGGTCTCTACACTCAACATTCTTCACTAAATTACACCATCTAAAGGAGGTTGCTAGATTGTAGAAGCATCTTATACACAACCGAATTTCTTCCAAAATCAATGGATTGAGGTATGATGATCCATTCCGATTTAGTTTTCATATATGCTATCTAGTAAAAGTATATATGTATGTTCAAATATCATTGTGATGTTTTATAAAGTCTAACAGTTGGTATCAGAGCACTTGATACTTCTGCCTTGATGTTTTTACAAAATTTGGAAAACTTTATGTCAACGTTGTTGACGATCTTGCATATGGGCTAATTTTTCAAGTTTCATAAGTTCTTGTCTGATTTGGTAATGAAATCATGGTTGACTTAATTCAGTTTGTGGAAAATTTGGATTGTTCGGCTTTTCTCTTAAAGTTGAAAATGATGCTTTAATTTTTCATTTAAGTATCACTGATGTGCTCAAGTGCCGAGTTCATTTCGGAATGTGAAATTTGTCAACAAGCAAATTTTTTGGCTTCTACTCTAGTAAAAGAATGTTTATTTTATATGAATAATTTTATGAAGTTGTTTTTAATAAATTATATCCTGATTTGGCAATTTAGAGATTGTTGAAACCGAGAGAACTTGATTCTTAAAAGGTTTTCAATTAATTATTGTGGATTTAGTTTCTGGATTTTGGAATTTTTTATTCTTCAACATTTTTCCAGTATATTGTTTATTAGGCTGCATATGGTTTAAGCACTTAATGGATTGGGCTTAAACTGTCCACTTATTGTAATAATTTACAAAGATTAAAATTATTCTTACATTAAGTTAGTATGTATAAATCAATTATAATTATACATGCTATGTGAAGATGAATAATTTGAAGTTGTAATTTTGTGAAATTACATGTCTTTCATAATATAATGTTTTGAATTATGCAATATTTTATGTCTGAGAATTATTAAGTGAAAAATTCTTATAAGGCTTAATTTAGGTTGAGTTTGGCCCAGCGGTGGGAGCACTTAAAAACACTTCTTGACATTCATTGTGATTTTTGAAGTGTTTGGCCCCAATTATAGAAATTGCTTTTAGTCAATCATGATTTTAATGGTGTTTGGTCCTCACTATCATAATCACTTTTGGGATCTCCAAAAGCTAAAAATCAACTTATTTTAGAAGTAACTAAAGTGTTACTTTCGCAAAAGCTATTATCCAAAAGTAATTATTTTATAATTGAATTTTATCATAATCAATTGTTGCCAAAATCCATTTTAGTAAAATTAATTCTCCTATAATTGATATTCGAATCGCTAGGCCAAACTCACCCTTAATGTCTAGTGATCCATATAATATTGTTTGATTGAGAATTAGCCACATCATCTTCAATTGAATGAAATTATATATTGAGTTTGGTTATGATAATCACATAAAGAAATAAAGACATTAATTATAATTAGTTATACTTAATATAACGAATTTTTATCCCACAGGAACTATTTGTTATATTTATATAAGACCATCTCCAAGAGCAAGTGTAAAACTTAAATTTTAAGAGTTTTGTTAAAATTATGGCAAAAAGTGTTTTCCAAGAGCAAATGTATAATTTAGGAGTTGTTAAAATTTATAGGTTTGGATGGCCAAATACCCATGGCCAAATACAAATTGCTATTTGCAATTGTTTGCAAGAAAGTACAAAAATATTTGTACTTTCATGAAAAACATTAAAATGTTATGCCCATAAAACTCCAAAAATTAATATTTTAAAAAAAACTATTTTTAATTATGAAATTAAATGAAAAAATTAGTATTATAAATATATCATTATTATTTATATTAAATACTTTCTCCGTCCCATTTGACTAATAATTTGATAATTTTATATGACACTATGTATATTAATATTTAAAAGATTTAATACGCCAAAAATTTGAATAATTTAACATAATAAATCACTTAAAGATTGAAAAATTTGACTGAATAATATAGCAAATTGAGTAAAAATAATGGGATGGAAGGAGCAATATATAAAAGTTATATGTTAAATTATAAACTAGCTGTTGGAGTGCAGAGTAAAAAGTGGAAGTCTATAACACTGTTCATTACTTATATTTTAGGATAAGAGGCCGAAATTTAAAAGAGTTGTTGAAGATGGTCTAACTAATTAGGATAAACCTCATATCATATTTCCTAATTTAACCACATGTATTAGGAAAAGGAACATAATTTGGTAGTTTATCATAAAGAATTTAGATGAATATCAACTTGCCTTCATAATATAGTGAATAATTATTAATTAAGTAAGCAATTAGATAGTTCCATCATACAATTTTAGTTGAATCTAGTTGA
Source organism: Penstemon eatonii (assembly GCA_038501285.1). NCBI lineage: Eukaryota > Viridiplantae > Streptophyta > Magnoliopsida > Lamiales > Plantaginaceae > Penstemon > Penstemon eatonii. The sequence continues at coordinate 13,115,006 of CM076710.1, read as the reverse complement.
ATTAAAATTTCAGCCCACAGACAAATTTTATGTCACTAGATTCAATTCTTACATGTTTTGCATTGGTGAAACATGAAAATTTTAAGTTAAACCTCAAGTTTGAACATAAGCAATTTTAATTTTTATGGAGCATCAGTAACTGTTGATTTTGCTGATATCAGATGTGATGTTCCTAAAATGATACAGTGAGCATTTTGTTGTAATGAATTCCATATACGGTTTTAAACAAGCATCCCATTCGTGGTACTTTAAAATTCCATTGAGTAATTTTTCATTTGGATTGGATGAAATTTTACGGATTAATTTATATACCATAAGGTTACTGGGAGTAAAATATGATTCTTGTTTTGAACATGGATAATATTTACTTACAGTCAATGTTAAGGGTATGTTACATGAGGTGAACATTTTCTCTCTAAGGATTTTAAAGATATGGGTCTTGGATAACCTATATCAATAAAGATTTAGAGAGATTTCGGATGACAGATTGTTCACAAATAGTAGCACCCATTGTGAAGGGCAATAGTGCTCTAAATGACATTAAGAGGGAACAAATAATAAACATTTCATAAAACCTTGATAGCGCATTTGCGATCGGAATGTTGATTCGATATCAAGTAATCCAGATATAGACCACTTAAGTGGTGATGTACATTTAAGTAATCAGAAATTTACATGTTTATGTATAGACGGGTGGTAAATTTGAAAGTAATTTGGTTATCTAGATTCGAATTATGTTGGCTATGTTAATTTTTATAGATTAACATCATGATATGTTGGCAAATAAAGTTGTATTCTTGACTGATATTTTCACTATAGGTGCCGATTTTTCCCGTTTTAAAGCTACTTTGTATGGTGTATGGTTAAGTAGTTTCATATTGGATAGTAGCATTGTGGATTTTGTGCTATATCATAAAGAACATACTAATTCTGATAATTCAGTGATCATTAAGCACGACAATACTGAATTGATAATTATTGATCCATAGACTAAAGGCATGCAAATATTTAATCTAAGGATCATATAAAGAAAAAGTAAATGTATGTATAAAGTTTCAGTGAAACTCTTATAAAGTGATGATATTTCTCATATTCAGGTGTACATTAAGTTCATTTGAGAAAATCATTTGGAGGACCTAGAATAAACATAGGGTTTATTCATTAAGAAATGTTGGGCTACTTTTTGAGAAATAAAATATTTTGTGATACATGGAAGATAAAACTCGTTCTAAGAGGACCTACCGCCATGATTCATGTATTTGATTTCTATAAGTGTTTGTATATCATTATTCGGACCAAGTGGGAGAATGTAAGTTTATTATAAAATATTATTATAAACTTCATAAAGTGGTCCTTTAATCTTCCCACTAACCCATTATCTTGTCCCACTAACTTGAGCATAATGTGAGTCATAAAGTAAAAGACTCTACATTTTCTTAGTGTCTTTGATGACAAGACACTATATATAGGTGAATCATGTATAAGGTGCCTACATTTAATATTGTTCACTAAATTACACCATCTAAAGGAGGTTGCTAGAGTGTAGAAGCATCTTTTACACAACCGAATTTCTTCCAAAATCAATGACTGAAGGTATGATGATTCATTCCGCATTTAGTTTTCATATATGCTATCTAGTAAAAGTATATATGTATGTTCAAATATCATTGTGATATTTTATAAAGTCTAACACATTCTTTATGATTTATATTCAACTTCATTGGATGGTGAAAGTGGTAGGAAACAGATTATTGTTTTCAAGACAAATTATTTTTTGTTTAATAAATTTTTTTTTACGAATCAAATCGAATCGGTAATTTATTGAATCGGACCGAAATTTTCTATTTGGCAAATGGTACGAGATTTCAGAATACCGAACCAGTCTATATACCAAAATTCGATACGATTCAGTTCGGTTTTACCGTTTACACTGCCGTAGAGGCAATTCCCTCTTTGATCAAGATCCCATCCTTGATCCAAAAAATTACTAAATTAAAAAGTAAGAGAGTATACTAAATTAAGTAATTCCAACAACAAATTATAAGAAAAGGCACATTTTCGACATCATTTGACTTTTAAATACCCACATAAAAGTTATAGGGATAAATACCACTAATGAACTTTCTTATCATTAACTTTTTACAAAGTGGTTTTTTTGGTATTTTTTTTTTCATGTTAGTCCCCACTATGAATTTATTGTTTCATTTTGGTCACTTTCAGGTTGTCCAAGACAAATTAAAATGTTAAAATAGTTTTATGAAAGATTAAATTGATAAATAAACACTTTTATGATAGACTAAATTGATACGAAACTATTTTATGAGGAACTAAAACTTAATACTATAAGTAAAAGATCTCTTATAAATGATTAAAGTGAAACAAACAATTTATAGTGGAAACTTATGTAAAAAAGATACACAAGAAATATCACTTTATAAAAAAATAATAATAAGAAGTAACATTAATAGTGTTATAAGAAGGATCACTTTATAAAAAAATTAATAAGAAGTAACATTAATGGTGTTATGCTTACTTGAACTCACTATGACCTAACTCTACTTTTTATTTCCAATCAACTTATTTGCGTTAGCACATGTCAAATTTGAATATTAGCCTTCTCATAAAAAAGTATTGAATATTAGCTAATCGATAGCGGGATAAATAATCTTCCCTAAAGGAAAAAAAAAAAAAAAAAAAAAAAAAGATAACGGGATAAATAAATAAAGTAAATCACACTTATGGGTTGACCAACCCAATATAACTTGACCCGCTTTGGTTTGGCAGGCTCATTTGCAATCCCATTTTTATTTTTTTTTATAGCTTGACATAATTTCCGCCCACCAACGTCTGATCCACACAATAATTAGGATTTAGAACATATAATATATATATTTCCAAGGCCCATTTGCTATTACTAATGTTTCGAAGTCTAAATCTATACTCTAACCAGGCCTACAAGAAGTTTTAGGCTGTGTCTGGATGGGTTTTGAGTCTCGCGGGTTTCGTGAGATCGAGTTAAAATTCTTTCAAATGAGTTTTCGCCAAATTCATAAAACAATCAAAAACCTATTCAGAAACTTATACTCAAACTCTTCAAACCTATAAAATATTGATTTGACACCTACCTCCTATTTTTTCTCCAAATCTCACTAAAAAAGACATTGATTTGACACATATCACCTCACCCCAACATCCAAACCCAATCCAAGTGGGGTTTCAACTTATTCAAATCACAAAACCCAAGAGCCAAAACTCATCCAAATAAAGTTTAAAAGGAAACCACCAAAACCAATTTTTTTAAACCGAGACCCGTGAAACCGAGCCAAAACCCATCCACATAGTCCCTATGTTTTAACAAGTGCTACCATTTGGAATGGATGTTAATCATAATTCGGTCCAATTAGTTGGAATCTTTTTATCGATTAGAAATTTGTTAGTAGGAAGATTTGAAATTTGAAGTATATGGTACGCATATTAATATAAGTCAATTCGATCCGTTTATCTACTTGTGTTCCTCAAAAAAAAAAAAAAAGATTTGAATTCGATGATAAATAAAGAAAAGATACATAATTCAGAATATTATATTTTTATAAATAACATTAATCATGTTTTTTTTTTTCTTTTTAATAAATGGCGACGAGGGAAATCACATAAATTTGACCCTATAAAACTAAATGCGCAAAATAAAAAGGCCCAAAAGTGACCCCAAAAGCCCAGAGGCAGTTTGCAAAGACTAAGTGAAGCCTCAAAATACTTCGAACGAGTAAATCACATTTTTTGTCCTCCATATATTTAACTTTTGCACTTTCATCCCTCATAAATTCTTTGTAGTAGATTCATCCCTTTTATAAATATAGTGTAACATATTCATCTCTCTTATCAATATAGTTTCACACATTAGTCCCTTTTAACTACAGAATACATTACTTAAATCCAAAATATATTCTAAAATAGACGAAAGTTGATGAATTTTGAATTTAAGAGGGACGAATAATTTACAATACATTGATAAGAGGGACAAATCTGCTACAAAAAAAAATTAAAAAGAACAAATATGTTATGAAATAAACGAATGTGATACCACTATATTAATAAGAGGGACGAATCTGCTATAAAAAATTTTAAAAAAATGAAAATGTAAAATTTGACCCGACGAAAAATACTATTCACTCTACTTGTCTACTTGAAAATCAACTTTCAGATCACAAGAAGGAACAGGGTAAATATATACAGTCCATTTGTACTTCCTATTATCATAACTTTGAGCTCCAATTTCCCTAAGCAACTTACGCCTCATTGTAGAACAAACATTAAATCGTGTTTTACCATTAGTTCTAAAACGTTTTTATATTTTATTCGCCATCTTAATTTTCTGCATATTTTCACGTAACAACATGACTTAATATGAATATATTAACATCAATACCACGGTCTTTTAATGAGATTTGTTAAATATCGAGAGTTCTCTTTATGTTGAAGCTTAGTGAATTACGAAAAAAGTTTGAACATGTGAACTAAGTTAAATATTTACGCAATAATGAAAATTTATCTTTCTTAATATTCATAATATTCAATTTAATTCCTATGATTTAAAAGAAAAAATGCATTTTATTTCCTTATATTCTTATTAAAAAAACTCACATGGCTTTCCTCATATTTTAAACTTTAAAATTTGATTTGACAAAAATACTTTCCTATATATATTATGTTTTGACCTAGCCAACTTATTCACACAAAGAAAAAAATAGAAGACATGAACTCCCTTGTGTTATTATATATGAATTTATTTGCCCCCTTGTGTGTTATTGTACATGTGACAGTTTTTACGTCCCTCATGTTATTTTATGTGTGAAAAATACCCCCTTTGTTTTTACAAATGTTGACACATTATTGCCCCTATATTATTTTTTGTGGATAAGTTTACCTCCTTGAAGGATACTTTGTCTTGTAGGCAACAATTTTCACCCTCATTACTGAGTGATGACACTCTTTAACGGAAGGAAGAAGGCAATTGTTCATTTAAATTTTTCACAATGAAGTAAAATATTATTTTTTTAAATCATAAATGGATAAATTAAACATTATGTTTATCTAGCGGAGTAAATTGAATTAGCCCATTAGGTATGTAAACGTAATGTTCAATTTATACATAAAATTATTATTATTAAAACTTTGAAGCTAATTAGATTATATATATAACATATATATAAAATAAATAATAATTTATATAAAATTTAATTAAATATAAATTAAATTTATTAAAAATTTTAAATTTGAAAAAAATATCTTGAAATTAATTAAATTTTATATATAATATATATAAATTAAATAATATTTTATATAAAATCTTAAAAATAAATATACTTATTAATTTTTTTAAATTTAAAAAAAAATCTTTTAAACTAATTATATTTAGGGATTTTTTTTTAATTCTCTCAGTATATATATAATTACGTCTAACTACGTACATTTATAATTTCTTCACAATGTTATAAAATAAAACACAAGAGAGTGTTGAAATAATAGTGGCCAGAAAAGGGAAAGGAACATAAATAAATACACTTATTATACAACTTTGAGTATGGACGACGCAAAGCCTGGTTGTAGCATTTACAGAAATGATACCTAAATTGATGATCAGGAGTACTTCACATTACATGTTGCCAGACGTCTTTAAGCATTTTCACCACCAGTCCACCTCCTTTTTCTTATTAAATAGTATTATCAAGTAACACCCACTACAATAGATAATTAAAAATAAAAAGTTAATGTCAATTTACCTTTCTTAAAATGCATAATATTCCGTGATTTTGAAAAAAAATACTCTATACACCTATGAAAATTTTAAAGAATTGTTTACCTTCTTCATCAGAAGGAGAGTGTAACTAACTTGTCGAATTGAGAGTGGGCATGCAAAGTATTTTTGTTACTTGGGGAGGGGCGATAAATTATCACATTTATCATAACGTGTGGAGGTAAACTGTCATATTATCATAACATAGGGAGATAAAGTGCTACACATATAAAATATTAGAGAGACAGTGTGAAACACTTATAAGATTACATGGGATAAAATATTACTTTTTAAATCACCTGAAGATAAATTGAATATTATAAATATTAATGGGAATAAATTAAAACTAACTCATAAAAAAACAAAGAAGTACTTGAATAATAAAATGTGGTTATACATAACAACAATTTCAACAAATATAATATTAAAGAATTAACGGTCATTATCTATACTATTAAAAAAAAAGCCTGTTCTTACTCACAAGGTGACGGTTGTGACACCATGCTACGCCAAAAATTGTCACTTTTCAAAATTATCCTTTTTTCAAAATTTCAAATTACAAAACACAAAAACTACCCAATAAAGAAAAAAACCCACTTAAAAAAAACTACATTTTCCCACTTTGATTACCATGACAAAGCCATAGTTAATTCTCCATTACTCCCTTTCCCCCTCATATTTTTTTCCTCTTTCAATTTTTTATCTTTTGAGGTCCATAGATTTGTTAATATTTCTTCATTTTAAACTATATTGTTATTTATTTCATGGTTGCAGGGACAATGAATGGAACTTACTATTTTGATTGATGGATAATACTTCGATCGGAAGTGTGAGTTGATTTTAATTATCTTTTTGGCTTTCTTTTGTGTGTCTTCGTTTAAAGTTAATATGTGAAATGAACTTTTCTTAGTTGAACCGATCTATGCATATGTTTTATATATATTTAAATTTAATATGATATATTATAAAAAATAAATATCTCAAAATAAATAATAATTTAAAGAATTTAACACATGCAAGTAAAGCGTGCCATCTGCCACGGTGGCTAGTTAATATTAAAATCTTCAACATTGATAGTCGATGATACATGTTACAGCTAGCTAAAAGTCTGTAACATTAGCTTTTTTTTTTTTTTTTTTTTTCATAATAATTATCAATTTTCATTATAATTAGTTAGTAGCATTGATACAATGAAGAAACGTCCGGAATGGATTTTCTATCACATATTTATGTCACATCATTGCGTAATTGAGGTGTGTTCATTTCTCAAAATTAATTGTGTATTAGATAATATCACAATTAAAGACTTCAAACTTGATTCTACTTAAATAAGAAAATAACTGTTAACTAACAAGGAAAAAGAGATAATTATGAAAGAAATTTTATATGTTTATGGCAAAAGTTGATTCTTCCTCCTAAATTCATCTTCTCCAAAATCTATGCAGTTCCTACTACCACCTTCAAATATATGCACGCTTCAATGTTTTTTGAAACAAAAATTGCAATAAAAGATGTATATTTGCGGCTATGAGATTGACTAGCTGCGTTCGGGGCTTGACTATTTAAATTGAACTATTGTCATGACTTATGTTGCAGGCGGAGAATTGGGAAGATATAAAAAATTATAGTAAACTACACTCTTGACATAGCAATTTCGGTAAAAGACGAGTAAAAACATATAAAATTAAATCAAATTATTCTAGAATTTGAATGTAACTTTTAATAACTTTTGGATTTTAGTTTTAGGTCAATTGTTAAGCTAATTAGGTTAAAATAAGTGTAGATCTACTAGATCTCGACTCGTGTTTCGCGCGACTCCTTTAAAATTCATTCGTACTAGGCTAGTTAAATAATTTAAATTAAAGCCACAAAATGACGAAAATTATTAATCAATGACATTTTGGTTCAAATTTTGAAAAGAAACGTGAAGAAGTCATGGTTTCTGCCATAAAAATGCGAAAGATTATGTTTCCTTATTTTTTTTGCTTGCCTTTCTTTGTTTATTCAATAATCCTTTCTTCATTTAAGTAACATAGATTTTCATATTCATTAAGTGCAATGTTATGATACATAGTTCATTTTAAGAGAAATACATATGTCAGTTATATATTGGTGTGACACATATATGTGACGTCAATATGTGATAGAAAACTCGTTCCCAGAAACATCACGACGCCAGTATATGTACGTACTTTTTTGAGTTTTCTGAAGGGCTCTTGGAAATGCTTGCATGTGAGTCCACATAAACTTAATTATTATATTAAAAGAAAAAAAATATAATAAAAGAAAATCATATGTAGAATATACGTTCAATGGTATGGATGAAATTATTTTTAATGAAGAACCGACTTAAATCCCACTAATGAAAATAGAATAGTTAAAACAAACATACTTTGTCAACCAATAAATCATACTACTTTATTACAACCATTAGAAGTGTACTCCGGGATGTGAAATCCATCTAAGATCAAATTGCTCATGCTATGAGTTTGTTTTCCATTATATGCAACAAGGCAAAAATTTGTTTTCCACTACACTTGCAAAAGTCAAAAGAACAAAGATTGAGCCCAAAAAGCAAAAAGAAGGTGTTTAATAATTACTGTATGTTACGTGTATTTATCAGGAATAAAGCTTATGCAAAATTTTTTTTTGGGTACAAAAAAGTTTGGGTGGGTTCGGCTCCAGTTGTCACTATGGGTCAGGGCATGCCTCAAGGACCAAAGGTCGCTTACAGAGGTTCTTACAGATCGCCCACCAACACAGCCCTCATATCGGCAGTGAGAATTGAACTCACAACTTTCTGAGGGGAAGAAGCTCGTTCCTTACCAACTGAACCAACATGTGTTGATAAGCTTATGCAAATTTTACGTACCTCTTATTTAATACAACATAAAGCTTAATATATAGTACATAAACAAAAAGACATCATCAGTAAATTTGATATTTTTTGCAATATAATTATAATTCAAGTTTCAAATCAGGCATTGCAAATATATAATTTATACAAGAATGAAAAGAGTAACATTCCTTGCTGAAACTCGAAGAAAGCCTATGCCAAATATATGTATCGGGTAAATTACATTCACCACCCCTCCATCATGTAAACCTTATCACTTGTTGTCCCTACTATTTCGAAAAATATAAGAAACATATTCTGATTTAGATTATTTCACACAACATTCTTTATATGTCATCTTTCAATTTGACGATATAAGGGGTAATTTTATAAATAGACTAAACTATAAGGGATGTTTTTGTAATTTTCATAACAACAACATGTTTTTAGTTCGATCATAAATCATCCCTATATATATATTATGGAGTGACGGTGAACATATTGTAGCTAATAATTTAATTCAAAATGAAGGATAGTTAGTGTAATTATATTAAATATAAGAGATAATATCAATAATTTTCCCAATAATTTTCCCAAATATGAGTGCTCCTCTTCATCAGCAACAATAATTATTATTAACTGCTTATACTAGTTGTATTTTAGTCGATTGAAATTAAGTTTTTGGCGTTGTTGATCATCAATCAAATTTGTATTACCATTATTTTTGTGGACGATATTGAGTTGGTTTTTCCATTGAAAGATATTTTAGTAATATATAACAAGTAGATAAGACAAAAGTTTTTTAATATGAAAAACTATATCTTTGATTACTAATAATAAGGGAAATTGCTAAAATGATTTGTCATTAAGACATGCATGCTGGCCCAAAAAAAATTAAGATATGTGCGGAAAATTAAATAACTAAATTAAATTAGTTATGTAATTTCAATCATATTATAGCCCGAAATTCTGAATTTTATTTAATTGAGTAACGTGTAGATCATATGGCTCAATTAATTGATTTTTTTCTTTTTTGCAAATTTCATCCTATCCTTTTCACGCGGCAATTTCATCTACTGAGATAGGATTAAAATTTCCAAATTAATTAGTTACATGATTTAATTGATGGCCCGAATCTGATATTGGTTTTTTTTTAATCCCAGTGAACTTACTAATTGCAGGACATTTTTTGTAATATTTCCTTGAATGCTAATAAAATGATTTTTTAACTTACTACTACTTTTATCTGATGAAATCCCAACTTGCTGTGGATAAAAAGAGGAAATACATGCCCCCAAGGAATATCTCCAATTGGCTGAGCAACGATTCATAAGGCTTGCTCTAGCGGCAAGGGTGGGGGTTCGAATCCCATTTGGAACTTGGATGGAAACATTTCTATGGGTCTATCTAAGGGTTATTTGTGGTTAAAGACCCCTTTGTGCGCAGAGTGTACAGCAGTATGGTGGGATCCCGAGGCTTGGTGGAGGCACATTCTACGATTTACATCCTTTAGGGTTCTAGGACAATGGTTCTGAGGGTCCAGGATTAGTCTAGTGTAAGCTTGTACACCTGAGTTATAAAAAAAAAGGGGGGGGGGGGGAACTACATTGTAACCGAACTAGACTTCTATTACATATAACGTGTATTAAATGTAAAAGAAATAGTAAATTCGATAACATGTAGTAGGATTGATTTAGTGTTTATTTTTTACTCGAATGAATGTTGTACTACTGTATAGAAATTTAATTGAGTCAAACCATTTCTAGCATCATTGTGATAAAGGTGGTAATGCTAGATGAATCATTGCCGCAAGGCATAGAGGGGGAGGTAATAAGCATTTATACCATAAAATAAATTTTCTACTGAATGAAAAAGACATATATGGTAGAATCGTAATTCAGTTTGCTAGTGAGATAATACAAACAGAATGAAATCCAAAGTTGGATAAGGAAGAATATATATATATATATATATATATATATATATATATATATATATATATATATATATATATTATGAGTAATTGACACTGTGCACCCCCTCCCCCTAGAAATACATTACCTTGGCAATTTGCACGCTCAAAATGTATATTCTACGACGCTGCAAAATGGCCATTGTTTTGACCAATATATGCAATTCGAGGGTGCCAAGGTGCTGTATTTCTGGATACCAATTAGTCCTCTCTATATTGTTCAATTACATTTCATCCCACAAAAGTAAATACGTACAGAAGTCATCCTTAATAACCAAAGATTTTTATTGAAGAAAAAAACCAATAACCTAAGCTAGAATAAAGAGAATATAATCTCCTTCCTCTAAGAATAACATCTAAGAATATAAAATTTGAAATACCAGTCACACTCAAATTTTCGATATTCACAAGATATAGTGTACAATTAGAATGAAGCGCTTATAATCTCCTTCCTCTAAGAATAACATCTACATGCCCATACCTTGAAATTTTACCAATCTGTGACCATTTGTTATCGACATTCTAACAAACAACCAAATCCCTGTCCAAGGCAATTGACAAAACAACAAAATCATTATCAACCAAATTATTCCTTCACAATGCAGCTTTCTGAACACCAGTATTCATTCTTCCATATCTGTGTTTATGATTAAATGACAAAAGAGTATACTCTTCTACAATGCAGAAAAGTTGCTATGACTACCAAAGAAAAATAATCTATCTCCCAAATTAGTTAATTTCACCAATTCACCTGCTTTTACATCCATCCTAAATACATCAAACTTATGATCCACAAACTTATAGGCATCGATACCCAACCATTAACAATAACTCAACATCAGTGTTAACAAGTAATTTTGATCCATCTCCACTAGATATTGAATTTGAAATATCAGTCACACTCAAATTTTCGATATTCACAAGATATGGTGTACAATTAGAATCAAGCGCATATAATCTCCTTCCTCTAAGAATAACATCTACATACCCATACCTTGAAATTTTACCAATCCGTGACCATTTGTTATCGCCATTCTTACAAACAACCAAATCCCTGTCCAAGGCAATTGACAAAACAACAAAATCATTATCAACCGAATTATTCATCCACAATGCAGCTTTCTGAACACCAGTATTCATTTTTCCATATCTATGTTTATGATTAGATAACAAAAGAGTATACTCTTCCACAAAGCAGAAAAGTTGCTATGACTACCCAAGAACAATAATCTATCTCCCAAATTAGTTAATTTCACCCATTTCCATGCTTTTACATCCATCCTAAACACATCAAACTTATGATGCACAAACTTACAGGCATCACGATACCCAACCACTAACAACAACTCAACATCAGTGTTAACAAGTAATTTTGTTCCATCTCCAGTAGATATTGAATTTGAAATACCAGTCACACTCAAATTTTCGATATTCACAAGATATAGTGTAAAATTAGAAATCATGCGCATATAATCTCATTCCTCTTAGAATAACATCTACATACCCATACCTTGAAATTTTACCAATCCGTGACCATTTGTTATCGCCATTCTTACAAACAACAAAATCCCTGTCGAAAGCAATTGACAAAACCACAAACATTATCAACCGAACTATTCATCCACAATGCAGATTTCTGAACACCAGTATTCATTTTTCCCTATCTATGTTTATGATTAGATAACAAAAGAGTATACTCTTCCACAATGCAGAAAAGTTGCTATGACTACCCAAGAACAATAATCTATCTCTCAAATTAGTTAATTTCACCCATTCACATGCTTTTACATCCATCCTAAACACATCAAACTTATGATCCACAAACTTATAGGCATCACGATACACAATCACTAACAACAAATCAACATCAGTGTTAACAAGTAATTTTGTTCCATCTCCACTAGATATTGAATTTGAAATAACAGTCACACTCAAATTTTCGATATTCACAAGATATAGTGTACAATTAGAATCAAGCGCATATAATCTTCTTCCTCTAAGAATAACATCTAAATACCCATAACTTGAAATTTTACCAATATGTGACCATTTGTTATCGTCATTCTAACAAACAACCAAATCTCTGTCCAAGGCAATTGAGTAAACCACAAAATCATTATCAACCGAATTATTCCTCCACAATGCACCTTTCTGAACACCAGTATTCATTATTCCATATCCATGTTTATGATTAGATGACAAAAGAGTATACTCTTCCACAATGCAGAAAAGTTGCTATGAGTACCCAAGAACAATAATCTACCTCCCAAATTAGTTAATTTCACACATTCACCTGCTTTTACATCCATACTAAACACATCAAACTTATGATCCACAAACTTATAGGCATCACGATACCCAACCACTAACAACAAATCAACATCAGTGTTAACAAGTAATTTTGTTCCATTTCCACTAGATATTGAATTTGAAATACCAGTCACACTCAAATTTTCGATATTCACAAGATATAGTGTACAATTAGAATCAAGCGCATATAATCTCCATCCTCTAAGAATAACATTTACATACCCATACCTTGAAATTTTTACCAATCTGTGACCATTTGTTATCGCCATTCTAACAAACAACCAAATCCCTGTCCAAGGCAATTGACAAAACCACAAAATCATTATCAACCGAATTATTCCTCCACAATGCAGCTTTCTGAACAACAGTATTCATTCTTCCATATCTATGTTTATGATTAGATGACAAAAGAGTATACTCTTCCACAATGCAGAAAAGTTGCTATGACTACCCAAGAACAATAATCTACCTCCCAAATTAGTTAATTTCACCCATTCACCTGCTTTTACATCCATTCTAAACACATCAAACTTATGATCCACAAACTTATATGCATCACGATACCAAACCACTAACAACAAATCAACATCAGTGTTAACAAGTAATTTTGTTCCATCTCCACTAGATATTGAATTTGAAATACCACTTACACTCAAATTTTCGATATTCACAAGATATATTGTACAATTAGAATCAAGCACATATAATCTCCTTCCTTTAAAAATAACATCTACATACCCATACCTTGAAATTTTACCAATCCGTGAACATTTGTTATCGCCATTCTTACAAACAACCAAATCCCTGTCCAAAGCAATTGACAAAACCATAAAATCATTATCAACCAAATTATTACTCCACAATGCAGCTTTCTAAACACCAGTTTTCATTCTTCCGTATCTTTGTTTATGATTAGATGACAAAAGAGTATACTCTTGCACAATGCAGAAAAATTGCTATGACTACCCAAGAACAATAATCTATCTCCCAAATTAGTTAATTTCATCCATTCACCTGCTTTTACATCCATACTAAACACATTAAACTTATGATCCACAAACTTATAGGCATCACGATACCCAACCACTAACAACAAATCAACATCAGTGTTAACAAGTAATTTTGTTCCATTTCCACTAGATATTGAATTTGAAATACCAGTCACACTCAAATTTTCGATATTCACAAGATATAGTGTACAATTAGAATCAAGCGCATATAATCTCCATCCTCTAAGAATAACATTTACATACCCATACCTTGAAATTTTTACCAATCTGTGACCATTTGTTATCGCCATTCTAACAAACAACCAAATCCCTGTCCAAGGCAATTGACAAAACCACAAAATCATTATCAACCGAATTATTCCTCCACAATGCAGCTTTCTGAACAACAGTATTCATTCTTCCATATCTATGTTTATGATTAGATGACAAAAGTATATACTCTTCCACAATGCAGAAAAGTTGCTATGACTACCCAAGAACAATAATCTACCTCCCAAATTAGTTAATTTCACCCATTCACCTGCTTTTACATCCATTCTAAACACATCAAACTTATGATCCACAAACTTATATGCATCACGATACCGAACCACTAACAACAAATCAACATCAGTGTTAACAAGTAATTTTGTTCCATCTCCACTCGATATTGAATTTGAAATACCAGTCACACTCAAATTTTCAATATTCACAAGATATATTGTACAATTAGAATCAAGCACATATAATCTCCTTCCTTTAAAAATAACATCTACATACCCATACCTTGAAATTTTACCAATCCGTTAACATTTATTTATCGCCATTCTTACAAACAACCAAATCCCTGTCCAAAGCAATTGACAAAACCACAAAATCATTATCAACCGAATTATTCCTCCACAATGCAGCTTTCTGAACAACAGTATTCATTCTTCCATATCTATATTTATGATTAGATGACAAAAGAGTATACTCTTCCACAATGCAGAAAAGTTGCTATGACTACCCAAGAACAATAATCTATCTCCCAAATTAGTTAATTTCACCCATTTCCATGCTTTTACATCCATCCTAAACACATCAAACTTATGATGCACAAACTTATAGGCATCACGATACCCAACCACTAACAACAACTCAACATCAGTGTTAACAAGTAATTTTGTTCCATCTCCAGTAGATATTGAATTTGAAATACCAGTCACACTCAAATTTTCGATATTCACAAGATATAGTGTAAAATTAGAAATCATGCGCATATAATCTCATTCCTCTTAGAATAACATTTACATACCCATACCTTGAAATTTTACCAATCTGTGACCATTTGTTATCGCCATTCTAACAAACAAACAAACCCCTGTCCAAGGCAATTGACAAAACCACAAAATCATTATCAACCGAATTATTCCTCCACAATGCAGCTTTCTGAACAACAGTATTCATTCTTCCATATCTATGTTTATGATTAGATGACAAAAGTGTATACTCTTCCACAATGCAGAAAAGTTGCTATGACTACCCAAGAACAATAATCTACCTCCCAAATTAGTTAATTTCACCCATTCACCTGCTTTTACATCCATTCTAAACACATCAAACTTATGATCCACAAACTTATATGCATCACGATACCGAACCACTAACAACAAATCAACATCAGTGTTAACAAGTAATTTTGTTCCATCTCCACTAGATATTGAATTTGAAATACCAGTCACACTCAAATTTTCAATATTCACAAGATATATTGTACAATTAGAATCAAGCACATATAATCTCCTTCCTTTAAAAATAACATCTACATACCCATACCTTGAAATTTTACCAATCCGTTAACATTTATTTATCGCCATTCTTACAAACAACCAAATCCCTGTCCAAAGCAATTGACAAAACCACAAAATCATTATCAACCGAATTATTCCTCTACAATGCAGCTTTCTGAACAACAGTATTCATTCTTCCATATCTATATTTATGATTAGATGACAAAAGAGTATACTCTTCCACAATGCAGAAAAGTTGCTATGACTACCCAAGAACAATAATCTATCTCCCAAATTAGTTAATTTCACCCATTTCCATGCTTTTACATCCATCCTAAACACATCAAACTTATGATGCACAAACTTATAGGCATCACGATACCCAACCACTAACAACAACTCAACATCAGTGTTAACAAGTAATTTTGTTCCATCTCCAGTAGATATTGAATTTGAAATACCAGTCACACTCAAATTTTCGATATTCACAAGATATAGTGTAAAATTAGAAATCATGCGCATATAATCTCATTCCTCTTAGAATAACATCTACATACCCATACCTTGAAATTTTACCAATCTGTGACCATTTGTTATCGCCATTCTAACAAACAAACAAACCCCTGTCCAAGGCAATTGACAAAACCACAAAATCATTATCAACCGAATTATTCGTCCACAATGCAGCTTTCTGAACAACAGTATTGATTCTTCCATATCTATATTTATGATTAGATGACAAAAGAGTATACTCTTCCACAATGCAGAAAAGTTGCTATGACTACCCAAGAACAATAATCTATCTCCCAAATTAGTTAATTTCACCCATTTCCATGCTTTTACATCCATCCTAAACACATCAAACTTATGATGCACAAACTTATAGGCATCACGATACCCAACCACTAACAACAACTCAACATCAGTGTTAACAAGTAATTTTGTTCCATCTCCAGTAGATATTGAATTTGAAATACCAGTCACACTCAAATTTTCGATATTCACAAGATATAGTGTAAAATTAGAAATTATGCGCATATAATCTCATTCCTCTTAGAATAACATCTACATACCCATACCTTGAAATTTTACCAATCCGTGACCATTTGTTATCGCCATTCTTACAAACAACAAAATCCCTGTCGAAAGCAATTGACAAAACCACAAACATTATCAACCGAATTATTCATCCACAATGCAGATTTCTGAACACCAGTATTCATTTTTCCCTATCTATGTTTATGATTAGATAACAAAAGAGTATACTCTTCCACAATGCAGAAAAGTTGCTATGACTACCCAAGAACAATAATCTATCTCTCAAATTAGTTAATTTCACCCATTCACATGCTTTTACATCCATCCTAAACACATCAAACTTATGATCCACAAACTTATATGCATCACGATACCGAACCACTAACAACAAATCAACAAATCAACATCAGTGTTAACAAGTAATTTTGTTCCATTTCCACTAGATATTGAATTTGAAATACCAGTCACACTCAAATTTTCGATATTCACAAGATATAGTGTACAATTAGAATCAAGCGCATATAATCTCCATCCTCTAAGAATAACATTTACATACCCATACCTTGAAATTTTACCAATCTGTGACCATTTGTTATCGCCATTCTAACAAACAACAAAATCCCTGTCCAAGGCAATTGACAAAACCACAAAATCATTATCAACCGAATTATTCCTCCACAATGCAGCTTTCTGAACAACAATATTCATTCTTCCATATCTATGTTTATGATTAGATGACAAAAGAGTATACTCTTCCACAATGCAGAAAAGTTGCTATGACTACCCAAAAACAATAATTTACCTCCCAAATTAGTTAATTTCACCCATTCACCTGCTTTTACATCCATTCTAAACAAATCAAACTTATGATCCACAAACTTATATGCATCACGATACCGAACCACTAACAACAAATCAACATCAGTGTTAACAAGTAATTTTGTTCCATCTCCACTAGATATTGAATTTGAAATACCAGTCACACTCAAATTTTCGATATTCACAAGATATATTGTACAATTAGAATCAAGCACATATAATCTCCTTCCTTTAAAAATAACATCTACATACCCATACCTTGAAATTTTACCAATCCGTTAACATTTATTTATCGCCATTCTTACAAACAACCAAATCCCTGTCCAAAGCAATTGACCAAACCACAAAATCATTATCAACCAAATTATTACTCCACAATGCAGCTTTCTGAACACCAGTTTTCATTCTTCCATATCTTTGTTTATGATTAGATGACAAAAGAGTATACTCTTCCACAATGTAGAAAAATTGCTATGACTACCCAAGAACAATAATCTATCTCCCAAATTAGTTAATTTCACCCATTCTCCTGCTTTTACATCAATACTAAACACATCAAACTTATGATTCACAAACTTATAAGCATCACGATACCCAACCACTAACAACAAATCAACATCAGTGTTAACAAGTAATTTTGTTCCATTTCCACTAGATATTGAATTTGAAATACCAGTCACACTCAAATTTTCGATATTCACAAGATATAGTGTACAATTAGAATCAAGCGCATATAATCTCCATCCTCTAAGAATAACATCTACATACCCATACCTTGAAATTTTACCAATCTGTGACCATTTGTTATCGCCATTCTAACAAACAAACAAACCCCTGTCCAAGGCAATTGACAAAACCACAAAATCATTATCAACCGAATTATTCCTCCACAATGCAGCTTTCTGAACAATAGTATTCATTCTTCCATATCTATATTTATGATTAGATGACAAAAGAGTATACTCTTCCACAATGCAGAAAAGTTGCTATGACTACCCAAGAACAATAATCTACCTCCCAAATTAGTTAATTTCACCCATTCACCTGCTTTTACATTCATCCTAAACACATCAAACTTATGATCCACAAACTTATATGCATCACGATACCGAACCACTAACAACAAATCAACATCAGTGTTAACAAGTAATTTTGTTCCATCTACACTAGATATTGAATTTGAAATACCAGTCACACTCAAATTTTCGATATTCACAAGATATATTGTACAATTAGAATAAAGCACATATAATCTCCTTCCTTTAAAAATAACATCTACATACCCATACCTTGAAATTTTACCAAACCGTGAACATTTGTTATTGTCATTCTTACAAACAACCAAATCCCTGTCCAAGGAAATTGACAAAACCACAAAATCATTATCAACCGAATTATTCATCCACAATGCAGCTTTCTGAACAACAGTATTCATTTTTTCATATCTATGTTTATGATTAGATGACAAAAGAGTATACTGTTCCACAATGCAGAAAAGTTGCTATGACTACCCAAGAACAATAATCTACCTCCCAAATTAGTTAATTTCACCCATTTCCATGCTTTTACATCCATCCTAAACACATCAAACTTATGATGCACAAACTTATAGGCATCACGATACCCAACCACTAACAACAACTCAACATCAGTGTTAACAATAATTTTGTTCCATCTCCAGTAGATATTGAATTTGAAATACCAGTCACACTCAAATTTTCGATATTCACAAGATATAGTGTAAAATTAGAAATCATGCGCATATAATCTCATTCCTCTTAGAATAATATCTACATACCCATACCTTGAAATTTTACCAATCCGTGACCATTTGTTATCGCCATTCTTACAAACAACCAAATCCCTGTCCAACGCAATTGACAAAACCACAAACATTATCAACCGAATTATTAATCCACAATGCAGATTTCTGAACACAGTATTCATTTTTCCCTATCTATGTTTATGATTAGGTAACAAAAGAGTATACTCTTCCACAATGCAGAAAAGTTGCTATGACTACCCAAGAACAATAATCTATCTCTCAAATTAGTTAATTTCACCCATTCACATGCTTTTACATCCATCCTAAACACATCAAACTTATGATCCACAAACTTATAGGCATCACGATACACAATCACTAACAACAAATCAACATCAGTGTTAACAAGTAATTTTGTTCCATCTCCACTAGATATTGAATTTGAAATAACAGTCACACTCAAATTTTCGATATTCACAAGATATAGTGTACAATTAGAATCAAGCGCATATAATCTCCTTCCTCTAAGAATAACATCTAAATACCCATACCTTGAAATTTTACCAACATGTGACCATTTGTTATCGTCATTCTAACAAACAACCAAATCCCTGTCCAAGGCAATTGTGAAAACCACAAAATCATTATCAACCGAATTATTCCTCCACAATGCACCTTTCTGAACACCAGTATTCATTATTCCATATCCATGTTTATGATTAGATGACAAAAGAGTATACTCTTCCACAATCCAGAAAAGTTGCTATGAGTACCCAAGAACAATAATCTACCTCCCAAATTAGTTAATTTCACACATTCACCTGCTTTTACATTCATCCTAAACACATCAAACTTATGATCCACAAACTTATAGGCATCACGATACCCATCCACTAACAACAAATCAACATCAGTGTTAACAAGTAATTTTGTTCAATCTCCAGTAGATATTGAATTTGAAATACAAGTCGCACTCAAATTTTCGATATTCAAAAGATATAGTGTACAATTAGAATCAAGCGCATATAATCTCATTCCTTTAAGAAAAATATCTACATACCCATATCTTGAAATTTTACCAAACCGTGACCATTTGTTATCGTCATTCTTACAAACAACCAAATCCCTGTCCAAGGCAATTGACAAAACCACAAAATCAATATCAACCGAATTATTCATCCACAGTGTAGCTTTCTGAACACCAGTATTTATTCTTCCATATCTATGTTTATGATTAGATGAGAAAATAGTATACTCTTCCACAATGCATAAAATTTGCTATGACTACCCAAGAACAATAATATATCTCCCAAATTAGTTAATTTCACCCATTCACCTGTTTTTACATCCATCCTAAATACATCGAACTTATGATCCACAAACTTATAGGCATCACGATACGCAACCACTAACAACAAATCAACATCAGTGTTAACAAGTAATTTTGTTCCATCTCCACTAGATATTGAATTTGAAATACCAGTCACACTCAAATTTTCGATATTCACAAGATATAGTGTACAATTAGAATCAAGCACATATAATCTCCTTCCTTTAAAAATAACATCTACATACCCATACCTTGAAATTTTACCAATCAGTGAACATTTGTTATCGCCATTCTTACAAACAACCAAATCCCTGTCAAAAGCAATTGACAAAACCACAAAATCATTAACAACCAAATTATTACTCCACAATGCAGCTTTCTGAACACCAGTTTTCATTCTTCCATATCTTTGTTTATGATTAGATGACAAAAAAGTATACTCTTCCACAATGCAGAAAAATTGCTATGACTACCCAAGAACAATAATATATCTCCCAAATTAGTTAATTTCACCCATTCACCTGCTTTTACATCCATACTAAACACATAAAACTTATGATCCACAAACTTATAGGCATCACGATACCCAACCACTAACAACAAATCAACATCAGTGTTAAAAAGTAATTTTGTTCCATTTCCACTAGATATTGAATTTGAAATACCAGTCACACTCAAATTTTCGATATTCACAAGATATAGTGTACAATTAGAATTAAGCGCATATAATCTCCATCCTCTAAGAATAACATTTACTTACCCATACCTTGAAATTTTACCAATCCGTGAACA
This sequence comes from Penstemon eatonii, assembly GCA_038501285.1. Taxonomy (NCBI): domain Eukaryota; kingdom Viridiplantae; phylum Streptophyta; class Magnoliopsida; order Lamiales; family Plantaginaceae; genus Penstemon; species Penstemon eatonii. Next base: position 13,093,589 of record CM076710.1, on the reverse strand, counting down.
TTTGTTATCGCCATTCTAACAAACAACCAAATCCCTGTCCAAGGCAATTGACAAAACCACAAAATCATTATCAACCGAATTATTCCTCCACAATGCAGCTTTCTGAACAACAGTATTCATTCTTCCATATCTATGTTTATGATTAGATGACAAAAGAGTATACTCTTCCAAAATGCAGAAAAGTTGCTATGACTACCCAAGAACAATAATCTATCTCCCAAATTAGTTAATTTCACCCATTCACCTGCTTTTACATCCATACTAAACACATCAAACTTATGATCCACAAACTTATAGGCATCACGATACCCAACCACTAACAACAAATCAACATCAGTGTTAAAAAGTAATTTTGTCCATTTCCACTAGATATTGAATTTGAAATACCAGTCACACTCAAATTTTCGATATTCACAAGATATAGTGTACAATTAGAATTAAGCGCATATAATCTCCATCCTCTAAGAATAACATTTACATACCCATACCTTGAAATTTTACCAATCTGTGACCATTTGTTATCGCCATTCTAACAAACAACCAAATCCCTGTCCAAGGCAATTGACAAAACCACAAAATCATTATCAACCAAATTATTCCTCCACAATGCAGCTTTCTGAACAACAGTATTCATTCTTCCATATCTATGTTTATGATTAGATGACAAAAGAGTATACTCTTCCACAATGTAGAAAAGTTGCTATGACTACCCAAGAACAATAATCTACCTCCCAAATTAGTTAATTTCACCCATTCACCTGCTTTTACATCCATTCTAAACACATCAAACTTATGATCCACAAACTTATATGCATCACGATACCGAACCACAAACAACAAATCAACATCAGTGTTAACAAGTAATTTTGTTCCATCTCCACTAGATATTGAATTTGAAATACCAGTCACACTCAAATTTTCGATATTCACAAGATATATTGTACAATTAGAATCAAGCACATATAATCTCCTTCCTTTAAAAATAACATCTACATACCCATACCTTGAAATTTTACCAATCAGTGAACATTTGTTATCGCCATTCTTACAAACAACCAAATCCCTGTCCAAAGCAATTGACAAAACCACAAAATCATTATCAACCAAATTATTACTCCACAATGCAGCTTTCTAAACACCAGTTTTCATTCTTCCATATCTTTGTTTATGATTAGATGACAAAAGAGTATACTCTTGCACAATGCAGAAAAATTGCTATGACTACCCAAGAACAATAATCTATCTCCCAAATTAGTTAATTTCATCCATTCACCTGCTTTTACATCCATACTAAACACATCAAACTTATAGGCATCACGATACCCAACCACTAACAACAAATCAACATCAGTGTTAACAAGTAATTTTGTTCCATTTCCACTAGATATTGAATTTGAAATACCAGTCACACTTAAATTTTCGATATTCACAAGATATAGTGTACAATTAGAATCAAGCGCATATAATCTCCATCCTCTAAGAATAACATTTACATACCCATACCTTGAAATTTTACCAATCTGTGACCATTTGTTATCGCCATTCTAACAAACAACAAAATCTCTGTCCAAGGCAATTGACAAAACCACAAAATCATTATCAACCGAATTATTTGATTACGCCCAAACTTGTCGAAACAAAGCGATCGATGTAGAATAGATTGGGCGGTCGTATCCACGAGGAGATGACTAAACTAAGCTAAAATCGTTAGTAGACAAAGTAGCTTTAAAGATAAATAAACAAACTAAATTAACGAAGCGATTTGATTTTAAGAAAACTTAAAGAAAAGTAAATTTTTGGTTGTTGAAAAATACGATAATTAAAACGGTAAGATATCAAGAATCCCTTATATGCTTCGTTCACTTATTTGGATTGATTCATAAAATTACTCAATTGAAAGTTTCACATCCCAAACAATCAATTGGAAGATAAAGAATTGGAAAACACATGATTTCTAATGTATTTGAGTAAATAATTTTCTTGCTTTTAGAATTGGCACAAAATATCATCTTATGAGAAATCAAAAACATACTATATACCAAGGCATATTGCATTAAAAGACTACCCATAAAACGAAAGACTTATATCAATATAATTATATCATAAAGATTTTCACATAAAAAGAGCTTGATTAGATTTATATGAAAACTAATGAAACAATTATATTAACATAGAAGTTGATGAAAATAGATGAAGAAGAATAAATTACTCAAAATTATTAAACTTACAAAACCTTGAAGAATCGAATCCAAATAAGATCACTACGCATATAAGTTCATCTCTAATCTCACCAAAGAACTTTTAGCCTAATTTGCTAATCATTATCACAAGTTCTAGAGAGAAAATATGATAATGATTTTAGAGAGAATTGTAACTAAGACTAAGAATTGTGTGTTTTAAGATGTGTGATTCTAGGACTATATATAGGTGCTAAATAGTCCTAATCCAAGTAGGAGAATGTTTAGGAGGTAGAAATTGAGTAGGAAGATGTTTAGGAGGCTTAATCCTCGTATGGAAATAATTTATGCAAGTTTCCTAATCACTTTAGGACACAAATCGCGATTCCCGCGTAGAAGATTCTGCTCTGCGCGACATATTTGAAAAATGCATATCTTTGTGCTCCGAACTCCAAATCCAGATCCGTAAAGTCTGTAGTGTAGCTAACTCCTTCCTCTAAAACATATCCGAAATTCAGCGTAATTGGAGTTTCCTTGCGAGAGTTATCGTCCTTGGAAGTAGCAGCAATATTTCTGGCAGATTCCTTATTTGTTGTTCTTGCACTAATTGACTTCCTTGAATCTTTCCTTGCTTCAAATTATGCATTTGATACTTGTACAATTTGGGAAAGCTAAATATTCCGGGGTCCATATTTTATATTCCTACAAAAACAAATCAAAACTCAATATTTTCTAATTACAATAATTTCTATTAATTTCATGAAAATATCAAATTAACAATTGATTTATTTAGAAAATAAGAACAACTTAAGTGCATTTTCAAGCACTAATCATTATTCCTCCACAATGCAGCTTTCTGAACAACAATATTCATTCTTCCATATCTATGTTTATGATTAGATGACGAAAGAGTATACTCTTCCACAATGCAGAAAAGTTGCTATGACTACCCAAGAACAATAATCTACCTCCCAAATTAGTTAATTTCACCCATTCACCTGCTTTTACATTCATTCTAAACACATCAAACTTATGATCCACAAACTTATATGCATCACGATACCGAACCACTAACAACAAATCAACATAAGTGTTAACAAGTAATTTTGTTCCATCTCCACTAGATATTGAATTTGAAATACCAGTCACACTCAAATTTTTGATATTCACAAGATATATTGTACAATTAGAATCAAGCACATATAATCTCCTTCCTTTAAAAATAACATCTACATACCCATACCTTGAAATTTTACCAATCCGTGAACATTTGTTATCGCCATTCTTACAAACAACCAAATCCCTGTCCAAGGCAATTGACAAAACCACAAAATCATTATCAACCAAATTATTACTCCACAATGCAGTTTTCTGAACACCAGTTTTCATTCTTCCATATCTTTGTTTATGATTAGATGACAAAAGAGTATACTCTTCCACAATGCAGAAAAATTGCTATGACTACCCAAAAACAATAATCTATCTCCCAAATTAGTTAATTTCACTCATTCACCTGCTTTTACATCCATACTAAACACATCAAACTTATGATCCACAAACTTATAGGCATCACGATATCCAACCACTAACAATAAATCAACATCAGTGTTAACAAGTAATTTTGTTCCATCTCCACTAGATATTGAATTTGAAATAACAGTCACACTCAAATTTTCGATATTCACAAGATATAGTGTACAATTAGAATCAAGCGCATATAATCTCCTTCCTCTAAGAATAACATCTACATACCTATACCTTGAAATTTTACCAATCTGTGACCATTTGTTATCGCCATTCTAATAAACAACCAAATCCCTGTCCAAGGCAATTGACAAAACCACAAAATCATTATCTACCGAATTATTCCTCCACAATGCAGCTTTCTGAACACCAGTATTCATTCTTCCATATCTATGTTTATGATTAGATGACAAAAGAGTATACTATTCCACAATACAGAAAAGTTGCTATGTCTACCCAAGAACAATAATCTACCTCCCAAATTAGTTAATTTCACCCATTCACCTGCTTTTACATCCATTCTAAACACATCAAACTTATGATCCACAAAGTTATAGGCATAACGATACCCAACCACTAACAACAAATCAACATCAGTGTTAACAAGTAATTTTGTTTCATCTCCACTAAATATTGAATTTGAAATACCAGTCACACTCAAATTTTCGATATTCACAAGATATAGTGTAAAATTAGAAATCATGCACATATAATCTCCTTCCTCTAAGAATAACATCTATATACCCATACCTTGAAATTTTACCAAATCGTGACCATTTGTTATCGTCATTCTTACAAACAACCAAATCCCTGTCCAAGGCAATTGACAAAACCACAAAATCATTATCAACCGAATTATTCATCCATAATGCAGCTTTCTGAACACCAGTATTCATTTTTTCATATCTATGTTTATGATTAGATGACAAAAGATTATACTCTTCCACAATGCAGAAAAGTTGCTATGACTACCCAAGAACAATAATCTATCTCCCAAATTAGTTAATTTCACACATTCACATGCTTTTACATCCATCCTAAACACATCAAACTTATGATCCACAAACTTATAGCCATCACGATACCCAATCACTAACAACAAATCAAAATCAGTGTTAACAAGTAATTTTGTTCCATCTCCAGTAGATATTGAATTTGAAATACCAGTCACACTCAAATTTACGATGTTCACAAGATATAGTGTACAATTAGAATCAAGCGCATATAATCTCCTTCCTTTAAGAATCACATCTATATACTCATACCTTGAAATTTTACCAATCCGTGACCAATTGTTATCGCCATTCATACAAACAACCAAATCCCTATCCAAGGCAATTGACAAAACCACAAAATTATTATCAACCGAATTATTCCTCCACAATGCAGCTTTCTGAACACCAGTATTCATTCTTCCATATCTATATTTATGATTAAATGACAAAAGAGTATCATCTTCCAGAATACAGAAAAGTTGTTATGACTAACCAAGAACAATAATCTATCTCCCGAATTAGTTAATTTCACCCATTCACCTGCTTTTACATCCATCCTAAACACATCAAACTTATGATCCACAAACTTATAGGCATCACGATATCCAACCACTAACAACAAATCAACATCAGTGTTAACAAGTAATTTTGTTCCATCTCCACTAGATATTGAATTTGAAATAACAGTCACACTCAAATTTTCGATATTCACAAGATATAGTGTACAATTAGAATTAAGCGCATATAATCTCCTTCCTCTAAGAATAATATCTACATACCCATACCTTGAAATTTTACCAATCTGTGACCATTTGTTATCGTCATTCTAACAAACAACCAAATCCCTGTCCAAGGCAATTGAGAAAACCACAAAACCATTATCAACCGAATTATTCCTCCACAATGCACCTTTCTGAACACCAGTATTCATTCTTCCATATCTATGTTTATGATTAGATGACTAAAGAGTATACTCTTCGACAATGCAGAAAAGTTGCTATGACTACCCAAGAACAATAATCTACCTCCCAAATTAGTTAATTTCACCCATTCACCTGCTTTTACATCCATCCTAAACACATCAAACTTATGATCCACAAACTTATAGGCATCACGATACCCAACCACTAACAACAAATCAACATCAGTGTTAACAAGTAATTTTGTTCCATCTCCAGTAGATATTGAATTTGAAATACAAGTCACACTCAAATTTTCGATATTCAAAAGATATAGTGTACAATTAGAATCAAGCGCATATAATCTCCTTCCCTTAAGAAAAACATCTACATACCCATATCTTAAAATTTTACCAATCCGTGACCATTTGTTATCGCCATTCTTACAAACAACCAAATCCCTGTCCAAGGCAATTGACAAAACCACAAAATCATTATCAACCGAATTATTCATCCACAGTGCAGCTTTATGAACACCAATATTCATTTTTTTATATCTATGTTTATGATTAGAATAGAAAAGAGTATACTCTTCCACAGTGCAGAAAATTTGCTATGACTACCCAAGAACAATAATCTATCTCCCAAATTAGTTAATTTCATCCATTCACCTGCTTTTATATCCATCCTAAACACATCGAACTTAGGATCCACAAACTTATATGCATCACGATACCCAACCACTAACAACAAATCAACATCAGTGTTAACAAGTAATTTTGTTCCATCTCCACTAGATTTTGAATTTGAAATACCAGTCACACTCAAATTTTCGATATTCACAAGATATAGTGTACAATTAGAATCAAGCACATATAATCTCCTTCCTTTAAGAATAACATCTACATACCCATACCTTGAAATTTTACCAATCCGTGAACATTTGTTATCGCTATTCTGACAAACAACCAAATCCCTGTCCAAGGCAATTGACAAAACCACAAAATCATTATCAACCAAATTATTACTCCACAATGCAGCTTTCTGAACACCAGTTTTCATTCTTCCATATCTATGTTTATGATTAGATGACAAAAGAGTATACTTTTCCACAATGCAGAAAATTTGCTATGACTACCCAAGAACAATAATCTATCTCCCAAATTAGTTAATTTCACCCATTCACCTGCTTTTACATCCATCCTAAACACATCAAACTTATGATCCACAAACTTATAGGCATCACGATACCCAACCACTAACAACAAATCAACATCAGTGTTAACAAGTAATTTTGTTCCATTTCCACTAGATATTGAATTCGAAATACCAGTCACACTCAAATTTTCGATATACAATTAGAATCAAGCGCATATAATCTCCTTCCTCTAAGAATAACATCTACATACCCATACCTTGAAATTTTACCAATCCGTGACCATTTGTTATCGCCATTCTTACAAACAACCAAATCCCTGTCCAAGGCAATTGACAAAACCACAAAATCATTATCAACTGAATTATTCCTCCACAATGCAGCTTTCTGAACACCAGTATTCATTCTTCCATATCTATGTTTATGATTAGATGACAAAAGAGTATACTCTTCCCCTAATTCGCTAACCCTGAAGTTTAAGAAACTAAAATTTTTTGGGAAATTAGGGGGAAGTTCGATTGTGGTGTTGGTAAGCGGTTCCTTGAGATGCATATGGATCGGGTATTTATCTCGTTCAAGTTTTATAATCCACGATGAATTTGTGAGAGGCGATTGGAGACAATAGATGGTGCGTATGGAAACGAAGTGAGACTTTCCATGAGAATTATTATAGAGGATGCGGAAGCGAAAGGTGGGGAAGGGTGGTGGTTGAGCGGCGGAGCGCCATCTGGGGCAAACAGATCTGAAGCGAATGATGTATGTTGGGGTAATGAGGCGACGGTGTTTGAGACCGAAGAGATCAATGAGGAGGGCAGACCAATCCGTAGTTAGGAAAGAAGAAATGGTTAGCAGAAAAAACTAGGGTTTTCTTTGAGCATGCAAGATGATGCGAACGATTTGGAGTGCGTAATTCTATCTCTATTCCAAACAGTCCGATCAAGTACACCTGGAAAGTTGAAGGCCGTTGGATTAAGCATTGATGGATCTGTTAAGTTACAAGGCCAAGCCGTAAGTTTACAAGGCCGAGCCGTAAGTTTAAACTGTTGAAAAATGGCTAGCAATATTGCCATATGTCACGGACTTAAACTTCTCGTAAGTTTCCGTGTGGCACTTAGCCACTAACGCCTCTAGCGATGTTCCGCCCCTCTGTCGGAATAGGCTAAGTCAGCCTCGCCTTGCACCTTAGAAGGTTGCTAAGTAAGTTGAGAAAGCAAGAAAGTGTGATTGAGAGAACTTAAGGAATGCTCTTATATTAACTTGGAGAATGCTTACAACTTGATGTATTTACAAATGAGCTCCTATCTATTTATACTACTTGCCTCCTCAAATGGACGGCCATGATTTATTTGATCTAAGGGCTAGGAGTGATTCTCTAGACCCTTCTACAACTTCCTACATATACTAGAATTATGTACATGATTCTAGAGTGCTCTACTATGTACAAGATGTCTCTTGAGTCTTCCACAAGGTTCTTGATCCTTCCGGCGTGTTCTACACTTGTGTAGGCTCTTCCGGTTGCTTCTAGCACCTTCCGGCTTCTTCTTGGCCCTTCCGGAGCTATGCGGAATCTCCCGGAACTCTCCCGAACGTCCCAGACTTGCATAGAACTCTCTAGATCTTTCCGGAACCTCATAGGGCATGTTTGGTTCTTGAAGACGTCCAGGGCAATCCCTGGGATGCCATACTGCCTCCCGACGGGGCTATAATTGGAGATGCCGTTGTTTCTGGAACAAAAGTTCCTATAAAAATGGAAAATGCCCTACCTTTGAGTGAACTATTGATTTATGTAATTGAAAGTAACCAATTAGGTTTACGATTGAAATCTAAATTAATTATTTAGTTGAAGTCCATATTATAATAAAGGTTTAGCTAAGCGATTAAGGGCTATTATGGAAAAGTGTCGGCTGAATTTTCTTTTGATCTCGTCTTAAAAACTTGTTCGAGAGTTTTCAGTTAAACTTTGAAACAAGATTTGGATTTATTTTAATAGAATATTTAGATGGTTAGTTATTAACAGAATTAATATTACTAGGTTTAAAATATAAATTGAATTATGGTATGATTGTTAGAATTTGAATAGAAAGTAGATGCATGATGTATCAATTAGATAATTCGTAAGTTTTAAAACAAGCGACAAATATCAAATCAATAATTTTATAGATATTTAGTTATCTATGCGCATGTCCGTCGAAACCCAGGATTTGAGCCGTGGCCGGGCCAAATTGTTCTCAAATGAGATTTGGCCCAGTTTAAATGAAGTCAAACTGAACCAAACCATTTCTTGAAAATTGCATAATTGTCTTCTGAAAATTCTCAATCCAACTAATGGGAGATATATTAAGAACTCCAATATCCCCTCCCATTCTTATTTCTATATATATATATATATATATATATATAATTTTTTTAGTAGATATTATTTTATTTGGAGACAAAGTGAAAGGGTGGAGTTGAATATACATAGTAAGGGTACTTAAGGTGTAAAATCCATCTCCATTAATCAGAGGATTTCAATTATATAATATATAATATATAATTGAGGGCACTGATTTGGAATTCTTTGCTTTATATTGCAAAGTTACAATTGGAGAAGAAATTGCATTCATTTAGTAGTCTAGGCCGGGCCCTTTATCAATCAAATACCAATGCACTAGCTTTCCTTACACAATTAAATAATATTGAAGGGGGGTGACTTCAAATTAATCAGATGCCCAATCAGCTAACATAAAATAAAAAGACCTAAAATGCAATATTATGAACCACATAGTTTGAGAATGGTATGTAAGATGAATTTGATATAGACTTTTTCTTAAAAAAAATAGTGTCATATACACCAATAAGCATAAAATGTTCAAAATTATGAATTGTTTCGCTAATTTGGTCTAGATTGGTACGTCCGGATGCAACACATCATCACAATCTCCCCTACATCGATTTTTTTTTTTTTTTTGGTTTTGAGGTTTAACGGGAGAGAAATCCAATATGTCATCCAAAATATATTGTGTTCATCTAAAAAATTTGGCCCTAATTACATTATGTACATCAATTTCTATTTTCTACTTCTTTTGATATTAATTCTATTTCTATTTAATATTTGTTTTGAAAATTGATTTGCCATTTCGTATTTAAGTTATTGAAGAAAGTCTTGTCCTTCTAAATTCACTTTGTGAACAAATCTTTTCACATTTACAAGTAATTTCACTCTTACGATTAACAATTTGCCAATTTGAGTGTTTTTTTCGTTTTAAAGAGAATTATTCAAATTCCTTGATTGCACTTTCTGCAATTTTTTCTTCAATTATTATTTAACGCTTAAAACCCATTTTCTTTTAGAGGAATTCAATTATGTAGTTACGGTAATTGATTCAAAATTCTTTGCATTTTATTGCAAAGTTACGATCGGATACGTTTGCATGAAATTGTGTAATAATTTTTCTCTTCTTAAAATCATATATATATATATATATATATATATATATATATATATTATTAAAAATCTATATTTTCTTTATATATTTGCATTTTGTCAAACCCCACACCTAAAAAGAACAAGATATGATTATATATAGTCAAAGTGTGCACCAGCACAACCAACTCAAAAGCCTTTCAAATTAAAGAAATATATATGAACTAAATTCAAAGCAGTAAGTGGCGATCATGTTGATTTATAGGGCAATTGACATATGCAATGGACTAACAACCCAATACACAACACCATGTCAACACAAGTCCTCAAATTTTCCTCTTTAGATCATAAACTGTGCCTAAAAAGTCAAAACAAATACATTAAACCTATATATTTTTATTTTAATAATGACATAACCTATTTTAAGCTAATTTCCTAAACCGAACAAAAAATGATCAAGGAAGCTCTGAGAAAATCGTATTACTTTTATTAAAAATATTTCATTTTTATATTTTCTTTAATTTTTAGTTATTTAGTTAATTTATGTATTAATCTATTACTTCCTCGGTTTTTTTATTTGTCGTTTTGGCAAAATTTTCTTGTTTACTTTTATTTGTCAGCTTTAGGATTTCAACGTAAATTTTATGTTATTTTATTAATTTTACCCTTCTAATTAATACTTGTCATTAATGCTAATTAATTCTAAGCTTAATTGATTAAAAGGGTATTTTGGATTTTTTGCTTCAAAAAACTGAATATTTATAACAATCCTTAATTCGTGTGCAATCCTCCAAAGCGACAATTAAAAAAAACGGAGGGAGTAGTTATTATGTCTCTTTCAGAGTCTTATTTTCTTACAGTTACTTAGAGTTGGAGTCTTGTATAAAAAATTGTGACCTATATTAATATAATTAATACAGGGTTGAATTGTATGAAATTTCGAATAGACAAGGAAAAAATGGTAATTATTTTGCAAATAGGAATTTATTGATCACATGAATTGCAAGAAAAAACACTAGAGTAAAAAAATATCTCGATTCTCCAAAATATTATATAATTCAATCATGCATAGTAATTAAGATTACAATTCCTTAATTAATGAAAGAAAACAGAGGTTTTTTTATTTTTTTTAAAGAAAACAAAGCTTTAAATGAAAGAACTCCTATAAACTAAATAATAAAAAATAAGGAAATAGTTAATTAAAAGTAGAAAATCTAATAACTAAAGGAATTTACTAAAACTAATACGATTGTCTCGGATCCTCCTGCATTAAAAACTCATAATAAAATGGAAAAAGCATTCTAAGAAATTTTTATTATTCAAGAAAGTTAATAAATGTTCATACATTCTATGGAATATTGCTATATAGGTATGTCCGTTTTTGAAAGCATAAAGTACATTGGAATTAATGTAAGCCATACTTTAGTACCTTCACACATTCACCCAAAAAAAAAAACTCTTCATCTACCTTCCATAAATTCCATTCATATTTTCAACAATATATATATAAAATCATAGCCCCCTCAAACACTACAAGAAATCAAATTATTTGCAGAGGTAAGTAATTCTCTCTATACATAATGTTTTTATACAAAATATTAATTCTTAAATCTATGATATGTGTATTAACATTAATTTAATGGAAAATTGCAGGTAAAGCTGATGATTCTTTAATGGTGGATATGAAGAAGATTGGCTCTAAGAGAAAATGGTTTTCAGTTTTGGGCTTTTTTCTTCAGTTGTTATTGCTTACTCAATGTGCAGTACAAAGAAGGCAGTTAAGTTTTTAATAAATACACTTATCAATTTTCTTTTATCCATCTTTTTTGCAGTTTTATGGCTGTGAAGTGTTAAAGAGTCATTTATTTTCATGGATTAAAATTTCAATTTTTTTTATGATAATATCGCAAAGTTTTTGCTTCGAATCAATGAAAACGAGGTTTTGAAACTCATTGTTTACATTGAGACTCTTTTTTTTTTTTCATAATTTAATAATCTTCCCAATTATTTCTTGGTTTTCTAAGCTAATTTTTTTCAATATTTAATTATCCATAATATATACTAAAAATGAAATTTTGACCCATGATCAATATAATATTGAATATGGTTCTTTATTTAGTTATTTTGTTTTGTTTTGCATGAGACAATATGTCTTAATAATTACTACTAAAAGAATTTGGAATATGTTAAATTAATTAACTACTAACACATGGCTCAAGAATTAATCAAAAGAACCAAATGGGAAGATCGAACAAAAAAGAATCCCAGTTCCCCAGGCCAGTGTTGGAACCAAGGTCTACTATGTTTTAATTTAATTTTATTTTTTATAATTTTTTTTTCAATTTTTTTTCTTAAATAGGAGTATTTTGTACTCTATTTTTCATATTGGGTTTACTTCTGGTAGAATTAGTTGACCCGCACATATTTCCTTTCTTTCCTACAAATCCAATTTAATCCGACTCAATTTAACCAGACTCAAACTCGACCGGGCTCTCATACACCACGGGTGTGTGTGGATGCGAGTGCAAAGTGTGTGTTTGATATTTTATGGGATAAGATTATTAAGAGTGCGGTAGTAGTAGTATATGATTTTATAGCAGCAAGGAAAATGACCTTTATACCCCACCAACTGGGAATTAAACTCCCGTGATCTTATTCACATTCCAACAAAAAATATAATCATCAAAAGCTCATTTCCTATGTCTTCTCCTGTCAAATTAACCTGTCCCAAAATCCGTGCAATTTACCTTTTAACTTTTTTTGACTCCAATATGGATTGGTGCTAGTTTAATTTTGATTTTAAAAATCAACACTATTGGTATGAGTTTGAAAATTTGAGATATAATTTGAATTGAATTTGTCTAATTATAAGTAATTATAATCTGAGGTAGCCACCATCCACTTTTTTAGGAGGGTTTTAGTGATACATGGGGCGAACGATGACTACCTCGAATAGTAACACGAAAATTCCGGATAAACCAGATACAAAAAGTTAAGGTTGAAAGAATTTGGAATCATCTGATTGCTCAATGCGGCCCGTGAAATTCCATCTTTTTTTTGTTCTTGTGGGACCCACTCTAAATGGTACCCAAATAGATTTTATTTTAGATAGCGGGTGCAAATGGGGCCATGCTTTATGGGTCAACCCAATTTTGTGCTGCCCCTTAATTCTTAACTTAACTCCTAATTATTGTTTTCTCTACTTTTTTTTTCTTTCTCTATTTTCATCGGGTAAGGTCGAATTTGGATCCAATAAAGTAGGAGGATTAAAGAAAAGACTTCATGCGCCATAAGTACATTAGTTTTAATGGGCCGGTCCAGCTCAAATATGATAGAAATTCAAACCCATTTTCGATCAGTCCGACTTTTGCATGACTTGACCTCTTTTATTGGTCGAGTTTTATTTGTCGTTTTAGTAGTTTAATGTAAAATTAAATTCTTTATATCAATTTTATGATTCTTGTTAATACTTATAATTAATAATGTAATTATCTGATTGGTGTTTTGGTAATTTGGTTTAAAAATAACTATTTATTACATCTATTAATCTGTGTGCAATCCACCGAAACGAGAAAAAAATGGAGGGAGTAATTTTTAACACAATTGGCATGTAATTTCTGCCAAAAATATCCTTTTAATTTTATTTTTTTGGCATTAGCTTCTATGCTATTTATGTTGACATTAATTTTCAATTGACTTAATATATTCTTGATTATTTTAACTGCAGAAGGACTAGAAAAAATGGCACTGATGATGCAATGTATTACCCCCCAGTTCAGCTGCATTTATTTCAAGATCACGTAAATTCGCAATTTTGCTTACTTATTTATTGCGTAGTTGAAAAAAAAAAATGTACCTTGTAAAGATATAAGATTTATTGCTAGATTAATTATTACCCAAAATTTATATTCATAAACATTGTTATAAAGGTGAATTAAATTTATCTGCAGGTGGTGTTGGGCAATGGACTCCTCAATCTTACTTTGTCTACTCCTGGCGGTATGATAACAGGGATTCAGTACAATGGAATTGACAATTTACTTGAAGGAGAGTACAAAGAAAATAACAGAGGGTACATCATTTCTTTTACTTAATATATGCTTGTTTAAGAGTTATTGTCAAATTACCCTATTCGAAATGCATAATGTTCAATTTACCCTACTGTGATATGAAAAAGAATACTTTACCCCACGTGAAATTTTAAAGAAGCAATTTACCTCCTTGACCAGAAAGTGTAATTGACTTGTCGAAATTGAGAGTCATGAAAAGTGGTTTTGTAACGTAGGGGATAAATTGTCACATCTAAAAATGTTAGGGAGGCGGCGTGAAACTTTTATAAGATTACAGGAGGTAAAATTGTCAATAACAATTTCATTTAAATGTTATTGAAACTATAAATCAACAATTGGGGTGAGTTATTTATTGAGATGAATCAAAATGTGTACAACATCTCTCATTATTTAAGACATACATTTGGAAAAAAAACTGTAGGTACTGGGATATTAACTGGAGCAAACCGGGGCATCCGGGCGACATTTATGATAAGTAAGTTCAGTTTAAATTTTGAGATAGTATGTCATTTTATCAGATTAGATGAACATGTTGTATTAAAGAAACTGATCATGTAACGTTTTTCGTATACATTTGGCACCTTGATCCAGGCTTGAAGGGACTCAAGTGTACATTATAAAGGAAGATGAAGACCAAATAGAGCTCTCATTTATCAAAAAATGGAACTCTTTAGAAACTGGTCTCCCTTTGAATATTGACAAAAGGTGGAGTGTAAGTCTTTGAAAATGAAATTTGTAATTATTTTGCTTCATTTAAAATGATCAATGCACTTTACATTGCTAAACGTTCCGAGTTTTTTTTTTTTTTAAGGTATATAATGCTACGTGGTTGCCCTGGATTTTACTCGTATGCAATCTTCGAACGCCTGGAGGGTTGGCCTGGCATTAGTATCTCCCAAGGAAGGATAGCATTTAAGCTTCAACCTAACTTGTAAACCATGAGACATTTTTGTTCTATTTAATTAGTATTATTAAAATTTAATTTAAGATTCTGAGATTTAATGTATGGTTTTCCATAGGTTTAGATATATGGCAGTGTCTGATGAGAAGCAAAGAATTATGCCAACGACTCTAGACCGTGAGAAAGGTCAGGTTCTCGACTATCCTGAAGCCGTTCTTCTAACCGATCCATCCAGTTCGTTTCTCAGAGGAGAGGTACTTTTGTAACACCATAATCCAGCCTTTGGTTGTGAGTCAAGTTGGTTTAAATATGGGTTAATGTTATTTTACCCCCCTATGACATGTTGTCATACGCATATTGTTCAATTTACCTTCTTTTAATTTGAAAAAACAGCATTTTACCTCCTATGAAAATTTTAAAGGGGCAATTTGTTTCCTTTTAACTGAGAGTGTAACACTCGACGAATTTGAGAGTGGTGCAACATTTATCATAACACAGGGGGTAAAATATCATATTTATCATAACATGGGGTTAAAGTGCCGCATTTATCATAACACATGGGATTAAAGTTTAACATTTTATAAGTTGACTTGGTCAAAGTATAGTATATAAGAGGGGTAGGATAGTCAGTTCGTATTTTTTTTAAATAGGGATAAGATTATAGGGGGTAAAGTGCTCTTTTCCAATCACTGAAGGGGGGGGGGGGAATTTAACATTATTTATATCATAGGGGGTAAATTGTCGTTACCTCGTGTAAAAATGGATAATCAGTTGTTGATATTGAACAGGTAGATGATAAGTATCAATACTCGAGTGACAATAAAGATAATCGAGTTCACGGGTGGATATGCTCAAACCCTCCAACAGGATTTTGGATTATAACTCCGAGCAACGAATTTAAAACAGCCGGACCAGTGAAGCAAGATCTCACTTCTCATGCTGGTCCAATTGCCTTATCGGTTAGTTTGTCCCGATCAAAAGTGGTCCTAAATTCAGTTGTCTAAAATCAAGGGACTGATTATGGTTCTTCTTGCGCAGATGTTCTTTAGTACACATTATGCCGGACGACCTTTAATGATCGATTTTCAGGATGGTGAGCCATGGAAAAAGGTCTTTGGCCCTGTATTAATCTCCTTGAATTCAGTTTCAGATGATGAAGATCCACTTACATTGTGGGCTGATGCCAAAGAACAGGTGATTAGCTAGCTACTACTTGTACATAGTCTAAGAGTGAAATGCAATATACCGTTAGCAAAAACCCCCCTGCGTAATTTTTTATAGACAAAAAACCCCTTCCCTTGCCGATTTACATATTTTGTAGGACAAATACGAATACACCTCTCAACCTAAGAAATTATCAATAATCCCCTGTTAACTTTGAATTTTGACGACAACGCTTATAAAAATAATATAAATTTTGCTCTAAGTTTTTGATTATTTCGACTTTTTCTAACACTGTTACTTAATTGTTAGATGTTGATAGAAACAGAAAGCTGGCCATATGATTTTCCAGTCTCGGACGACTTTGCGTATGCACCTCAACGTGGTACTGTGAGTGGGCGATTACTTGTCCGTGACAGGTATTTCTTTTCGCATAACCTATGATGAATATTTCACGACATAAAGCATATGAATTAATTCGAAATCTTATGTACATTGATCTAGTTACATAAATGAAAGGCTTATAACTGCAAATGCTGCTTATGTCGGTTTGGCATTGCCAGGAGAAACTGGATCATGGCAAACAGAAAACAAGGTTAACATGTTCATTTTCATTGTTAAACAAAGTTCAAAAAGTTGTCCTAATACTATGATCTTATTTGTTTCATTTTTCTTCACAGGGTTATCAATTCTGGACTCAAGCTGATTCTAGGGGCTATTTTGTAATTAAGGGTGTTCGCGCCGGAAATTACCGTGTCTATGCTTGGGTTCCAGGATTCATTGGTGACTACAAATGTGATAATCCAATCACTATCCTACCAGGTTTGAGATAGTTTTAATTAGTCCCACAATCCACCTTTAGCAGTTTTGGTCCCGTGCTTTACAAAATTGCTCTTTTAGTCCTACCAGGTTTGAGATTGTTTAATCTTACACGGTCGAAAATTTTATTTTAATTAGTCATACAGGATTGGACCTTTAACAGTTTAGATCCCGCGCTTTACAAAAGTGCTCTTTTGGTGTCAAATTTTTTTAGAATGGTTTTCCAGTTTTCATCCTATCGCCCCCTTTCCACCCTATTTTTGCATTTTTGGTCCTGTAGAATAGTCTTGATCTTACACTTTTTCCGCAGGATTGTCTCAATATTTCACTTCTAGTCTCAAATTGGAACTAATGGTGCAAAACATTTAAAAAATTGAGACCTAAAGTGTTGAGGATCTAGTCAGAGTGGAATATAATCAATTTATTACAATCTTATGTACTTCATACTTATGTTAAAATAACAGATCAGGAAATAAATGGTTTATTTTGTGTTTGTATGATTCAAAGGAAGCAGAATTAGGTTGGGAAATCTCATATATAATCCTCCAAGAAACGGCCCTACTCGATGGGAAATAGGAATCCCTGATCGAACTGCTGCTGAGTTCTTCGTTCCTGATCCAAACCCGACTCTTATGAACCAATTATATGCCAACGAAGGAGAAAAGTAACAACAACCACCTTTAATCTATTTGATTACTATTACACTTCTTTGTACGAGGAACGTGTTTTGATCTTTCTTTCGATCGTAACAGGTACAGGCAATATGGTTTATGGGATCGGTACACAGACTTATACCCAAATGAAGATTTAGTTTACACAGTTGAAACAAGCATCTATCAAACAGATTGGTACTTTGCTCATGTCAACAGGTACTTTTAAATTAGATGAAATGCAAAAACACCCCTATGCTTTGCCTAATTAGCAACAACTTTCGTATGTTAATTTTATTAGCAAAAACTCCATGTGTTATTTTTTATTATTGGCAAGAATCCCCTCCCATGCCGGAATACATATTTTGCAGGATAAAAAAAATGCGAAAATACCCTTCTTAATCTAAAAAAATTAATCAAAAAAATGCAAAAATACCTCTTTGCTGATTTATGACGGAATTTCAAATGGGGTATTTTTGCTAATTAAAAAAGAATACTGATACCACATTGTTATAACCTGGAAATGTAGAAATGCAGGCAATAAAACATACATACCAACAACCTGGAAAATTTTGTTTGACCTCTCAAATGTTGATGATTCCGGAAATTACACTCTTCAAATAGCACTTGCATCAGCTACTGATGCTGAATTACAGGTATATATATGTTCTCTTCAATTGCAATAATTTTAGATTAAATTTATAATATTAAGCATGATATATGTTTCGTGTTTAGGTTCGGATAAATGTTGAAGCAACGGAAAAATTCCATTTTACGACAGGTTTGATAGGAAAGGACAATTCAATTGCTAGGCATGGAATTCATGGATTGTATTGGCTATACAGTGTGAACGTACCGGGTTCTTTATTTGTCGAAGGAAGCAATACAATTTTGTTAACGCAATCGAGAGGCTCGAGTCCTTGGAAAGGAGTTATGTATGATTATATCCGTCTTGAAGATCCATCATCAAATACTCAGCCTTCAAAACATAATTGAATTTTAATTTTTATGTAACCAAAAAAGAAAAATCTAGTAATTATTTTTTCTCTTCTTTCTATTTTTCAATTTATTTATATAAGGGACATGGTTAGCAAAGTAGAACCAAGTATAAAGTTTGGAGTTTAAGGGCAGTAGCTAATTATCATTTTTAATTATAGGGACTTTTGCGCATCACCCCCCAGAAGTTTTCGATTTTCGCAATTTCCCCCCTTTTAATTGAAAAAAAATATGCATGCATGTGTCTCTGAAAGTTAATAAATGAGTGCATTTTTCAGCCTTACCATTTTCGGTAAATTTCAAAGGGTAGAAGTGTCATTTATGGGGCTTCGTGCAATAAATAAAAATATTTGGGGGGGGGGGGGTGTTTAAGTACCAAATTTTTCATTAGTTGAAATACTTTCATTAGTTCCAATTATATTTTATTTATTTACAAATAATATTTTTACATTAAACTTTGAAAAAATATTCAAAACATAATTCATGAAATTGGATAGTTAATAAACATTAGCATATACAACAATAGTTTTTTTTTTTTTTCCTGTTATCCACCATCATGAATTATAATGTAATATTTTACTTATTTAATTGAAACTATTGTCGAAAATTGTGGAAGATGATATATGGTGGGCAAATATAAACGATAAAAATTAGAATAAAGGAATTAATAAAAATATAATTAAAAAATATATAAATTGGGACAAAGAAGAAGAAAGCTGAATATTGAGAAATGGAATAGAAGAGATAAATTGAAGTATAAATGGTTAGTGTTTTGATTTTTCTTATTAAATAGCGTAAATTAATATGTTGTAAGCTCAATTAGTTATCAGGCCAGTCCAACATCTCTCATGCATTTCTTTTTAATATTAGTTTTAATATAGTAAAAGATTTTAGTGGAACATATATAGTTTTATTTTTATTTTGGTTTAAATATGTAATATATAAACAACATATAGTTACTATGTATCGGATACGGATCTGTAACGGATCAGATCATCCTATATCCATATTCGTTCCATATAATTAGAATTAAGGAACTTCTTAATCGGATCAGGTCCATCGAATCACTATTGGACAATTATCCTAATAAATTGAACCGAATTCGGATCGAATCCTGATTGAAATCCGCCCTATTGACAGCTAAGGATGGATGCAAACATGTTTTGGGAGGGGCAAGAAATTTTGAGATTTAGAAGAAAAAAAATAGTTCTACCTTTCTTTTTTTTTTTAAAAAAAATTAGTATTATTATTTTACATTATTCAACCACTTATATCATTCAAAGTTTTAGAAGTTTCTTTTCTTATACTCATCATATACCTATTGGCCAGAAACAATTCTACTAGAAAGATAAGTATCTTTTCATGTTAAATTGTCAATTACACATACTTAAATGAATGAAAACATCCGTTTGTACATGACTATCAATAGTTTTCGTGTTGAGTTTATCATTGAAGAGCATAAGAAAGTCTATGATATAACTTTTTATAGATTGTTTGATTCGTTCGATATTAGTTTTTATGTTACCACTACAACAAAAAAATCATTATCAACAAAAAAGTTGGTGACATACATGCTTAGACACGAGATAAAAGATTACTACCTTGCAAATTGTTTGATTATTCACATTATTTAAGAATAAAAATACTAAGAATTTTTATGATATGAAGAACATCATATTTTCATAATTTTTTTTTAATCATTTTAGCATTTTTGAATTCAATAGAGTTCTCGTTGATAATTTATTCTTATGCAAATAAACTATACTGAATATCATTGTTAATTAGTTTTTGCGATGAGTAAATTCACTCCCTCTCCTCCCCAATTCTATAATCCTGGATTCGTCCCTATATGACAGCCCTAATACGTAACATAAACAAAGACTCATCATGTTTGAGTTTATAACATAGTATCAGGGCCGGCCCAAGTGCTAGGCAACTTAGGCCGGCGCCTAGGGCCCTCGGTTCGGAGGACCCCAAAATATATATTTAGGCCTTTAGGAAAATTAAACAATTAAATATTTTTAATTTTATTAATTTTATGTACATAATTTGTGTATAGGTTCACTTGGTAAGACTTTTTCATAATAGGTTGGTGGTCTAGGGTTCAAATCCCACTATTGATTTTCCTTATATTTTGATTGTTTATGTTATTTAATTATTTTTCTTTTGTAATAATGTTCGTCTCTTTTATTTCCCTTTCGTAGTAATTATTCTTTTAATCCCTTTTCTTACTTAATGATTTATTGTCAATTTTTTTTAATAAGTACTTCAAAAAAAAATCTTTCTTAATTATCATAGAAAGAATACGGTTTTTTCTTTGAAATATAATTTTTCTGCTTATTACTTTCTCACTTAGTACATTGCAAAAAAGAATTTCACCCCCAATAAAATTGGTCTAGCCTGATCCATATTTTTATATGTATGTGTATCTTTTTCTTATTTTATATATGATGTATAATTTTTTCTATACATGATAATATATAATTAATAGAGTTAAGAAAGTCACGATATGAAATAATGTCAAGCAATCAATTATGATATTTGTAAAAGAATGAAATAGAGTTAAGGATGTACATATACTTGTAAAATTTGCTTATATTAAACTAATATTTTTAATATTAAAATTATACAAAAAAATTCACGTTTGAATCTTTTAAAAGTTAAGTAAGTTTGTTATTTAATTATCTATCTAAAAAATAATATGTTAGATTTAATTCTCTTTCTAAGAAATAATATGTTAGAGAAAATAATATGTCAATATTTAATTAATATTTTTGTCTTTGAAAAAATAAATTAATTATATATTTTTTTATAAGAACGGTCCTCAAATTTGAAATTCGTTTAGGGTCCCGAATATCTAGGGTCGGCCCTACATAGTATTCGGGCCTAGCGTACAGTATTTGATTGTAGAACTTTCAATTGTTCTTGACATGACAGATAACTACAAATGACATATACATCGTGTAAGCAAAGTACTTCATAAGGCATGTTAGTATTTGCTAGAAACTTCAAAAAAAATCCAAAAAGTGGATTCATCTAGATATAAAGTCTAGAATGCATCAAGATATAAGTGGATTCAATTTGCTAGAAACTTCACGGGTTGTTTGTTTGGTGTTTGGTGTTTGGAAATGTAATTTAGGAGAGTAGTGGAGGTTTGTAAAATAATTTCGATTTGAGTAATGTTATTTGTTTGAATTTTGAGATAGTGGTTTGAGAAATAAAATAAGTGTATTTTTTTTGGAAGAGTTAGGTTGTAGGTGTAAGATGTGCAAGACTTTATATTAAATCATGTTTGTTATGTAAAATAAGTTATGTAAGATATAAATTGTTTTATGTCGAATTAGAATAGAGTTTTTATAGGTTTTGTGTAGAGATAAACAAATTGTTGTTTGTTTGGCTTGAGAGAGAGCATGAAAAAATTGAAAGATGAAAATTTATTTCAGAAAGGAAAATACATATTTATTTAGTAGGAGTATTTTCCAAACACAAGTTTTCTTTTTAGAAATGCCAAACAAACAGCCGTATAAATCTAAAAAATCTCCAGAAAGTAGTTCGTAAAGGTAATATATGGGCAGAGGCGGATGGAGACAGGGCTAGGGGGTCTAAAGAATAGTGGTAATATATTTTAATCGAAAAAAAAAAAGATAGGGACAAAAAATATTCCAATTGTCCAAACAAATCAACATTCAACTGGAAACAAATTACTATAATTAGCAATCCTTCAGTCCAAATAAAAAGCTCAATTCATATCCAACCCAATAACTCACACTAATATTACCTAACTCAAACTATTCAAGTCCCAATTAAAGTATAAATCTTCTCCCAACTCTCAATCCACTATCAACATTTTCAAATCTTATTATACACATTGCAACTGTATCAGTGGAGAGAGCTTTTTTCGACTATAAATATAGTAAAGAATCGACTTCGTAATCAAATGAGCAATATTAATAGAGAAAGACATATTTAATAGTAATATTTCAACGATGCTAATTATATATTGTTTCTAGAAAAGGGACATCAAATAAATTTCTTTTTTAATTTAGTTAAGTAGTTTGTGAAATAAGTTTAATTTATATAATTTTGTTTGTTCGAATTTTGGGAGAGTGATTTAAGAAATAAGGTGTGTATAATTTTTCTTTTTTGAAGAGTTTAAGTTATAGATATATGATATGTAAAAATTTATGTCAAATCATGTTAATTATGTAAGAAATAATTTTTATCTCACTTTTCACAAACACGATTTTTTTTAAAGATGTCAAACAAACAAGTCGACTACACTATGAAAATTTATTTTATTAGGTTACTTTAACTTGGTCATAGACAAATTTGAGTATCAATAAATTAAGCTTACGGATAATTGGAAGTTTATTACATGATTTGTTAATATGAAAATGTTGCCAAAAATAATGAAGTTATACAATTAAATGAGTTGGATCTTAATTCTAAATAGTATAGTTTGATTTATTAATGCGTAAATTTGATAAGTCTATTTAGCAAATTCTAAGTTACCCCTTAGTATACTTTTAAAGTGATTATATATATACTAAAAATGGCAACACGTAATCTTTAAGAGAGAACATTATCGATCTAACATTAACAAGCTTAAATACCAAAACAAGATCGTTCAAAATTATGTTCATTAGATTGTGTTTTTTTCCTTTCTAATTTAAGAGCAAAACCCAGAATTGAAATATTAAATATCATTACAAAAAGCATTTCACGCATTGTTATGAAATAGAAAGGATTGTGATTTTTAACCAATAAATGTTAAAAAAAAAAAAAAGAGAGAGAAAAAATATCTCAATTTAATTCATATTTTTCATTTCCCATTAATATGAGTTTTTTAAAGTTTAAATTCTGATTTGAATATATTAATGTAATGATGCTACATCAAATAAAGAAGGAAAGAGAAATTATGATCACCGACTTTGAAAAAGAAAAAAAAAAGAGAAGATAATAACACTTATGAATAAAGTAAAAAGTGGAAATAATTTATTAGAAAAAGCTGTTCTCCACTTAAATTAAGGGTGAGTTTGGCCCAGCGGTGATAGCTCTTAAAAGTACTTCTAGACATTCATTGTGATTGTTGAAGTGTTTGGCCCCAATTATATAAATTGATTTTAGTCAATCGTGATTTTAATAGTATTTGGCCTCGCTATCATAATCAATTTTGGGATTTCCAAAAGCTAAAAATCAACTTATTTTAGAAGTAACTAAAGTGTTACTTTTGGAAAAGCAATTATCCAAAAGTAATTATTTTATAATTGAATTTTATCATAACCAATTATTGTCAAAATTCATTTTATTAAAATTAATTCTCCTATAATTAATTTTCGAATCGCCAGGCCAAACTCACCCTAAGTCTAATTTCCTTTCTCATTTTCCTTTCCAAATTCATTTATTTTTATTTTTTACATAAGGGCTGACGTGTAATATATCCTGAGCTCACGGAAAACGTCACAATTGACCCTTGATCAATTAAAGACCTCTTCCTATAAATACATGGTGTAGGACGTGCATTGTAGTCATCAAAATTCTTGTGCTTGATCATATTTTTCACAAATTTATTCTTAAGCAAAAATATAAACTAAAATGGCGAAAACACCCGAAACAGAGCACCCAGTGAAAGCTTGTGGATGGGCCGCCCGGGACACATCTGGAACTTTATCTCCCTTCAAGTTCTCAAGAAGGTACAGACAGATCTAAAATCTCGTCAAGTTTTTTTTTTTCTGAATAATATTTGTACAATTCTTTTTTATATATAAATATGTAATAAAAATTTTGTGGTGTGATTAATGGTGCAGGGAAACTGGTGAGAAAGATGTGCAGTTTAAAGTATTGTATTGTGGGGTTTGTCATTCAGATCTTCATATGGTAAAAAATGAGTGGGGATTTACTAAGTACCCTATTGTACCTGGGTAAGGATTTTATCCGTTTGTATATATTTTTTTTTTAACATGTTTAGATTCATCTGTGTATTTGTTAGTATAAGTTTAAACTTAGGCTATGTTTGATTCTCGAATTTCAAGTAGTAATGACGCAACGTTGAGCTTCATTTCTTGTTCATTTAGATTTGTTAGACCTTCTCCAAGGGCCTTTTATATCCCATATTATAATAGATAAGATAAAATTTGGGCAAAAAATTCACTCAAAGAGAGTCTTTAAAATTTGAGAAATTCAAAATTTTTTAAGTTTGGACTCTTATATTTGAAAGTCCAAAATTAAGTCTTAAAAATTGATTTTGCAGATAAAAGTACAAATCATAGTACTTTTCTACACAAATTATAGTACTTTTCTATTTAGTTTTTCAAATTATATATATTAAATATATATATCATTATTATTTATATATTAATAAAAATTAAAAGTAATTTGTTTAAATATAAATGAGTTGTTGGAGTGATGTGATATGATTGTTTAAAAGTGAACTCTTAAAATGTAAATTAGCTGTTGGAGTGCTGAGTAAAAAGTGAGAATATATAACATTATTCACCATTTAAATTTTAAGATAAGAGGCCTGAATTTAAACAGATTGATCGAGATGGATGCACAAATCTAAATGACAGATTATAGTTGGTAAATAAGTTGTTATTTTACCTCAAAAGTCAACTCCTAATCCTATTTGAGAAATAAACTTAACAATTTTATTGCTTTTAGGTATGACCAGTTTCTGATTTACCCTTATTATATTATATGTCTTGTGATAGGCAATCCAATTGTAATTTTCTTTGCTTTTTGATCCGATGAGATGAATTGACTTTAATGAAAATTTTCACATGTGCAAAAATGGTATTGTTTGATGCAGACATGAGATTGTGGGGGTAGTAACAGGGGTCGGTAGCAAAGTAGAGAAATTCAAGGTCGGTGACAAAGTCGGCGTTGGATGCTTGGTTGGATCATGTCGCCAATGCGACCAATGTTCGAACGATCTTGAAAATTACTGTGCCAAACAAATACTCACATACAGTGCCACCTACCTTGACGGGACCATTACATACGGGGGCTACTCCGACATCATGGTTGCTGACGAGCATTTCGTTGTTCGTTGGCCTGAAAACCTCCCCCTTGATAGCGGTGCTCCTCTTTTATGTGCCGGGATTACAACTTACAGCCCCTTGAAGTACTTTGGACTCGATAAGCCAGGAATGAAGGTGGGTATTGTTGGTCTTGGTGGGCTCGGTCATGTAGGCGTGAAGTTTGCTAAGGCTTTTGGGACTAAGGTGACGGTCATCAGTACATCTCTTAGTAAGAAGAAGGAAGCGATTGAGAAACTTGGTGCAGATGAATTCTTGGTTAGCAAAGACCCCGAGCAAATGCAGGTAATTTGGTGCAGATGATCTCTTGCATAAGATTGTTCTATAATTTGTCCATTTCAGTTTTCTTAGTAAACATAGTCTTAGGGTCTATATAGATTGGTTTTGGTTTTAGATAAGAATTTATAATTTCACAAAACCTATGCCCGAACTTCAACTGTAATGGCTTTGGCCAGCCAAAACCAATCCATATAGGCCTTCAAATTCTTCGACTGAGCTACAATAAGACTAACTTTAGTTTGATCGATGGAATGCTTAGGCTGCAGCCGGCACATTGGATGGCATAATTGACACCGTCTCCGCAACTCATCCCCTTCCACCATTGCTAAGTTTGTTGAAGCCTCATGCAAAGCTTATCCTTGTTGGTGCTCCGGAAAAGCCACTTGAGCTCCCTGCTTTCCCTCTACTTGTGGGTTAGTATATTTGCTTTTGTATTCTTGTTGATTTTGAGCCTTGTAATGGAATTTGAGAGTGCTATAATTCTTTTTATAACAGGGAGGAAAATTGTAGCGGGAAGTGCAATCGGAGGATTGAAGGAGCATCAAGAGATGCTTGATTTTGCAGCAAAGCACAATATATTGCCAGATGTAGAGGTTATCCCAATAGACTATATCAATACTGCAATGGAACGCCTTCTGAAATCGGACGTGAAGTACCGATTTGTTATTGATGTTGGGAAATCATTGAAATCGGAGTAGGAGTTTTGCTGCAGTCTACATATGGAATATGGCTTGTTCATGATCACATGTTAATTTAGAAGACATGTTTATCAATAGTTTTCGTGTTGAGTTTATCACTGAAGACCGATAATAAAGTTTATGGTATAACTTTTTATAGATTGTTTGATTCGCTGAATATTAGTTTTTTATGTTACCACCACAATAAAAAAATCGTTATCAACAAAAAAGTTAGTGATTAACATGCTATAGACACGAAAATAAAAAATTATTACCGATTATTCACATTATTTAAGAAAAAAATACTAAGAATTTTTATGATATGAAGAACAACATATTTTTCATAATTTTTTTAATCATTTTAGCATTTTGAATTCAATAGAGTTATCGTCCCTATTTGAATTCAATAAAAAAAGTTAGTTTTTGCGATAAGTAAACTCACTCTCTCTCCTCCCCAATTCTATAATCCTGAATTCGTCCCTATTTGACAGCCCTAATACGTAACATAAACAAAGACTCTATAATGATTGAGTTTATAACATAGTATTCGGGCCTAGCATACAGTATTTGATTATAGAACTTTCAATTGTTCTTGACATGACAGATAACTACAAATGATAAATATATACATCGTGTAAGCAAACTACTTTATAAATTATAACTTATAAGGCATGTCAGTACTTGCTAGAATTCAAAAAAATCCAGAAAGTGGCTTCATCTAGATATAAAGTCTCGAATGCACCTAGATATAATAAGTGGACTCAATTTGCTAGAAACTTCACGGGTTGTTTGTTTGGTGTTTGGTAAAGTAAATTGGGAGAACAGTGAAAGTTTGTGAAATAATTATGATTTGTGTAATGTTATTTGTCTAAATTTTGAAAGAGTGGTTTGAGAATTAAAGTAGGTATTTTTTTTTTTTTTTGTAGAGATAGGTTGTAGGTGTAAGATGTGCAAGACTTTATATTAAATCATGTTTGTTATGTGAAATAAATTATATAAGATATAACTTGTTTTATGTCAAATCATAATAGAGTTTTTATATATTTTGTGTAGAGATAAACAAATTGTTGTTTGTTTGGCTTGAGAGAGAGTATGGGAAAATTGAAAAATGAAAATTTATTTCAGAAAATAAAAATACATATTTGTTTAGTATTTTTCAAACACAAATTTTTTTTAGAAACGTCAAACAAACGGCCCTATAAATCTAAAAAATGTCCAGAAAGTAGTTCAGGGCAGAGGCGGATGGAGACAGGGCTAGGGGGTCTAATTTTTATTTATTTAAGTATATATAGTAGTAATATATTTAAAATAAAAAAAAGGACAGGGACAAAAAATATTCCATTTGTCCAAACAAAATCAGCATTCAATATGGCCCCAAAATTATAATTCGCCTAGGGTCCCCGAATATCTAGGGCCAGTCCTGGAAAAACGAATTGCTATAATTAGCAATCCTTCAGTCCAAATAAAGACTTAGCTCAATTCATATTCAACCCAATATTAACTCAATACTAATATTACCTAACTCAAATTATCCAAGCCCCAATTAAAGCTTAAATCTTCTCCCAACTCTCAATCCACTATCAAAATCTTCATATCTTATTACACACGTTGCAACTGCATCAGTGAAAAGAGTTTTTTTCGGCTATGAAGATAGTAAAGAATCGACTTCGTAACCAAATGGACATTCAATGATTAAATGATAGTGTAGTTATCTTAATAGAGCGAGACATTTAGTAGTATTATTATAAACGATGCTATCATAGATCGATTTCAAAAAATAAAAATTGTTGTGGTCAATTATTAATGTAAATATGTAGATATTTTGGATTCTTTTGGGAATATAACGGGGTATCATATGTAATTAAGGTATTTCATGGGCGTTATTTTTGTCAAATTTCACCTCCTTGTTTTTGTATTGCGTCATATATTTTTTCGGAAATAATATAAAGTTTAAGTTTGAGTGTTTGAATAAGAAAAAAAAATGTCATTTAGGCCTTCCTAACCAAAAATTTTGGATCCGCCTATGAACATGGACTACATAAGAGTTGATATCTACCCTCACACCAGTGATGCTTCAAATTGGTGTACCAGCTCAAAATAAATTTCTTTTATTGGATCCAGATGAACCTATGATGCACATATACTTCAAGAAATTATAAAATGCAATGTCAGATACTTCATGTATACGATACTCCTCGGACAATTGTGGGATATGTATCTATATTTCACGTGGAGTGTCGGTAAATCTATTTGAAAAAAAAATTGGATACACGTGTCGGATACTTCTTTAGACGTATCCAATAAATTTCATATTCTGAATTTTGTTACGTCACCACAATTGCTAAGAACAATGTAATACGTCTGAACCACCCTTTGTATTATATTCAACTGCAATACAAGATAATTCTCCAATAACGGACACATTTTGTATAATATAATAAAACAATTAACATGATGTATAAATAATAGTATTAAATTATTAAACACATTTTTTTCTTCTAAAAGTTATGTATATAATTGAGTAACTTACTAGTTATTACTTATGAAACTTAACTTGATTTATTTGTATGAATATATAAATATATTATTTTACTTATTTTAATATGCATAAATATATAAATATAAATATATATATATATATATATATATATATATATATATTTAGATCCGTATATATATTGTATATAATCCTATTCGTAATGGTGCAACATAGAGATGGATTTATAGATCAATAGAACAATCAGAAGTCACTAGAGTCAGTAACATAAAATACATCGAAATCTTAAAGCGGCAAATAAAAGTAAATAATAAAATTTTACCAAAACAACAAATTAAAAAAAAATTGAGTGAGTGTCATTTTATTAACTCATTGTACACCTATTTGAAAATTAAGAGTTGATAATAGTGGGTTATTGTCAATATTAATTTTTAGATGAACAATATGTTTTCGTATTTTATTCTAAAGAAAACATAATCTATATAAACAGTTATAACTTATTACTATCAAAGTTTTTAGCTATTAAAAATAATACATAGAGTTCTATACCATATAAAAAATATACATGGGCACTTTTAGGTGTCGAAATCTGACTTTATCCGGCCGTCGTATACAATTATTTAATCATTTTAATTGAGTTAAAATTCAACTCATTAATTCGTCGGATCTAACTAGATTAAACTCAATTTGAATGAAATTTATCTCGAACATATTCAGATCAGCGCAGGGGTTTCCTTTGTTCTATTGACAGTTATGTTTATGTTTCAGCTAGTAAATTATTTTTTTGAAAATTTAATTAGTATTAGGTAACTAGGTTAACTAATTCAAATTTGACTCCTATTCCTCAATGACAAATGACAATCATAAACAAGTACAATTTGAATGAAGATGTTCTGCCCCTCACGGATTAAATTTAATAATAAATTGGAATTAAAACAAGGCTGCCATAGTCGAGGAAAGAGATAATAAAAGAATTAATGCTTTCCCACCTAATGGCCAATAAAGTTTGACCATCTACTTGGCACAAATTCAAAGTTTGACAAATTATATAGGAGTATTATTTTTAGAAAAGGGACATCAAATAAATTTTTTTTTTTTAATTTAGTTAAGTAGTTTGTGAGAGTGGTGGAAGTTTGTGAAATAATTTTAATTTATGTAATTTTGTTTATTCGAGTTTTGGGAGAGTGATTTGAGAAATAAGGTGTGTGTAATTTTTCTTTTTTGAAGAGTTTAAGTTGTAGGTATAAGATATGTAAAACTTTATGTCAAATTATGTTAATTATGTACGAAATAATTTTTATCTCATTTTTCACAAACACGATTTTTTTTGGGAGATGTCAAACAATCAGGTCCATTACACTATGAAAATTTATTTATTAGGTTACTTTAACTCGGTCATAGACAAATTTGAGTATCAATAAATTAAGCTTACGGATAATTGGAAGTTTATTACATGATTTGTTAATATGAAAATGTTGCGAAAAATAATGAAGTTATACAATTAAATGAGTTGGATCTTAATTCTAAATAGTATAGTTTGATTTATTAATGCGTAAATTTGATAAGTCTATTTAGCAAATTCTAAGTTACCCCTTACTATACTTTAAAAGTGATTATATATACTAAAAATGGCAACACGTAATATTTAAGAGAGAACATTATCGATCTAACAAGCTTAAATAGAAAAACAAGATCGTTCAAAATTATGTTCATTAGATTGTGTTTTTTTTTCTTTCTAATTTTAGAGCAAAACGCAAAACCCAAAATTGAAATATACAGAAAGTATATCATGTGTTGTTATGAAATAGAAAGGATTGTGATTTTTAACCAATAAATGTAAAGGAAAAATAAGAGCAAAAAAAATCTCAATTTAATTCATATTTTTCAATTCCCATTAGTACGAGTTTTCTTCTAGGTTTAAATTTAATATTAATTGTGGATAATTAATTTTATTTATAATTTAGTTATTTTTTTCGGATAAATTTATGATTTGAATATATTAATGTAATGATGCTCCATCAAATAAAGAAGGAAAGAGAAATTATGATCACCGAATTTGGAAAAAAAAGAGAGAAGATAATAACACTTATAAATAAAGTAAAAAGCGGAAATAATTTATTAGAAAAAGGTTTACCCCACTTAAATTAAGTCTAATTTCCTTTCTCATTTTCCTTTCCATTTTCATGTATTTTTATTTTTTACATAAGGGCTGACGTGTAATATATCCTGAGCTCACGGAAAACGTCAGAATTGACCCCGATCAATCAAAGACCTCTTCCTATAAATACATAGACGTGCATTGAACTTATCAGTTATAAGTTATAAAAAATTATTGTGCTTGATATATTTTTCTCAAATTTATTCTTAAGCAAAAATATAAACTAAAATGGCGAAAACACCAGAAACAGAGCACCCAGTGAAGGCTTGTGGATGGGCCGCCCGGGACACTTCTGGAACTTTATCTCCCTTCAAGTTCTCAAGAAGGTACAGATCTAAAATCTCGTCAAGTCTTTTTTTTTTCTCAATAATATTTGTACAAATTTTTTATATATATAAATATATAAATAAATATTTTGTGGTGTGATTAATGGTGCAGGGATACTGGTGAGAAAGATGTGCAGTTTAAAGTATTGTATTGTGGGGTTTGTCATTCAGATCTTCATATGGTCAAAAATGAGTGGGGATTTACTAAGTACCCTATTGTACCTGGGTAAGGTCTTTTTTCTCATAATCTGTTTGTGTGATTTTTTTTTTTTAACATGTTTAGATTCATCTGTGTATTTGTTAGTATAAGTTTAAACTTAGGCTATGTTTGATTCTCGAATTTCAAGTAGTAAAACGCTAGGAAATGTTTTCTCTTGCATCTAATGACATAAGTTTGAGCTTCATTTCTTGTTCATTTACATTTTAATTATTATTTTACTCACTCAAATCCATAAACCAAACATAGCCTAAGTTTTTGTTACATGCGCAAATCTAAATGACAGATTATAGTGGGTAAATAAGTTGTTATTTCACCTCAAAAAAGTCAAACTCCTAATCCTTTTTGAGAAATAAACTTAAAAATTTTATTTGCTTTTAGGTATGACCAGTTTCTGATTTACCCTTATTATAAGGATTATATGTCTTGTGATATGCAATCCAATTGTAATTTTCTTTGCTTTTTGATCCGATGAGATGAATTGACTTTAATGAAAATTTTCACATGTGCAAAAATGGTATTGTTTGATGCAGACATGAGATTGTGGGGGTAGTAACAGGGGTCGGTAGCAAAGTAGAGAAATTCAAGGTCGGTGACAAAGTCGGCGTTGGATGCTTGGTTGGATCATGTCGCCAATGCGACCAATGTTCGAACGATCTTGAAAATTACTGTGCCAAACAAATACTCACATACAGTGCCCCTTACCTTGACGGGACCATTACATACGGGGGCTACTCCGACATCATGGTTGCTGACGAGCATTTCGTTGTTCGTTGGCCTGAAAACTTCCCCCTTGATAGCGGTGCTCCTCTTTTATGTGCCGGGATTACAACTTACAGCCCCTTGAAGTACTTTGGACTCGATAAGCCAGGAATGAAGGTGGGTATTGTTGGTCTTGGTGGGCTCGGTCATGTAGGCGTGAAGTTTGCTAAGGCTTTTGGGACTAAGGTGACGGTCATCAGTACATCTCTTAGTAAGAAGAAGGAAGCGATTGAGAAACTTGGTGCAGATGATTTCTTGGTTAGCAAAGACCCCGAGCAAATGCAGGTAATTTGGTGCAGATGATCTCTTGCATAAGATTGTTCTATAATTTGTCCATTTCAGTTATCTTAGTAAACATAGTCTTAGGGTCTATATAGATTGGTTTTGATTTTAGATAAGAATTTATAATTTGAAACATGAGTTTCACAAAACCTTTGCCCGAACTTCAACTGGAATGGCTTTGGCCAGCCAAAACCAATCCATTTAGGCCCTCAAAGTCTTCGACTGAGCTACGAAAAGACTAACTTTAGTTTGATCGATTGAATGCTTAGGCTGCAGCCAGCACATTGGATGGCATAATTGACACCGTCTCCGCAACTCATCCCCTTCCACCATTGCTAAGTTTGTTGAAGCCTCATGGAAAGCTTATCCTTGTTGGTGCTCCGGAAAAGCCACTTGAGCTCCCCGCTTTCCCTCTACTAGTGGGTTAGTATATATTTGCTTTTGTATTCTTGTTGATTTTGAGCCTTGTAATTGAATTCGAGAGTAATATCTACAATTGATTTATAACAGGGAGGAAAATTGTAGCGGGAAGTGGAATCGGAGGAATGAAGGAGACGCAAGAGATGCTTGATTTTGCAGCAGAGCACAATATATTGCCAGATGTGGAGGTTATCCCAATAGACTATATCAATACTGCATATGAACGCCTTCTGAAATCGGACGTGAAGTACCGATTTGTTATTGATGTTGGGAAATCATTGAAATCGGAGTAAGAGTTTTGCTGCAGTCTACATATGGAATATGGCTTGTTCAAGATCATATGTTATTGATAAATTAGGCATATTTTGTTTTCGGAATCGTTGTGCTTCTTTTACTAGTGTGTTTACATTTAATGTTTTAGAATAAATGAGAGGATTGGTTGTTGCAAACATTTACTTAAATGTCAAGTTTCCTCTGTTCATTAAAGCTATGATCAACATATGTGTGACTTGTGATGACAAAGTTAAAGATATTTACTAATCTTAAATGAAGCATTGTGTTGAATTCGCTCTACTTTATGATTTGTAGGGGACAAAGACAATTATACTTCTAAATGTTTTTTTTAGTATAAATTGTTAATACAAGAAAGTTTACATGAAAAAAATATAAACTAAGCCTCACGTTAACTTAAAAAAAAATCAATAATTTACACGTACTTTTAAAATATTAGAAATAATCCCCCTGTAGTCAATTCTTAATTTTCACATGGGAATTCAGTGATTTAATAAATGGCAACACTGGAAATATTTTAGCTAATTTTAGAATTCATAACATTATTTTGCACAATCATTTCTAACCCAAATCTTAGGTAGCATTCAAACTAGATAACATATTTTTAAGTTCCAAATTTTTTTTTTTTTTGTTTTTTATATTATACAGTATATTTACAGTTCGAATCGAAGAATGCATTGAGTATGGTTGAAATTATTTTTCAATATTAAGCGTTTTAATAGTCTTAGTCCCCTCCTAGATGGATTGGTTATGCACTTATGCTGTTAATAAAGGCAACACAAATTTATTGTTTGCATATTCTGGTTAACGAGAAATTATATTGTTCAATCACTGCACCACATCATCATCAAGTATATTCGGTACAATTCACAATCGCCCTACTGACGAGAAATTATTTAGTGTAACCGCTGCACCACGTCATCAAGTACACGTGGTGCAACCCACCAATACACTTGGGACATGTGTAGTAATAATTCACATCATCCATGTTCTGGTAATGTGAACACAATTTTTTGAAATCCTATTTTTGGGGAACATGGCCAGAATATGGGGTGATGGGATTATCACTCCACATGTCCCGAATGTATTGGTGGGATGCACCACGTGTACTTGATAACTTGGTGTGACGGTTGCACTAAATAATCTCTCCCTAGTAGTATATGGAGTGATAATCCACATCACCTCATGTTCTGACAATATGAATATATTTTTTAAAATCTTAATTTAAAACATGAACCAAAACATAGAATAATGTGGATAATCACTCTAAATATCACAAGTGTAATAGTGCACTACATCACGTAGACTTGATGACATGGTGCACAATGGCGGAGCTAGATCGATTTTATTGGGGGGGCGAAATTTTTTCGAGGGATTAAATAATTAGAAAAATAATATATTCTTTTACAATTATTGACAAAGATTTTTTTGAAATGTACAATATACTAAATAAAGAATATTACATAAAGAAAAGTGCACTAAATAAATATAATTATAAGGAGAAGACCTTATATATTATAAAGAAAATAAAATTTTTATTCTTCTCACAACTATTTAGATTTTTTTAGGAATAATGCACTAAATAAAGAAAATTATAAAAAAAATGCTTGTATTATAATAACAATAAAATATCATATTCCTTAAATAATTATTAAGAAGAAAGAAACAATTAAAAGAAAGGCTTAACTATTGAGAAAGAAAGAAAAATTAAAAAAAATGGCTTAAGAATTGAAGAGAAAGAAGGGAAAATTTTTAAAAAAGGCTTAAGAATTGATATAAGAATCAATTGAAGAGAAAGAATTGATATAAGAATCAATTGAACCATTGGTGCAGTGACTGCACCAAATAACTATTAGTCATTGCTAGTGAACTAGTAAAGGTTATCTCCTTTCTATGCTTTTAAGATCCATAAATCTATTGTCGGTCACGATTTATGCAATAACTAGTAAACTAGTAATGTGTAAGAGTAATATATGTACAACTTAT
The DNA here is from genome assembly GCA_038501285.1 of Penstemon eatonii. Taxonomy (NCBI): domain Eukaryota; kingdom Viridiplantae; phylum Streptophyta; class Magnoliopsida; order Lamiales; family Plantaginaceae; genus Penstemon; species Penstemon eatonii. The sequence goes on along the minus strand of CM076710.1, from coordinate 13,057,903 downwards.
GATGCACGGATACTTCAAAAAATTATAAAATGTCGTGTCGGACTCTTTTCAGATACGATACTCCTCGGATATTCGTGGGATACGTATTCGACACTCCACGTGGCGTGTCGGTAAATTTAATTAAAAAGAAAAGTTGGACACATGTATCGGATACTTATTTAGAAGTATCCAACACATTTTATATTCTGAGTTTTGCTAAGTCACCACAATTGGTAAGAACAATCAACAATGTAAGACATCAAACTACACTTTGTATTATATACAACTGCTATACAGGACAATTTGTCTATAACGGGACATGTTTTATCTAACATAATAAAACAATGAACATTATGTATAATTAATAATATTAAATTACTAAATAAATTTTTTTATCGAAAATTATGCAATTTCGTATTTATGAAACTTAAGTTGTTTTATTTCAATATATATGAATATAAACATTTATTATTTTACTTATTTCAATATGCATAAATATATAAATTTATATTTTTTATATTCGTATCCATGTCGTATCGTATCCAGTAAATTTTTTAAAATCCGCGTCGCCGTATCCGTGTCGTGTCGTATTCGTATCGACGTATCGGTATCCGTGCAACATAGTGTACAACAACCAACCCATTACTCAATCTGCAATGCCAGCAGTAGTTATTTTCTACAGCGACGGTTTAGGATTGGAGAGTGATGGACAATTTAAATTATCGAAATTTAAAATAATTTTACTTTTAAAAACTTATAATATATTTGTTTGAGGGGCTAAAAATCATTCTCTTCCGTTCTCAAAAAAAAAAATGCTCTTCCTTTTTCTTCCATATTGGCTTTGTAATGCTTTAAACATTTTAAATATTAGCATATGTGGTGTTATAATATAATTAAATTATTATTAATATTAATTAACTAGATAATTTAATATAATTTTAAATTTATCTAAGTTGGCCTATCGACCATCCATAATAAAAAAAATATATATATATAGAATTATGGGACTTAGGAGTACTAAATTCATTAAAAACAAAAATATACAAATTGAGTAAAAAAAATTCAACAAAGTATCGGTGGTCAATGGTCCTCTAAGTCCCTATAAGATCACGTATCTGAAAAAATAAATAAATGGCAATAAATGTATTTGACGTGGTATAAGTATGATCACGAATATTTATTCTATTATAAAAAGAGTCATGTCATGTGATGGTGTAATAAATTTTTGGTAATTCTATTTTGTCATTGGTGCTTTCTAAGTTTAGCTTCACATGCATTGACCTACCCTTGAATCTAGAATTACTAGATGAGGGTGAGATTATTTAGTACAATCGCTGCACCACGTCATTAAATATATGTGGTGCAGCCATCAATACATTCGGGATATGTGGAGTGATAACCTACATTACTCCATATTCTGGTCATATTTCCAAAAAATAGAGTTTTAAAAAATTGTGTTCACATTACCAAAACATGAGTGATGTGGATTATTACTCCATATGTCCCAAATGTATTGGTATGTTGCATCACGTGTACTTGATGACGTGGTGCAGCAGTTACACTAAATAATTTCTCCAGCTGAGAACCAGGAAATCACCCGACCCCGTAGCTGAGGGTAATACTATTATAAAGAGAATGCATGTCATGGTGATGTAATTTTTCAATAATTCTATTTTGTCCTTCGTGCTCTTATTAATTTAAATATGTAACTTTTTCAATAATTTACTTATCCCACTTAAATTAAATTTACTTTTACTTTCTCCATACATAAATCCTAAGTTTTTGTGTTTATAAAATTTAATACAGATTGTAACGCGTGCTGGAATTAAAGTACACGGGAACGCGTGTTCAGAATATACAATTTTTAATAATTTAAATTTATATGTTCCACTTGTTCTATGATTAGGGAACATGATTTCCACTTACGTGCAACACTAATAAAATACAATAAAATTACAATTGCTTGCATCAAATAATTTTTGTTACTCCCTCCATTCCCTTTTACATGTCGTTTAAGGTTATTTCACAAGAATTAATAAATCATCTAATGCTCTAGATTTTAGAAAAATCAAAAGGTAGTTGGACAAAATTACCCTTGAGAAACATGAGTAAGTATTTTGGGAGATATTAAATATATTTAAGATTGAAGAAGGACAAAAATGTCAAACTAGCATTTAAGTCTATCTTGGAATTCAAAAGTGACATGTATTGTGAAATTTTTTTTTCTCTCTAAAGTGACATGTAAAAGAAAATGGAGGGAGTATTAAGATGCAATAAATGCACAACCACTAACCAAAATCGAGCGTATTAAATGGAGTGGTTGTATAACTTGTATTTATGTATTTTACCTAAAGTCCGACACCTCGACTTGAGTATTTCAATTTTGGGCCGGGTTGAATTTCATGGACCTGCTGCAACTTGCATGATCTTGTCCCTTAAGCACACATTAGCACCTAAGAATCTTAGGGGGAATCATACTAACTACTACGACTAGGGCTGTCAATGGGGCGGATTTCAATCCGGATCCGATCCGAATCCGGTCCGATTTATTAGGATAATTGTCCGATTAGTGATTCGATGGACCTGATCCGATTAAGAAGATCCGTAATCCGAGTTATATGGAGCGAATATGGATCTAGGCTGATCCGATCCGTTACATATCCATATCCGATATATATTACTATATGTTGTTTATATATTATGTATTTAAATAAAAATAAAACTATCTATGTTCCACTAAAATCTTTTACTATATTAAAAATAATTTTAAAAAGAAATGCATGAGAGATGTTGGTGGACTGACCAGATAACTAATTGGGTCTACAACATATTATATTATACTATTTAATAAGAAAAATCAAACCATAACCATTCATCCTTCAATTTTTATCTTCTCTTCCATTTCTCAACATTGAGTTTTCTTCTTCTTTGTCCCAGTTTATATCTTTTTTACTTATATTTTTGTTTATTCTTTTGCTCTAATTTTTATCTTTTATATTTGTCCATCATATTCCATCTTCTACAATTTTTAGGCAATAGTTTCGATGAAGTAAGTAAAATTTTACATTCTTAATTCATGATGGTGGAATCTGCAATTGATTTGGAGGAAAACGGAAAAATAAAAAAAATCAGCTTGCTAAATGGATCCGGATAATTTATCCGGATCCGGGATATCCGCCGGACTCGGATCCGGTTGCTAATATTCCAGATCCGAGCGGATTCGGATCCGGATAGAAGAAATGGAAATCGGACTCGGATTCGGATCTGCCCTGATCCGGTCCGAGTCCGACCCATTGACAGCCCTAACTACGACTGTCTACAACTTTTGTTGGACGAGTTTTAAATGGCACGAACTCAATCGCCGGGCTTTATAGTTATAGATTTAAATTTAACTGATAAATTTTATGATTGGTTTTGACTCAAATTTCACTATTATAATAAGATTAAATTTTAAGGGAAATTTCGACAAATTTCAATATTTCGATGAAATTTTCGACAGAAAAGATCCGTCACAGAAAGGCTTGTCGAAATCAAGATTTCGACAGAAAATATATCGATCGAAATTTTTCCGTTGAAATTTCAAAATTTCGTCAAATTTTTTCTGTCGAAATTTTATTAAATGTTTCAACTGATTTAAACTCGTTGAAAATTTTCTGTTGAATTTTTTGCTTTTTCCAGTAGTAATTTGCTCATATATTTTTGGGATTTTGAATTTATATTTGACTTATATCGAGTTGATACTAGCAATTTTTTACTTCAAAGAAAATATTATGCATTACTATAAAATATGTCAGTAGACTACTCTTACTTAATAATTCATGCGAATATATGTATTCCATACATATAGTTCATAATATAATATAAAATAATAATTAAAAAGAAAGATTAAGTCACTGACACTAAGAAAGTTTAAATATATATGTATATTTTTTTGTGAATGCACATACTGCAGTAAAACTAGTCTCTTCCATGAAGTACTTTAAGATGTATATTTTTGGGTAAACACCATCAACGACACTCTTATTATTAATTTTACCGAGTGATTCTTCTTGTGTTTTTTTCTCCACGTTAGTCCTCACTATGAATTATTTGTTTCACTTTGGCCATTTACAAGAATTTTTTTATTTGTAGTGTTACATTTTAGTCGCTCATAAAATTGTTTTGTATCAATCTATTTTCTCATAAAACTATTTCTTCATCAATTTAGTCCCTCAGAAAATTGTTTTTGCATTTTAGTTCACCTTGGACCACCTAAAATAACGAAAGTGGGACAAATAATTGATAGTGATGACTAACATGAGAAAAAAACACAAAATGAATCACTCTGTAAAAATTTAATGATAAGGAGGTACATTAATGGTGTTTACTTTATTGATTCAGAAGTTTTCAAGGCGATATAATTATATAATATACAAAAAACTAATGCATATAACATTTCTAATTTGTTTGAACGTTTCCTATTTTTTACTTTCAATTAATTATTTTCTCCTTTTTTTTTAAGAACAATTCTTCTCCTTTAGACAGCAGATTTTGACGTTAGATGTATGGCAGTGTGGGCAATGAGACTACTTTTTTCTCCAAATAGTAATTAATAGTACACTATAACTTTAATATCAATAATTAATATTATATAAAATATTTATTTATTTGGGCTTCATTCAGGTTGAGCTTCATTAGGAACGGATCTATATCATTATTACAATGAAACTAAATAAAATCAGATGTATTAATTAACTCATAGTCGAAGACACGAAATATTATCGATTCACAATGAGCATAAACGATTTTCAAGAGTCAAGAAAATTCGATATTTGGAAAAGAGAGATGGAAAATTTAATTTTTACACAATGCATAGGCCGCATAGCGACTGCCAAACAAACCAAATCGAGTTCTATGGCGAAAAACTTCATAACAGATAAGCTGTATACAAAATGACACTTACGGAACGACTAAAAGTCGAGTGCTCCAGCCTTAGAAGAGCTAGAACAACTACCAGAAGTACCATATGAAGTTCCGCTTGAACCATCGACTGGGGCTTGGTTCAGACATTCCAAAGTTAAAGATCTTCTTTTATGCAACTTCATTGAGAATGTGGTTGCCTCTAGAATTACAGGGACCTGATTTAAAAATATAAATCAATAAACTAATTGAAATATGGGCATACACGAGTTGTTCTATATAAAGAAGAAATATTTCCTTTATTTTTTGTGACAAAATTTTTCTTTATTGGGTAAACTACACAAATTACCCTTGAGGTATGGTTAACTGCAAGACCCAAACACGTTTGGAACACAAAACCAACTCACTGGAGTTACAACCCTATGACGTCGACAATAAATCCTAATAGCTCCAAAAAATACTCTCAATTAGCAGTTTCAAATTTTGACCCAATTACATGGACGGAAATATCTATTTAACTTATACAATACAAACTTTAGGGGGTAATTGTTATAAGTTTTACGCAAGGAGGTCTTCGGAAGTTTTTGATAGTTGGAGGAATCTATAAGTAATAAAACTTGGATTTTTCTTTGTGTTTCTTTTTTTCTGAATAAAAACGCGTGAACGTATGTACTTTCAACTACACCATTAGTGCTTTTTAACACTATGGTTGTAAATTCAATGAGTTGCATACTCAGAGGTAGTTCTTGTAAATTTCCTAACATGAGGGGGTCTTGCGGTAAATTGACCATATCCCAAAGGTAGGTTGATATTTTCTCTAATACACTCACAAATCTAAAAGAAGCATGTCATTTTCAAGAAGACGTAGATCAGAGGAAACAGAAAGTACCTGTGTATTAATACGAGCGACTTTTTGAATACTAAGAAGGCCAACCATATCCTGATATCCTGTAAGAAGCTTAGCTAGTTCCTTGTCTTCATCTAATTTATGAATCCAATTATGAATTAGTTTTCCACTGAAGTACGACGTTGTAGAATCTATTTGCACAAAATGCAGGAAAGAAAAATATACGCACCTGGAATGGCTTTGACAGAAACCAAGGTGTCAGCTAAATGCTGTAGCCTTTTTGAGAAGGCTGGTGAAACAAGAGAAGGGGCAAAGGTTATAATGGCTACTGAGTTCGACAATCGTACAAGACTTTTGAGAGATCTGACAAAAGAAAGCATGTCCCATTCCTACAACAAAGGTATGAAGATCCTTAAATAATAGATGATAATCAAGTTTAGCAAGAACAATTTAGAAAAGCATCATATAAGGCATATCATACAAATAACATAGGTTTCTTCTACTGGGCATACACCATCAATTTTAAATTGATACTCACATTGTCGGAAAATTCACATTGTGGTGAACATAGCGACTGAATAGCTATACGACCAACTACAATGTTTCCATCGGTACTGAAAACATAGCAAACCAAAATAGAAATATGAGAATAGACTAGTCCTAAGGAAGCTCAAAAAAATAAGTGTAACTGAACCAAATAGGAATTGCATTATGAAATTCAAATTCAAGGAGGTAAGTGATTATCTTACCACAGTCAAAAAAGAATTAATTTGAGGTAACAAACAAAAATTAGGACAACATGACCGCTCAAGATGTCCTCTGAAATAGCTCATGAGTATCAGTTAACCTCTCAAGTAGAGCTTCTTTTCTAACTACTATATTTATATTATAAGGCTTATAAAAATGCTACCAAAAGTTTACAGGAATTGTATCTGCGCATATTTGGTTAAAATAAAGTTATCAATTTAATACATACGAAAACAACTAGTTCCACCAACATGTGATTGGTCTAGTGGAAGGGACAAGTCACGACAAAGTAGCGGACCCAGGTTCGAATCCCTATGGGGAGAGGTACCCACTTAATGTTCCCAACCCGCCTCGAAAGGGATAAACCCTTGGGAAACCAAAAAAAAGAAAACAACTAGTTCCATGCTTCTTCTATGATAAGGTGGATAGGAGAAGGGACAAATGCTAAGAAATTTACACTAGCAACTTCCAAGCAACTAGTTTTCCTATATTTCATGGGCCCCAATATTGTCACAATATATCATGTTAGATGTACGATGGTTGCCCAAAAAACGCTGACATACTATTGTATTGATAAAACATAATTGAACATTCATATCCCTTTGAATTGTGAAAAATACCAACTAGAAATACATACTCGACTTAAATATGATATTGACTAGATAGTGAATTACTACATTTTAAAATTTAATTTGTGAGGTGCCATATTACATCATTATACATTTTCACATCATATTTTTCTTATCATTTATTGTCCCAACAAGAAAAGAAAATAACCACCACTTAATTGAATCAATGGACAGTCACAGATTAAATCTAGTCAATCTAATATCTAAATTCAGCATCAAAGGGTAACAAAGAGTTAAACTCTTAGTATTGCAGCCACTCCAACAATTGAAAACATTGCAATGAAAATTTTCAAATTAGAACTAAGTATAAAAGATGTCCCATCACATTAAATTCCACCCTCGAAGCCCATGCCAAGCACCATAATTTTTCTTTGTGGGTATCCTGATTCGTGAACAACCATTTTCGTTGAAAAAGTAAAAGGGCAAGGGGAGTAAGTTGATTATACCGAGGAGTTTGAGACAAGAAGCTTGAACAACGGTCGTGAAATGTGGTAAGATCAGCAGAATATTTAAGGGTAATGCAATCGATATGTTTTCCAGTAAAGAAGTGTCTCTCTAGTGGTTTACGCAAGTCAAAGTCACAGCAGTACTCTGACTTTCCATCTGCAAATGCAAAAAATGATATCATATATAAGAGCAATTGCAAAGCTCAAAATCTTGCCAACATAAACCGAGAAAAGGGTAAGGCTGAGGACTCTATGAAAAGAACAAAATATAAGGTACTAATGTGATCATAAGAAAAGTGGTGATGGAAAGCGTCAGATAAATACTTCCCCTAACTTAGATTTTAGGAGTACATATAATTAGTTGTTTACATTGCATCAAAATTCAAGACCTATTAAAAAATATTATGCAAATTAAATATGAAGCAACTGACTCTTATGTCAACCCTCTCTCTCAACTTTCATTTTCATTAGTTAATGTTGAGCAAATTAGTCTACCTTAGGGTAACTATTGGGCATTCCATGGTTCTCTCTGATTAATAGCAGATATTTTCAGGCAGTTCATTTTGGTTACGATTTAGTTACTTTACTTAATATTTCAAATATGACATAAAAAAAAGATGGAAATGACAAGTATAAGGAAGATCAACAATGAAAAATGAGACAAGAGCAGAAAAAGGGAAACAAAAATGAAAACATCAACCTCTCTGAGAATCTGAATTTTGTTCCCCAAAATACTTCTTATACTGCCAAGCGATCCTCAATCCCTTCTCCTGTAACTCAGACAAAACAAGAAATTTTCTTTTCAAAGGTCACCAACATCCAAGTTAAAGAACGTTACTTTAATTCACATTTATAGGTAGAGAATAAGGTAAAGAACTGGGACCTGTTCTGACTCATGGACTCGAGACTTATCATCCTTAGAGGCCATTATACTCGGCAGCGTGCCAAGAAACCCTCTCGGATCTTTTGCAGGACTAGCATATATAAGAGGTTGGTGGTGAACTAGCCCTTGAGACATAAAATTTCTCAATAACAGCATATGATGTGGTGCCTCAGGATCTTCCATAACCATTACTAGACTTCCCAATGTAAACCCACCTCCCAAAATCTCTATTACAAACAAGATCATACAATAAACATCAAAAGAGCACAATGTAAATTAACATGTAAAAGTTCACTGAAATTACTGTCAAGGTCTGGTATGCCGGATGAAAGAAATAAAGTTCCATTAGGACCATGCTTAAGCCCAGGAACTGAGTTGGATGCCGCAGATGTACTTCGGGAAAAACTACTACTTCGAGGCCTAATTGAAGCCATATGTATGTAGATTTTCACTCTATCAATAACAAAACAAGAAAGAATAATTGAAAATCAACTATAACAAAGATTATTATGCAAAAACATTCATAGACATTTCGTCGAACATGCGTTGTGCAATCAAGAAATACCTTATTGTTTAATTGAAAAGATTCCCGGTTCAATTATTTCTCGATATTTTGCGCCAATGCGTTCTGCGCGTACTGGTTTATGTGAATTTACTGCTCAGCTTACGGTTGTAGTTATGGAGGGTAAAATAAATATTTGAAAAAATGAATTTAGAAGAACAAAAACCTCGTACTTGTAAATAACTATAAATAGGGATTTTGTTCCGAGAGATGATGGGCCAAAATAGACTTGGGATGGGCTATACCAAACATATAAATGGGTCGTAAGATTTTCTGTTTGTTATATAATACTCCTTATATCTAAATATGTTTTTAAATTATTCGTTGAAAATTCATAATGTCAATGAGCATTTTTTTATATAATATACATTAAATATTCTCTCTCAAAAAAAAAAATATACATTAAATATTCGATACCCACTAACGTGATTATTTCTTTAATTAGTTTAATTTCAGTATGATATTAAAAGGATTTTTGTATATAGTAATTGTTGTAATAATGTAATCGTCGCTCAAATAAATAAAAAATAGAATTACGATGAATCAACTTGATCAAATAACACATTGTCTGATCGGTTTTTGCTATCGAGTTTGATACAATGATTGAATTTGATTTCATTGCTAAACAAACGATAGACGCGAGCTCCAACATTTATAGTAGTTGAGCATAACATAAATCGAGCTCAGTTTTATATGCGTTTACTCAAAATTTATTCAAAAACTATCAATCTAAAAGAGAAATATTTCTGAAGTTCAATAAAGCTTTAATTGAACAAATTAACACGATGAATATCTATTATAATTGGCTTATTTTCCACTCTATATATAGTAAGATGTAATAGTACCTTTTTCTTTTAAGCAAAAGACGAGTTGTAATTTACAGCGGACCCAAATAAAGAGGCAAAGGAATCTGGGCTGAGTGCATCCAGTCCAATTAGAGCAAAAAAGCCCACGAGACAAAATTTCGAGAGGCCCAATTAGCATTCTATAGTACTAAATACTCATATCACAAAATAATTAATTTCAAACTTCATAATCAATCCTTGAGCTAATACTATAATACTTCCCCCATTTTTATTTTTATTTTTTTCTCTTTGGAGAATTGCACGTGAATTAAGAAATGTCATTAATAATTACTTTTTTTAAGAATAAAAATTCAAAATATCCTTTTAATCAAATAATCTTAGCATTAATTAACATTAGTGACAAGTACTAGTAAAAAGGAAAAAATTGATAATATAACATTAATTTTACATTGAAATCTTAAAGCGATAAATAAAAATAAACAAACTTTTTTTTATCAAAGCGACAAATAAAAAAAATGTAGGGAGTATTTATATTCTCTGCCTACATCAAATAGTTGAGCTGAGCAAATATGCACTAATACCTCCGGCTCCAAATATTAAACTATAGAAAAATTCACATTAATGGGATTTGAACCTATGACCTCTTGATCCTGAGATATCAGCTTTGTCAGTAATTACCACTAGACTACATTCTCATTGACTCCTCATCAGTTACTAATAAATAGATAAAACATTTTGAATTTGAAATATGTGTGGTACTTATTTAATTTGAGCTTTTGAACTAGGAAATTAGGAATTTCGATCAATCACATTACTAATAATTCATATTTAATTCCGACCTTTTTGAACTATGTTTAGGGTTGGATCCAAATTTCCATCAACCACATCACATTATTACATTATATATTATTCTATTTGTTACAAACATGCATATGCATTAATAAAATAATTTAATAAAATCGAGTAGGTAGATTAGATCGACAAGATTAATAAAAAAAAATGGAGTTGTACGTACGAAATGAAACACGAAAGAAAGAATAGAAGGAAAAGAAACTAGAGAGAAGAGTGAAGACCCGTGCCGTAATATGGTTATCACTCACGGGTATTCCACCCTCACCTCTCACGAGATAAAATATATATTAGATGCAGTTTCCTTTCACTTAATTTACGGACCCAACACGTTTAATATCAACCCTATTTCTTCCGGTCCCAGAATCTCTGTTGGACATTGTACATAGAATGCATGAAGAATCATAAGCTCGTAATCATTAAAATCATTTAGGTTGCCCAATACTTCATCCAACATCGATCCGAGAAATATTGCTCTAGTACTAGTCCCTACAATTAATGTGGTGAGTCCGAATTCTCGCTGCTGGGAACGTGTCTCGAAATAAATTAAGTCAAGTGTAAGAGCTGAATATATAATCTTGAAAAAACAAAAGAAAATCGAACAATTGTACATGTTTGTGTAATTAAATCAACACTTAGGCTAGGTACTGGAATTATCTAGATCTAATTAATAATTGACATATTTCTTGTTTTCACACAAATTAAGAAATTAAACCCCATAATTAATCACTTTTATGTGATAAAATGTCAAAAATATAATACATTCTTTAATGATTGATATCACTTTTGTTATAAACTACTTCATAAATTTTCTTTTACCTTTTTCAATTTTTTATTGGTGACCTTGAGCTTTCCAAGAAAGGGCAAAATTGAAAAAAATTATGTTGGAAAATCAACTATGCCAATTAATTTGAAACATAAAAAATTGACAAATGTGCCAATAAATTTGAAATGGAGGGAGAATATAGTATTTTTTAGGTAGGTCCTTGAACTGGTCATGTGTTAAACTCTTACTAGTGTGAGTATTTTCTCTAGTTTAATACTAACATTTGTAATTAGTTTATTTTGATACCAATGTAATAGATTGGATTCGATATAGTGTTTGATCTAATTAACGATAATATATTTTTGGGTTTATATGGGTTTTGAAACCCTAATTTAATGTCAGTTTTAATTAACTTTAATTAATTCATTGAGTGGGGTTTATTAATTGATTTTGTGTAAGGTAATTAAAATTGGAACGCGTAGAACTAAACGAGGAGACTAATTGCAATGATTTGTTCAAAACCTTAAGTAGACATATGAAATGAAAATTGTTTCCGAATAGAAGATTGGTAGTTATTTTATTTTCTGTAAGAGTCTTATTTTCCTATCAAATACATAGTCCAATATAAAGAATTATAAATTTCATTATATATTATTGAATATTATGGATTTTTTTTTTGGCGAGATATGTTTCTCTAGAGTTTGTAGATGCATATTTCTTGTGTTTTTCATTGTAATTTGTTTAATCAAACTTGCCTACAAAATAATCGTTATTATATTCAAGTTAGTCTTATAAGGTGAACTTAATGTTGTTGTCCAATACATGTAATACATTTAGTTTAAACACTCTCCATTCACGTGTGAGTACATCAAATGTGTGGGTGAAAGAAGACCTACACATGGCAAATTAAATCACAACCTTGAGAATTACGACATATAAAACCAACACACGAATAATGATAATTCAGACATTTGTTATAATGATAACCCTGAGTGTGTGTGCGGGTGAGGGGTGTGTTTTTTCAATATTTAAAAATAAATAAAAAAATTATATCAAATGTATTTATGGAATTATCTCTTTTTTTAACATCAATATGCGTTATCAGAAATTAACATCATAAGATGGTAATTGTAATGCATTCAATATCTCAAAGGTAGTTTGAGTAATTTCTCAAACTTGATGGGTGATCAGTCTAATTACACGAAACAAGAGGGATACTTTGAGTAATTTAAAAAAAATCACATCAAGGTATTTTTGAAATAAAAAAAATTATTTTCTTATAAATCATCATGTGCCGTCAAAAATCATTGTCTAAGAGGTAAATTGTAATAAATTCAATACCTTTAGGATAGTATGACTAATTTTTCAAATGTAGAGAGTGATTTGAGTAATTACATTATACTTAACGAGTAATTTGTAAAATTCTCCCAAAACTTTATTTTTTGACACTTAAATTTTCCAAAACCACTAGTGTTACGCGGGTAACTAAATTAATTTTATTTAACACATGTAACTAGTTACAACTTTCATAGTACTCTCATTTGATATTTTGTCACATGGCTACATTCCAGGAAAATTTAAAACAACCTTAATATCAAATATAAATATGCTCAAATTCATTCACATGTAGAATATAATAATAATTTTTTCTCAATATATCTCAATCAAATAGGGAGTACAATTTTTCGATCCTCAACAATAAGAATGTCAATGATGTTTAGTTTACAGGAAGATTAAATATTTTTTTAAGGGTTGAGAATAAAATAATTAATATAGTGGGGTCAAAATCAAATTGTGAATAAATTGTGTAAAGAGACGTTACATAAGAAGGAAGAGACAAAGCTGCATGTATCAAACACTCCCACATCGGTTGTCGCCCCTAACCTAAGCTGTCGCTTCTGCTTCTACTGAGCTTCTGCTTCTGATTCTGATTCTGATTCTACTTCTGCTGCTCCCATTAATTATTAATTTCAATTCCATATATATATATACTCGTACTACATTATAGCAGACCTGACATTTTCTTATTCGACGTTACCCATCTACCCATTCTTCCAATACCACGGGGAAAAACATTGCTAGAAATTATGGATCGGAGTAAAATATATATTGAGGGATTAGTACAATATGAATTAATGTACAATTTGTTAATTTAATTCAAACAAATTAAATCTAGTTTTTCCCCTGTACTATTTTACTTTTTAAGCATGGGTTCCTTTTTTAGTTCATTGATACATTTTGTCGAACCGCTTGAAATTACATTTTGGTTGTGTCATTTTATATGTGAAGATATTTTTCAACATGTCATTTGTAACGGTGTAGTTAAAAGTTAAAGTTACTATCATAATAATAAGTAACACCATAAAATATCATAATAATAGAAAAATTTCACTAAACAATATAATTAACATTTATAATTCTTGACATTTAAAAAAAATGTAACTCTATTGAATTATTTTTTTATTTTTTATTTTTTATTTTTTATAACCCAGGTGTCCAAGCTTACACTAGACTAATTCTGGACCCTCAGAACCCTTGCCCTAGAACCCTAAAGGATGTAAAACGCAGGATGTGCCTCCACCAAGCATCGGGATCCCATCATACTGATGTACACTCTGCGCACAAAGGGTCTTCACCACAAATGACCCTTAGACAGACCCATGAAAATACTTCCATCCAAGTTCCAAATGGGATTCGAACCCCCACCCTTACCGCTGGAGCAAGCCTTCTGAATTGTTGGTCAGCCAGTTGGAGATATGCCCTGAGGGCTATATTGAATTTTTGCGATCAGGCTTTACACCACCAAATACCATTATTATTCTAGTGGTTATTTCAAGATAAATAATTGAGTCGTTGTTTGGATGTATTTTCGCTCGATTTTACTTTATTTGAGTAAAAAAAATCGGATATTTTTAAAAAATTCATGAAACCATTGTGAACATCTGAAATATGATTTGAATATATTTTTGTTCGAATTTAGGCCATTGAAATCAACTAATTCAAATGGTGTTAGGTCCAATAAAAATTTGAAACGAATGAGCTAAAATAAATTCGAAGTCATTTTTTTTATACTCATGGTAACCTTTATCAATTGTATAAGTGAGTTTGCACAAATTTTAAATTTGAATAATTAGGTCGATTCTCATTTAAAAATTGTCATGATGTTAGTAACACATGAATTACCATGCACGGTCCTGAATTCTGAATATGCATCAACAGAAAGCTTCCATATCTACTTGTTTTCATTTAATTGTGGGCCTTAGTTTGGAAGTATAGTGTGACTCACATTTTATTTAATTTGTTCTTAATTCTCTTTTCTCGTTTACCCTTTCCTTTCATTTTCATTTACCCTACTATTTATATTTTTACCTTGCATCTGCAGGTACATAATGTGGAAGTTCGATCTCTCCATTCGCCTTTATTTTTCCACTTTCATACTAAACCCCCAATTTTATTTCTATTTCTTTTAGATGATGAATAAATTATTATTTCAAATACTATATCGAATCAGATCGAATTTACTACATGGATATCAAAGTAAACTAACTATAAATGTTAGTATTAAACTAGAGAAAATACCTACATTAGTGGGAGTTGAACCCATGATAAATTAAATATTATTAAAAAATAGTATTATAAAAATTTATATCTTTTTTTTATAGGAAAAAAATAGAAAACATGATCACGCAAACAATGGATCAAAGAATCCCTCCAAACATGCACACACAAAAAACTAAATTATAATATTATTAGGTAACGCTTATAGGAAAATAACCATATAGCATGTATGTACAAATGTATTTGTTTTGTGACATATTAGTACATTAAATTGAGTTTGAACTAAAAAAAATTCCATTGTAGACAATAGGGCTGTCAATGGGGCGGATTTCAATCCGAATCCGTCCGAATTCGATCCGATTTATTAGGATAATTGTTCGATTAGAGATTCGATGGACCTGATCCGATTATAAAGATCCGAAATCCGAAACTCATGGAGCGAATATGGATTTAGGTCGATCCGATCCGTTGAAGATCCGTATCCGACAACAAATAAAAAGAAAGATATATATACAAAATGATTTATAAAAATAAGTATAATTAATTATATTTCAACGTCAATTTAAGAAGATAGTAATTCATAATTCGTTTATAAATTTATTTAAACCAATATATTCATTCTACAAATATGAATATAGTAAAGAAACTTTGAAAATGTGAGCTAAAATTAAATAAAATTGAAAAGATAATAAACTTATTTTAGGAAAAAAATATTAATTTAACTTTTTAAACACAATTTATTGGATCCGAAAAATATCCGATATCCGAACAAATCCGACCAAGATCCGTTGGATTCAAAAAATCTAGATCCGAGCACAATCCGAGCAAGATCCGAATCCGACAGGATTCGATCCGATATAAATGGAGCCGGATCTGGACGAGCCTGATTCGACCAGAATCCGACCCATTGACAGCCCTAGTAGACAAGAGGCAATTCAAGGTATGGGATTAATCAGATTCTTCCTTGTCACTACAAGAAAAATGGATTTTAGTGACAAAATATTAAGTAACATTGTTGAAATTGTCACTTTTTGCATACATTTAGTGATAAGAATATTAATTTTGTCACAATGATAATAGTGACAAGTGCAATAGTGACAAAATATATTTTTAAGTTTTCACTAATGGCTATTAGTGACAAGTTTATGGAACTTAACTTGTCACTATTGACAATTAGTGACACCCTTCAGTGATAACCTAGTGAAAATAAATATATTTATTGTCACTATAATTTAGTGATAGCTTTTTAGTTGTCACTTCTAGGGTATCACTAAATGTCAATAGTGACAATTTTTTCATTTTTTTGTTGTGTCTATATACACCATTTTAATGATAATATTTAAATTATTGTCACTTTGTCATTTACTATTTTGTCACTAAAATTTAATTTTTTTGTAGTGTGTTGAAATTTGTTTGAGATGTAGAAATGTTGCATTCTTCATTTATATATACTTTACTGCAAATTCTACTTGCAGTTACATAAAATTTGTGATAATTAATTATTCTTATTTTTTTTTTTTTACATATTAGTCTCTTCCACTAAATCACCCGTTCCATCATTTATATTTTGTGAATAATTTAGGAAAGGTTGAAACCTTGTAGCTCGAAATGAAAGTTTATATATCTACACACAAGAAATAGCAAAAATCATCCTGTAAGCAAGACAGTTCTTTTAAGAATTGGATTGTCAATTAAGTCTTGTAATTTAATTAATTTGACAATTTTTGTCATATTTCAGCCCAAAATTCTGATTTTCTCAAATTGAGTTGTGCGTGGGTCATGTAACTCAATTAATTGAAAAAATGAGTAGTAAATATCACTTTACACCACAAAAATATATCATTTCGACACTTTGCACCCTGAAGTTCAAACTTTGACAATTTGGACTCTCAAATTGCAAATTATTTGACAAATACTACATGCCCATTGTTTTGCCAAGAATATGCATTTCGAGAGTGTAAAGTGCCGAACTTTCAATTTCAGGGCGCAAATTGTCAAATTAACTTAGGTACAAACTTTTTATCAGCGAACCTTAGTTACATATGATTTTACAATTTTCCTCCAATTATTGAGTCACATGGTCCATACATGATTCAATTTGCGAAAATTATAAAATTTCGAACTGAAATACAACTGAAATGATCAAATTAATTTAGTTACATGACTTTTTTGTCAACAAGCCCTTAATACATAACGTTTTTTGCAATTTCCCATATATATATATATATATATATATATATATACAAACATCTAGACACCTCTCTCTATCTCTACATAAACAAGACTTCATTTATTCCATCATCACATCTAACCTCTTCCAAGAAATAGCTTCAACTCTTTTTCCTTGTTGATGAAGATCACAGGAACCCATCAACATCCTCTCAAATTTACCCATCAACCCTTGCATGAAATCAATTAATTTTCCATGAATCTTTCCCCCTCCAAAAGGAAACTCATCAACAAACTCACTAATTTCCTCTCTTCCTTCACCTGAAAAATAGATCTCTTAAGCTTTCTCTATATCTACCAAATTATACCTCAATTCTTCATCTCTTTCTCCACTCAAAAAAACTAGGGTTTAGTTTCTCACATGATCATCATGTCAACTGACGACAACAACAACAACAGCAGCAACAACAACAACAACCCGGTGGGGTCCGCTAAAGACGAAAAGGCTCGATCCACCACCGGACGGAAAACCAGTTCCGCGGCGAACAAGTCTAATCATGATCATCAGGAAATACCAACAGTACCCCTCAAGTGCCCAAGATGTGATTCACCAAACACGAAGTTTTGTTACTACAACAATTACAGCCTGACACAGCCAAGGCACTTCTGCAAGACTTGTAGGAGGTACTGGACGAGGAACGGCGCCTTACGCAACGTGCCCATAGGCGGTGGATGCCGTAAAAACAAGAAACTAATCAATAAGTCTTCTTCCGCTTCTTCTTCTTCATCGAGAATAAATATTATTAACTCAAAGGATAATTCCAGTCCTCTTAGTGCTGGGTTGAAATTCTTTGAGGGTATTGCCCCTGCAATGGATTTCCAACTTGGAGGACTAAATAGTAATTTTATCAACTCTCCTCCTCCAAGTAATTTCAACCAATTTGTCTCAGCTTTTGGGGATCGTCAACATATACAAACAAATCCTGCTGGGGTTAATTTCAATCCTGTAATGGGATTTCATCAGGAAATGGGTTCTTTAAATGTTAACAACACAATTGCATCTACAATTGAGTCTTTGAGTTCAATGAATCAGGATTTGCACTGGAAATTGCAGCAACAGAGATTGGCAAATATGTTTTTTGTTGGGGAAAATATTAATCATCTTCAGAAAAATAATGGTATTAGTATTAGTACTACTAGTACTAGTTCTGTTCTACCTGCTGATATTGGGGGGCCAAAACCCCTTCAGCCAATTTTGTTTCAGAATTTGGAGAATATCTCAAAACAAGATCATGACCATGAATCTTGTGGAAAAGAAATTGGTGGAATTGGAAATGGGAACAATTTGTGTACGGAGTGGTATTTTGATAATTCATACGCATCCGTGAACCCTACACCGGAAACTAGTAGCAGCAATAATAATAATAATAATAATAATAATTTTAATAATAATGTAAATGATATTACTAATAATAATAATAATAATACAAGCAGCAGCTGGAGCACTGGAATTCAAGCATGGAATGATTTGACAAACTACACTCAACTGCCATAAGAGTGAGTTTTAATAAATTCATAGCTTTATTTTTTTTTAATTTTTTTTGTGCTTAATTGATTAATCAAAATATTGTAACCTTTTTTTTAATTTGGGTGCAGGTAAGATGAAGGTGAAAAATTAAGGTTCCAGAAAAGATCTATTTTAGTTAAGAAATGTTGTTCTATTTAATTTAAGTTTATGGCGAAATACAATTTTATATTTTTTTTTTTTTAATTTTGTGGTGGTATATGTAGTTTGTGATGAATATCTTTTTTGTTGTACATTGTAAATTAAATCCAAACTCTACTATTCTACTAGCTAGCTCTCTATGATCTTCTTGGGATTGGTGATGTATAATATGGACCGTTATTGAATGGATTAATAGGATTAATTATTTATGGAATACATTCATATATCGATGTTTGATTTGTTTGGAATGGTGTCAGTATATGTTCAGAACTCTCTTACTCACTGCTTCAATATAATGTATCTCTTTAATTGAGTTTATGGCAATTTACTCTATTTTATATTTATAATTTTCAATTTATCTTCTTCTTTAGA
The DNA here is from genome assembly GCA_038501285.1 of Penstemon eatonii. NCBI lineage: Eukaryota > Viridiplantae > Streptophyta > Magnoliopsida > Lamiales > Plantaginaceae > Penstemon > Penstemon eatonii. The sequence continues at coordinate 13,038,665 of CM076710.1, read as the reverse complement.
AAAAAAAATTATTCTCTGTAAAAATTTTAAAGATGTATTACTCTCTTTAATTGGAAAGTGTAACTTACTTGTCGAAATTGAGATTGTGCATGAAAAGTATTTTGTAATATAGGGGATAAATTGTCACATTTATTATAACATATGGGGAAAAACTGCCATATTTATCATAATATAGGGGGAATAAACTGCCACATTATCATAACACGGAGAGGTAGAGTGCCACATATAAAAACGTTAGGGAGACGGTGTGAAACTTTTATAAAATTACAGGAGGATAAATTGCTCTTTTCCAAGTCACATGGAAGTAAATTGAACATTATGTCTATGTAATACTTAATTCCATTATGTTATGATAATGTGGCAGTTTATCCTCTGTGTTTATGATAGATGTGGCAATTTATCCCCTAATACCAAAATAATATTGCACTTACCCCCCCCCCCCCCACCCCTCGCGTCCCTTCCTATGTTTCAAAATATTTTTCATGTCACTTTCAATTTCGACAAGTGAGTTACACTCTCCGGCTTGAAAAGGTAAATTATTTCTTTAAAATTTTCACAAGGAGGTAAAATGCTCTTTTTTAAATTTAAGGAGAATCAATTGAACATTATGAATTTTATATGCATTTCACATGGCATACTCTATATGTATGAGTGTTTATGATATGTATATATATAAGGTGCAACACTGCAACACAACAAGAACTGATGAGAACAGAAGCTGCTGATATTGTATACAGCCACTGCACTAGAAAAGTATACTTATGGTCCTGATTACACACAGTGCACAGTAAATTGTTGGTGTCTGATAAAGGGGTGGCTTCAAAGTTGGATTCTGAGTGGAAGACTGTCAACTTTTGAATGAGTTAGTAGTAATTAATAGAAGTGTGTAAAGAGAGATATAGGCAAAATGTGGGATATGGTTTCCTCCTTTTGTATTGCAATATTTTAACTAATGTACATTTTATTAGCTTTTTTGGGTTTTGGGAAGTGACCCCCTCTCCTCAATGTTGAATGCAAATTTGAATTTTTTGGTTTACTTAAATCCTACCCCAATGGATTTAATTCATTGGGATTGGATGAATGATACATGAGCATGAAAGATTTTCTCATTTCATGTTCATATGGCATTCATCTAGCACTCTGATGGATTAAATCCATCGGGATAGGTACTAATTTTCCTTTTTTTGTAGCCATATGATTTTGAACATCACAAGATTTTATACTTATTTAAATTGAATTTTGTTTAAGGTTTGAGAATCTAAGATGTACAGAAATAAATAAAAGATTCTATTACGTACGTCCATCTAACGTCATGTTACTTCTAAGTTCTATGACGGTATCATGGAACATTTTATACCAGTATGAGCGACAGTTTTGCAATGTTACTTTTGTATATGACGATAGTTTACAACACGACGATATATATGACGATCTTCAATCATTATCGTAAACTATAAGTAGGGTTATACAGTGTCACAATATATAATAGGAAAATGTCACTTGAATGATTGACATTTATAATATGTGATATATTTATAACTATGATAATTTTATGTGGCATTGTTTTTAAATTTCATAAAGTTTTTTTTTTGTTGGTTTTCCAAGGGTTTAATCCCTTTCGAGACGTGTCGGGCACATAAAGTGGGAATCTCTACCAACAGGGATTCGAATCTGAATCTGCTACTTTTTAGTGACTAGTCCCTTCTACTAGACCAATCACCTGTTGGTAAATTTCATTAAATTTGGTACAACAAAAGACGATTTTTTGTACTAAGTTCTCTAAAAACAATAATGCCAAAATTGATTTTTAGTTTCACAAGAATGAATAAATCTTCATGATTTTTGATTTTGTTCTTTATAAAAATATACTTTTGATCATATTCTAAAGTATTTTTCATTTCTGGTCCAATAGAAAGAATCTCTTTTGTACACATTTTGTCCCAAACTTGATAGAAATGGAATACATTCATCCTACACCGATGGATTATATCAATAGGGGTTGGATGAGCCCCCATGGCATATCTCCAACTGGTCGACCAATAATTCATAAGGCTTGCTCCAGCGACAAGGGTGGGGGTTCGAATCCCATCTGGAACTTGGATGGAAGCATTTCTATGGGTCTATCTAAGGGTCATTTGTGGTGAAGACCCCTTTGTGCGCAGAGTGTACAGCAGTATGGTGGGAACCCGGGGCTTGGTGGAGGCACATCCTGCGATTTACATCCTTCAGGATTCTAGGGCAAGGGTTCTGAGGGTCCAGGTTTAGTCTAGTGTAAGCTTGTACACCTGGGTTATCAAAAAAAAAAAAAAAAAAAAAAAATAGGGGTTGGATGATAAACACATGTGTATAAGAGGACAAAAAATATAATTGTCTTCTCATACACACTTGTTGCTCATACATAATTTCCAATAGAAATGTTGGAAAATAACAAAATACGGAAGATGAAAATTTGCTATTTTTGACAAAATTGGACTATAAATTGTGAGGATCTAGTTATGTAGGATTAAAAATGTAACTTTCTCAATCCTATCTTTATCATCCTACCTAAAAGGTGAAATAATCAAACTGAACCTATATATATAGAAAACAAAAAGTTCACATACCAAATCTTTTCTTTTATATCTTTCAAGAATATACATATGTTAACTTTTTTCATTCAGTTGCTTTTCTCCTTTAGGTTGGTATGAACCTTTTTTTTTTCTTTTCAATATAGTTACAAAATAAAAGATTTACTCATGGATCAAAATTTCGTTTCGAGTGTATGTTTCGATCAGCCAAATATTGGAAACTTTTCGAGACTTTTCGGAAATGTTTCGGAAACACTAAGGAAAATATGTAATAAAAGTTATTAAATTTAGATAAATAACAGAGTTTAAGGCAAACAAATAGTTTCAGAATTACATCTTATTTTCGTTTCGCTTGATTAAAAAACGGAAACTTTTCGATGTTTTCGAAGGAAAAGATGGAAATTTTGATCCCTGGATTTACTTCGTCCATCCCAGTTTTTTTTATCCCTCGCTCCAGTTGATCAGTCAACTTGATTATTTATAAAAATTATAATAAATAATTTAATTAATATATTTCACTAATAATAATTAGTTGATAATATCATATGACACCATATATATTAATACAGCACAAATGTGAATAATTTAAAATGATAAGTCACTTAAAAAATTGAAAAGTGTGACCGAGTATTATAGCTAATGGAGTAAAAATAATGGGACGAATTGAGTACTATTTTTAAATTTCCATTTCTTTTTCTAATAATAGAACATTTGTTATAAGATTTGGTGGGTGAAGGAAGAAGACAGAGGAGTGTGGCGTGAATAACGTGATAGACTACCTGCATATATGCACAAGGACAGACACAGACCCTTCCATTTGCATCTAAATTGCCTTACTCATTTCAACTGTCAGTTTACTCCCTGCAAGAATTTCATGAACCAGCACAACTATACAAAGCATGATGCCATATGATGTGGGGTTACCATCTTCGCGTTAAGCAAAGGGCAAATTGGTAATTGATTGATAATTAAAGAGGGCTGAAAGTCAAATCAAACTACTCGATACTTGACTCGGCCTCGTTTGATAAAAACTTGTTTGAGATCGGTTTGTTACACAAATCAAACAAGCTTGAACTTTATCTTTTCTTTTTTTAACTTTTGAAGTTCGGCTCGAGCTCAACTTGATAAGCCAAAAATTGATAAAATACATGTGAAAATATCAAGCTACTCGATACTCGACTCGAGCTCATTTGATAAAAGCTTGTTTAAGTTCGGTTCGTTAAATAATCAAACCAACTCAAACACAAAATTTCAAGCCGGGTAAAATTCAATCCAAACTTGAACAACATGTCGCTCATACTACTCCCATTTTCTTTATGGAATGTTTTAAATTAATGGGGACTCTCTTTTTTATAATAAAATTATTATTTTCAAAGCAACTTTATAGTGTAAAGATTTGACACATTTAATTATCAATCACTATTTTTAAGAGAATAAATGTAAAAATATCTAGAATTTCATGAAATTCCACCAAAAAGTTATAATGGGAGCAAGAATATTGGGATGATGGAAATAATGTACTATTACAACTAATATGACATTAAATTGGCAACTCAGTGAGTCTCTCTATTTCATAATAATTGTCGTTTTAGAGATTTTTTTTTTTCAAATATCTGTCGCTTTATGTTATGGTTGTCAGAAAAGTGAAACAAAGTCAGTTTTTTTTCTCTCACTTGTTTTGATAGCAGGAAAGGAAGTTACTATTTTTCTTCAACTTTGATGGGGAAATGTGGGAAAATCTTGGGAAAATTTTAGAGTACATTGTAAAACAGCCCTTGTACTTATTTGTCAAACAATCAAAATCTCCTATTAGTGATTTTTTTATACCACGGCCCCCTTTATGCTTATTTATTATTAGAAAAAAATATTCTCTCAAATAATAGTAGCAATTATACCCCCAAAAAATATGGCAAAAACACCCATTTCAGACGCAAACAACCCAAAGAAAATGTAATTCTTATCTTGAAACTAGAAAAGTACAAATAGCAAAAAACAATATCAACTAAATTTTACATAAATCCCAACCAAAGAAAAAGCTAAAGATTTTAATCATATATATAGATAGAAAAAATATTATCTTTTTTTCTAAACTTTCTTGACAACCAAACATCTGCAAGAAAATAGTTTTCCATACAACCAAACATGTAGAGGAAAATGACTTTCATTTTCTTTTCTTTTTCTTTCCTTTCTTTTTCATTTTCCTACAATTTTCCCTCACTTTCCATACAATTAAACAAGCTATTAGGATTTCAATGCTATATTTATTATCCCCTTTTCAATTTTGCCCTTATTTATTACATCATAAATTCTATCTTATCGCCTTCTTGCTATTTATAATTAAGGATATTATAGATATAATTTTTTGTTTTTTCTTTCAAAAAATTATGCTATTTATTAGATTTCGTAATATTCGTGCAAAACTTTAAAATGACAATCATTATGGAACTGAAAATTACATATCAAAGTAAATGGTTTGTGAATAATATACTTTAAAACACTGTAAGAAAATTGTGGATTACATGACATATTAATTAATCTATATCTCTATCTCTATCTCTATTCTCTATCTCTATCTATCTATCTATCTATCTATCTATCTATCTACTATTATAAAAGCATGAATATTTCTTAACTTTTTTGTGCGGACTATAATACCCTTATTTAAATTGTAAAGTGATATTAATTCAATGGAAAATATATAAAAGTAATTAAAGAGGTATAATTAGACATGGAGTCTTCTTATATTTAATTTATCTCCTACATAAACTCCTAAAATCTATAAATTCTCTCTTACATCAATTATTGTAATTTTAATCTTCTTCACTTATAGAAAAAAAAAAAAGAACCATTAAAAAATACTATTATTTTAAATAACCCCTAAATTTATATATAAAATTATTATATTTTAGCATTAGTAATTATTGGAGTAAGAAAATATTAATTTAAAGATTTAGTACACCATAAGTCATAAACACTCTAAATATGAAATTCAAAATGAAATTCTCTTAATTATCATTAAGTTACAAAAAAAAAAATTAAGATTGAATCACATCTTACTATGAAAGAATTAAAAATACTTATGATTTAGCTAATTACGTAATTTTACTTTGGCTAGAATAGAAAAATATAAATAATTCAATAATATCAAGACATGCATAATCTCGAAATTGCATGGAATTCTTTTCGTGAAAAACGGGTGAAATTGGTGAAACATGATGAAACCGATGAAAATTCGAGTGAAATCAGTAAAAAAAAGTTTCACTGGAATCGATAATTTCATGTAAAATTAATGAAAATTGGGTGAAATTCGTGAAAAATGAACAACAACATATAAAGAAATTGTCGGTATTTACCAATTGTAGCAGATGCAATATTATCATTATACATTGATAATTAGTGACACGTGTGTAGTGTAGTGAAAACCTAGTGACACGAAGTTATTGACAATATATTGATTATTACTTATAATATATCACGTAATATTTCATCACTGAAAATCAAATTTCATGTAGTACATAATCTATCTCTCTGGTCTTTTGTTGAGTTTTAACGTTTTTAGGTTTAATTTCATTAAAAATAATAATCAATTTCATTAATTGTTATCAGTGTGCAAATTTGTGACTAATTAACAATATCTAAACTTGTTTAATTCAAATTTGAGACTAATAAACAATGTTTAGCACAAAGATATATATTGTAACTATCATATATGTATCTTTTTATATGGCTTTTGTGTGTGTTGTTGTCTTTCCTTGAACGAGAAAAATGCATGGATGATTGTCACCAAATTTGGCCCCTTATATATGTGTAACAAAAACAAATTAGACCCACACCATAACTCATCATTTCAATTTATCCATTAGTGCATCACATCATACATCATCACAAATTAGTGCATGAATCCATAAAACAAAATTTTTGTCCTCAAATGGCCTACTAACCGTCACAAGGTCGAAGCTCGTCTTTAATAATGAATTCACTTAATATATATCAGATGGGGATCAATAAATGAAAACTAGATCAAAGGAAGATCCAAACCAACACCAAAGGGGCCCAGGAAGTGGTCCGAGATTAAACCGCGAAGGAATCCGTTGAAGTTCAAAGAACCACATGCTAGAATCCAATCCTACAACCTCGTTAAGTATTCAGTCGTAAGCTACACTGAAAGAAACATGCTAATCTTGATGGCCATTCGAAAAAAAAAAATGTCACAAAAATATCAATATAGTCATAAATTTACAAAATGTCACCTATTATAAATGTTAATGATAATGTTCAGTGGCATTTTTCATTCTTGTGACATTTTATAATGTTATGCGGAGTATTTAGTTATGATATTGACATTGAACATTTAGCTAGCTACTTTGCAATAAGTGATATTTTAATAATGACACTTTATATCTAAAATATCAATAGGAAAATTCTAGGGTGTCGCTACGTTACGTGTCGCTAATACCACATTAGGTGGTATTACCACACAATCCACATTGTGTAGTATAACTCACATGTGACAGTACATGATCACATTAAATAGTATTAACCCCATATATTTAATATGACCCTCATATCATGTAGTATTTATTCCAAATTAGGTGGTATTACCACGCAATGTGTGTCACATTCTATGGTATAAATTATACTCCTTATACCATACAATGTGATACACATTATGTGATAATACCACCTAATGTGATATTAGCGATATTCTAGAATTTTCCAAATATCAAATGTCACTATAATAATTAGAAGTAGCATTGAAAGTTCTTCAATAATAGAAATGTGTCATTAAACAATATGATTAAAATTTACTATGTGTGGCATTTTTTACAAATTGACTATATTAATATTGAAAAGCCCACAGAATCAGAGGTATTAATTAAACGTAGGAAATTACGGGATCATACTCCAAACCTAATGCATCTAGCTAGGGTAGGGACATGACCTTTTTTGCTATGGCACAAACCTTAAGGGTGTATGTGGATGGATTTCGGTCCGGTGTTGCGAGTTTCGTGAGATCGAGCTAAAATCCTTTTAAATTAGTTTTCGTCAAACTCATAAAATCATCACAAACATATTCAAAATCTCATACTCAAACTCTTTAAACCTGTAAAACATTGATTTTACACCAACAAACTATTTTTCCCCTCAAATCTCACTAAAAAATATATTGATTTGACAACTACCACTTACTTTTTCCAACTAACCAACATTCAAACACAATCCAAGTGGGATTTCAACTTATTCAAACCACAAAATCCATCTAAATGAGGTCTCAAAGGTTCGATCAAAACCACCAAGACCATTTTTTTAAATCGAGACCCGCGAAACTGAGCCAAACCCCATCCAAATAGAGCCTAAAATCATTTCTATGTAAGGTACATTTGTAATGTGTAAAAACACATTACACGAACATGTATAGTGAGTTGAGCATGTAGTTATAGACCAAACACTGCCGTACAACACCATTAGGGACCAGCTTTGATGTGTAAATTTAATGCAGACACATCTATCTATCATATAAAGTTGAATCTCCCACCAAAGAAGGGATAAATGAGCTAGAGGGAAGCCTAAGAATAGCCCGGGAATTAATGTTACCTCAACTCGCTTAGTGTGGAGGCCCCATAAGTTGAATATATAGGACAACAAAGTTAATGAACAAAGTCGAAGATGGAAGCGATCGAGCACTACAAGCAAGTCGAGCTCTGTCAAAGGGTTTTGTTGCATACTTATGGAAAATATGCTTGTCGAATGCTGAAGAATGAACCTACAAGGTTTGCTTAGGGCATAGGCGACCAACCTTGGCGATAATCCGTTAGCTGAATACAGACCTCGATATGAAGCCGACAACTTCAGGGTCGAGTGTAGCATGGTGATCGAGACTGAGGTTAACGAGCTATTGGATGCATAAAAGAAGTCCAGTTCACGAATTTGTTGAGAAACATGGTGATGGTTGCCAGAGCACAAAGAAAGTGGAGAATGTGGAACGATTTAATTATTTCCTGAATTATTCTGATCCGCAAATAAATTGACTGAAGCTTGCAAAAGCAATGTCCTTAAGACAATATTTTTGGGTTGTCAAAAGTGCAACAGTTCGTCCCAGTAGTCTCCCACGATACAACAGTCGGATACTTGTTTCTTTGCACAAAGAACAAGTTCACATCGAACTTAAATAAATAGGAATATTTAAAGTGAATAATATAGAGAGAGAAAGATATGATTCTACTTTAGTCCCTATAAAACGGAATGAGAGAACTGACTAGATTCTCCCTCAATTTATAGCAGCCAAAAAGGTGTTTCTCGAGGGACATGTCTATTCGGATTTAACCAGTAGCACTGGTTTAGTTCGACAAGGTGCAGTTGGTTCGGTACTCACTCATTTGAAAAGAGGCGCGCGGATCTTAATAAGGAAAACGGGCCAGTCACGGATCTATTCAGGTTAATTGGATCTGTTACGCGGATCTAACTGGATACGGATTTAATTATTGGGCTTTTATGTTTTGAGCCAAAACATTAATTAAATTTTCTCCAAAAAAATAATATTCGTGTGGTGAAACCATGGTGATCATGTATGCCTTCTCCTCTCACAAAACTTGGTAATCACAAGGAGCCCAGCCCTTGGTACAATTTTTTGCATTATAAATAGCAAAAACTTCTTCAATCTCCATGTGGGATTAAGACATTTTCTCTCTTCCAACTTTGATTCAATTCTATTTCATTGGCTAACTCCAATTGAGCTCAATCCAATTGGCCGGGTTAATCCCATAAAATCCAACAAAATCTTCGTGGCAGAAGAAACTAAAGATGTGCTAGTATAGGCCAGAATGTCATCAGGCAAGGTTTCAGCTGGCCTACTCCAAAAGGTGCAAGTCGCAGTAAATCCACACTAAGGTTAACCAATGATTATGAACTACACCAATTTATAATTTCAATTGCGTTAATTGCAACAACAGAAAGATTTAAGGAGTCAAATGAGAAGGAAAAAAAAGCGAGCGGACCAAGTTGAGGGAAGTGCAGTTGATATTATGCTTAAATGGAAATTTGAAGATAACTGGGATGGTTATGGTTATAGGGCCCAACCCAAACATGCAAAAGCCCAAAACTAAAATTGGGCCTCCAATAGCACACAAGTACAACTAGTAAGTTGCAAGTAATGCTATTTCGATCCAGATAGCATTTCATACCAATGTGTACAGACTGAATTACAGATTTTACATCCATTTCAATGTGACAACTGAACATTATATCCCAATTATCAAGAAAACTGAAGACATTAAAGCACTAAATAGCATAACTTCATTATCTTGACCAGACTCTTTTCTTGCTATCCCTTTCTTTAATCGCCTGAACTGGATCTCTGCTCGTCTTGTTACGAACTAAGGGCCTCTGTGCCATCGAGACCATTGGCTTACTTGTTTTCGGAACCCGACTTATAGGTCTTGGTGGATCAGAATGCCTTCCTTTGTTGTCACTTATTGGAGTTGGTACTCTACTAATATTGTTCTCAGCTTCATTGTTTCTCGACAATCGCTTCTGTCTAACCTCGTGAAGAGACTCTCTTTCCTTCATTGGAACTGAGACTTGACTCACATGGCGGTTTATGGAAGTATTTAAACTCCTCAAAATACGATTTTCAGCCTCGTTTGTGATCTCGTCTCTGGGTGGTCGTTTGCATTCAATGGGGGTGGATCGTAATATATCAGAAGATTCTGGAATCATGGTTGATTCCAGCTGCTTTTCTTGCTCTCTTACTTTGTCTTCAAGTTCTTTAACCTGCCATCATAATAGATACATAATATTAGCACGGGGTTGTAAGGAATTTGAAATGATATTTTTGCTAATAAAAACAGAACACGGGGTTATTTTTTTAATAGTAGGCAAAGCACAAGGGTGTTTTTTCATTTAGCTCGATGAACATAATCACCTTTTGACGAAGGAAGATGCACTCTGAGTTTTGTTCTTGTTCTTTCAACTTTCGTTCAAGCTCTTTGATCTGAAAAGACAAGAGAGCAGTTTGTTCTATAGTTAGTTTTGTAAACTATTTTACTACACGATTATATAACAATAATAACAAGTCTTGGAACCTTGTCGTGTAGAATTAAAGAACTAGACTTGGATTCTTGCACTTGCTCTCTCAGATTTTCTTCAAGATCATTAATCTGCAATTTAAGAATGTTTTAAGTTACCCAAACATTTTTCATGTAATAACCATGAAAAAGAGTTGTATAAATCAACCAACCTTCTTCTGGTATATTGTAGACTGATAATCTTCTTGCTGTTTAAGCTTGTTCTCTAAATCCGTTACCTGCAGAAAGTATAGGAAAATAGACGTTAAAGAAATAAAATATTAAATGATTCTCTATGATTTCTTATTAAATAACCACCAGTTTAGTAGTACCTTCTGTTGAAGTCTGGAACAAAATTCTTCCTTCCCTTTTAACTTATCCGAAAGATTTGAAACTTGTTTCTCAGATTGGAAATGGAATGATGTTTTCAACTCGAGTTGACCTTCTAGCTCTTTAATTCTATCCATTTGGTTTTTGTAAGTTTGATCCTTCCCTTTAGCCTTGCTTTCAAAATTATGCAAGTTTTCTTCGAGCTTTTTCAGATTTTCATCTTTAATTCTAGATTCCTGTCTTGCTTTATCGAGCTACAAATTGAACAACCTATAAGTTCAGGGACCTAGATATAAAACAGAATTTAATATCAACACCAAAAGAGCCATACCATTGTTTTCAACTTTTGAATCTCTCCCGTATCAATTTGCTTTCTGGCAGGACCTAACTCAACCCCTCTAACTCGAGTAGCAAAGTTCAATGAACTCAAAGTTTCGCTTAAGTCTTGATCCGAGGGACTAATTTGTACAAACATCAAAGTTTTCGAGTCCCCACCTAATAAATAAGAAATAACATCTCTTGAGCTTCCGGAGCTTTCTAGAATTGTTGGAGATTAAATAAAGGGTGATTTACAGTTAGACCCTCTCAGGTTTACCAAAATTACAGAAAACCCCCTGTAGTTCCAAAAATTACAAAGACACCCCTTAAGGGCGTTTTGTGTAAACAACATCAGAAGTTGTAGGAGGGGGTGTCCTTGCAAGGATTGTTGAAGCTGAAAGGGTTGTTTTGATGATGCATAGTCTAAACGGGGGTCTCTTTGCAATTTCCTTGTAAGACAACTAAACCTCAGGGGATCCGGTCGTAAATCACCCTTAAATAAAAGACATTATTTATTACCTAATGAGTCTTGGAGAAGATGAGTGAGCTTAGAGTTCCTGTATGGGATGTGGCTGCTTTTATTTGCTAAAGCAGATATAACGTCTCCGAGTGCTGAAAGTGACCTGTTAATGTTTTGAGCTTCTTTGAGGCGTTCCCCTTGGACATCAGTCTTTGCAAGCCTCTCACTTCCAGCCAAGTCCACCAGCCAAAGCTTACTCTTGGTGCACTCTCCACTTATTAAGTTCTTTGCTCTTACCATTATACAAAGCATGCTGAGGAAAGGAGGATAATAACACATTGATAAACAAATAATCTCAAGAATAAATCCTGTAAAAGAAGGTTCAGTACATGTTTTTCCGCTCGATTGCCGCTTACAGAACTGGACTGGATATCGATTATTTTTTAATTGTGTTTTGAAAACATGACTTTGCCTCTCCCATACATTTACCTTTGTCTACAGAAGTCAGAAGTAAAATAAGATCTCCAGTTAATATATCGAAATCGGGCTAAATGCAAAAATATCCTCTATGCTTTGTCTAGTTTTCAAAAACCTCCATTTTTTATTTTAATAAGCAAAAATCCCCGTGTTCTTTTTTTATTAGCAAAAATCCCCATTTTATGTACCTTCATAAATCAACAGGGAGGTTATTGCCAATTTTTCAAGTGAACAGAGTGGTTAATGTCAATTTTCAAAGTTAACAGGTGATTATTGCCAACCTTTTAGGTAAATTTTCACATTTCTTGTGTGGGGGTATAATTGTCATTTTTCTTGCAAAATACGTACTACAGCTTGGAGGGGAGTTTTTGTTAATAAAAATAACGCAGGTTTTTTTTTGGTAATATATATAACATAGGGGTATTTTTCATTTCACTCAATCAAAACACGACTAATGCACGTTCGTTACCGTACACCCGGAAATATCGAAATCCAATTCAGTTAAGTACAAAAGTGCTAATGTACACCCCTAGTTCCTAGAAAAGCAACAAACTGTACATGCAACGGAAATCTTTACCAGTGAGAGCGACTGCTATGCTCGTTCACGTTATTTGAACCAACAGCTCGAGCACTACTTCCAGCCTGCAGGACTTTCCACACTTCATTAGTGTTCTCAACTTTGGCTTCCACAATTCCCGGAATATGATGAGACCCTTCAGAAGCTTGTTTTATCTCTAACCTAATATCATATCACAGAGAACAATTGTCATTAGATACGTTAAAAGTACTTCAAATAAATGTGTAAGTGAAGATTAGAAACTCAAGTTTACTTCTTGGATGTTTCTGTAGCCAGCAAATCTCGTATCTGTTCATTGTAGACTTCAAGCACGCTAACTGAAATGTTGTAAGCATAAGTTTCACTCCTTTCGTTAGCAATTCTAAACAACTCTTCCAAAGTCCTGTAATTTACTCCTCGGTTAACCTCAGTGCCCTCCATTGTGAATGTCTTGCCTGTGCCTGTTTGCCCATAAGCAAATATACAGACATTGTATCCATCTAATACCGATATAACCACTGGTGCAGCATCAGCAAAGACATCAACTGTACAAAAGAGAAGATGTTGGACTTCGTCAAAAGCTCAATGCAAATTACTCTCCAACGAACTTGACTGAATAATCTTATTCTTATAATTACACTAAAATTTGGAAAAATTCTATCTTAGGCTCATTTTGGCACATGTCTTGTGATTATGACTGGAGACTCTCCTAGGAGAGTTATCCTTCGTGGTTGTATGCCCTTTAGATGCTGCAAAACCCGACTGTGTGAAATGCAAAAACAACCCCTATGTTTTGCCTAATAAGCAAAAGACCTCCCTGTGTTGTTTTTATTACCAAAAAAACCCCTTGTGCTATTTTTTTATTAGCAAAAAAACCCCTCCTACATATTTTCAGGAAAATGACAATTATACCCCCCACCAAAAAATGTGAAAACGCCCCTTTTCTCCTAAAAATTGACAATAATCCCCCTGTTTTCAAAAATTGGCAATCACCCCCCTGTTCACTTCAAAAATTGGCAATAACATCCCTCTTATTTATGAAGGAATTTCAAATAGGGTTCTTTGCTAATAAAAAAGAACGTATGGGGGTTTTGGCAATAAAAATAAGACAAGATTTTTTTGCTAATGAGACAAAGAACAGGGGGTACTTATGCATTTAGCTCGAACCCGAATTAAGCTCGATTTACCATAATAAAGAAAACTTTATATAAGTGAGCACCTTGATCATCTTTTGGTGAGTATACACGATCGAACTTGAAAGTCTTTTTTGTAGAGCCACTATTTAGAATTCCAAGTTCCCCATCCTTGGCTGCATCAAAGTCCACCACTAAAGAACACTTGGCTATGACCTCTGGCTTGCTCAAGGGGCGACAACGACAAAACACTCTGATATTTCCTGATATAGAAAGCTAAATGTTGAGAACAAGAATTTGTCCAACTTATATATCACAAAAAAACATGAAAATGCTAGATAAACCTTTTGCCTCTTGCACTTGATTATAGAGCTTTCGTCTTTTTATCTGCTCTTCATTATACTTCACTTTGAGATCTTCACACTGTTCAACTGCACAGAATTACTTGTTACATAATATTCCATTTCTCATAACAGATTAAATAGTTTAGCTAATAGGAACTTACCCAGCGCCTGAACTGCAAAGACCATTTTGTTCAAGTCAGGAATTGAATCAGTACATTCATGTGCATCACGAGAGAGCTGAGAATGCTCTTGTTTCATAACCTGAACAAATTACCAATTACGGGTTGCTTCTTGCATTACATGATGAATAAATATTCACATTTCAAGAACAAAGTTTTCTTGCTATATTTAGTAGCAAAAGGAATTACCTTCACTTTCTGCTCTAAATTATTAATTGCTATAGTCCAGGACTTCTTGCATTGCTCATACTTGTTTGAAATGTCCTTAAGTTTTTCAGCTTGCATTTCAAGAGCATGATCTGTAGAACTCACAACGACATTGAGTTAAAATAGATTATCGAAACACTCAAATGTCCTTATCAGAAGCATAATCAGAAAGGAGTTAATGGCAATTCACCCCCTTGATATATGCATAATGTTCAATTTACTTATAAAAGTTTCACATTGCCTCCCTGGCATTTTCAAACTTTAATAAATATATGAATTGACAAAACTACCCCTCTAATATAGTATACTTTGACCTAATGAACCTGAGGGTACTTCTGTCTTTTCAGAAAACATTTTTCATGCCTACTTTCAATTTCGGCAAGTGTGTTACACTCTTTATTGGAAGGAGGTAAATTTCTTTAAAATTTTCACATATGGCTAGAGTGCTCTTTCTCAAATCAAAGTTGGGTAGTAAATTGAATATTATGCAAATCACAGAGAGGTAAATTGGCATTAACCCAATCAAAAAGTATCATAAATATTAAAAAAAAAGCAATGTCGGGAGAGATATACTTAAGGTCCTATTAATCTTCAATAAATAAAAACCTTACCAAGAGAATAAGTTCGATATGTCTTATTGTCGAGTTCCATCCTGACCTTTGCTAGCTGCTCATTAGCAGCAGTCCAAGATATCCAAGATTGATAGCATTCATCTGTCTTACGCTGCAATGTATCCTTCAAATCTTTTATCTTTTTCTCATACTGGGCTACCAATTTCATTCTTAGAAGTTTTTTCTGCAAGCTCAAAAGAATGAACAATTACTAAACTCGAGCCATATATTGCCTTTAAATTAGTCCATGAGTTTTTTAGTTATATCATACCTGAGCTGAAGGGTATTCTATATCATTAGAACAGTTTGTACACACGAAATATTCACGATTTACCTTAGAAACTGCAGCAAATGAAAGATTGTCAAAACTATACTCGTTAAAACTTGAAAGCTCTAAGAATATCAAATTACAGGAAACAAAAGTACCTGACGTTTTAGTTGCTTTTCTAAGACAAATTCCACTAACTAATGGGCTACCATGTATCCCTTCAAACCTTAAGACAAGAATCCCATCATCTTTAATAGAAACTCTAGCACCAACAAATTGCAAAGGTTTATTGGATCCAACAATTGAGAAGATATCAAAATCAGATAGAATCTGCAATAAGATTAGCTCTAATAGTAAATTACAAGAACTTATATATGAGTTTATTGATTATGACAAAGTTAAGAGCAATAGCATTACCTTCTCATCTTGCATATAAACGTTAAACACACGCATTCCTTTGGGGCCAAAAGTGTTTATGATTTCTACGAAATGAAGGTCAAGAAGGTAATTCCCAGGAGGAATATTCTCAATGCAGTACCGAAAATCTCCCAGTCGAGCTGATTGATAAATGAATGAATAGTCTCCACCCTCGGTGATAAACTCCTCTGTTTGAAATGTATCTCCCCCTTCGAAAAATTTGTCAGCCATAAAGCTAACACCAGAGTCTGATTCCATAGAGGTCATGGCACCAGCATTCACAAAAAGCACAATCTCATCTAAACCAACAAACAAATGAAATGAAGTCAACAACATTCCCTTTATCGATTACTGCAGAAATAGCACATACACTAATATCAAATTCTTAGAAACCAACATGCAGTTGGTGTAAAATAAGCTCAAATTACTTATTTAAGTAAATCCATTTTCAAGAATTTTCGACCACTATAATGCCCTCCATTGCAATAACATCACCACACCAGCATAAAATCCTACTAACATATTCTATTTCAACTATCGTTCAACCAAAACCTAAAATGAAAATCATTTCTGAAGCACACAAATTCTCTCTTAAAAAGAGCCAATTCAACATACCTAAATCCCTTAATTTCAGATATTTTCTTGAAATTATTTTAATATCTAATCCTAAATCTCTTAATTTTAGAAATTTGTAAAATTAAATCATTTGCCACTAAATAGAAACATATTTGTGAGAAAAATGACAAGAATTAATTAGCCCGGAGAAAATAATTGGGAGATAAATTACTAAGTCAAATAAAACAGTAAATATCTTCATTCTCAAAACTAAAACTAATATAAGAAAACTCAAAACCCTAATCTTGAGGGTTTTTTTATTTTTTTCTGGAACCTGTAGAATCGGGAATTGTGAACCCATTTTGAACTAGTATCGAACCAGAATCGTCACATATCATTGAATCAGCTAATGATTCTTCAGTTTCATCTTCTTCCATTGCGAAAACTTGAGTTTCTTGATTCAAATCTTCTCCGCTTTCCCCAGAAGAAACACATAGATCTGGGGCCTGAAATTCTGGGTTATTTTCATATGGGCTAAATTGAAACTTCTCCATGGAATTCGGCTTTCAGAGATAGAAAAAAAATCCAATGTAAGAAAATGACCTTCTCTCTGTTTTAGTGAACGGTGTTTCTAACTTTCTTGAGCGTTTTGGAGTTTGAATTTCTTTGATCGTTTGAATTAGGTGACCGTTACTGATTAACTTTTGCCTTTGGAGCCCAATACACACTTTTGGGATAAAATTCGAAACGAGGATAGCTAATGTAGTAGTAGTATATAAATTTAAAGGGATATCTGGCACTTTTGCCTTTTGGAGCCCAATACACACTTTTTATGTTTATAATATAATAATAAAATTTATTAAAATATTATTATAAATATAAAAATTAATTTAATCAATTAAACTTGTAAATAAATTTCTTAGATTTATATATACAATTTTATCAATTTTTTTTGTGGTAAATATATAATTATGAATTTTATAATTTATGAGATATTACAATTAGCTCTCAAGTTTATTTTTTTTAAGATATTACAAACATTACAAATAACCCCCATGGCAAATTTGGAATTTTTCAGAGGTAAAGGGTTAATTGTAAGGTAGTGACAAACTACAGGGGGGGTTTTGTAATACTCAATACGTAAGGGGGATTTTCATAATGAGATCTTACCTCAGGGGATATTCGTAATTTACCTTTTTTTTATTGAAAAAAAAAGTTTTAATTGGGATAAATCTAAGATATTCTTATGTATTATATTCGCACGAAACTAACACGTAAAATATTTATTGTATAGAAATCCCTTGGATTTTTTAAAATTTCAGCATGAAATCTCCCATTTGTATAAAATAATAATTTCATACCTGGCATATTTGGGGAAATCATTTTTCAATGGTCCCTACAATTTCGCATGAACTATTCTAAAAATAGTTTCTTGAAATGTCGGTTTGCAACGACTTATTTTGAACATTTAGGGATTTCGTGTTGAATTTTCAATATTACAAGATATTCCACATTATAAAATTTTCACAAAATAATTTTAGGTAGGTTTCAAATAACAAGGCGAGTTCTTGAATTTTTCCCGATTTAATTCTCATTTTCCCATGTGATAAGATTGGGTGAGATTATCAATTGGGCCTGCTCTCAAGTTGCCTCAATTCAGGAATATTTTTGTATGTTTCCAAAAATGCTAGTGATAGTAATAAGTCAAACAACTTAAAATTATGTTCGGATAACAAAATTGCTTCGGATTAACCAGAGAAATTATGATTTTACCCTTGTTTATTTCATAGAACACTTTTTTTTTTTATTTTCCCCCAAGTATCCGTCTTATCTAGTTCATTTTTCGGAGAATAAGGTAAGAACTTATTTTTTCTTATAAATTATTTTGTTATGGGTTAATGTTCTCAAATAATGTATGAGATAAGTTTAGAAGCAAATTAGTTTTTAATTGAATTTCTTGTACATGTTCTGGATAAGTGATTCTCAAATAAGCCATTATAAAAAAATAAAAAAATATTTTTAAGTGTAATGGTGTAATTTACGGTTAAATATGAGGGATATAATGGTCATGAAAATGCAATCCCGTTGGGCCATAATTGCTAAGTTGTTGAGGGGGGCAGCTATTATAAATGGGCTGACGGCCCACACATTATTAGACTCAATATCGTAGTTAATGTACCCAATTTGGCAAATTGTTTTCATTTGATCGATCATCTATCCTAAATAAATGAATCGGTTTAAATTAAAGAGTTTAGAGTACGATTCAAACACCTAAAGTTGAATTATGAGGTTGAAATAGTTATATAAAAAGACAAAATATATTCATCCTTGAAAATAAAATAACATATGAACTAAACTGTCATGCATTCAATAAATCTCAATTTGTTGATGGAGTTTAGACCATCGTGTCATCGTTTTAGAGAAGCAAATCATGCTTATGTGATACCCATTGTCAATTTGCATGCTTGTGTTTGCAAGAAGTGGAATTCAAACACAAATTGAGGGTGATTCACTTTTTTTTTTTTTTTTTTGATAAGTGAGGGTGATTCACTTGAACACTAAGTATTGGTGATTTACTTGGGACTTTCTAAAATAAGATAATTTTTTTTTTTCAAAAAATATAGGTGAATTTTGTATAGGCAAATTTATCTTGTAATTATTATTAAATGCACACACTTATCTTGCCCTCACCCACTAGACCCTCTCCCATCACACTTCATCCACAACCATCAGTCCATTAGGACATCTACAACCGAGCCGGCAACCGGGCATGACGGGGGGGGGGGGGGGGTGTTGCCGGCTCGGTTAGGTTGGAGATGGATGATGGCAGTTGGGCTTGCAAGGGAGCAGGGCGGGCAGGGGGTTCGGGGCAGGCAACCATTGCCTGCCTGCTTGTCGGTAGGCAAACGCCCCCCGTGGCTCTGGTTTTTTTTTTTTTTTAATTTCATGAATTAAATAAATGAGATTAGCTGAACAATTTCATCTATAATTGGACAAATATAAATCTAAATAAATGAGATTTGTTGAATTTATAGATGTTGATTGCCCTTCGGTTGGAGATGAATTTTTTAGGTGGGTCGAATAGGCGTGAGGGCAAGGCAAGAGGGCAAGGCAATTGAGCGAGCAATTGGGCAATTGGTCAAGGCCTTCGATTGGAGATGGTCTTATCAACCATTTCTTTCACCATTTAATGAATCCTCTCATTTCCCTCGTGTTGTCTTTCGTCAATGGAATATCATACTGAAAATTTTGAACTATTGAATTATTATTTCAATCAATTATGTGTCTTTCCATAGTCAATGATGGTGTTTATGGTTGAATGAAAATAAGTCAAATTTCAAGGCGCAAGGAAAAGATGATAAGGGAGTAAATAATCATATGTACTGTATACTAATAATTTGACATGTAAGCTAGTTGAGAGTGGGACATAAAAGTGAGATGCAATTGTGGTACAAAAGATTTGTAGCCAAAATTTAGACATGTACATACTTGTAGAAAATATGTTTGTAAATCAGAGTAGCTTATGGGTTTACTATTTATACTAATTAAAATATACAAAGTAAAGATAACAAACATTTAGGTGGTGGAAATGTGTATGAATGCACTTAAATTCGAAAAATTAATCAAAAAGCTTAAACCTCAAGTACAAACACCAAGCAACACATTACAAACACTAATATTTCCAATCAAACCCAATATTACTTAATGACCAAAAAATAACAATTTTTACCCTATAGTAATTTCCAATTCCAACATCAATGTATTCCATCCACTAATGACAACACATGTGCAATAGGTTATGCACAATAGGTTATGCAAAACAAAAATGGCCCAAATGAAAATAGATATCAAGATACCTCACATGTTAATTGGGAAAAATAAAATGATAACATTTTTTAACCTTGTAAAATAATTTTGGGTGGAATTTATTAATTATCCAACACTTAAAAGAGTGTAGATGGTGGTGTTAGAGTTTTTATTATTAGTGTAACTTGTATATATTTAGTAGAAGGGTAGTTTAGTCTTTAGTGTTAGCCCTAGCTATTTAGAATTTTTCTTTTGTCTTTCTTTCATTATTCTTTTGCCTCTTTTTCTTTTGTATGCTAAATAACCAAAAGCTTGTATTATCTTTTCATTCAATTAATGGCTTTTCTTTAAGTTATCATGGTATCAAAGCGGGTAATCGTAGGGGACACTTTCGTGGATCCAACTCTGCGGTGAGTTGGTTGGGGGTTGCAGGGGGCAACGCGCACCTGCCGGGGTTCGGGGCAGAGCCCCGAAAATTTTTTTTCTTTCCGAATAATTTACGATCGTTCGCTTTGTTAATTTCCGTTTTGCTTCGTTTATTTGAGGTTCGTTCTGCTCTATTTGTTTCGGTTCTTTCGAATTCAGTTGTTTTCGGTTAGGGTTCATTTCCTCTATTGTGGTTCGGCTGTGTCCGATTGTGATTGATTGTGTATTGGTTGAATATGACTTCTGAAAGTGGTGATTCGTTGCAGTCTATTAGTGTTAGATTGAATGCATGGGAAGAATTTTTCATATTGGAGTTATGTTATGAAAAATTTCTTGAAAGGAAAAAAGATGTGGGGCTATGTTACTGGTATTGAGGTTAAACCGACAAAAGATTCTGATGTTGATTATGTTAAATTGTTGGATATCTGGGAAACGAACAACTCGAAGGTTATTACTTGGATCAACAACTCGGTGGAATGCTCTATTGGTATGCAATTAGCAAAATATGAGTGTGCAAATGATGTTTGGGATCATTTAACAAAATTATATACTCAGTCTAATTTTGCTAAAAGATATCAACTGGAACATGATATACGTGCTCTTGAGCAGAATGACATGGGTATTCAAGAGTTTTATACCTTAATGTCAAATCTTTGGGATCAATTAGCTCTCACTGAACCGGCAGATTTAAGAGGAAGTAGTTCTTTCATAACCTATAGAGAAGAACAGAGGTTGGTTCAGTTTTTGATGGCCTTGCGCAATGACTTTGAAGGAATTCGAGGATCAATTCTACATCGCAGTCCTCTCCCCTCTGTTGATTCTGTGGTGAGTGAATTATTGGCTGAGGAGACTCGTTTGAAGTCTCATTCGGGAAAAGGACTTCTACCATCTCCTAGTGCATCTGTATTAACAGTTCCTTTGAGACCACCTGCAAATAATAGTAACCAACCTTATGTTCCAACTCCGCCTGATGAGTGTCGATTTTGCAAGAAAAAAGGTCACTGGAAGGCTTAATGTACAGTATTAATGAGACAGAAATCATTACAACAACAACAACCGCAACATCAGTCGCAACAACCACCATGGAGATATGGAAATCAACAGCGGCCTAACATGAATTCACGGCCTAACACTGCCGCTGTAGTGCGATCTTCCGATTCTGCTGGCTTTGGAGGTTCTCCTTCTTCGAGCTCCTCTATGGATTCTCTTGCCGAGCAAATTCAGCAAATTCAGAAGATTCTTGCTATACAACCACATGCTATGTTTGCTGCATCTGCTTCTCATATAGGTTTGTCACCCCATGGTTCCTCAGGTAAACCTCCCTCCACATGGCTCCTAGATTCTGGAGCTTCTCATCATATGTCACCTGATTCATCTATCTTTACTACTTTACATTCTAAACCATATGGTTCGGTTTCAACTGCTGATGGTACTCCAATGCCATTAGCAGGCATTGGTCCTATTGATACACCGAATATGTCTCTTGATAGTGTCTATCACATTCCAAATCTTGCAATGAATCTTGTCTCTGTTGGTCAATTATGTGATTCTGGATACTCAGTCACTTTTTCCTCTACTTCTTGTCATGTGCAGGATCAACAATCCAAGAAGCTGATTGGGACAGGCCGTAGGCAGGGGGGATTGTACGTTTTGGACAAGTTAAAAGCACCAGCAATTGCAGCCTCTAGTGTTGATTTGTCTTCTTTTCATTTAAATTCTTCATCTTCTCCTTTTTATTTGTGGCATTCTCGTCTTGGTCATATTTCAGATCCTCGTTTAAAATATTTAGTTTCTAGTGGAGCTTTAGGAAGTTTGAAAACTACTGATATTTCTGATTGTTTTGGTTGTAAACTGGCAAAATTTGCTGCTCTTCCTTTTAATCTAAGTTTATCTCGTTCATGCGCACCATTTGATTTAATTCATTCTGATGTTTGGGGACCAGCTCCTGTTACTACAAAAGGAGGGTCTCGATACTATGTTTCATTCATTGATGATTATACTCGTTATTGTTGGGTTTACCTTATGAAACGGCGTTCTGAGTTTTTGGGTATTTATAAAATGTTTCGGGCTTTAGTTAGAACTCAATATTCAGCTATTATAAAGTGTTTTAGATGTGATTTGGGCGGGGAGTACACCTCTAATAAATTTAATGAACTACTTGCCTTAGATGGGACTGTTCATCAATCTTCATGTACAGACACTCCTCAACAAAATGGGGTAGCCGAAAGAAAACATAGACACATTGTTGAAACTGCTCGTTCTCTTCTCATATTTGCATCTGTTCCTAGTGAATTTTGGGGGGAAGCAGTTCTTATTGCAGTTAACTTGATCAATAAGATTCCATCATCTCACTCATCAGGTCTATCTCCTTTTGAAAAGCTATGTGGGCATGCTCCTGACTATTCTTCTTTGAGAGTTTTTGGTTGTACTTGTTTTGTATTGCGTCCTCGTGTGGAGCGTAATAAGTTATCACCACGATCTGTTGTTTGTGTGTTTCTTGGATATGGTGAAGGACAGAAAGGATATCGTTGTTATGATCCTGTTAGTAGGAAATTATATGTTTCTCGTCATGTTGTGTTTTTTGAACATATTCCTTTCTTTTCCATTCCTGATAATACTCATAATTTAACAAAATCAGATCTCATTCACATTGATCCTTTTTCTGATAATAGTGAGAATTTTTCTACTGATGTTCCTTCAACTACAAATATTGATTTATCTTCATCTCATAGTCCTGCTCCTGTTACTCCTTTTCCTTTGCATTATCATCGCAGGGGTCAAAATGTTGGCACTGATAACTTGGATGATTCCCCTCCTCCTACGGACACCCAACCACTTCCTGTGATTGCTGATCCTGCTCATCGATATCCTCATCGTACTCGTAAGTCGACCCAACTCCCTGATTTTGCTTATTCTCTACATTCACCTTCCTTTTCTTCCTTTTTAGCTGCAATTCATTCTGTTTCCGAGCCTTTGTCCTATAAAGAGGTTGTTATTGATCCCCTTTGGCAGCAAGCTATGGCTGAGGAACTATCTGCTTTACATAAAACAAACACTTGGGATTTGGTTCCTTTGCCTCCTGGCAAACGTGTCGTTGGCTCTCGTTGGGTATACAAAATTAAAAGAAAGTCTGATGGGTCGATTGAGAGATACAAAGCCAGATTGGTTGCCCAAGGATTTTCTCAGCAATATGGTATGGATTATGAAGAAACATTTGCCCCTGTTGCGAAAATGACTACTGTTCGAACTCTTATTGCAGTTGTTCCGCTCGCCAGTGGAAACTTTCTCAAATGGATGTTAAGAATGATTTCTTAAATGGAGAACTTCGAGAGGAAGTTTTCATGGCTCCACCCCCAGGTGTTGCTCATAGTCCAGGTGATGTTTGTAAGCTTAAGAAAGCGTTGTATGGGCTTAAACAGGCACCTCGAGCTTGGTTTGGAAAATTCTCTGTTGTGATTACTTCTCTTGGGTTCACTCCCAGTGATCATGATTCCGCTCTTTTTGTCAGAAATACCGATGCAGGTCGTATTTTGCTTTCTTTGTATGTTGATGATATGATCATTACTGGTGATGATAATGATGGGATTGGAGTTTTGAAGTCCGAATTATGCAGCCAATTTGAAATGAAGGACTTGGGTTCTTTGCGCTATTTTTTTAGGGATTGAAGTAGCATACTCTCCGAGTGGTTATCTTCTTTCCCAATCTAAGTACACGGCTGATATCATCGAGCGAGCTCGACTCACTGACACTAGGACGGTTGATACTCCTTTAGAGGTTAATGTTTATTACTCGAGTTCTGATGGGACACCATTAGAAGATGCTACTCTATATCGCACCATTGTTGGAAGTTTGGTTTATCTCACTATCACTCGTCCTGATATTGCTTATGCCGTTCATGTGGTCAGTCAGTTTGTTGCTTCTCCTACTAGTGTTCATTGGGCTGCTGTTCTTCGCATCTTACGGTATCTTCGGGGTACTCTCTTTCAAAGTTTGTTATTTCCATCATCTTCTTCGCTAGAGTTGCGTGCATACTCTGATGCTGATTGGGCTAGTGATCCTATTGATCGGAAGTCTGTTACGGGCTTTTGTATCTTCTTAGGTGACTCTCTTATTTCTTGGAAGAGTAAGAAACAAAGTGTTGTTGCTAGATCTTCGACAGAAGCGGAGTACCGTGCTATGGCATCTACCACTACTGAGATAGTCAGGTTACGGTGGCTACTTGCAGATATGGGTGTTTTTATCTCTCGTCCGACTCCAATGTTTTGTGATAATAAGAGTGCTATTCAAATTGCGCACAACTCTGTTTTTCATGAACGAACTAAGCATATTGAGATTGATTGTCATTTCACGCGACATCATCTTCAGCATGGCACTCTGACTTTGCCATTTCTCTCCTCCTCCATGCAGCTTGCTGATTTGCTCACCAAGCCGCTTTCCGTATTTTCGTTTCTTGGTTGACAAACTCTCGATGCTTCTTGCTGCTGCATCGTGAGTTTGAGGGGGGGGGGGGGGTGTTAGAGTTTTTATTATTAGTGTAACTTGTATATATTTAGTAGAAGGGTAGTTTAGTCTTTAGTGTTAGCCCTAGCTATTTAGACTTTTTCTTTTGTCTTTCTTTCATTATTCTTTTGCCTCTTTTTCTTTTGTATGCTAAAGAACCAAAAGCTTGTATTATCTTTTCATTCAATTAATGGCTTTTCTTTAAGTTATCAGGTGGAAAAGCTCTAACAGAGATCAAGTTTGTGAAGAGACAAATTTCAATTCAACTTTGTTAGTTTGAGTAAGAATGTTGATGGTGTTCTGATTTTGCCCAGCTCTTTTACCGTGAACCCATGAAAAGTGAAAAAGTAGAATTTGATTTGGTAAAGTAATTTAAATCAGTTATTTTATTGATATTAAATATAAAATCCATATTAAAGAGTAGCACTAATACTTACATGTATACTTACATTTACTTTGATTTTGAAGATTTTATTCTAGTGGCAATAATACTTACATGTATATTCAAGTTTACAAATATAATTTTTCCCCCACACCTTTCTACATATTAAGGCTCTTGCGTTAAAAAAATTCGAGTTTTAGAAACAGGTAATACGCGCTCTCCTTCAACAAATTCGCGCATTTATTTCTGCAAGTTCGTGTTTTATACATGAATTTTACAAATGTGCTCTCATTCACGACTTTGGAGCGTGCAGACACCTCCGACTTGCGAATATGGTTACTTAGGTCAGTACCTTGTGTTTGTTGGTGTTACATTCATTGAGTCAACTCCATTTTTTGTTACATACTCAAGTTACACAACCACCTTTTGGATGATGATCTTCCCGTGTATAGAGTTGAATCATATAATTTTGTTGATTGTGAGCCTTGTCATCTCAGGCACCAGATGATATCATTGATCTCTCTCTTGCTCTTGTGGGTGGAGCCGTGCTCCACTCACCCAATTCTGACTCATCACCTCTGTCCTCTGCCTCTTCTATGTCCCAAGATCTTAACTTTAACCTTCCTATTGCTCTTTACAAAGGTAAAATATCATGCATTTATCCCTTTGCTTCATTAATATGTTACTTATGACCATCTATCTGCCTCTTCCAAGGTTGTTGTAGTTTCTATTGATTATAATTCTAAAATTTGTTTATGAGGCTTTATCCCATGTTGTGTAGTGAAAAGCCATGGAAGAAGAGATAATTGTTTTAGAATAAAACAACACATGGGATCCAGTTTCTATCCCTTCCAAAAGAAAATGTAATTGGGTGAAATGGATTTTCACTATTAAATTCAATGTTGACAGACCAGTTGCACGACCTAAAACTCGACTAGTCGTTAAGGGCTATGTTCAAACTTATGGTGTTGATTATTCTTACACATATTCTCCAAATGACAAACGTATGTTCGCATATTTGTTTCACCTGGTTTTCTGCTCAAAGAGAGTATGGGAAATTATGTCGACTCAAAAGAACTTTTATATGGTTTGAATCAAGCTCCCCGAGAAAAGTTAAGTGAAGTTCTTCTTAAAATCGATTTGCGATGAAGTAACTTTGACTTTTCTGCCCTTTTTCAGCAATCTAGCAGGGGATGCACTCTTAGGGCATCTCCGATCGGTCATGGGGTGCTTCGTGCACGCCACGAGTTGCTGGATGCGCTTAAGCAGTTGGCGCCACATGCTGGATTTTTTTTTATTTTCTTAATTAAATAATTAATTAAACAATAAAAAAAATAACTAAAAATGGACAAATTTATCTATAAATTTTTTTGCATGATTTAATAACATTATATTTTAAATTAATGATGTAACATTACTAGTTTTGATTTTGAAATTTTTAATTTGTCTACGTAATTAAAAATTAGTCAATACGTATAAATATTTCAATTTCACTGTAATCGTTGTTGTTTTTCTTGTTTCCAATGTTATTATGCTTATTTTTATTATTATTGTCCTTACAATTATTATTATTATTACGGTTATTAAATATTAACTATTATTATTATTATTATTTTTATTTTTAGTATTATTCATTTTCAAAATTATTAGATTGGGGATTTTTTTTAATTGGGGACGATGCCCCGGGGGGTGGTTGATGGTCCGTGGGCGTTGGAAGATGCACTGAGGGATGACCCCCCGGGCGGTTGGAGATGGTCTTATGGTAATCTATGTTGAGGGTATAGTAATAACAAAATGTGCCGAGAATGACAAATCTGAACTTAAGAATTTCCTTTAACCCAAATTTTCGGCCAAGGATTCAGGTTCCTTGAAATATTCCTTAGGGATTGAAGTAAATTGGAGAAGTAAGGATATTTATATCCCAAATGATGCATAACACTTGATCTTCTCTCTGAGGTTATTACGCGTGGAGTTAAACCTTGCGAAACACCAATAATTTCGAATATGAAACTTACTGCTGATGATGGAGATTTACTACCATATTCTGAGAAGTATAGGAAGTTTGTTGGTAGACTCAATCACCTTACATTGACCAGTCTTGATATTTCTTTTCCGGTAAGTGTAGTAAGTCCATGCCTTTCCCATAATCAATCATTTGGATGTTATGTTACACATCATACACTTGAAGGGAACATTGAGACGCGGAATTCTTTATACAAATCATGCTCACTGTCGGGTAGAAAACTTCACTGATGCTAATCGGGCAGAATGTCCTGTAGACGAAGATCGACGTTGAGCTATCATATTTTTCTTGGTGGAGAAGTAGGAAACAAAATGTTGTAGTTCGCTCAAGTGCAGAATCTGAATAACGGTTCATGGCACAAACTACTTGTGAACTTTTATGGGTCTATTCCTAATGAAATTGGTTTCAAAAGCTCATCACCTGTGAATCTCTGGTGATAATCAAGGAGTTGTGTTGCAGTGCATCTAATCAAGTGTTTCATAAAGCGAATCAAACACATAGAAATTGTGTGCAGTGAGTTATTTGTAAAATTTTATTGTTTCAAAATAGTAATTAGCACACTAGAACTTCAATAACAATAAGTAATAGTGTAGTGGTAACAATTCTTACACCATACATTCAGACTTTGTTCCCGTTGAGCTTTGCTCGACTCATAAATTTATTGGATTTAATATATTGATTAAAATTCAATTCAACTTACAATTATTTAAATTTGGGTCAAATTTAATGGATATGTGCGACTGGATTGACAATCCTCTATTTAATTTGATTTGATAAAAAAAAAGTTCAATAACAAATCAAATGTATCCCATATATGTTTCATATTTTTAATTATGTTTTCTTTTTTAATATCTTTAATAGTATAATATGTTATACTTGTAATTAAAAATGATTTGAGTGACTTTATGATCATTCTAGTCATTTTTTGATTGCATAAAAAAGAAAAATTTGTCATTTTTCAGAGAGTTACACTTGTTTAGATTTATTAAAATCGCCTTCGAATAACTAATATATTTACCCATTTTCTTTGAAAAGACGACGATCCTATTCTAAAAAGCTACCGTGTGTTTGCTTAGCCTGCATCTAGCAATTCCATTTTTTGATGAATACATCTGCAGACGCAATTAATTTGATAATTCCCAATCCAACAGTACAGACTAGCATACACCGCCGTTAAGTGCTTCGCCGTGGAATGTCGGCGGCGAAAATCCCTCAGCCATCGCCCTCCGCCGCAGCCTGCTCTCTCCGGGGCTCAATCCACACTCTCGCCATCCTCACACTCATCTCTTTCACTTACTTCTCCCTTAAATCCCTACAACAACCCTCCTCTACTACCCCTACTCTCCTCACTGTACAACCCCCTCAGCCTAAGGTACTACCTCATTTGGTATACGAAGATAACGAGGAGAAATCAGTTGTATCGGATGATGAGAGTGATGTTTACCATTCCTCGAAGGTTTTTAAATTGAATTATGAGGAAATGGAGAGGAGATTTAAGGTGTATATATACTCAGATGGAGATCCGAAGACATTTTACCAGACTCCTCGGAAGCTGACGGGGAAATACGCGAGTGAGGGTTATTTCTTTCAGAATCTCAGAGAGAGTAATTTCGTGACGGATGATCCAGATCGGGCAGATTTGTTTTTTATTCCAATCTCTTGTCATAAAATGCGAGGCAAGGTAAATTCTTATTTTTGTTTATATGCTTCTTGCTTGGGTAAAGTATGTTTACTGGACTTGTTATTGAGAACATTGAATAGTATATTTTGATTATAGTTGGTTGCTCTTAAATGTATTGACTCCCTAGATGTAAATGATAGTTAATGCTGATATATTTTGATTATAGTTGTTAATTTTGAAGATGGAATGTTCAAACTTGCCTGTTAATAATTGGTTATTGTTAGAGTCGTGCGTCTTTGATCTTGTTAATAGTATTTATTTGCTTCATTTGATATGAAACTTAAGGATCCTAATTTTCTGATCTCCGAATAAAATTTGATCCTTTGATTACTATTGTATGTTATCTTATAATATAAACATGCAGGGTACGTCGTATGAGAACATGACCATAATTGTCCAGAACTATGTGGAGAGCTTGATGTCGAAGTATCCATATTGGAACAGAACTCTGGGTGCAGATCACTTCTTTGTCACTTGTCATGATGTTGGTGTGAGAGCTACTGAAGGACTTCCAAATCTTGTAAAGAATTCAATTCGCGTTGTTTGCTCTCCAAGTTATGATGTTGGATTTATACCACACAAAGATGTTGCACTCCCTCAAGTTCTTCAGCCGTTTGCCCTTCCAGCAGGAGGAAATGATGTGGAAAATAGGTATGCCTCACGACATTCTAACCTCTTGAAATTTCTTTTTTAACCCTTTAAAATATCTCTGCTGTGGTCTAGGCTTAATCTAATGAATAGACAAGCCATTAGCATTTTAAAAAATTGATAATATAGGTGAGTCTACAAAAATGGATTATTGGGGAGCGCATTTATCTCTTGAACTTTAGGGCCTGATTTATGGTCAGTTTACTTAAGTTAAATAGTTCTAGATGAGTTGATCTCTCATGGAGATCAAATTTGTATAGAAAGCTAATAATAGTAGTTCTTCTTTCAGTCTCTCTATTGACATGTGGGGACATGGTGATAGTTAACTTTAAAAGGAAAACTATTTTCGTTTTAGAAAACCTAAAATCTAAAGAGTTTGAGGACATGACAAAACTTCAGTGAGCCAATTGTAGAACTTGGTGGTAGTTTTGATTGTTCTAAGTCGGTGATAAAATGTTGTGACCATCAAGGGACTTATTTACTGATTAATTTTAATCCAGTAGATTTCCGCTTTTTTTTTTTTTTACCATTAGTATCAGTTGACTTTCTTCTTTCTTTGAATTTTGTTGGATTAAGACTCCTGTTATCTGAATTCTGGAGTACGTATGAGTTCTAACGCCAAAGAAAATGAAATTCTGGTTGCAATGTGAAATATAAGTTTGTCTTGTAGAGGACTTCCTCATGTTGTATGGAATTTTATATGTAAGGCATCTAGAACGACTTATATATATGCACACACAATTTCCTGTACTATGTAGGAGTTGAGTTTTCCTAGACAAATGTTGTTGCTTTTAAGTCTCATGATTCATGTTCCATAGAAGTCTCTTCTGCAATGCCACATTGAATCCTGTTTTCATATCTCTGTATGGTAAATAACGGATGATGATCTATAAATTTGCAAAGTGTTGTATAATATTCTATCCTACTAGGACCCAATAAATCCAATTTTCTCATTTCCTTTCTGGCCTGCTTGCTAAAGTTATACTCCATTTAAGTTGATGAGTCTGTGCGCATTCTGCGCCGGCTTTGTTGTCCATTACAAAGAGAAAGGAAAGCTTGGCGTCGCACTCTCACTGTATTTTGTTGTTGTTCGAGACTTCAAGTAGTTTTTTTATGTGTTGCAATGTACTTTGAGTCTTAGATCACTTGTTCTGTTACATTATTATAAGCCCGTGATTGAGGAGAAAGCCAAGTGGTCAAAAAAAGTGATGGATAGATCAGTGCCAGTTTGTCTGATTCATTTAGCACAAGTTGGATAGATTAATTTGCGAAAGACAATTACAATAACCCTAGAGTAAGGTATGTGCTTTTTGAAAATTTTCTTTCCAAAAACTATGCATAATCTTAAACAAAGTAAACCTTGAGAGGACAATAATTATGATTAGATAGGCTTGCATGGATGAAAATCATGAACATTTCTAGATTTTCTCACGAGATCTGGCCTTTGGTAGCTAATAAAGAATTTACTCCCACCGTAAGGTATTTTTGTCTTCAGTTTCATCTCTGTTTTCCTTTTTCTTTAGGTATGGATTTTCTTCCATTTACACTTGGTATGAGCCCCTTTCATTTTCTTTTGTTCTTGTTTAATTTTGTGGGTTTGTGCATTTGTTGGTAAAGAATTATAAGGTGAGCCTTGTTTTGGTTAGTCACAGTTTACGACAGTGCATGTAGCAGGCTTAAACTTTGGCGGATTTTCTCTGCAATTGCTGAGGAAAATTAAGCAGCGAAAGTTAACTGGTTTTAAATTCTGTTTGTCTACTGATTTCAGTGCACATTTTTCTTAGACAATTTGGCATCACTTTCCTGTCCTGATTCCTTCATGTTCCCCTTTTTTAACCATAAAGTAAAAAATAAAAAAATTTCTCCCTCGCCTCTTCCTCCAAAAACTGCGCCTCTTCCTCCAAAACAAACTAGCCTCTCTCGCCTTCTCCCTCACAAGCTGCGCCTCCTCCTCCAAACTGTGCCACATGATTGATGATTGATGATGTTTACACTTTAGAGCTTAGATGTCATACTTTTGGGTTAACTAATTGATATAAACTTCTAGTACTTTTAGTTTATTTGCTTATTTTTGGGTATTTGGGACTTAATTTGGTATTAATGAACTAAGATGATTTGGTTTTATTGTTTTTATATGTCTTATTCAAGATTTATGATTATTATTTTGAAGAATATATAAAATGTGTTTAGTTTTCAAAACGCCCGCACTTTAGCGCTGCGCTATGCACTATAGCCCCAGGAGCCTTTGCGTCGCTGCGCTATTCGCCTCTGACTACTATGCAACCAATCAATAAGTTCAATTTTCAATTGTAAGGAAGACACTGACACTTGGAGATAGTTTTTTTGTCAATACTGTTAATAGTAAAGGAAATATTGAAGCAGTGTGAACTACTATTCGTTCTGGTGTTATTAATTGCAAAGGAAACAATGTCCTATGAGGCAGAAATACCTATTCTGGAATTTTTGCCTATTCCTCTCCAAGCTCAGAATTTTCCTCAAGTTTTTTGGTGGCTATGTATGTGCAAGATCACATTCCGACATTCTTACAAAGAGAAATACTTTCTCTAAAATCCTAATTATTTTGAAAAGGCTATCCATAATGTTTTGCTGCAATATCCTCTTTATATTCCTTCCAACCTATGAAAGGATAGAAACAGTATAAGATTTTGATTTGTTACTACCAAACAAGCATGTCATAGTATAATGCAATCCATAATATCTTGATTATCTTCTGACCTAAAAATGTACGTTTTTTGCAGGACATCACTTGGTTTCTGGGCAGGGCATAGGAATTCTAAAATTAGAGTCATACTGGCACGTGTATGGGAGAATGATACAGAACTTGATATTTCAAATAACAGAATTAATAGGGCAACTGGACATCTAGTGTATCAAAAGAGATTTTACAGAACCAAATTCTGTATATGCCCTGGTGGCTCTCAGGTCAATAGCGCTCGCATAGCAGATTCTATACATTATGGATGCATACCTGGTGAGATTTCAATCCTTCTAGACTCCTAAAATAGGCATATATCTTTCTTCCTATCCATGATACAAACGGACAGAATTGAATACTGCTTTACGTATAATTGGACATGTAGATGTTTCACATCGACTCAGCAAACTGTACCATTGTTTCCATTTCCAATTAGTCTAGTTCCATGCTATGGATACTAATCAGCTGTAACTGGGACAGGATGAAGCTGTAATCCTTCTGACAACTAGGTGCTGATTGTACATCTAGGAATTTAGTATGAGGCCATACTAATCAGTGTGGTTCCATATCCTACTTTAGTTGTAAATGAACCATCTGAATCCAGCAAGGGCACTTGAATCATAACCTTCTTTTTATTGCCCTTTATCTATTTTGCCATACTAAGGAAAAAGTAAAATTAAGTTGTACCTTAATGGAAGACAACAATATAGAGTAAATGTTTGAAGTTTAGATGTAAACATGTTGATATTCTGGTGGGCAAATAAATTTCATATATTTTTTTAACAGTGGTAGTATGCCTTTATGTTATTCTATTTATTATCTTTTATTGACATTTGGTGCTCCATTATGTTTCAGACAAATGTCTTTAGTTTCTCATCATCTTATGTGCTTTTCCAGGAATGCATGTTTAAATAAGTCTTGTCTATTCGGAATATGTGATTTATGTGCTACAGCTTTAAAAGTCCCATATGAAAAGTATAGGAACTGCTCTACAAATGAATAAAAATTCCATTACTTCTCGATCATAATAAATAGTGTTTGATTAATTGGGAATACTTTTACTCCTGGGCCCTTTTTGAATTATTCAGAAATAAGAATCTATTATAGCTAGGCCATGTTTTACTAGTTACATGCTTGTCCCATATATACTTATAAATAATACTTGTATTCGACAAAACTTTTAATTTTTTTTTATTCTTATTTGGCCTTTTGTCTCGAGTAGTTTTTATTTAGAGCACATTGATGGTAAAGTATTGCGCTCTTCCCTTTAGTATTTAGCTTCCCATTATTACTATATTTTTCAAAATACATTATTTTGTCTATAAGATATCTTAAATTAGTTATTAGTTTTTATGGTTAGAAATAGAATATCCTACACAACTTTTGTTTGCATATTATTTTCTTACCATCATACTTCATTTTTTTCACATCCCATACATCCTCATGTAAGTGAAGATGATTGCTTGCAAGTCTTTATTTTGGCTTGTCTTTGTTTTGCTGTACTTCCAGATTGAGGTTGGAATGCTTGTTACTACCATTCAGGCCTTAGCCTGTGGCTAAAACTATTCAAATTTGATGTCATATATAAGATCGCCCATTTTCAAAGTTAATACTCTCTTCGTCCTTTTTTATTTGCTCCATTGAGTTTTGGCACGGAGTTTTAGGTAAGAGTTGAAAAGGTGAAAATTTGCCCTGAAAAGTTGTGATAGAGAATTAGTATTTTCAAATCAATGCTTTACGTGAAAGGGTACTTTTGAGAAAAATAATTTCATATTTGGAAAGGAAATATTGTTTTGGGACATCTCAAAAAGGAAATAGGAGCAAACCTATAGGATGGAGGGAGTATAAGAAAGGACCGGAGTTAATATGAGCCTCAACTGGTTGCCTACTTATGGTCCTTGCCTGTAAAGGAACACGCTTAGTTTGATTGCCACCTTAATTCCCTCTTAATTTCATTTTGCTTGATCTACTATATGTTGAAATCTAAACTTTTGATTGTGAGGAACTCCTAAAAAGATCAGTTTAATGTGTATGATCGACGATTCCTTGGGCTATTTTCGTTGGTATTAATTATAAATGCCTTGTACTTGAGAGAATGTCAAATAAATTATTTTCATGTTATGACTCATACACTAAGATCTAATTGTTTTCCTATATTTTTATTTGGTTGTGTGCAGTGATACTCTCGAATTACTATGACTTACCTTTCAATGACATCATAAATTGGCATAAATTCTCGGTCGTGCTAAAAGAGAATGATGTCTATCAGTTGAAGCAAATCCTCAAGAACATAACTCAAGAAGAATTTGTCACATTGCATAACAATTTAGTCAAGGTATATACCCACCCTTTACTTGAGAAATATGATTCAACCTTCCAATTCAGGTCTTATTACTATAATCTTTTTATTTCCGCATTTTTACCCATGACGAAGATTCACATATTGAACTTTTATGCTGTGATGTTTTCTTTCCACATGCAAATGCCTTTTTTACACTTTGATGAAGTAATACGATTTTGTATTATAAAATTTCGGAAGAATTTGCTTTTGCAGTTGATGATTTTTTTATTTTTCATCAGGTTCAGAAGCACTTCCAGTGGAACTCGCCTCCTGTTAAACTCGACGCTTTCCATATGGTCATGTATGAACTATGGTTGCGCCATCATGTGATCAAGTACTAACTCAGCCGTGCCACATGGTCAGGTATTACCGACTGTGAATATGATACTAAAGTTGTAAATTATTTCGTCCGACTGCTGCATCTCTACTAATCTATTGTGTAATTCATTGAGTTATTTGTGTTACCATCGAGGATTTGGGATTGGCTATCACAATCATGAGGTGAAAGTCCAATGTTTCCCGTGTTTAGTGCCCTTTTATGACTCGGTGAACGTATATGCTCTTTGCTTACCTTGTTTCCTTGCCTACTATATATATGACAATTTTAACTTTCGTAAACAGAAAATGGTTCTCTTATTCCGAAAATTTTAAATAGTTTTCTTCAACAATGTCAGTCGTTTTGCTGTGACCCCTTGTCGTTTCCGTATATCCCCCACAACTCGAATCCATCCAAGTAAATGTAACCTGAGAAGTTAAGAATTATCTCGATAGAGTCAGATACGCAGTCCACAAGATCAATCACCTGTCGATGTTTGTAAACAAGGACTCCCGAATTATGTACATGAGTTAAGTCCAGGTGGTACTTGGGCATGTCAAAGATGGGTCGTGGGTCGGGTCAGGACAATTATAGGTGTGAGTGCACTAAAGCTGGGTGGATTTGAGTGCTAAGTTGTTTTAATTTAATTGAGACTTTTTTACTTGACTATTTTGTTTATCCGTTTACCCACATGCATATATAGAAAGTCGGTCAAGCTAGATTAGTCCATGAACTTTGACAAATTTTAGTAACTATAAATATTAGTCAAGTTAGTTCAAAGGATAAGACCATCTAAATCTCGTTTTTAATTAATTTGGATATATCTACTTTTGAGTAGCCAAATTATTCCAAGATGGGATGTATCAAGGAACTCCTTTTTAAAAAAGAGTATGACAAAAAAAAAAAAAAAATTGACCTACATCTCTTCTTGTCAAAACCATACCATAGCAAGGCTTATATACAATGATTTATGATGGTTTTAAGATTTCATGATATCAATTGGACATCTAATTTCAAATTTCAAATTTTCAGTTTCCAGTAAGCAGGAAGTCATAAAGCCAGAAATACTTCAACGTATTAGTTCTGAATATTTTCAATTACAAAAGAAAATGATGGGTTACAAAAGAAGTCCCAAACCCATCCCATACTTCCTTTCCATCACAACAAAACAAAATAACAAATAGATTTGGATATATTTTATTTCTTTTATAAAATGACTAACAAAAGTTGAATAATCACATAAATAGTACAAGAGGAAATCGTATTTTTGGTCCTCTTATGGGTTAACTTTTGCACTTTCGTCCCTCTTAAATTTTTTATAGCAGATTTACCCCTCTTATCAACGTAGTGTAACATATTCGTCCCTCTTATCAATCTAGTGTAACATGTTCGTCCCTCCTAAATTTTTCATAGCGGATTCGTTCTTCTTATCAATACAATGTAACACATTAGTCCCTTTTAAATACAAAATATATCATTTAAATTCAAAATATATTCCAAAATGGACGAAAGTTGATGTATTTTTTATTTAAGAGGGACGAATATGATATAGTACATTGATAAGAGGGACGAATCTGCTAAAAACATTTAAGAAGAACGAATGTGTTATAAGAGGGACGAATATGATACATTACATTGATAAGAACGACGAATCTGCTACAAAAAATTTAAAAGGGACGAAATTGCAAAATATGATCCATATGAAGGACAAAATATGTTATTCACTCAATAGTACAAATACATATTCTGATTGTCTAATCCAATGGACTAGGATCCATGGAAGCGTAGGTTTGGAGCTCTTCAATTTTTTCAAATACTTCCATATATTTCTCGTCAAGAATAACCCATGCCTCTATTCCATCACTAAATTTAGTATCTATAAGCCAAACCACATTGATAAATGGCACCGACTCTGAATTATTACCCTCATGACATCTGATCACCCATATGGGCTTTCCCCATCCAAAATCCACATCGTACATTCCAAAACCACACCAACTCTGGCAAAATAGAACGTCATCAGCTTTCAAAATTTCGCTAAATGTTGGTTGTAGATTCCAAACGCAGCCCAACAAACCTTCATCCCCAAGCATTCTGCTGACATAATCATGGTCGACTTTACTTATCGCATCTCTTATTTCCTTAACCAAGTGGCCCAATTCCTTTTTGTTTTCGTTGGTGCTTGATGCATTTGTGAAACCTATTAAATTTCCAAAGCAATCCGATGGGAAAGGTGGTCGAGCTCTTCTTCTCAGGTTCACTGTTTGAGAAACCAAAGACACTTGCTTCCCATTTGAAAGAGACGCAACCATGAAACATTTCCAGAGAAGGGCCAATACAACTTGCACTCGAGAGGGACGCTCGATGTTGGATTCGGCCTTGAGTTGCCTTATGGCCGATGCATCAAACACATATCGGTGCATTAATGTCTTACCCTTTTTCAAAAGTGGTCCTAGAGAGTTTGTTTGCTTGGCCATCTCTTCTTTTTGTGGGAAAAGAGATTGAGAAATGTAGTTCGGGCATACAGGTTCGCCAGTTACCCGAGCCGTTGCAGCCCAGTCATGAAGAAAAGTTCCAATTGTCATTGCATCTGCTATCTGTTACAAATTGGAGAGCAATAGTTCTTTCAGACTCACTCAAGTCTATACCTGGAGGATATATATGAAGTAATATTACAGTAATCTTATCTTATCTTAATTGACTTGTTACAAATGTGGGCTACATATGGG
Source organism: Penstemon eatonii (assembly GCA_038501285.1). Lineage (NCBI taxonomy): Eukaryota > Viridiplantae > Streptophyta > Magnoliopsida > Lamiales > Plantaginaceae > Penstemon > Penstemon eatonii. The sequence goes on along the minus strand of CM076710.1, from coordinate 13,000,611 downwards.
GTTTTCGGCATTTAACTCCCTGTGATATGTTTGATGGATAATTTACCTCCATGTGATATAAAAATAGGAAATTTACTTTCATTCGAAATAAAATAATGAGCAATTTATCTCTCTGTGTTATGAAATAATGAGCACATTTATCTCCTTGCTTGTGAAAGTGTTGCACACACATAAACTCTATAATGCGACTAAGATTTCATTTTCATGTAAAAAATGACCAATTTAACCTTACCCTTGACAACATATTCATGACCTCACTTTATCCCTATGATATGCATAAATAAGCAATTTACATCCATATGATATATGTAAATGAATACTTTAACTCCCTGTGATATTGCATAATGAACATTTTACCCCTTGTAAAAATGTAAAAATCAAGAAGGAGACAGTGTGCTCTTTTATAAAACTACATGAAGCTATTGTGCCCTTTTATTTAACATCTATATATACTACTCAATAATTCATTTATCTTGATTATTGAATATTCAAATATACTATTACAACAACAATATTAATTACCTTGTGCCGGAAAACAACACCAATGGCCAATCCTCCGCAATCAAAGTGATTGACTTGTATCATGGCAAGATTCCCGTCCAGGCCCGATTCATCTTCAACGGTAAGCTCACAAGGAACGAATCGTTTGGCCAATTGGGGGTCGGGATTTTTCAGAAGATCCGATAGCCGGGCTGTGACCTTGACAACGGAGAAAGGAACTCCTTGGTCATTGCAATCAACGGATAGATCGTCTTCGCTGATTCTCCCGGCTATTGGATAAAACCGAGTTAAAATCAAAGAGAGTGAACGCTTGAGCGAATCTGTCGTGTGAGAACTCAAAGTTTCACCAGGACTTGAAAAATATAAGACTACAGGAACAACCATAGCTGGAGCTATTTGGTCTAGCATGGAAAACTTGTAGCTCTTAAGGTGAAGAGGTGTTGGAGAAGAAGGCTGCACGTTCTCTTTGGAAATTAGAACAATCTCCATTTTCTTTAACTTTGGTTTTCAGTTCACCAATGGAACGGAACTAAGAAAAGAATGTAAGGGAGATGAAATAATTACATGCATGACAGGTAAGGGAAAGTTCTCACTTAAATTTATAAGCAACTAGCACATGGGCCGATATATATCAAAACATAGGAAGATTCTTCTATAGACAAGGTCCAGGAGGGACCATGTGGTCTACATTTATATATTGTTCTTATCAAAGTAATATTATACAAAAAATTTAAATTTTAGTAACAAAATATTAAATTACTAAGTGATAAAAATTTAAATATTGTCACTAAAATGATGTATATAGACACATTATTGATAAGAAATGTAAAAATATGGTCACTATTGACATTTAGTGACGTCCAAAAATGACAACTGAAAAAATATTACTAAATTATAGTGACAATATTTGTTGTTACTAAGTTGTCACTACAAAAAATTTAAATTTTAGGGACAAAATAGTAAAAGACAAAGTGACAAAAATTTAAATATTGTCACTAAAATGATATTTATAGATACAGTAGTGGCGAGAGTTGTAAAAGAATTGTCATTATTGACATTTAACGATACTTATACTTATCAATAATTGATTAGTCCCGTGAGGTCTGCAATAATTGACTAATATTTTACTAGTTCTTGAGATTTGCAATAATAGATTAGGCCGTGAGATCTGCAAGACAAGAACACGCGGAAACGTCCCTAATATTTAATTCAATACACCATAATTTCCCATGATGAATTATATTCATTAATTTAATAAGAATGTTACTCTCTTATTTTTAAATTAATTGATACATTCAAATATTAATGTTTCTAGTTAGTCATAATTGGATTTTCAATGCATTTATTTTTATTTCTATGTTTATATAATAAAGTAATGTATACAAAGATCAATGATAGTAATAAAACAATAATTGAAATGGTATATTTGAAATTTTATTTTAGAAAAGTGAATAATTATCGAATTTTTTAATATGTGTGAAAATATCAAATATGACAACTAAAATGAAATGAAAAGAGTAATTAACTTTTGTGGACCAAGTCACCCAACCAATGAATTAATGATTCATTAATTTAATAAGAAGATGATAAATATTTCTACAAATTTTCACTTGTTGAGACTGATTGTCCACATAGATTGAGTATTCTATTTACATTCACTTTATAAGATATTGAACAATCTTTACCTTTTAAACTAACTTTTGAGGTGAATTATACTTAAACCACTAAATATGGACTAAGCCCAGCCCATGTAAAATATAGCTCTGATACTATATAAGATTTTATATGACTTGGGCTAAGACGCGTCCACAAGACTTGAGCCAAATCTAGCATCCATAAGCCAAAACGACGAACTTTGAAATTTCAAGTCCAACTCCAACTTGCCTATCCCTATGTTGCACATACACTGACTCGGCGACTCGGACTCGACATGATTCGGATTCGACGACTCGTTTTCTAAAAAAATTTTAAGATACGACACGGTATGGATACGTATATTAAAAAAAAATATATAGTTTATATAAAAATAAAATAAATTAGCATCATAGTTAACATTCATTCTAATATTTCAAACACAAAATCAAAAGAAAAGATCACAAAAGATATCGAAATACACGCTAAGCACATCGTAAATGATTCAAAACAAGTTTCAAATGCAAAAAATGAGGTAGAGAGGAAGAGAAATACCTGTAAATTTGAATAAATTGGAAGAGAATTCTTAAACTAAGGTTTATAAAATGAATGAAATTGAGGAGATTAGGAGTTGTTTAATTTGTGTTTGGAATTAAGAGGAAGAGTACTCTGTAGAAGTTTAATCGACTAGTTCACAAAAGTATTTTCTGATTTTTGTTTTTTAAGTTTCAAAATTTCAATTTAAACCCACAATTTTGAAAAAAATTGCAAAAAAACCCCCGCCGTGTCCAAGACCGAGTCCTTGACCGTATCCCCGCTGAGTCCAAAACCGTATTTTCTCGGACTCGGCACGTGGCGAGTCCAACGCGTGCCCGTGCCGAGTCGCACGCGTATCCGAGTCCGTAAAGAGTCCGACTATGCATATTTAAATTTTTTGAAGTATCCGTGCTTCATAGGCCTATCCAAATAAAATGAAGCCAAATCTAGATAAACCCGAATCCAACTCATTGACAACCCTACTTGCAATGTTTTGGCTTGTTATTTCCCCTGAGGAAAGGCCAAAGTAGAAAGTCCTTGCATATTTGATATTACGAATATTCCTTTTTTTTTTCGAAATTTTCTTATTGACCCATTGCACCATTATCCCTTACGTTTGAGAATTTTCCTTGGTGGTTATTTTTGTTTTATAAAAATGACAAAAAATAGTAATGGATAAAATTGCCTAAAGGTGTAATTGTAAGATTTTATACTTGAGAGAGGGTAAAAATTTCAAATTTATAAAATGGCATCAGGTTGTTGTCTATTTTAACAAGGATGAATGTAACATTTTCTGAAATTTCAGAACATAACAGTTGGGTTGCATTTTTCCTTATACATAGAACCCAACTTGCAGCTGTTATTTGTTGTCCAAATTTTCAACTTTCGTTGTCCATTTTTCAACTTTTACATCATCAATTGAATTGATTTCTTCAAATAGCTCATCACGTGGAGAATTGAAATACAAGAAAACAAGATTCCTGCATGAAACGTGGCTTCTATTTTAATCTATTTTATGTTTTTATACTTGCAAGTGTATAGTCTACGCATTATTAGTATATTATACTCCAATTAAAGATTGAGAATCTCCTTATAGCAATTCGCGAGGGTGCGGGTGGCGGGTGATATACCAAATATTCAATCAATGACATGTCAAGTTACACGTCAGAATAAAGTCAAACTAAGACTAAAATCTGCTCTTATTCGACATAGACTAAAATCTGCTCTTGTTCGACATAGACCAAGACCTGCTCTTATTCGACATATTGCAGACTGGACCTATTCGACATACACTAGACTGGACCTGTTCGATATACACCAGACTAGACCTGTTCGACATACACCAAAATGGACTTATTCGACTTACACCAAAATTGACATACATATACTTGATCTCCAAATTGTGTTGAAAACATGTCACTCGACATCCAAACATGGTTATTCGACATGCCAACCATACATATCGATACATATGGGCATTATTTGAACATAACCACTAAAGATCCGACCCGACCCGAAAGACCCGACCGATCTGAAAGATCCGGTTTCTCCTTCTATAAATACCCTTCATTTGTTACATTTAAAGGTAGATTCTGCTTGTCTTAACTACTACTTTTCTGCTATATTATGCTATGCTTTGAATTGATCTGACTTAGGCATCGGAGGGTCAGCGCCGGGTCAACCACTGGCACAACCTGACGAGTTTCTTTGAGCACATGGTTAGGAACCTTGAAATGGAGTCCAGCTTGATCTGACTGGCTTAGGATTCCATACTGTGGAGCGGAAAAATATCATTACGTGGCACATTGGATGTGGACCAGACACTTAGACGAAAATTCCCTTCATCAGTTGGCGCCGTCTGTGGGAACCTCTAACCAATGCTCGAACAAGAACGATGATCAGATCAAGGATGGTAGCAACAACGCTAGAGTATGATCAGATTGGAGACAACATATAAGTTGATCGAATAAGCATGTTCGATGAAGAACAACCAAATATAAAAACATTCAATATCAGAACGAGGTTTTGTCAAGTTACTCGACCAGAGTTGAAGGAACTCATCAATGACACTTATGTATAATTGATGAAAGTGAAAGCAAAAGGTGATGAATCAACCATAAAGGTCTTGAACTACCACATCGATGAACATGCAAATTTGATGAGGAAAGCCAAAAAGGTCTTCCTCGACATAAATGTGTTCTTCGACATCATCGAAGGAAGTGTCATTGATGATCAAATTCATCTGCTGCTATGGAGGTGTTGTTCGACATCGTCAAAGGAAGTGTTGTTCGATATCATTGATGATCAAATTCATCTAATGCTGTGGAGGTGTTATTCGACGTCATTGATGATCAGATTCATCAGATGCAATTGAAGTCTTCTTTGACATCATTCATGATCAGATTCATCAGATGCAATTGAAGTCTTCTTCGACATCATAGATAATAAAATTTTTGAACGGCCATAAAAGGCTTTGTTTGACCAAAAGGTCTTCAACGTACATAAGCATCAATCATTTCAACAGCTTTCAAAGCATCGAATCCTTACACTATAAAAGTGATAAGTCGACAAATCAAAAGCTTCAATTCCTTACACTATAAAAGTGATAAGTTGAACAATTGATAGCTTTCAAATGATCAATCATTTCGACAGCTTCATCGACTCTTGAACAGTTGATAGCTTTCAAAGCATCAATCATTTCGACAACTTTCAAAGCATCGAATCCTTACACTATAAAAGTGATAAGTCGACAAATCAAAAGCTTCAATTCCTTACACTATAAAAGTGATAAGTTGAACAATTGATAGCTTTCAAAGGATCAATCATTTCGATAGCTTTCAAAGCATCGAATCCTGAATAGTTGATAGCTTTCAAAGCATCAATTTTTCAACAGCTTTCAAAGCATCGAATCCTTGCACTATAAACTTTCTCTTTGGAAATTATAACAATCTCCATTTTCTTTAACTTTGGTTTTCAGTTCACCAATGGAACGGAACTAAGAAAAGAATGTAAGGGAGATGAAATAATTACATGTATGACAGGGAAGGGAAAGTTCTCACTTAAATATATAAGCAACTAGCACATGGGCCGATACTTATCAAAACATATAATATTCCCCACGAAAAAAATTCTAAACATATAACAAGTTAAAATATATTTAGGATAAATTACAGATATTTCTGGTGAGGTAATGTCTAATTACAAAAAAAATTCTTGCGTAATTAATATTACGAAAATTCTGATTAAGTTGATCATCGTCTAACAAGTGAGATAACTCACTACAAGAAAAGTGATATATGAATATTTTGACATTAACCGTGCATGGTTATGGTTGAGTTTTGACAATTGCTATAGATTTTTCACAATAATATTTGTCGTGATGGTTACTTTTTGTAGTTACTGCACTTCAGTAACTGCACCATTACCTATGTAATTCAAGAATATATTCCTTGGAATATTCATTCTCCTCGAGATTCACTACAAGAAAAATGAATTTTAGTGATACAATAGAAAGTGATATTGTTAAAATTGTAACTTTTTGCATGTATGTAGTGGCGAGAATATTACTTTTGTCACAATAATAGTAGTGACAAATTTTTTAATTATCACTAATGACTATTAGTGACAAATAAATGGAGCTTAAGTTGTCACTATTGACAATTAGTGACACCCTTTTAATGATAATCTAGTACAATAAATATTATCACTATAATCTAGTGATAACATTTTAGTTGTCACATTTGGGGTTTCATAAATGTCAATAGTGACAACTTATTCATATTCCTTGTCACTAATGCATGCGTTTATGTACATTATTTTAGTGACAATATTTGAGTTCTTGTCACTTTATCATATATTCCTTTTTTTTTGTCATTTTGGAGAATTGCACAAGGATTAAAAAATATCACTTTTTTAAGCAAAAATTCCAAAATGCCATTTTCATCAAATAATCACTTCATTAATTAATATTAATTACAAATATTAACAAGAAGGGTAAAATTAGTAGAAAAAATTATTTTTTTATTGAACTCCTAAAACGACTAATAAAAGTAAACATTTTTTTTTCTTTATCAAAACAAAAAATAAAAATACCGGATAGTAATATTGTCACTAATTTTTTTTTTTATTGATCTGCAATAATTGACTAATATTTTACTAGTTCCTGAGATTTGCAATAATAGATTAGCCCGTGAGATCTGCAAGAATCAATACCACGCGGAAATGTCCCTAATATTTAATTCCATACATCATAATTTCCCATAATGGATAATAAGAATGTTACGCATTTTTAAATTAATTAACACATTCAAAATTTTCAATGCATTTATTTTTAATTTTATTTATTTTATTTCTAATGTTTATATAATAAAGTAATGTGTACAAAGATCAATGATAATAACAAAACAAAAATTAAAATGGTATTTTTAAAATTTTATTTAGAAAAATGAATAATTATCGAATTTCTTAATATGTGTGAAAATATCAAATATGACAACTAAAATGAAATAAAAAGAGTAATTAACTTTCGTGGACCAAGTCATCCAACCAATGAATTAATGATTCATTAATTTAATAAGAAGATGATCAATATTTCTACAAGTTTTCACTTGTTGAGACTGATTGTCCACGTAGATTGAATATTCTATTTAAATTCACTTTATAAGATATTGAACAATCTTTACCTTTTAAATTAATTTTTGAGATGAGTTACACTCAAATCACTAAGACTTAAGCCAAATCTAGCATCCATAAGCCGAAACGACGAACTTCGAAATTTCAAGTTCAACTCCAACTTGCCTATCCAAATAAAATGAAGCCAAATCTAGATCAACCCGAATTCAACTAATTGACAACCCTACTTGCAATGTCTTGGCTTGTACTTAGTTATCTTCCCCCTAAGGAAAAGCCTAAGTACAACATCCTCGCATATTTGGTATTACAGATATTCCTTTTTTTTTTTTTATGTTTATCGAAATCTTCAAATTGATCCATTGCACCATTATCGCTTACATTTGAGAATTTTCCTTGACGGTTTTTTTTTTTTTATAAAAAACGACAAAAAATAGTAATGAGGTGTAATTGTAAGATTTTATACTTGAGAGAGGGTGAAAATTTTCAATATTATAAAATGGCATCAGGTTATTGTATCATATATAGTATTTAACAAGGATGAATATAACATTTTCTGAAATTTCAGAACATAACAGTATTTAACTAAGTTACATTTTTCCTTATACATAGAACCCAAATTGCAGCTGTTATTTGTGTTATTTCTTGTCCATTGATTGATTTCTCAAGTAGCTCATTACGTGGAGAATTTAAATACAAGAAAAGAAGATTCCTGCATTAGACGTGGCTTCAATTTTAATCTATTTTATGTTCCCAAGAAGTTGAGATTTGGACACGTTAGTTGGGATATTCTACTAGGACATTTTATTGGATATTATATAATTATAAAGACACCCCTTCATTGAAGAATAAGTGTCACCTAAAATAAATATATTATATCAACTATTTATTAAAAGACTCATTTACCCTTACTCATTGAAAATTATTAATTTGTGAAGATTTATGTTCATATATGTAAATTTATTGTATAAAATAATACATATTTTAGTAATATATCAAATATGAATGTCCTTGGATAAGAAAATATTATTTTTGTTTAAGAAATTATATATTTACTTTTTAATACAAAATAAAATTTAGAGAATTTAAGATTTGACTCCATCATTCAATTATTTTTTTAAAATTGAAGTCACCCAACCAATGAATTAATGATTCATTAATTTAATAAGAAGATGATAAATATTTCTACAAATTTTTACGTGTTGAGACTGATTGTCCACATAGATTGAATATTCTATTTACATTCGCTTTATAAGATATTGAACAATCTTTACCTTTTAAACTAACTTTTGAGGTGAATTATACTTAAACCACTAAATATGGACTAAGTCCAGCCCATTTAAAACATAGCTCTGACACTATATAAGATTTTATATGACTTGGGCTAAGACGCGTCCACAAGACTTGAGCCAAATCTAGCATTCATAAGCCAAAACGACGAACTTTGAAATTTCAAGTCTAACTCCAACTTGCCTATCCAAATAAAATGAAGCCAAATCTAGATCAACCTGAATCCACCTCATTGACAACCCTACTTGCAATGTTTTGGCTTGTAATTATTTATCTCCCCCCTCAGGAAAGGCCTAAGTACAAAGTCCTCGCATATTTGGTATTACGAATAATCCCTTTTTTTTTATTATCGAAATCTTCTTATTGACCCATTGTACCATTATCGTTTACGTTTGAGAATTTTCCTTGGCGGTTATTTTTGTTTTATAAAAATGACAAAAAATAGTAATGGATAAAATTGCCTAAAGGTGTAATTGTAAGATTTTATACTTGAGAGAGGGTGAAAATTTCAAATTTATAAAATGGCACCAGGTTATTGTTAGATCATATACTCCCTCTTTCCCAAATTAAGTGTCATTTTACATGTTTTCACACATATTAAGGTACCTACTACATAGCCTCACTTTTATGGAAAAAATAAATTATATACCTCAAATATTCTTATTCTTTATTTATCCCACCATTAGCTATTTACAGTTATTCAAGTTTTACACTCTCTCTCTTACTTTTTCTCTAAAAGTACATAAAATATGTAATTAATGTGTATTAAAATCCTAAAGTGACAGATAATTTGGGACAAATTTTTTTCTCTAAAAGGACAGATAATTTGAGACAGAGGGAGGGAGTAGTATTTAACAAGGATGAATGTCACATTTTCTCAAATTTAGAACATAAGAGTTGGGTTGCATTTTTTCCTTATACATGGAACCCAAATTGCAGCTGTTATTTGTGTGTTATTTCTTACCCAATTTTTCTACTTTTCTTGTCTATTTTTCAACTTTTACATCATCAATTGAATTGATTTCTTCAAGTGGCTCATCACATGGAGAATTGAAAATACAAGAAAAGCAGATTCATGCATGAAACATGGCTTCAATTTTAATCAATTTTATGTTTTTTACTCTACGCAACATTAGTATATCATACTACAATTAATTAAGATCTTACTTGTCGATATATGTTGCCAAGAAGTTGATATTGGATTCGATTCTCCTTAAATCAATTCGGGATGGTGCGGGTGGGGTCCACCTCAATGATGAAAAATTATTTGCATATTGAAAACTTTGAACATGTTTGGGAAAGTAGTTTCTGAGAGTAGTGGAGGTTAGTGAAATAATCTCGATTTACGTAATATTAAAATTTTAAGATAATAGTTTGAGAAGTAAAGTAGGTGCAGATTTTTTTTGAAATAGTTAACCATCTCGAAGAGACCATGTATAACTTAAATTATAAGAAAAAATATAAATTTCGGCAAAATACTGAACTCCTAGGGAGCTCTAATATTTTAAAACCCCACAAAAAATTACTCCCTCCGTTCCCTTTTACATGTCACTTTAGAGAAAAAAAAACTCCACAATACATGTCACTTTATCATTTCAAGATAGATTTAAATGCTAATTTGATATTTTTACCCTTCTTTAATCCTAAATACTATACTTAATATCTTCCAATTTTTAAAACAAATAATCATGCATTTATTAAGGGCAATTTTGTCCAACTATCCATTAATTTTTTTAAAATTTAAAACATTAAATAATATCTTAATTCTTATGAAATAACCTTAAACGACATTTAAAAGGGAACGGAGGGAGTATAAATTTGGCATCTTAAATATAAGACGCCAAAGTTAATAGTTAAATATGCCATTTGCAATTACGAATTCTAGTGGAATGTTTGACCTTTTGGTTTGGCACTTGGCAGAAGGAAACGTGGTTCTTTAATGAAAGGACATTTAATATTACTATATTTAATTAGTCCCACTGCATGCAATGATCAGATTTTTATTTTTTAGGAGTTCGAAGTTGAAAAAGACTTGATGTCGACAGTTGAACGTGGTTTTTTGATCCGGTTTGTTTTAGCCGATTTAGGCTTGACCTTGTTTGGCAGGACTTGGCGGGTTTCAGGCCAGACCCAGATTTTGGCCCAGGCCTCACTAGGGCGCCTCATCATGTGAAGATTGATGCCGACAAATTGACTAATAGTTCTTGATATTTGCAATAATAGATTAGCCCGTGAGATCTGCAAGATCAAAGATCACATGCACGAAAATGTCACTAATATCTAATTCAATACATCAAAATTTCCCATAATGAATATCATTAATTTAATAAGAATGTTGCTCCCTTATTTTTAAATTAATTGACACTAATAAAGTAGTGTGTACAAAGATTAATGATAGTAATAAAACAATCATTAAAATGATATTTTTGAAATTTTATTTTAGAAAAGTGAATAATTATCGACAACTAAATTAAAATGGAAAAAAGAGTAATTAACTTTTGTGGACCAAGTCACCCAACCAATGAATTAATGATTCTTTAATTTAATTAGAAGAGATCAATATTTCTACAGTTTTTTACTTGTTGAGACTGATTGTTCACGTAGATTGAATATTTTATGTGGTCGTTTGGTAGAACTTAATAGGGGGTATTATGTCATGTTATATAAATTAATATGGGTTAGTACAACGTTTGGTGGCATTGCTCTAATACCAGGTCAAATGGATTAAATCCTTACGACCCAATATTAAGACTAGATTATAATCCACCCAGACATGGGTGGATTAGTTAATCCGGGTGAATATGGATGAGGTAAAATGTCACTTATAACCGCAAATTTACTTATTTCCTATTTTAACATATCATTAAATATCATGAATTCATCTCAAATTTAGGAAAATGGAAACACATGCTACATAAATAAATATAGCTAGAACAACATTGAACGATTACGAAAATTACATAATATATATAAAAAAACTACCACTAAAAGAAAAAGAAATTTAGTGACAAAATATTAAGTAACATTGTTGAAATTGTCAGTTTTTGCATATATTTAATGACAAAAATGTTAATTTTTTCACAATAACAATAGTGACAAGTACAATAGTGATAAAATATTTTTTAAAATTATCACTAATGGCTATTTGTGAAAAGTGTATGAACTTAGTTATCATTATTGACAATTAGTGACACCCTTTTAGAGACACACTACAAGAAAATAAATTTTAGTGACAAAATATTATGTGACATTGTTGAAATTATCACTTTCTGCATATATATAGTGACAAAAATATTAGTTTTGTCACAATAAAAATAGTGACAAGTGCGGATTTTTTGAATTTTGCACCCCCGAAACAAGGGAAATAGACAATTTGCACCCTTAAAACTTAAATTTAGTATTTTGCACCCTTGAAATATGAAAAATACAGAACTTTGCACCCTCTTTTATATTTCAAGCAAAAATTCAAGGGCAAAATAGGTAATTCTATTGTAAACTTTGGCACTTTGCCCCTTCAAAATAAAATTAGCACTTAACACTCTCTAATAAGAACAAATTAACAACTTGCACCACCGAAACACAATAAATGGACACTTTGCATCCCAAAATACAAAATTAACACTTAATACCCTCAAATTTAAAAAAAATTCAAACCCCTCATTTTTTTCGGCAAAGTTGACCATTTAGGTGAATTTTTTTAAGGCAAAATATATAATTACTTATGGGTCTTTGATATGTTGAAGTAGACAATGGGTCTTCGAAAATTTTACTTGTACTTTATTTAGTTATTTATGGTTATATTGTTGAAAAGAAATATGGAGAGAGAAATGAATATTTAAGTATTTATAATTGTATTTTACAAAATTTAAGTAAAAAAATGAATTTACTAACTTTCCTTAGATTTTTTTCACTCTGATAGTCAACTTTGACGAAAATAACGAGGGGTTTGAGTTTTTTAAATTTGAGGGTTTTAAGTGTTAATTTTGTGTTTTGGGGTGCAAAGTGCCTATTTATTGTGTTTCGGGTGTGAAAGTTGTTGATTTGTTCTTAAATAGAGGGTGTTAAGTGCTAATTTTATTTTGGGGGTACAAAGTGTGAAATTCTCAAGTTTTGAGGGTGCAAAGTGCCAATACTATTGAATTACCTATTTTGCCCTTGAATTTTTGCTTGAAAATAAACGAGGGTGCAAAGTGTTGCATTTTCATATTTTGAGGGTGCAAAGTGCTAAATCTAAGTTTCGGGGGTGCAAATTACTAAAAATCCGACAAGTGCAATAGTGACAAAATATATTTTTAAGTTATCGCTAATGACGATTAGTAACAAATGTGTGGAACTTAAATTGTCACTATTGACAATTAGTGACACCCTTTCAGTGATAACCTAGTGACAATAAATATTGTCACTATAATTTAGTGACAACTTTTTAGTTGTCACTTTTGGGGGTATTATTAAATGTCAATATTGATAACTTTTTCACAACTCTCGTCACTAGTATATCTATAAATATCATTTTAGTGACAATATATAAATTTTTGTCACTTTGTATTTTACTATTTTGTCACTAAATTTAAATTTTTTGTAGTGACAACTTAGTAACAATAAATATTGTTACTATAATTTAGTGAATTTTTTTAGTTGTCATTTTTTGGGACGTCACAATATTTTTACATTTTTTGTCAATAATGTGTCTATGTACATCATTTTAGTGACAATATTTAAAGTTTTGTCACTTTGTCATCTAATATTTTTTTACTAAAATTTAAATTTTTTGTACAATATTATTTTGATAAGAACAATATATTACTATAAGTTTGCAATACAAAGTATATAAATGTGTTTGATTTGTTTAAAAAAAAATTAGTTATAAAAAAGAAAAAAAAAAGAATGAAAAGGAAAATAAAGAAAGAAAGGAGGAAGAAAAAGAAAGAAAAAATGTAGACCACATAGTCTAGGAGTTAAACTCGATCTATAGAAGAATCTCCCGTTATTATTTGTTGTCCAATTTTTCAACTTTTCTTGTCCATTTTTCTACTGTTACAATCATCAATTGAATTGATTTCTTCTAGAAGCTCAACACGTGGAGAATTGAAATACAAGAAAAGAGTATTCCTGCATTAAAAGTGGCTTTCAATTTTAATCTATTTTATGTTTTTATACTTGCGAGTTAGTGTACGCAACATTAGTATATCATACTGTGATATTGTCGATAGATGTTGACAAGAAATTGAGATTTGATTGGATTCTCCTTAAATCAATTCGCGATGGTGTGGGTGGGGTCCATCAAATGATGAAAAACCTAGAAATCTTTTGACACGTTTGTTCTGACAGGAGATTTTATTGGATTTATATAATTAAGATACCCATTTATTGGAAAGATTATTTAGTACAATCGCTGCATCACATCGTTAAATTCACGTGGTGCAGCCCATCAATACATTTGGGACATATGAATTGATAATCCATATCATCCTATATTCTAATCATGTTTCAAAAAAATAAGAATTCAGAAAATTTTGTTTACATTGCCAGAACATGGATAATGTGAATTATTAATCCACATATTCCAAGTATATTGATGAACTGCACCACGTATACCTGATGACGTGGTGCAGCGATTGTACTAAATAATTTCTCCTTTCATTGAAGAACAAGTGTCACCTAAAATAAATAAATTATATCAACTATTTAAGTACTTAAAGAATCATTTACCCTTACTCATTAAAAATTATTAATTTGTGAAGATATATGTTCATTATGTAAATTTATTGTATAAAATAATACATAATTTAGTAATAATGAAATATCAATGTCCTTGGATAAGAAAATATTATTTTTGTTTAAGAAATTATATATTTACTTATTAATACAAAATAAAATTTACAGAATTTTTAAAATTTGACTCCATCATTCAATTTTTTTTTTAAATTGTAAGATTAGGAATTTTAATAACATTAACATATTTTGTTTAATATTATCAATCAAAAAATATTTAATATTAATCAATTTTAATTATTGTGATTCAAATTTTAAAAGATTTAATATATTGATTCATAAATTGAAAAAAACAAAATTTGTCTCACCCACCTCAACCCGGTGCAGGTGCCGGCTACGCGAAGGCCAATGCTGGCCTAAGGGTGGTCGGTGTTGACCACGCAGAGCCAGTCCATGGTCTTACGCGTGTCAAATCTGGTCACACCTTGTAGCCAAGGTGCAGCCAGATCTGGTCATGGGGTAAGGTCTTCGTTGGCGTTGACGGCGAGGGGGCGGTGCATATCTGATTTTTACCATGGTGGATGAGGTTTAGGTTGATGGTGGTAGTGGTAGTGGTGATAGGGTTTTGATTAAAGAAAAGAAGAAGGAAGATGGAATATGGAGAGAGAGGAGAATGAAGAAGCGATTTTTTTTTAAATATATTTATATAGGAATATAAAAGTAAATTGTTTCTTTTGGAATGTCCAATAATTAAAAGGCGTACAATTGAACATTTTTGTATTGGACAAAATTATGTGGCTAAGATTCGATCTTGGTAAATTTTAAAGGTCATGATTAACTATTTTATGGGAGATAGATTTTTGACCTATCTTATTATAGACTAACCCACATTTGTTTAGTGTTTGGAAAAGTATTTTGGGAGAGTAATTAAGGGAGGTTTGTTAAATATTCTCTATTTGCATAATATTATTTCTTATAGTTTTGAAATAGTGGTTTGAGAAATAAAGTAGATATAATTTTTTTTTTGGAATAGTTTGTAGGTTTATTATAAAGTTTTATTATAAACTTCATTAATGAATTTAATCCCACTAACCCACTATCTTGCCCCTACTAACTTGAGTATTATGTGAGTCATAAAATAAAAGACTTTACACCTACTGTATTTGATGGCAATACACTATATATAAGTGAGTTTTATGTATAAGGTCCCTACATAAACTACACTCAACATTCTTCACAAAAATACACCCTCGAAAGAAGATTGGTAGAGTGTAGAAGCATCTTATACACAATCGAATTTCTTCCAAACATCAATGGCTGAAGGTATGATGATCCATTCCGCATTTAATTTTCATGTATGATGTCAGATTAAAAGTATATATATATATGTATGTTTAAAATATCTTTGTGATATTTTATAAAGTTACTAGTTGGTATTAGAGCAATTGATACCTTTGACTTGGCAATTATACATATAAGATCTCACCGGGTTATATATTGAATTTCTATTAATTCTTGTTGCGGGGTACTTTCGGATTATGAACTGATTCGATCAGTTTTCGGATTATGTTTATTTTGGCAGCAAGAAAAGCTAATAGCGTTTGTGTCTAGAGGAAAGCCAAAACATAATTATGCTCATATTTATTTTGCTTTCAGTATTGATTCTAGCCAAAGGACTAAGGCTAATTATTTTATAATTATTTGATTTAAATGGCTAATGTCTAAATCATACTACAACTTTGCATGAATGAGTGCATTTCTCTGTTAGGCAATTGAATCACTGGACTTGGGATTTTGAGTGTGAAACTGAAACCTCGGGTTTGTTCCTCGAGTACTCAATTTGGGATTTTACCAATTTATTTGGGCTTTGTAGTTTGGATCTTTAAATTTAGCCCAATATGGTATTCAATTTATTGCATACATTTTTTTGGCCAAACAGTCTATTTGATGCGGTCATTAGATAAAGATCAAATAATTCTTATATATTTAGTCAGTGTTAAAGGAAAGAAAATCATGTGTGATATGACATTGATATGATAGATCAAGACATAATATCCTGTGAATATTTATATGTTTTTATCTTCCTAGATTAGGCCTACTACTTTTGTATATAAATAGCTTTGCACTTGTACAATTAATATTAATGCAATATAATATACACTTCACTTTGTATATGGTACCAGAGCACCAATCTTGGTGCCTTTAGCCTACTACCTTCTGCCACAATTAACATGGTTCACACAGTTGAAAATCAAGAGCCATCAAAACATAATATCACAATGAAAAGCACAGAGGAGAAGGAAAAGGAGATACAATTCCATGATCCTTTGGTTTTGAATAACTCGGATACACCAGGACTTACCCTGGTTAGCACGTCACTAGATGGATGCAACTACGGAGAATGGAGTTGCGCAATGCGCCTCAGCCTCAGCGCAAAAAACATACTTGGTCTAATCGATGGAACCGTGACGGCTCCACCAACAACTGATGCAAGATTCCCGTTATGGCAACGCTGCAATGATCTGGTAATAACTTGGATCCTCCAATCCATTCAACCAGACTTAACGCGCAGTGTGATCTTCTCTAATACGGCTGCGGCAGTTTGGAATGACCTACATGATAGATTTTCTCAAGAAGACGATTCAAGAATCTATCAAATTCGACAAGAAATTGCCGAATGTCGCCAAGGGTCCCTCTCTATCTCTGCCTTCTACACCAAACTCAAGGGTCTTTGGGACGAGTTGGGATCTTATCAAGAACCCATCGCATGTTCTTGCGATATGTTAAAGAAGATTCTTGGACGAGAGGGTGATGCAGTTTTTGATGGGGCTTAACGAATCTTATTCCTAGGTTCGTGGATCGATTTTGATGATGAATCCCCTTCCAGATACACGCAAAGTTCATGGCCTCATCCTTCAACAAGAGAGACAAATGGAGGTCGCTATTCACCAAGAGATTCAATCGGCATCCCATGCTATGCAGGTCGTTCGTAAGCCAGCACAACAAACTTTAGCTCCTTCTTATTCATATCACAAAGACTTTACTGTGAACAAGGAGGACACCTGGTAGACCAATGTTATTATTTGATTGGGTTTCCCGTGGGCCACAAATGGCATGGAAATAATGTAAAGCCTAGAAATAAGAAAGCATCAGCCCACAATGTTGAGATAAAGAGGGAGCCCACCAATGAAAGTCCAACATTTACAGCTGAGGAATATAGGCAGATCATGGCACTGCTCCATAATAAAAATGGTAACAATCAATCACTCGCAAACGCGACAGGTATTTCTACACCGAATTATGATAATATATCTCATAATGCGCACTCAATGTTATATTGGATTGTGGATAGTGGAGCAATAGATCATGTATCTCATTTTTCACCTACTCATAATAAAAAATAAGGCACCCCATGATTTCATTGGACTACCTAATGGTGAACAAGCTATTGTTGAAAATGTTGGGTCTGTTCAATTATCGTCAGTTTTGTCTCTTGATGGAGTTCTTCATGTGCCTAAATTTCGTGTGAATTTAATATCTGTAAGTAAATTGACACGAGCTTTGAGATGTATAGTGATATTTTACCCGGATTTTTGTCTTGTGCAGGACATGGATACGAGGAGGATGATTGGCCCGGGCAAGCATTTTAATGGTCTCTACTATCTCACACCAAGCCAAAATCCCCATCTAGTCAACCACATAACCCGCACTTTTGAGCTTTGGCACCAATGCCTCGGTCATCCATCTACTGCTCCTCTTCACTACTTAATGCAAGTATTTCCACAAATTGTTTTTAATTCTAAGCATGTATGGAGATTTGTCCCTTAGCAAAACAAACTCGTTTATCTTTTAATTCAAGTTCAATAAAAACAGTTGCACCGTTTGATTTAATTCACTGCGATGTTTGGGGACCACCCAAAACTCACACACACTATGGGGCTCGGTATTTTCTAACTATTGTTGATGATTTTTCTTGTTTTACATGGGTTCATCTTATGAATTTTAAATCCAACACCCAATCTATATTAAAATCTTTTTTTCTTGGGTCAAAACTCAATTTAATAAAGACATTAAAATTTTACGTGCCGATAATGGGGGAGAATTCACATCAATGCGTTCTTACTTTGATGAACAAGGTACAATTTTTCAACATACATGTGCTTATACCCCCAACAAAATGGAGTGGTAGAGCGAAAACATCGTCATCTTTTAAATGTAGCCCATGCATTACGTTTTCAAGCCAATTTGCCATTACGATTTTGGGGAGAAAGTATCCAAACAACATGTTACCTTATAAATCGTTTACCCACACCTCTACTTTCTCACAAATCTCCATATGAAATTTTACACAAAACTCCGCCAAATTATTTTGACCTTCGGGTTTCCGGTTGTTTATGTTATGCCACCAATCTCACCCCAAATAACAAATTTGATTATCGTGCACATCGTTGTATTTTCATTGGATATCCTCTTGGGCAAAAAGGTTACCGCGTTTATGACATCGAAGGCAAGAAATTTTTTACTTCCCGAGATGTTACTTTTCATGAAAATATATTTCCTTTAAGTAAGCTCCCACCGGAAAGTCAAGACGATAATCCAGTGTTGCCTCTTCCTACCGACCCAATCCACTCTCCAGAACCCAATCTCTCTAATCAGTCCAACTCGACCAACTCTGACTTACTACAACTAGATATAGTACCCGAACCTACACATACCATACAATCGCTACCATCAGCTGACCCACTTCAACCTACACCATCAAACACCCATATATCTTCAATCCCATCGACGTCGGTCGACCAATCCTCATCAGACAAGATACTTGATGCCACTCCCGATGTTCGTCGTTCATCTCGCCCTCATCGACCTCCACCTTATCTTCGAGATTCCAAACATACCATGCTGCTGTTCTGGGCCCTGATGCCTCCTCTTCCTCTACGTCCGGCACTCGCTATCCAATGCAATGGTATGTCACTTACTCTGGGCTGTCAAATAAATATCGTTCATTTGTACATAATATCTCTCGACTTGTAGAACCGACATCTTATGAAAAGGCATGTCAAGACCCTAAATGGGTTGCAGCTATGAATTCTGAAATACAGGCACTTGAGGATAATAAAACTTGGTCCATGGTGCCTCTTCCTCACGGGCAACATCCTATTAGGTGCAAATGGGTCTTCAAGATCAAATATCATGCCGACGGATCCATCGAGTGATACAAAGCTCGGCTTGTTGCCAAGGGGTTCACTCAGCGCGAAGGCATCGATTACAAGGACACATTTGCTCATGTTGCCAAATTAACCACAGTTCGCTGCTTATTGGCAGTTGCTGCAGTTCGAAACTGGCCATTACACCAGATGGTCATCCAAAATGCCTTCTTGCATGGAGAACTCACAGAAGAAGTTTACATGCTTCCGCCTCCTGGTTCTCGTCGACAGGGGGAGAATGTCGTTTGTCGACTTCACAAGTCCCTCTACCGTCTTAAGCAGGCATCCCGCAGTTGGTTCAAATGTTTCTCTAGTGCAATTCAAGAAATTGGTTTTCACCAGTCCCGTGCCGACTACTCCTTGTTCACACAAATTCATGCCAATTCTATCACTATTGGTGCTACTTTATGTTGATGATATGGTCATAACAGGAAATGATGAGAAAGTCATTGACAACCTCAAAAAATTCCTTGACAGTTGTTTCAAGATTAAGGATCTCGGACCAGTCAAATACTTTCTTGGAATCGAGGTTGAACGTTCTACTGCTGGAATTACAATTTGTCAAAGGAAGTATACATTGGACATATTAGAAGAAGCCGGATTACTCGGAGCGAAACCATCGAATATTCCTATGGAACCTGAGTTGGTTCTAACAGACACAGGAAGTGAAGCTCTCAAGGACCCCATTCGGTACCGACGATTAATTGGAAATTTAATATATCTCACAATCAGTCGGCCGAAAATTACATACTCCGTGAATACTCTTCATGCATGAACCTAAATTACATCACCTCAAAACCGTACATAGACTCCTGCAATACTTGAAGGCAGCTCCAGGGCAAGGTTTATTATTTCCCTCAAACAATTCACTTCATTTGATTGGATATTGTGATGCCGACTGGGCAAGATGCCCAATTACAAGACACTCTGTGACAGGTTATTGTATTTTCCTTGGCAAGTCACTTGTGTCATGGAAAAGCAAGAAACAGACAACTATATATGTCGAGATCATCAGCAGAAGCAGAATACCGTTCCATGGCTGCAGCGTCTTGTAAACTCACTTGGATGAGATATTTGTTGAAAGATTTACAAGTACCTCATTTTGAACAACAAAGCTAATTTGTGACAATCAAGCAGCCTTACACATTGTGGCTAATCCGGTGTACCACGAGCGAACAAAACATATTGAACTAGATTGTCACACAGTCCATGAGAGAATCCAAAAAGGAGAAGTGAAGACAACTTACGTCCAAACAGAAAATCAAATTGCAGATTTATTTACTAAGCCATTACGAGAGCCGACATTTCGTACACACGTCAGCAAGTTAGGTGTCATTGACATTTACACTCCAACTTGAGGGGGAGTAAGGAAAGAAAATCATGTGTGATATGGCATTGATATGATAGATCAAGACAGAATATTCTGTGAATATTTATATGTTTTTATCTTCCTAGATTAGGCCTACTACTTTTGTATATAAATAGCCTTGCACTTGTACATTTAATATTAATGCAATATAATATACACTTCACTTTGTATATAGTATGTTTAAATCAAGTTTAATTATACATGCTACGTGGAGATGAATAATTTTAAAGCTGTAATTTTGCTAACATATTTTGCATATTGTATTTTATAGTATGCAATATTCAATGTTTGAGAATTATTAGGTAAACAATTCTTAAGGCTTAAATTTAATGTCTAGTGATCCATATAAATATACTATTATTTGATTGAGGAGTAGCCACAACTAGGGGTGGGCGTTGGGTTCGGGTAACCCAAACCCGACCTGTCCCATTTTTAAAATACCCGAACAGGACGAGTGTTTTTTGGGTTTGGGTACCCGAACTTGAATACCCGTATTTTATTACGGAAATATGGAACGGGTTTGGGATTGGTCTCTCCAACCCCGAATACTCGAACCCGCCTATATTATTATTATATAATTTATACACTTTACTTATATAATTAATTAACATTATATAATAAATGAACTTTTTTACTTTACCCTAATATTCCTTTTAATCTTACTGTAGTTATTAGTAATTAATATTATGGGTCATTATATGATTTTAGACTTTTAGTTGTTTAAAAATTTATAACTTTTGTGTAATTTGAGTGTTGGCTTGGATAAATTATTTTGGAATCAACTATAGATAGTATTTGGATTGAATTTTTCTTATCACTACAAGAAAAATGGATTTTAGTGACAAAATATTAAGTAACATTGTTGAAATTGTCACTTTTTGCATACATTTAGTGATAAGAATATTAGTTTTGTCACAATAATAATAGTGACAAAATATATTTTTAAGTTGTAACTAATGGCTATTAGTGACAAGTTTATGGAACTTAAGTTGTCACTATTGACAATTAGTGACACCCTTTCAGTGACAAACTTAGTGACAATAAATATTGTTACTATAATTTAGTGATAACTTTTTAGTTGTCACTATTGGGGTATCACTAAATGTCAATAGTGATAACTTTTTCACTTTTCTTGTCACTAGCGTGTCTATATACATCAGTTTAGTGACAATATTAAAATTCTTGTCATTTTGTCATTTACTATTTTGTCACTAAAATTTAAATTTTTTGTAATGTATTGAGACTCGATGTGGATCGTATTTTATCATTTGTTCATTATATGATTTCACTTTTTAATCGTATTTGGATATATTTGAAGTAGTCGTGAGGAATAATGATATGTTTTATGTTTTAATGAGTTAAAAGTGATACAATTTAGTAAAAGAAAAATAACGAAATATAATTACGTAATATTGTAATATTATTTTGTTAGGTGGATAAAAATTAATGAATAAAAATAATATGGGACCCGTAATCCCGTCCCGCAATAATTTAGGTACCCGCTTTCGGGTACCCGAATTATTACGGGGCGGGTTTGGGATAAAAAGAGTCAATCCCGAAATTTATTATACCCATATCTCTAGCACCGAACCCATCCCAAACCCGCCCTGTGCCTACCCCTAGCCACAACATCTTCAATTAAATGAAATTATATATTAGGTTTGGCTATGATGATCACATAAAAAATAAAGACATTAATTGTAATTAATAACATAATATAACGAATTTTTATCCCACATGAAGTATTTGTTATACTTATATAACTAACTATGATAAATATCATATTATATTTCCTAATTTACCCATATGTATTAGGAAAATAAGCATAATTTGGTAGTTTATCATAAATAATTAAGATGAATATCAACTTGCTTTCATAATATACTGATTAATTACGAATTGGGTAAGCAATTTGATAGTTTCATCATACAGTCTTAGTTGAATCTAACTGAATTAAAATTTCAGCCCACAAGCAAATTTTATGTCATTAGATTCAATTCTTACATGTTTTGCATTGGTGAAACATGAAATTTTTAAGTTAAATTCATAATATACTGATTAATTATGAATTGGGTAAGCAATTTGATAGTTCAATCATACAGTCTTAGTTGAATCTAACTAAATTAAAATTTCAGCCCACAAGCATATTTTATGTCACTAGATTCAATTCTTACATGTTTTGCATTGGTGAAACATGAAATTTTTAAGTTAAACCCCAACTTGAACATAAGAAGTTTTATTTTTTTTATTTTTTTTATTTTTTATCTATTAGACTGTGTATTTACAGCTCGGACTGAAGAGTGCAAATGATATATGTCCTCCCCAATGTGGTGTCTCCAGTTGGATTCGAACTTGAGTCTCGCCTCTGGGGATTGCAAGTCACTACCACTTAGCCCAAACCATTACTACCTTTTAATTTTGCTAATATTAAATGTAAGTTCCTGGATTGAATGGCGATAACTATAAGATTTGAAAGAAGACTATTCTCTTCAATTAGGTTGGATGGACATTGAGTATGCTATACAAAAGAATGAACCACCTACACCTACTGATGCTACCAATCAAGCTGAATGTGTTAATATAACGTTTGGTGACATTGCTCCAATACCGGGTTAAAAGATTAAATCCTTAAGACACGGTATTAAAATTAGATTATAATCAACGCAGGCATGTGTGGATTAGTTAATCTGGATGAATATGGATTCGATAAAATATCACTTATAACCTCAAATTTACATTTTTTTTATTTGAATATATCATTAAATATCATTAATTCTTCTCAAATCTCTGAAAATGAAAACACATTCTACATAAATAAATCACGAACTAAAATCTATATCAATTTATAATTAATATGGATGCATTCGAATTAAAATATTGAACAAATCTAGATCAATTCATACTCTCATACATATTATACAAATGTTTTCGATGAATTGACATATCTTAACTAACATAATATGTTCAATTAAGTATTGAAAACATATTAATACATGCCTAAATCACAACTCCACAAAACATATTACGGTAAATTGCTTTAATGTAATATGACTTAATTAAATATGCCAAACGTATTTTTAACATGACCTTCAATTTGGCTCCGATTTAATCCACATTAATCTCATACACCCTACACGGCCCCTTATAGTACGAATAAATATTTTGACTGTCTAATCCAATGGACTAGGATCTATGGAAGCGTAGGTTTGGAGTTCTTCAATTTTTTCAAACACTTTCATATATTTCTCATCAAGAATCACCCATGCCTCTACTCCATCACTAAATTTAGTATCTATAAGCCAAACCACATTGACAAATGGCATCGATTCTGAATTATTATTCGCATGACATCTGATCACCCATATGGGCTTTCCCCATCCAAAATCCACATCGTACATTCCAAAACCACACCAACTCTGGCAAAATAGAACGTCATCTGCTTCGCAAATTTCGTTAAATGTTGGTTGTAGATTCCAAATGCAGCCCAACAAACCTTCATCCCCAAGCATTCTGTTGACATAATCATGGTCGACTTTGCTTATCGCGTCTCTTATTTCCTTAACCAAGTGGCCCAATTCCTTTTTGTTTTCGTTGGTGCTTGATGCATTTGTGAAACCTATTAAATTTCCAAAACAATCCGATGGAAAAGATGGCCGAGCTCTTCTTCTAAGGTTCACTGTTTGAGAAATTAATGACATTTGCTTCCCATTTGAAAGAGAAGCAACCATGAAACATTTCCAGAGAAGGGCCAATACAACTTGCACTCGAGAGGGACGCTCGATATTGGATTCAGCCTTGAGTTGCCTTATGGCCAACGCATCAAACACATATCGGTGCATTAATGTCTTACCCTTTTTCAAAAGTGGTCCTAGAGAGTTTGTTTGCTTCGACATCTCTTCTTTTTGTGGGAAAAGAGATTGAGAAATGTAATTCGGACATACGGGTTCGCTAGTTACCCGAGCCGTTGCAGCCCAAGCATGAAGAAAATTTCCAATTGTCATTGCATCTGCTATCTGTTACAAATTGGACAGCAATAATTCTTTCAAAGTCACACAAGAATAATACCTGGAGGAAATATATATATATGAAGTAAAATTACACTCTTATTATCTTTTCTTAATTGACTTGTTACAAATGTAGGCTACATATGGGGTTTTTGGCAATTTACCTCTTGTGATATATTTAATGGGTAATTTACGTTCATGTAATATGAGAAAAGACAATTTACCTTCATGTGAAATAAAATAATATGCAATTTACCTCCCTGTGAAATGAAATAATTAACAATTTAGCTCCTTGCTTGTGGAGTGCACACACATACTCTATAATGCGATTAAAACTTCATTTTCTTGTAAAAGATCATCAATTTAACTTTACGGATAAACACCACTTTTGGTCCCTCTTATCATTAACTTTTTACAGAGTGGTCCCTCTTATATTTTTTTTCCCACTTTAGTCCCTACTATGAATTATTTGTTTCACTTTAGTCCCTACTATGAATTATGTGTTTCACTTTAGTCCTTATCAGGTGGTTCCGATAACATGTGATATGCTCATGAGGGCAATTTTGTCATTTCAAATAAACTAACATGGATATTTTCGTTTTTCTAATTATTTAAGAAAAAAACTAAATGCTTTTATTACAAGGAATTAATTTATCAATTTATAATAATATAGGGAGTTGATTTGCTATTAAGTCGCTAGATGCTTTTCGTATCATCAACCTTATCTAATACATCACAAGATATGTATCGACCTTTAACTGCGTAAGTCTCCTGTCTAAAACTAAATATGCGAACTAAACCAAAAATTAATTTTAAGGTTATTCTTACTCAGATTGGGTTTGATCGAACCCAAAGTAACTACATGACAAGTATAATACACTTGCTTTGAGATTAGATATACACTTGCTTTGAGATTAGATGTAACTCCCAGAAAAATGACCAATCACAAAGCAAATGCAAATACACTTGTTTGGTGGTTGAATGAGTTTGACCAAACCTGACTGCTTGGACAAAATTTTTTCCAACAGTTATTATATATACTAGTACTCAATAATTCATTTATGTAGATATATTATTGAATATTCAAGTATACTATTACAACAACAATATTAATTACCTTGTGCCGGAAAACAACACCAATGGCCATTCCTCCGCAATCAAAGTGATTGACTTGTATCATGGCAAGATTCCCGTCCAGGCCCGATTCATCTTCAACGGTAAGCTCACAAGGAACGAATCGTTTGGCCAATTGGGGGTCGGGATTTTTCAGAAGATCCGATAGTCGGGCTGTGACCTTGACAACGGAGAAAGGAACGCCTTGGTCATTGCAATCAACGGATAGACCGTCTTCGCTGATTCTCCCGGCTATTGGGTAAAACCGAGTTAAAATCAAAGAGAGTGAACTCTTGAGCGAATCTGTCGTGTGAGAATTCAAAATTTCACCAGGACTTGAAAAATATAAGACTACAGGAACGACCATAGCTGGAGCTATTTGGTCAAGCATGGAAAACTTGTAGCTCTTAAGGTGAAGAGGTGTTGGAGAAGAAGGCTGCACGTTATCTTTGGAAATTAGTACAATCTCCATTTTCTTTAACTTTGGTTTTCACGACTTGTTAAGATATTAAGCGAGATGAAATAATTATATGTATGGCTAAGTGTATAATTATTAAATAATTATATGTATGGCTAATTTACATAAATAATTAAACGTATAATTATTTATGAAATAATTATATGTATGGCTAATTATACATAAATAATTATACGTTTAAGTAGAGAGTTTTTTTTTTTCTGAAAATGGTGGCAAGTTCGCACAGATGAAATTTAAATTAAATAAACAATTCGCGTAAAGAAAACGCAAATGAAATGAGATATATGTATGCATTATTAATTATTAGTAGTAATAGTAACAGTAATATACGCACCTGTCAAAGAATCAAGAAATGTGGACTTGCCAGAGACAGAAGGACCCATAACAGCCAAGATCCTAGCGGGTAGAGCATAACCCGTTAACCCATATAGCAACCTTTTGGTAGGACCATCTCCGAATTTGGAAGCAATTTACTTCTTGTGATATATATGTGACAAGGGACTAGCACTTGCGCCGGCATGGCGGCATCAAAACATAAATGACTATTTTTTGTGTCTCACCTATATCCTGTTGATGTTTGCACTGAAATTTTTCATCACCATAGAATTAACTCTAGTTCCAACTTTGCCTCTAAAGGTTATTTGTAATGTTTTAATCTCTTAAAAAAATTAAAAATTTATTTTATAAATCTAATTGTTTTATAAATTTAAAATTTATTATTTAAAGAAATATTTAATAAAATTAAAATTTCCTCCTAAATTAAATTAAATTTGTAGAATTGAATTACTTAATAAAAATATAAAGATAATTTTATTTTGCATTTAATAAATTCTAATTAAATGTTTAATAAACAAATAGGAGATAATTTGTTTGAATTTAATAAAAATAAAATTTGTTAGTACCAATTTTTATAAAAGAAAAATATGGAGATAATTTTTTTTGGATTTAATAAATTCTAATTAATTGCTTAGTAAAAAAAAATATGGAGATGTTATTTTTGCATATAATAAAAAATAATTCTTGTTAGAACCAAATTTAATTGAATATGCAAAACTTGGGCTTGTCCAAAAGCTTAAGAATTGGACTGCACTCGTGTATGCATGTCGCAGGCTCGCACAAGTCTTTAAGGTCCGAAATGAAGTTCGTTCCATGATTTGCACCCTCCCCTGCGCGGAAGGGAAGAGACTTTTGGTAGCTAGATTGTTATATCACTACATTGTCAAATCATATACAAAATAAATGGAGATTATACTAACTTCCAAAGAGAACGTGACCCTTCTTCTTCAAACCTTGACAATTTGTCGGCGCAGTCTTGATCTTAGGCGCCCTAGTGAGGTATGGGCTGAAAATCTGGGTCATCGTTTGAAATGAAAAAAGAAATAGAAGTGTTAGGTTGTTATACCACTACATTGTCAAATCATATATAAAAAAAAAATCTCTTCTCTCGTGCGCAGGAGGGAGGGGTTGCAAATCATGGATCGGAATTCACTTTGTTGGATGAAGATGAAGATGAAGGCACTGAAGAAAGTTTGATAAGGGAGGTTTTGATGCATTCCAAAACTTCAAAGATTGGCTAAGTATGGAGTAACTTAGCTGATAAGCTTATCAAGGAATTTTGACTAAGTAATGAAGACATCAGAAGAGTCAAAGTTTCAAGGTCCAAGACTTCTGATCTGCTGAAGAGAAGTTATCAGATTAGTGAAGATCAGCCGACTCAAATCAGATTTGTTCAAGTTTGAGATCAGCCGAGTTCACCATCAGACGTATACTTCTGTCAGCCAAGTGAAGAAGATCATGAAGTGTTCCCAACGGTAATAAATGCCCCTTGGTGTAATAAATGCTGAAGTACGAGGATATTTAAGACAAATGATTGAAGAAAAGCTTCGCATCAGCCGAGTGCATTTAATGCTGCATTTAATGCTGCCTGCAGAATAGTACTGTTTACAGTACGGACAGACTGCAAAAGAGCCGTTCGCGGATTTTAAGGACCAGTACTCGAGGAATTTGAATCCTGTCTCTCTTCAACGGACATTTTTCAATCCTCAAGTATAAATAGCTGCTAGAGACGAAGAAGAAGGAGGCAACACACTTTCTGAGAGAAAATCCGAAGCAAAATTCTTTAAGTCTCAAGAACAGCTCACTCATCAGCTGAGTCATTTGTTGACGAAAGCGGAGTTGAAGAATCAAGAAAAATACATCTTCTGAGTGATTTTGTAAACAAGAGTGTTGTGCGGAGTTGTGATCCATCTTTGTGAGTGATCAAACTTCAGAGGATAGGTTTTCTGTGTGATCTCCTATTGCGAACTTGTGGTCGTTTCATTTGTTGTTCGACGCAAGCAGAGTATACTGTAAACTTTGTGATTATAGTATAACCCAAGATCTGAGTGACTTGGAAGAGTGGACTAAAGGATATTTAAATCCATATAACCACTATAAAAATTGATTGTGTTTTTACATTGCTTCTAAACTTGCATATTTCCTGATTGCATAAAAACACATTAAGTTAACTGTTTGAAAAGAAGTTAAAAGGAGTTTATAAAACTGGGGAAACATTTTTCAAACTGCTAAGAATGCTTGTGAAAAACACTTTGAAAATCCGCTGCAAGTACTCTAAGTATTAAAACTGATTTCTGCAAAATCAGCTAAGTAACTATCAGACGAGTGGTCAACAAGACTGTTCAAAGATTTGTTCGCGAACAGAATTGTAACTTACTAATCTGATCAGCTTAGTCTGTTCAGTTAGAGTAAAGTTTTAAAGTTAAATTTGAAAGAAAATTTTAAAGAGGTTTATTCACCCCCCCCCTCTAAACCTCTTCTGACCACTTGGGACCAACAAGTGGTATCAGAGCAGGTGGTTCATTAGAATCAGCTGCCTGATCAACGAGCTTGATCCGAGTGTTTTTCAAAGGTTTTCAAAACTTTTCAAAAGAGCATCTTTTTGAAAAACAAAAAAAAAAAAAAAAACTTTTTGAAAAATGGATTGTATCAGCCATGTTCCCCACATTGCTGGTATGTCCTTTGAGGACTGGAAAATCAGAATGGAGATTTTCCTTGCTGCCTATAATGACAACATGCACACATGTATCATTAAAGGTCCATTCAAATTCACCAAGACCATCATCGTAGATGAAGCTCAAATAGTGGTGGAAAAAGACTTAACAGAAATGACAGCAGAAGAAATAAAGCTGTTCAACCTGGACAAAGTCGGAAGATTCATCATGACCAAAGCCCTGGATAATGATCGGTTTGACAAAGTCAAGCATTGCAAAACTGCAAAGGAGATGTGGGATAAAGTTCGTGACATGAGTGAAGGCAATGATGCTATTAAAGAGCATCAGCTCAGTGTTGCCTTGGAGAAGCTGGACAACTTCAAGATGAAGTCTGGAGAAACCATTGATCAGATGGACACCAGATTCACCAGAACTCTGAATGAAGTTTTGAAGCTGGGAAAGACTTTCACTGACAAAGAAATCACTGTCAGAGTACTGAAGGCTCTACCTCCCAAGTTCAACATGAAGGTGACAGCAATGGAAGAATCAAGAGATCTGGGCAAGATTTCTCTTACAGAGCTGTTCTCCGTACTCAAGGCGTATGAGTATAAACTGCCAAGGATGGGAATTGAAGAAACCTCAACTTCAGGACCCACAGCTGCACTTGTTGCTGCTGAAAACACCAGAAGACCAGCACAGAAAAGCAAAGAAGTGGACTCATCTGATGAAGCCACTCTACTCAACAAAAAGGAGTACACTGCTGGAGATGTAGCATTATTGATGAACAACTTCAAGAAGTTCTATAAGAGAAAAATGAAAAACAAATACAATCATGCTGCTTCTACTTCTAAACCTAACTTTTCTTCTCAGGATAAAGAGGATTATAAATCAAAACTAATGTGTTACAACTGCAGGAAATTGGGACACTTCATAAGAGACTGTCCATATCCAAAAGCAGAGAAGTACACTGAGGAAGAGAAGAAAATGAGAAAAGAAAGAAAGCATCAGAGAGCCAAGGCAATGATGGCTGAAGCAGAAAAGCCAGCTGCCGTCTACTCATCTGATTCAGACTCAGACTCGTCTGATGAAGAATCGTCTGATGAAGAAAAACCTGCTCTCCTGTGCCTGATGGCAAAGGAATCTGATGACTCTGAGGATGAGGTAACTCCTCAAGAAAATGAACTGTTTAATTCTCTAGAGCAAATGATGTTGAATAATACTACTATTGCTGGAGAGTTTGTTAAGCTTAAGGAAGAGATGAACTTGCTAAAAGAGCAAAATAGTTCACTGAAACTTTTAGCTGAAAAGCCAAAAGAATCAGCTGAATATAAACAGCTTGAGCAAGAGCATGAATCTCTGAAAGCTGAATGTGAGGTATATAAAGGAAAAATCATGGAACTTGAGAAAATCATTGAGTCTCATGATAAGTCAACTGTTGCATCCATGCATACACCTAAGAAACAGGAGACACCTTTAGAAAAGGATAAACTAGAGTTGAACCATACTGAAAAATTCATATCAGCTGACAACAGTAAGGTCATTCTGTATGTTCAAACTTCTAAACCTACCTCATCTGAGAATGTGTTAAAGGAGAAGAAATCTCCTAAGGCTAAAAAGAGCAAAGAGCCTAGTGTAGGAAATCAGACTAGTAAGACCAAACAGCAGAGTCCTAAGAAGTCTGCTGATAAAGCTAAAGTCAATCAGACTAGTGGTAAAACTAAGTCAAAATCAAATGAGCAAGCATCTAGTAAACCAAAGAAGCATAAGAACAAGAAAATTCAAAATGCTTGGTATGGAAATGAGTCATATTATGTGCAACCTGCTGCATATCATCCTATGTATCATGCACCTCAATTTCCTAGTTACTATGCACCTTACCCTGCTCATCCAATGCATGCATATCCTGCATATCATGCACCTTACCCTGCTTATGAACATTATTCATATCATACTGATCATCAACATGACTTATCTGATAACTATGATAAAAATGAAACTGTTCATGCTCCTAAAACTCAGAAACCTAAGAAGCCTAAGACTTCAACATCTTGGGTTGTCAAGGGTGGAACTAATCCTTCAGGACCCTCTCAATAAGGGTACCTAAAACAATTTTATTTTTGTTTTGTAGGTTAGGATTAGGAGTAGGAGTAAAGTAGAGAAGATTTGGTACTTGGACAGTGGATGTTCAAGGCACATGTGTGGAAACATACATGAGTTGACTGATGCAGTTGCTGTGGATGGTCCAAAAGTCACTTTTGGGGACAGCAAAGAAGGATTCAAGTGTTTGTTTGGTGGCATCTGCACCAAGTGAAGTCAGTTGGCTATGGCACAAAAGGATGAATCATTTAAACTTCAAGACCATAAACAGATTAATCAAGAATGATTTGGTAGAAGGGATTCCAAAAGCAGTCATGAGCAAAGACAAGCTCTGTGACGCCTGTCAGAAGGGTAAACAAATCAAGTCATCATTCAAAGAAAAGAAGCACCAATCTTCTGGAAGAATATTGGAGCTGTTACATATGGACTTATTTGGACCCATTGATCCAGTCAGCAATGGTGGAAAGAAATACTGCCTAGCTGTTGTGGATGACTATTCAAGATATACTTGGGTGATTTTCATGAAGAAGAAAAGTGAAACCAAGGAACATCTTACCAATATGATGGAACTGATCCAGAATGAGAAGAGTATCAAAATATTGAAGATCAGATCAGATAGAGGGACAGAGTTTACAAACTCTACTGTTGAAGAGTATTGTAATATCAAAGGAATACATCATGAGTATTCTGCTGCCAGAACCCCTCAACAGAATGGTGTTGCTGAAAGGAGAAACAGAACACTAAAAGAAGCTGTCAGAACCATGATAGCTGAAGCTAAGCTGCCACAAAGATTTTGGGCAGAAGCAACAAATACAGCATGCTTTACCCAGAACAGATGTATGATCAACAAAAATCAGAACAAGACTCCATATGAAGTTTGGAACAACAGAAAACCAAACATTCATTACTTTAAGATTTTTGGTTGTAAATGTTTTGTGTTGAATAATGGGAAAAATCACCTTACTGCATTTGCAGAAAAGGCTGATGAAGCTGTCTTTGTAGGATACTCATCTGTTAGTAAGGCTTATAGAGTTTTCAATAAAAGAACATTGCTAATAGAAGAATCTATCCATGTAGTATTTGATGAGCCAAGTCAATCTTCTGAAAAGAATCAAAGTGTAAATCAAGATCTGTCTGCTGATTTACAGAAGTTAGACGTTGGAAGAAATGAAGAATATGTTCCCATCATACTACCTAATCTAAGTTCAGCTGCTAACTCAAGTGCTGTTCAAAATCACAGTGCTGATTGTCTAACAGACGAGTTGCTAACAGCTGACAGACCAGAGACTGTTCAACAGACGGCAAATGTTCAACAGACTACTACTGGAACTCCAACAGTAGTGTTGCAAGATCATAACAGAGGACAACATCCTGATTTGCAACCTGATCTCAGATGGCTCAAGAATCACCCTCCTGAATTGGTTATTGGTGATCCTTTAGATAGAGTGAAAACAAGAAGAGCTGTTGCACAAGATGCTATGTTTGTCACATTTCTATCTCAAATAGAGCCTAAACAAATTGAAGAAGCTCTAAATGACTCCTTCTGGATAGAAGCTATGCAAGAAGAGTTGAATCAATTTGAAAGGAATGAAGTCTGGTACTTAGTTCCTAGACCAAGTCATCAAAGAGTAATTGGCACTAAGTGGGTATTCAGAAATAAAATGAATGAAGATGGTGTTGTCACCAGAAACAAAGCAAGACTAGTGGCCAAGGGTTATTGTCAAGAAGAAGGAATTGATTTTGATGAAACTTTTGCACCAGTAGCAAGACTTGAAGCAATCAGACTGTTTCTTGCCTATGCTGCTCACAAGAACTTCACTGTCTATCAGATGGATGTGAAGTCTGCTTTTCTCAATGGAGAATTGCAAGAAGAAGTGTATGTTGAGCAACCTCCAGGATTTGAAGTCTATCAAGAAGAGGACAAAGTATATCGTCTGAAGAAAGCCCTTTATGGACTAAAACAAGCTCCAAGAGCATGGTATGATACCCTATCTGATTTTCTTTTAATTAAAGGATTTCGTAAAGGTAAGGTAGATAAAACCTTGTTCACAATTGAATGGGAAAATCATATATTACTTGTGCAAATATATGTGGACGACATTATTTTTGGTTCAACTAACCAACAGATGTGTGATAAGTTCTCCAAGCTGATGCAGAATAAGTTTGAAATGAGCATGATGGGTGAACTTAATTACTTTCTTGGATTGCAAGTTAGACAGTTGCCTGATGGAATATTCATCAGCCAAGCAAAGTACACAAGAGATCTGTTCAAGAAATTTGGTATGGAAACTAGCTCAACAGCTACCATTCCTATGTCTACAAGTCTTCGTTTGGATAAAGATGATGATGGCAAATCAGTGGACATAACCAAATATAGAGGCATTATTGGTTCATTGTTGTATCTAACAGCAAGCAGACCTGATATAATGTACTCAGTTGGAGTCTGTGCAAGATTTCAATCAAACCCCAAAGAATCTCATCTCTTAGCTGCCAAGAGAATATTGAAGTATGTTAAAGGCACTCAAGAATTGGGATTATGGTATCCTAGAGAATCTGGATTTGAACTCATTGGTTATTCAGATTCAGACCTTGCTGGCTGCAAGATTGACAGAAAGAGCACAACAGGTGCCTGTCAGTTCTTAGGTAGTCGTCTGATCTCATGGATGAGTAAGAAGCAAACCTCAGTTTCTATATCTACTGCTGAAGCTGAATATATAGCTGCTGGAGCCTGCTGTGCACAGATACTTTGGTTGAAGCATCAACTAGAAGACTACAACATCAAGATCAGTGGAATTCCAATCTACTGTGACAATACAAGTGCAATTTCTCTTACTCAGAACACTACAAGTCATTCAAGGACTAAGCATATTGAGATCAAGCATCATTTCATTAGAGATCATGTGGAAAAAGGCAATGTAATGATTGAGTATGTTCATACTGATAATCAGATTGCTGACATCTTCACCAAACCTCTAAGTGAAGTAAGGTTCTCAACTCTAAGAGCTGAGTTAGGATTACTTAATTTGGAAGCATAAGCTGAGGGGGAACTCATCAGAAGACTGGAGTTCAACAGCTTAGTAATTCGTCATTATCTTCAAGGATTAACTCTCAACAGACTAGTTAACTTATGAATTCTTAAACTCAGGGGGAACGTGTAAGACTAGCGGTACTTCTGAATTAAAGATGAAATTTGTTAATGACAGTTAGTTGAAGTTATGTTTTCATCAGAAGACTCAACTATCGAAGATTGAAGTTATTTTATCTAGCTGGATTGACAAACAGCTGAGGAAGGTTATCAGCTATTGGCATTCTCTGATAACAGCATTGTCATCAGGACAGTAGTCCATCAGATAAGTGTTTATTATACTCATCTGATTACTTAAATAAAAGCGAACTATTTAAAAACGTTTTATCCAAAACACGCTTTTACAAGTAAACTGTCGGGCGGTACATATTCCCGCTCCTCACTAAAATATCTTTTGAATTTGAAAGGTCGTAACTGACGCCGCACGATCAGCACTGACAGAAAAACGGATCTAACGGTTGGCAGATTTCACGAAAACCGAAAAACCCCAACTCTATAAATCCTCATCTGATCAGTCGAGTAGCTCTTTACGCACCCTAAACTTTCAAAAAAGTACTTGTGAGAAAATTTCTGCAAATTCTCTGCATACTTTCCTTTGTTTTTCTAACCTTCAACAGATCTACAATGGTCGCCGAAGGTATGTTTCTCGTTTATGATTCCTACTACCAATCTGGTACGAATCTGATGAAAGAACTGCTCGAAAAGTTCAAAGCTGCTTCGCTGGTAAACTTCATGGAATACCACGAAGGAATTATCTGGACTGACCAAGTGATGGAGTACTACAACTCTGCAAAAGCTGACTACAACAAACTGGAGATTAAGGCTTCAGTGGGAGGCAAATCTATCACTATCACTCCTGCTGTTCTTCACGAGACGTTTGGGCTCCCTAACAGAGGACGACATGACGTCACTGTTCTGACGGAGGATAAGCACCAACAGTTCTGGGCGATCTGCGCCAAAGAAGGAGAAACATTGTCTGGAAATATCAGGAAGAAACAACTGAAGGATGAATATCAGCGGATGGCTGATATGGTGTGCAAGCTGGTTGAGAACTGCACATTCTCACTAGATGCTGTTACCATGAAGAGGTTCAGCATCATGGCTGCCATATACTATGGAATGGATATCAACTGGTCCATCATAGTATGGTACATATTAGCTGACTTTCTTGATGATAAGAAAGGAAAAGGCCCCACTACCAACCACAGGATCACACTCAGCTATCTGCTGTCAAAGCTGGGCTGTGATATGAAGAATGGAAAGGAAATTCACAAATCTAAGGCATTGTCCAAATACATGCCTGTTCAAAAGAGGAAGGCTGGTGAGCCTGAGGAAGCTGATATTGAGGAACCAAAGGAGGTTCCTGCCAAGAGGCAAAAGAGGTTAGTCAAAACAGCAAGTTTGGCTGCTGAGACTAAAAGGAAGAGGGCTGCTGATGAGCCCAAAAAGAAAGAATTAAAGCAGATGGAGAGAGTGACTTCTGCTGAAGCCACTAAGATTGTTGAGAACATTATTGCTGATGTAAGGACTGGATCCCCTGCATCACCGTCAAGAACTCCATCAGCAGAGAGGCCTGCTGAGGACATTTCTCAAAGGACAAGAAGTCAACTGAGAAGTACAGCTGCTACCACTTACCGTGAAGGTAGAACAAAGAGGTCTGCTAGAAAGCAGATGACATTCATTGAAAAACCTACTGATCTGGAAAATGAAGCTAGGGAGGATCCTGAAGCTACTCAAAGGCCTATTGAAACAGTTGAGACTGTTGAGACTGACAAAGCTGATGAGCAACAGCCAAGTCAAGTCACTTCAACAGCTGAGGTTGCTCAACCTCAAGAAGATCCAGATGTTCAAATCATCCATCCTATAGCTGCTGCTCCCATATCATCTGCTGGACCAGCACCTGCTGATAAAGGCAAAAGAAAAATAGTGCTAAGGAGAAAGAAAGTCTCCAAAGCTGATAAGAAAGCAAGGGAAGAAGCTGAACAGAGGAAGCAGGATGAGCTTGAAGAGAAGAAAGCACTTGAGCTAAGCAAAGCTCAAGAAGCAAAGGATGAAGCCAGAAGACGCATGTCTGCAGCAGAAAGAAAAGCTGCTGAGGATGCTGAAATGGCTGCGGTGATTGAACTGAGCAAGGTTGATGCCTATGGACCTGTCCATGGAGGTGGCATCAAGATTGGTGAAGAGCAGACTGAAGAAGACAAAAAGAAGATACTACTGCCTGCTCCCAAAGCCAAGTCCAAAGACAAGTTTGAAGTCAGAAAAGCTTTTGAGATAGTTTATGCTGATAAGGAATTGTTCAAGAAATTTGAGAAGTCATTAGCATACTATGATCAGAAGTTGATGCTGAAGACTCTGTTCAACCAAGAAAAGCCAAGATATATTAGTTGGAGAGACAACAGGCTGAACAAGTCAATTACTGAACTTCAAGATATGAAGGAGTTAGCTGATGAAGAACGATGGGTTCTAAGTTGGCTGAAGACAAACTCCATCCAAAAGGCTCTTGATCCAAGCTATGTGAGAGATATCATGCATAGCTATGCAAAAGGCTTTGCATTGGAGGAAGCCAAGAAAATCAAGAGCACCTTGCCTGAAAAGAAGAAGAAGTCTGAAGATGCTGAGGAAAGAGCAATTAAGTTTGCTGTTATGGCTGCCCTGAAGAGATGGGCTAAAAAGTCAAAGTATCAGCAAGGCTGTTCAAGTGATTTGCCACTACTGCCAAGTATCCAGCAAATCATTTTTGGCAAGGAAGTACAACCTTATTATGAAATGCCAAAGGGGAATAATGCTTTTGTTAACCCCTGGATCATTGTGAGGCAAATCAGACAAACCACTTGCTTCAATGACGATGGCACTATCACCAACTTAGTCTATGATGATGTTACTGATGAGCCTAAAGCTGCGGACAAGCCTGATGTCAAGCCTGCTGATCAGACTGCTGACAAGCCTGCTGATCAAATTGCTGATAAGTCTGCTGATCAGACTGAAGACAAGTCTGCTGAAAAGGCTGCTGATGATCCCCTGGCCATTGAGTGGAAGGCTACGGACTCTGGAAATCATCAAGACGAAAAGATGGAAGATATTCCTGTCCACCAGGAAATTGATGAAAGGGATGTAGCTGCTGCTTCTGCTTCATCAGGTGATAAGCACTCATCACTGATGGAAGCAATCCAGATGCTGATGGAAAACCAACTTAAGGAACTGGAAGACAAGCACCAGCAACAGCTATTAAAGGTTAAGGAGGAGCTGAAAGCAGAGTTGGCAGAAACCAACAGAATTCAGCTGGAAACTGTTCAAGGATCGACAGAAGAAATCATCAAAAAGGAGATCAACAGTATTCCAATTCCTCAAGATCATTCATTGCAGTTAGTGCACAGTTTGAGAGAGCTGAACCAGAACGTGGAAGATGTGAAGGGTGATGTGAATCATCTTCACACTGCTTTAAAATCAGCTGAGCACAAGATTGCTGACTTAACTGCAACCTTCATTAAAGTCAGTCATGAAGAGAAGGAAATCAATCTGGGAATGTTGCAAGAAGTTGCAAAGGCTGCACAGGAAGTTCAAAATGAAATTGCAACTATCAACCTCAACATTGACTACTTCAATGATAAGACTGATGTCATCAGCACTGACCTTCATCATCTGACAGCTAGTCATGACATGGTTAATCAGAATCTAAAGGCTTTGTGTGCTGGAGTGAAGATTCCAACAGTTGCTCTCAACCCTACTGTTGAACCTTCTAATGTCATCAGAGTTGATGATGACAAAAAGGGGGAAGATAAAAGGGAAGAACCAGCTAAGGAAACTGCTGCTGAAGAACCAGCAAAGGAATCTGCTGCTGAAGAACCAGCAAAGGAATCTGCTGCTGAAGAACCAGCAAAGGAATCTGCTGCTAAAGAATCAACTAAGGAAGAAACTGCTGCTGCAACCATTCAAGCCAAGGAAACTGAAGACACTACTGACAAAGCTGAAGTGCTTGGAAAGGTAGAAGAAGAAGATACCAAGTACAAAAACACTGAATCTGCCAGGAAAGCCATGGAAGCCTTGAAAGCTCTACAAGAGCAAGAACTTAAGGAGAAGATGGAAGCTGCCAAAGCAATTCTGGAAGAAGAAGTTGATGAAGAAGATGATGATGAAGAATCATCATATGAATATGAAGAAGTGCTCGAATCTGATGAAGAAGCTGATAGTTAGGAATTGCAAAATCCATTGTAATCAGTTTATTTTTTTTCAGAAATCTCATCTGATGAACTTGTACATGTAACTCATTTTCAATATTAATGAAAAGTCAAGTTCAATCCAATAAACTTTTTCTATCTCAGAAAATTTTGAGGATTTCAATCTTTAGTTTAGGTATTCAACAGGTACTAAGCTGAAGTTTTGTCATCATCAAAAAGGGGGAAATTGTTGGATGAAGATGAAGATGAAGGCACTGAAGAAAGTTTGATAAGGGAGGTTTTGATGCATTCCAAAACTTCAAAGATTGGCTAAGTATGGAGTAACTTAGCTGATAAGCTTATCAAGGAATTTTGACTAAGTAATGAAGACATCAGAAGAGTCAAAGTTTCAAGGTCCAAGACTTCTGATCTGCTGAAGAGAAGTTATCAGATTAGTGAAGATCAGCCGACTCAAATCAGATTTGTTCAAGTTTGAGATCAGCCGAGTTCACCATCAGACGTATACTTCTGTCAGCCAAGTGAAGAAGATCATGAAGTGTTCCCAACGGTAATAAATGCCCCTTGGTGTAATAAATGCTGAAGTACGAGGATATTTAAGACAAATGATTGAAGAAAAGCTTCGCATCAGCCGAGTGCATTTAATGCTGCATTTAATGCTGCCTGCAGAATAGTACTGTTTACAGTACGGACAGACTGCAAAAGAGCCGTTCGCGGATTTTAAGGACCAGTACTCGAGGAATTTGAATCCTGTCTCTCTTCAACGGA
Organism: Penstemon eatonii; assembly: GCA_038501285.1. Taxonomy (NCBI): domain Eukaryota; kingdom Viridiplantae; phylum Streptophyta; class Magnoliopsida; order Lamiales; family Plantaginaceae; genus Penstemon; species Penstemon eatonii. The sequence goes on along the minus strand of CM076710.1, from coordinate 12,961,027 downwards.
CATTTTTCAATCCTCAAGTATAAATAGCTGCTAGAGACGAAGAAGAAGGAGGCAACACACTTTCTGAGAGAAAATCCGAAGCAAAATTCTTTAAGTCTCAAGAACAGCTCACTCATCAGCTGAGTCATTTGTTGACGAAAGCGGAGTTGAAGAATCAAGAAAAATACATCTTCTGAGTGATTTTGTAAACAAGAGTGTTGTGCGGAGTTGTGATCCATCTTTGTGAGTGATCAAACTTCAGAGGATAGGTTTTCTGTGTGATCTCCTATTGCGAACTTGTGGTCGTTTCATTTGTTGTTCAACGCAAGCAGAGTATACTGTAAACTTTGTGATTATAGTATAACCCAAGATCTGAGTGACTTGGAAGAGTGGACTAAAGGATATTTAAATCCATATAACCACTATAAAAATTGATTGTGTTTTTACATTGCTTCTAAACTTGCATATTTCCTGATTGCATAAAAACACATTAAGTTAACTGTTTGAAAAGAAGTTAAAAGGAGTTTATAAAACTGGGGAAACATTTTTCAAACTGCTAAGAATGCTTGTGAAAAACACTTTGAAAATCCGCTGCAAGTACTCTAAGTATTAAAACTGATTTCTGCAAAATCAGCTAAGTAACTATCAGACGAGTGGTCAACAAGACTGTTCAAAGATTTGTTCGCGAACAGAATTGTAACTTACTAATCTGATCAGCTTAGTCTGTTCAGTTAGAGTAAAGTTTTAAAGTTAAATTTGAAAGAAAATTTTAAAGAGGTTTATTCACCCCCCCCCTCTAAACCTCTTCTGACCACTTGGGACCAACACACTTCGTCTCTTCAAGACTTGTGCGAGCCCACGACTTACGGACACGAATGCAGCCAATTCTCTAGATTTCGGACAAGCCCAATTTGTACATATCTCCATTTTTTTTTATTAATTAGAACTTATTAAATACAATTTTTTTTTTAATAATGAAATAAAAAAAACTGGAACCAATCAGAGGACGCCATCCCCTGACTTAAAGAGAGGCGCGTGAATCTTACGCGCCCCTCGTCTTCTTCATTTTCTCCACGTGGAACCGAGCCGCGAGCCCCGGCCCATTCCCGACCCGTTCCCCATCCCACCCCTGAACTCCAGCCGCTGGAGATGGCTTCTCTCCCCACCCCTGACCCCGCCCCGACCCAAATGGAGATAGCCTAAGGTCTGCAAGACTGCAAGATCTAGATTACACCGAAATTTCCCTAATTTTTTTTTGTTTTAATAACTCAGGTGTCCAAGCATACGCTAGACTAATCCTGGACCCTCAGAACCCTTGCCCTAGAACTCTGAAAGATGTAAATCACAGGATGTGCCTCCACCAAGCCTCGGGATCCCACCATACTGCTGTACACTCTGCACACAAAGGGGTCTTCACCACAAATGACCCTAAGACAGACCCATGAAAATGCTTCCATCCAAGTTCCAAATGGAATTCGAACCCCCACTCTTACCACTGGAGCAAGCCTTATTTCATTCATTACATCGTAATGAATTAAATGTTCATTAATTTTATAAAAATATTACTCCCTGATCACTTTAATAAAAATATTACTTCCTCATTTCAATTACTTGTTCGAAATGTCCCTAATATTCTGTGAATATTATATGTTTTTATCTTCCAAGATTAGGCCTACTACTTTTGTATATAATAGCCTTGCACTTGTACATTTAATATTAATTCAATATAATATACACTTCACTTTGTATATAGTATGTTTAAATCAAGTTTAATTATACATGCTACGTGGAGATGAATAATTATATTGTATTTTATAGTATGCAATATTCAACGTTTGAGAATTATTAAGTAAACAATTCTTAAGGCTTGAATTTAATGTCTAGTGATCCATATAAATATAATATCATTTGATTGAGGAGTAGCCACAACATCTTCAATTAAATGAAATTATATATTAAGTTTGGCTATGATGATCACATAAAAAATAAAGACATTAATTATAATTAATTATACATAATATTACGAATTTTTATCCCACATGAACTATTTGTTATACTTATATAACTAACTAGGATAAATATCATATTATATTTCCTAATTTACCCATATGTATTAGGAAAATAAGCATTATTTGGTAGTTTATCATAAAGAATTAAGATGAATATCAACTTGCTTTCATAATATACTGATTAATTACGAATTGGGTAAGCAATTTGATAGTTCCATCATACAGTCTTAGTTGAATCTAACTGATTTTAATTTCAGGCCACAATTCAATTCTTACATGTTTTACATTGGTGAAACATGAAATTTTTAAGTTAAATTCATAATATACTGATTAATTACGAATTGGGTAAGCAATTTGATAGTTCCATCATACAGTCTTAGTTGAATCTAACTGAATTAAAATTTCAGCCCACAAGCAAATTTTATGTCATTAGATTCAATTCTTACATGTCTTTCATTCGTGAAACATGAAATTTTTAGTTAAACCCCAATTTGAACATATGAAGTTTTTTTTTCTTCTTTTGATCTATTAGACTGTGTATTTACAGCTCGGACTGAAGAGTGCAAATGGTGTATGTCCTCCCCAATGTGGTGTCTCCAGTTGGATTCGAACTTGAGTCTCGCCTCTGGGAATCGCAAGTCACTACCACTTAGCCCAAACCATTATTACCTTTTAATTTTGCTAATATTAAATGTGAAGTTCCTGAATTGAATGGCGATAACTATAAGATTTGAAAGAAGACTAGTCTTCTTCAATTAGGTTTGATGGACATTGAGTATGCTATACAAAAGGATGAACCACCTACACCTACTGATGCTACCAATCAAGCTGAATGTGTTAATATGGGTTATTATAACGTTTGGTGACATTGCTCCAATACCGGGTTAAAAGATTAAATCCTTAAGACACGGTATTAAAATTAGATTATAATCCACGCAGGCATGTGTGGATTAGTTAATTTGGATGAATATGGATTCGATAAAATATCACTTATAACCTCAAATTTACATATTTTTTTTATTTGAACATATCATTAAATATCATTAATTCTTCTCAAATCTCTGAAAATGAAAACACATTCTACATAAATAAATCACGAACTAAAATCCATATCAATTTATAATTATTATGGAGGCATTCGAACTAAAACATTGAACAAATCTTGATCAATTCATACTCTCATACATATTATACAAATGTTTTCGATGAATTGACATATCTTAACTAACATAATATGTTCAGTTATGTATTGAAAACATATTAATACATGCCTAAATCACAACTCCACAAAACATATTACGGTAAATTGCTTTAATGTAATATGACTTAATTAAATATGCCAAACGTATTTTTAACATGACCTTCAATTCGGCTCCGATTTAATCCACATTAATCTCATACACCCTACACGGCCCCTTATAGTACGAATAAATATTTTGACTGTCTAATCCAATGGACTAGGATCTATGGAAGCGTAGGTTTGGAGCTCTTCAATTTTTTCAAACACTTTCATATATTTCTCATCAAGAATCACCCATGCCTCTACTCCATCACTAAATTTAGTATCTATAAGCCAAACAACATTGACAAATGGCATCGATTCTGAATTATTATTCGCATGACATCTGATCACCCATATGGGCTTTCCCCATCCAAAATCCACATCGTACATTCCAAAACCACACCAACTCTGGCAAAATAGAACGTCATCTGCTTTGCAAATTTCGTCAAATGTTGGTTGTAGATTCCAAATGCAGCCCAACAAACCTTCATCCCCAAGCATTCTGTTGACATAATCATGGTCGACTTTGCTTATCGCGTCTCTTATTTCCTTAACCAAGTGGCCCAATTCCTTTTGGTTTTCGTTGGTGCTTGATGCATTTGTGAAACCTATAAAATTTCCAAAACAATCCGATGGAAAAGATGGCCGAGCTCTTCTTCTAAGGTTCACTGTTTGAGAAATTAATGACATTTGCTTCCCATTTGAAAGAGAAGCAACCATGAAACATTTCCAGAGAAGGGCCAATACAACTTGCACTCGAGAGGGACGCTCGATATTGGATTCAGCCTTGAGTTGCCTTATGGCCAACGCATCAAACACATATCGGTGCATTAATGTCTTACCCTTTTTCAAAAGTGGTCCTAGAGAGTTTGTTTGCTTCGACATCTCTTCTTTTTGTGGGAAAAGAGATTGAGAAATATAGTTTGGGCATACGGGTTCGCTAGTTACCCGAGCCGTTGCAGCCCAAGCATGAAGAAAAGTTCCAATTGTCATTGCATCTGCTATCTGTTACAAATTGGACAGCAATAATTCTTTCAGAGTCACACTACCTGGAGGAAATATATATATATATATATATGAAGTAAAATTACACTCTTATTATCTTTTCTTAATTGACTTGTAACAAATGTAGGCTACATATGGGGTTTTTGCCAATTTACTTCTTGTGATATATTTAATGGGCAATTTACCTTCATGTAATATGAGAAAAGACAATTTACCTCATGTGAAATGAAATAATGAACAATTTACCTCCATGTGATATGAAATAATTAACAATTTACCTCCTTGCTTGTGGAGGTAGTGCACACACATACTCTATAATGCGACTAAAACTTCATTTTCTTGTAAAAAATCATCAATTTAACTTTACCCTTGAAAACAATTTACCTCCTTGTGATATGTGTAAATTAACACTTTAACTCCCTATAATATTGCATAATGTGCATTTTACATTCTCGTAAAAATGTAAAAATTAAAAGGAAGACAATTTACTTCTTTATAAAAACACCAAAAAATATTTTACCCTTTTATTTATTACAGGGAGTTAATTTGTCTATTTATAATAATATAGGGAGTTGATTTGTTATTAAGTCGCTAGATACTTTTCCTATCATGATCCTTATCTAATACAGGACAAGATATGTATCGACCTTTAACTGCGTAAGTCTCCTGTCTAAAACTAAATATGCGAACTAAATCAAAATTTAATTTTAAGGTTATTCTTACCCAGATTGGGTTTAATTATATGGGAAGTATAATACACTTGTTTTGAAATTAGATGTAACTCCCAGAAAAGTGATCAATCACAAAATAAATGCAATACACTTGTTTGATGTTTGAATGTGCTTGGACAAGAATTTTGCCAATAGGTATTATAAATACTACTCAATAATTCATTTATGTAGATATATTATTGAATATTCAAGTATACTATTACAACAACAATATTAATTACCTTGTGCCGGAAAACAATACCAATGGCAATTCCTCCGCAATCAAAGTGATTGACTTGTATCATGGCAAGATTCCTGTCCAAACCCGATTCATCTTCAACGGTAAGCTCACAAGGAACGAATCGTTTGGCCAATTGGGGGTCGGGATTTTTCAGAAGATCCGATAGTCGGGCTGTGACCTTGACAACGGAGAAAGGAACGCCTTGGTCATTGCAATCAACGGATAGACCGTCTTCGCTGATTCTCCCGGCTATTGGATAAAAGCGAGTTAAAATCAAAGCGAGTGAACGCTTGAGCGAATCTGTCGTGTGAGAACTCAAAGTTTCACCAGGACTTGAAAAATATAAGACTACAGGAACGACCATAGCTGGAGCTATTTGGTCTAGCATGGAAAACTTGTAGCTCTTAAGGTGAAGAGGTGTTGGAGAAGAAGGCTGCACGTTCTCTTTGGAAATTAGTACAATCTCCATTTTCTTTAACTTTGGTTTTCACGACTTGTTAATTAAGAAATTAAGCGAGATGAAATAATTATATGTATGGCTAAGTGTATAATTATTAAATAATTATATGTATGGCTAATTATACATAAATAATTATACGTTTAAGTAGAGAGTTTTTTTTTTTTTTCTGAAAATGGTGGCAAGTTCGCACAGATGAAATTGAAATTAAATAAACAATTCGCGTAAAGAAAACGCAAATGAAATGAGAATCAAGAATCAATTTACTTCTTGTGATATATATGTGACAAGGGACTAGCACTTGCGCCACAAAGGGGTCTTCACCACAAATGACCCTAAGACAGACCCATGAAAATGCTTCCATCCAAGTTCCAAATGGGATTCGAACCCCCACTCTTACCGCTGGAGCAAGCCTTATTTCATTCATTACATCGTAATGAATTAAATGTTCATTAATTTTATAAAAATATTACTCCCTGATCACTTTAATAAAAATATTACTTCCTCATTTCAATTACTTGTTCGAAATGTCCCTAATATTCTGTGAATATTTATATGTTTTTATCTTCCTAGATTAGGCCTACTACTTTTGTATATAAATAGCCTTGCACTTGTACATTTAATATTAATGCAATATAATATACACTTCACTTTGTATATAGTATGTTTAAATCAAGTTTAATTATACATGCTACGTGGAGATGAATAATTTTAAAGTTGTAATTTTGCTAAATTACATATTTTGCATATTGTATTTTATAGTATGCAATATTCAACGTTTGAGAATTATTAAGTAAACAATTCTTAAGGCTTGAATTTAATGTCTAGTGATCCATATAAATATAATATCATTTGATTAAGGAGTAGTCACAACATCTTCAAATAAATGAAATTATATATTAAGTTTGACTATGATGATCACATAAAAAATAAAGACATTAATTGTAATTAATTATACATAATATAACGAATTTTAATCCCACATGAACTATTTGTTATACTTATATAACTAACTAGGATAAATATCATATTATATTTCCTAATTTACCCATATGTATTAGGAAAATAAGCATAATTTGGTAGTTTATCATAAAGAATTAAGATGAATATCAACTTGCTTTCATAATATACTGATTAATTAATTACGAATTGGGTAAGCAATTTGATAGTTCCATCATACAGTCTTAGTTGAATCTAACTGATTTTAATTTCAGGCCACAAGCAAATTTTATGTCATTAGATTCAATTCTTACATGTTTTGCATTGGTGAAACATGAAATTTTTAAGTTAAATTCATAATATACTGATTAATTACGAATTGGGTAAGCAATTTGATAGTTCCATCATACAGTCTTAGTTGAATCTAACTGAATTAAAATTTCAGCCCACAAGCAAATTTTATGTCATTAGATTCAATTCTTACATGTCTTTCATTGGTGAAACATGAAATTTTTAGTTAAACCCCAATTTGAACATAAGAAGTTTTTTTTTTCTTTTGATCTATTAGACTGTGTATTTACAGCTCGGACTGAAGAGTGCAAATGGTGTATGTCCTCCCCAATGTGGTGTCTCCAGTTGGATTCGAACTTGAGTCTCGCCTCTGGGAATCGCAAGTCACTACCACTTAGCCCAAACCATTATTACCTTTTAATTTTGCTAATATTAAATGTGAAGTTCCTGAATTGAATGGCGATAACTATAAGATTTGAAAGAAGACTATTCTTCTTCAATTAGGTTGGATGGACATTGAGTATGTTATACAAAAGGATGAACCACCTACACCTACTGATGCTACCAATCAAGCTGAATGTGTTAACATGGGTTAATATAACGTTAGGTGACATTGCTCCAATACAGGGTTAAAAGATTTTATCCTTAAGACACGGTATTAAAATTAGATTATAATCCACGCAGGCATGTGTGGAATAGTTAATATGGATGGATATGGATTCGATAAAATATCACTTATAACCTCAAATTTACATATTTTTTTATTTGAACATATCATTAAATATCATTAATTCTTCTCAAATCTCTGAAAATGAAAACACATTCTACATAAATAAATCACGAACTAAAATCTATATCAATTTATAATTAATATGGAGGCATTTGAACTAAAGCATTGAACAAATCTTGATCAATTCATACTCTCATACATATTATACAAATGTTTTCGATGAATTGACATATCTTAACTAACATAATATGTTCAATTAAGTATTGAAAACATATTAATACATGCCTAAATCACAACTCCACAAAACATATTACGGTAAATTGCTTTAATGTAATATGACTTAATTAAATATGCCAAACGTATTTTTAACATGACCTTCAATTCGGCTCCGATTTAATCCACGTTAATCCCATACACCCTACACGGCCCCTTATAGTACGAATAAATATTTTGACTATCTAATCCAATGGACTAGGATCTATGGAAGCGTAGGTTTGGAGCTCTTCAATTTTTTCAAACACTTTCATATATTTCTCATCAAGAATCACCCATGCCTCTACTCCATCACTAAATTTAGTATCTATAAGCCAAACCACATTGACAAATGGCATCGATTCTGAATTATTATTCGCATGACATCTGATCACCCATATGGGCTTTCCCCATCCAAAATCCACATCGTACATTCCAAAACCACACCAACTCTGGCAAAATAGAACGTCATCTGCTTCGCAAATTTCGTTAAATGTTGGTTGTAGATTCCAAATGCAGCCCAACAAACCTTCATCCCCAAGCATTCTGTTGACATAATCATGGTCGACTTTGCTTATCGCGTCTCTTATTTCCTTAACCAAGTGGCCCAATTCCTTTTGGTTTTCGTTGGTGCTTGATGCATTTGTGAAACCTATTAAATTTCCAAAACAATCCGATGGAAAAGATGGCCGAGCTCTTCTTCTAAGGTTCACTGTTTGAGAAATTAATGACATTTGCTTCCCATTTGAAAGAGAAGCAACCATGAAACATTTCCAGAGAAGGGCCAATACAACTTGCACTCGAGAGGGACGCTCGATATTGGATTCAGCCTTGAGTTGCCTTATGGCCAACGCATCAAACACATATCGGTGCATTAATGTCTTACCCTTTTTCAAAAGTGGTCCTAGAGAGTTTGTTTGCTTCGACATCTCTTCTTTTTGTGGGAAAAGAGATTGAGAAATGTAATTCGGACATACGGGTTCGCTAGTTACCCGAGCCGTTGCAGCCCAAGCATGAAGAAAATTTCCAATTGTCATTGCATCTGCTATCTGTTACAAATTGGACAGCAATAATTCTTTCAAAGTCACACAAGAATAATACCTGGAGGAAATATATATATATGAAGTAAAATTACACTCTTATTATCTTTTCTTAATTGACTTGTTACAAATGTAGGCTACATATGGGGTTTTTGGCAATTTACCTCTTGTGATATATTTAATGGGTAATTTACGTTCATGTAATATGAGAAAAGACAATTTACCTTCATGTGAAATAAAATAATATGCAATTTACCTCCCTGTGAAATGAAATAATTAACAATTTAGCTCCTTGCTTGTGGAGTGCACACACATACTCTATAATGCGATTAAAACTTCATTTTCTTGTAAAAGATCATCAATTTAACTTTACGGATAAACACCACTTTTGGTCCCTCTTATCATTAACTTTTTACAGAGTGGTCCCTCTTATATTTTTTTTCCCACTTTAGTCCCTACTATGAATTATTTGTTTCACTTTAGTCCCTACTATGAATTATGTGTTTCACTTTAGTCCTTATCAGGTGGTTCCGATAACATGTGATATGCTCATGAGGGCAATTTTGTCATTTCAAATAAACTAACATGAATATTTTCGTTTTTCTAATTATTTAAGAAAAAAACTAAATGCTTTTATTACAAGGAATTAATTTATCAATTTATAATAATATAGGGAGTTGATTTGCTATTAAGTCGCTAGATGCTTTTCGTATCATCAACCTTATCTAATACATCACAAGATATGTATCGACCTTTAACTGCGTAAGTCTCCTGTCTAAAACTAAATATGCGAACTAAACCAAAAATTAATTTTAAGGTTATTCTTACTCAGATTGGGTTTGATCGAACCCAAAGTAACTACATGACAAGTATAATACACTTGCTTTGAGATTAGATATACACTTGCTTTGAGATTAGATGTAACTCCCAGAAAAATGACCAATCACAAAGCAAATGCAAATACACTTGTTCGGTGGTTGAATGAGTTTGACCAAACCTGACTGCTTGGACAAAATTTTTTCCAACAGTTATTATATATACTAGTACTCAATAATTCATTTATGTAGATATATTATTGAATATTCAAGTATGCTATTACAACAACAATATTAATTACCTTGTGCCGGAAAACAACACCAATGGCAATTCCTCCGCAATCAAAGTGATTGACTTGTATCATGGCAAGATTCCCGTCCAGGCCCGATTCATCTTCAACGGTAAGCTCACAAGGAACGAATCGTTTGGCCAATTGGGAGTCGGGATTTTTCAGAAGATCCGATAGTCGGGCTGTGACCTTGACAACGGAGAAAGGAACGCCTTGGTCATTGCAATCAACGGATAGACCGTCTTCGCTGATTCTCCCGGCTATTGGGTAAAACCGAGTTAAAATCAAAGAGAGTGAACTCTTGAGCGAATCTGTCGTGTGAGAATTCAAAATTTCACCAGGACTTGAAAAATATAAGACTACAGGAACGACCATAGCTGGAGCTATTTGGTCTAGCATGGAAAACTTGTAGCTCTTAAGGTGAAGAGGTGTTGGAGAAGAAGGCTGCACGTTCTCTTTGGAAATTAGTACAATCTCCATTTTCTTTAACTTTGGTTTTCACGACTTGTTAAGATATTAAGCGAGATGAAATAATTATATGTATGGCTAAGTATATATATATATATATATATATATATATATATATATATATATATGTGTGACAAGGAACCAGCACTTGCGCCGGCATGGCGGCATCAAAACATATAAATGACTATTTTTTGTGTCACACCTATATCCTGTTGATGTTTGTACGGTAATTTTTTGACCAACACATTTGATGCCACAACTTTAACTGGTATGTCAATTCAGACCGAAATCCTCCTCTTGTGGACTAATTTTTATGTTAAGATTTCGGGTCAATTTTAAAATTGGGTCTCAAAATATACCAAAATTTCCACCGACACTTTGCTGATGTTGAAAGTATCGTTTAATTGATGCAATTAATTGCGATGGTGCAATTGATAGTGGTTGATGCAATTAATTCCGATGTTGAAAGTATCGTTTAATTGCGATGGTGCAATTGATAGCAGGTTGTTGGGATTTTGGTGGTTGGGGTTCTTCACCACAATTATGAAAAAACTATTGAGTAAATTACGAATATATCTTGAGATAAGATCTAATTATGATAAACTCCCTCACGTATTGAGTTATTACGAAAATTTGTCTGAAATTTTTCATCACCATAGAATTAACTCTAGTTTCAACTTTGCCCCTAAAGATTATTTGTAATGTTTTAATCTCTTAAAAAAATTAAAAAATTATTTTGTAAATCTAATTGTTTTATAAATTTAAAATTTATTATTTAAAGAAATATTTAATAAAATTAAAATTTTCTCCTAAATTAAATTAAATTTGTAGAATTGAATTATTTAATAAAAATATGAAGATAATTTTATTTTGCCTTTAATAAATTCTAATTAAATGTTTAATAAACAAATAGGAGATAATTTGTTTGAATTTAATAAAAATAAAATTTGTTGGTACCAATTTTTATATAAAAGAAAAATATGGAGATAACTTTTTTTGCATTTAATAAATTCTAATTGACTGCTTAGTAAAAAATAAATATGGAGATATTATTTTTGCATATAATAAAAAATAATTTTTGTTAGAACCAAATTTAATTGAATATGCAAAACTTGGGCTTGTCCAAAAGCTTAAGAATTGGACTGCACTTGTGTTTGTATGTCACAGGCTCGCACAAGTCTTTAAGGTCCGAAATGAAGTTCGTTTCATGATTTGCACCCGCCCCTGCGCGGAAGGGAGAGACTTTTGGTAGCTAGATTGTTATATCACTACATTGTCAAATCATATACAAAATAATTGGAGATTATACTAACTTCCAAAGAGAACGTGACCCTTCTTCTTCAAACCTTGACAATTTGTCGACGCAGTCTTGATCTTAGGCGCCCTAGTGAGGTATGGGCTGAAAATCTGGGTCACCGTTTGAAATGAAAAAAAAAATAGAAGTGTTAGGTTGTTATACCACTACATTGTCAAATCATATATAAAAAATAAAGTCTCTTCTCTCGTGCGCAGGAGGGGGGGGGGGGGGGTTGCAAATCATGGATCGAAATTCACTTCGTCTCTTCAAGACTTGTGCGAGCCCACGACCTACGGACACGAATGCAGCCAATTCTCTAGCTTTCGGACAAACCCAATTTGTACATATCTCCATTTTTTTTTTTATTAATTAGAACTTATTAAATACAAAAAAATATTTTTAATAAAGAAATAAAAAAAAATGGAACCAATCAGGGGAAGCCATCCCCTGACTTAAAGAGAGGCGCGTGAATCTTACGCGCCCCTCGTCTTCTTCATTTTCTCCACGCGGGACCGAGCCACGAGCCCCGGACCCTTCCCGACCCGTTCCCCATCCCACCCCTAAACTCCAGCCGCTGGAGACGGCTTCCCTCCCCACCCCCGACCCCGCCCCGACCCCAATGGAGATAGCCTAAGGTCTGCAAGATCTAGATTACACCGAAATGTCCCTAATTTTTTTTTGTTTTAATAACCCAGGTGTCCAAGCTTACGCTAGACTAATTCTGGACCCTCAGAACCCTTGCCCTAGAACCCTGAAGGATGTAAATCGCAGGATATGCCTCCACCAAGCCTCGGGATCCCACCATACTGCTATACACTCTGCGCACAAAGGGGTCTTCACCACAAATGACCCTAAGACAGACCCATGAAAATGCTTCCATCCAAGTTCTAAATGGGATTCGAACCCCCACTCTTGCCGCTGGAGCAAGCCTTCTTTCATTCATTACATCGTAATGAATTAAATGTTCATTAATTTTATAAAAATATTACTCCCTGATCACTTTAATAAAAATATTACTTCCTCATTTCAATTACTTGTTCGAAATGTCCCTAATATTTACTCCCTCCATTCCACAATACATGTCTTTTTAGGGAGAGAAAAAAATTCCACAATACATGCCACTTTAGAAATTCAGGATAAACGTAAATGCTATTTTGATAAATATTTCTGACAATTCACTAATTGAGACTAATTATCCCACATAGTACGAAAATGACAAGAAATTGTAATGGACCCTAAAGGTGAAATCCTAAGATTTTATACTTGACAGAGGCCGAAAATTTTGAAATTTATAAAATGGCATGAACTGTTTTTGGATGAAATTGCCTTCATGAGGCCAGGGTCTTGTCCAATTTTTCTACTTTCTTGTCCATTTTTCTACTGTTACAATCATGAATTGAATTGATTTCTTCAAGTAGCTCATCACATATTCACATGGAGAATTGAAATACAGGAAAAGAAGATTCATGCATGAAACGTGTCTGCAATTTTGATCTATTTTATGTTTTTATATTTGCGATGACCTTTACGGTACTAACATTGTTATGTTTCTAGGGTGGGAATGGGATCCACCTCAACGATGGAAAATTATTTGCAATGTTTAAAACATTGCAATATCGAGGATGTAAATTAGTTGCAGACCATTTGTTTTGGCACCTGGGAAACGTGAAGAAAACGTGAGGAAATTAAACGTGAAGTAAGAATATTCTATATGTGAACACGTATGGATTAGATTTTTGGGAGTTTGAAGTTCAAACACGTCTTGATGTTAGCAGTTAAACTTTATGATTGTATGAATTTGATGTGACCTGGTTTGTATTTGGTCAAATCAGGTTATATTGATCATATTTTTTTCAACAAATCTTATATTTGGTGTTATGAAGTTGAGTTGCTTTCTCATCGTTAGCATTTTTTACTCTGAAATTATATAATTTTGGCACTTTACACCTTGATTTAAAAATCTTGGCATTTTGCACCATAGAAATATAATTTATTTTGCATTTTGCATCTTAATGTGTGTTTTAGTGAGAAAATACATTGATTGAAGGGTAGAATAGTTATTTTCAATTTTCTTTTCACTTTGCACCTTGACAATATATATTTTGCACCCTTAAAAAAAAGAATGTTGGCATTTTGCACCCTAAAATTATAAAATATTAACATTTTTTGCCCCGATTTAATTTTTTTGGCACTCTGCACCCTAAAAATATAACGTGTATGACATTTTGCACCATAATATATTTTTCTTAAAAAAAAGATACTCATGAATGCGGCGATGTAGAGATAAAATGGTCATTTCTATGTACAGCAATCAAAACTTGTTATTCTAAATTTATTTTACTTTATAATAACTTATTTTAACATTTTCTCTCTATAAAATTTAGATTAAAAAAAAAAGACATTGTCTTCATTTTATTTTCAAGTATCCTCAAGATTATTTACTTTATATTCAAAATACGCGTTTACATATCTGACTTATTATTATATTGCATGTTATTTACATAATTTAGATTATCATATAAAGTCGGGGTTGAAAATGCCAGAAATTATATTTTGTTGGTGCAAAGTGCCAATATTCTATATTTCAGAGTGCAAAGTGTCAAAATCTATACTTTTAGGGTTTAAAGTGCAAAAAATATTCGAAAATAACTATTATAGTACTCTTCAATCAATTTATTTTTTCTTCAAAACAGACATTAGGGTGCAAATTGCCAACTAAATTGTATTTCCAAGGTGCAAAGTGCCAAAACTTTTAAGTTAAGGTGCAAAGTGCCAAAACTCTATAATTCCAGGGTGCAAAGTGCCAAAAGCCCAATGGTGTGAGATGCAAATTCGTTCACCAAAAAATTTGGTGTAAAAATAGGATTTTGTGAAATGGTGAAATGGTGGTTGACTACCATGGAAGGCTAAAAATAAATCTCTATATTTTTTGGTGTTATGGTGATTTAATGATTTAGGGTGGGAGGCTAAAAACATTTAAATTAGGTGAAGAAAATAGAATTTGGTGCACCATGGAAGATATTCTTACTAGAATATAGGGGTGAGCATACAGATCAAATTTCGGTTTCAGCTCCGTTCGGTTCTCGAAATCTATGGACATTTATTGGATCGAAATTTTCGTTTCGGTTCGGTACAAAAATAGAACGGTCCGGTTCGATCGACGATTTCTCGAATTTTGAATCTTCTAGATATTTTATAACAAAATTTAACGGTTTTCTTTTATTTCCCCCTATGCTTTCTTTTCTTTAGATAATTTATTATTTTATCCCTATGCCACTTTAATATAAGTTATATTTCAAAGGTCTCAATTAAATTATTAATTTTTGCATTATCAATTTTTATCATATTATTTTATTTTTCATTATCAATTGTTATTAGAATATCTAACTGCAATTCTAAATGTTATACATATTCGATTATATTCGTTGGCAAAAATTAAGTTAATTTTATTTGTATATACTACAACATATTATTTTATTATTAATTATCTAATTAAATATACATTATATTTATAATAACATAAATCATTATAACAATCACAATAAAATAACTACACACTTCACAATCATCATTATAATATACCGTAATATTAATTCATCATCTTAATCATAATATAATATAATAACTCAAATTCAATAAAGTTATTAATTTGATATTTATCACCCACTTTCTCCCCCGGACCCCAATAACCAAACATCAATACAAATCAAATCTCAAAATTTCATAATTCACTAACTATAATTTAATAATATTTTATAATTTTAATATTCTATTGAAATCATTATCCATATCAAATTTCAAAGGTTTCATCGAAATCTCCAAACCACTTCTTTAGACCATATCGAGCCAAACTACTTTAATATTAACCCTATAAAATGAAGGCTTCTAAAACGGGAAATTTATTTTTGTGTCTTGCAACTTTGGTGCCATGACATGTAAATGCAAATTTGCTACCACAACATAAGTTTCGTTGTAACTAGTAGGGGTGGGATCGGGACGAGTTTTCGGGAATTCGGGTATTTCGGGACGGGATATCGGGTTTCGGGATCTCAAATTCAAATCCCGAAACCCGGTAGATCAATCAAGGTCCCGAGAGTTTCGGGTACCCGATTTAATTTCGGGATTTCGGGACGGGACCGGGTGTCCCGATAAACTATTATTTTTTTTTAGTTTAATGCAATTTTCAAACCGCCTCGGATCTTATGTGTCAATATTAGTATGCCATTTCACCATCTTATGCACAACATGTAGACTCAGAAATTATCTCAAAACCTCAAGATCTGATTAAAGAAAATTATTGGAGAAGTTTGAAAATTGAAAGATGATATATGTTGAAAAATTGAACGTCGGCGAGCAACGGATCAGTGGCGGACGGCGGGAGTTGAGTTGTGGTGGAGTTAAGTATTTTGATTAGATACATTTACTTGAATGTTTGGATTTTAGAGAAGAAGAATACGTAGAATGAGATGTGAATGGTTGAATTTTAGATTTAGATTAGGTAGTTTGATTATATATATGTTTTAATTAAACTATGTAATCGGGACCGGATTCCCCGATCGGGTGGGGATCAAAACCCGAAACCCGTCCCGATTTTTCGGGACCGGATTTTGTCCCGTCCCAACTGAAAAAATACCCGTTTTGTCCCGTCCCAAATGGGAAAAACCCGGTCGGGACGGGACGGGTACCCGAAACCCGATCCCATTTACCCAGCCCTAGTAACTAGACACCGTAAAAAGGCGGTTGAATGAAAAGGGATGGGGGAATAAACTTTACAAACACAACCCATGTATCTTAAATTATACTCCATATTACAAAGTTCACCAAGAGTAAATTTGGAAAAGCATTAAAAAATTTAGATGGAGTCATCATTCACTGACGTCATAAGGGGTGTCCTTGTAATATAGTTTTGGCATATGGGGTGTGCTTGTAATTTCTGATATAGTTGGTAAGTTCCTGTAATTAGGATTGTCAATCGGGCCCTATGAGCCGAACTTTAAGTAGCTCGAACTCAAATAATGTCGAGCTTCATAGTTATAGGCTCAAACTCGGCTCATAAATTTTCTGTTTTCTCTGGCTCAAACTCCGCCATGTAATTTTTCGGATTTCGGGTCTATATCGGGTTTCTTAATATAGGCACAAATAGCTTAAGGTATAAAATATTTAGATTACCAAAACCCATATGAATGGACTATTATTACTTAAGACACAAGTATATATTATTAAATAATATTTTAACTGAAAGATCAAGTTATTTGCCCACATTTTTTAAGGTACGTTTGATCTATATGAACATGCAGTAGAGTTTTATAGTCTCAATACTCTAATTTATTGAACCATATTTTTTTATCTTTGAATTAATTTTTTTTTTTGAATTTGGGTCATCAATACGAAATTGATATACCAACATATATGTGAGTTTACATTATAACTTTTTGTAAGTTTACTTAATAAAAATAATAATTAGTAACTATAACTACAATAGAAATAATCAATCGTAATATTTAAAACAATCATATTCGGGCTTTATTCGAGCTGAGCCGTGTTAGGCCCAAGCTCCGCTCATAAATTGATCGGGTTTAATATAATGGCTCAAACTCGACCCGGCTCACGAATATTCGGGGTCGAGCCAATTTAATCGGGTTAAGTCATCGGGCTTCGGGTAGGCCCGACTCAATTGACAGTCCTACCTGTAATTAGATATATAGGGAGAGGATGTCTATGTAAAATTTTCAAATATTAAGTGATAAAGTCATGAGAATTTAAATATTATCACTAAAATAATGTACATAGACACATTAGTGACAAGAAATGTGAAAAAATTATCACTATTGACATTTATTGATAACCTATAAGTGACAACTAAAAAGTTATTACTAAGTTATAATGATTATTTATTGTCACTACATTGTCACTAATTGTCAATACTGACAACTTATATTCCATACCCTTGTCAGTAAAATAGTGATAAAACTTAAAAATATATTTTATCGCTATTATTATTGTGACAAAACCAATATTTTTGTCACTAAATACATGCAAAAAGTAATAATTTCAACAACATAACATAATATTTTATCATTAAAATTAAATTTTTTTGTAGTTATCCCAACCATAATGAATGGGTAGCGATATTGCCAGAGCAATAATTGTTGCTGCCAGAGCAATTTTTTTAAATTTCCTAATCTACCCTTGATAACTAAAGTAACTTTAATGCAAATGGCATTTAATGTTGTTTTGGTAAATATGGAATAGCCATATTTATTACTCCACGATTGCTCTGGAGTGTGTCCCTCAAGTTTCTATGTTCTACAAAATCATTAACATTAATATAATTAGAAAGAAAAGAAAAAAAGGCTGACCATGCATATCTGTTTAGTCTTTTTTTTTTTTTGAATAAATATAAAGGGATATATTATCGATTTTTATGTTTTTTTTCAAAAGGTATCTATTATTAATCTTTATATTTTTTTTTCTTTGAAAAAATATTATTGCACCAAGATTGGGGTGGAAATTGGATTTGTAGAAGCAACAAAGCAAACATAACTTGCTGATTTTTCCTATTTTTCGCCTTGCATAGTTTCCAGTATCATAATTCAGTAATTCTTGAATTTCACTTTACAAACAAGGGGAAAAAATATTTCATGTTTTTTACTTATTTTTTGATTCATTTTTGTATTGCGCTGTTCATTTTTCTTGTCTTATTACAATTATTATTGATGTTTCTTTTTCTTAATTGCATCTATTGTAATTTAAACTAAATAGACTATTACTTTGGTTTTTGAGATTCAGTGAATAAAATATTTTCCATTTTAGAACTTTAGGCTTTACTTTGTGGTTTTTCATTTTTTTCTATCATTTTCTTGACTAAAATTAAAAAACTAAACATAAAATTAATGTAGTTAGAATTGTAAAATAAATATTTGACATATGAAAAATGGGTACCATATTTTTTCGTGCAAAGGCAGATAAGAAACACAATATATTTGTTTATGAGTTAATCAAGGTAATTAATTAAAATCATTAAGGGCTTGAACATACTACTATCAAACTTTGACCAGTCATTAAATGCTCCATTAGGCACTAGGGAAAGGGTAGAAAAGGAAATTTAAAAAGTTTGCTCTGGTAGCAACAATTATTGCTCTGGCAATATCGCTACCCATAATGAATTGGCCCTTGATATTTGCAAAGTCAATATTTAACTCAATATTCTCTTCATGTCGTTTTAGAGTTTTACACAAGCATTAATAAACGCATAAATTTTAAGAGAAAAGCAGAAGGAATATCTAAACTACCCTTACTGATTAATAATGATAAAACAGGTAAAAAAAAAAAGAAAATTATACTATTAAGATTGACAAAAACAATAAAAAAATAGGTAATAATGTCGCATAGTTAAAATATTTCTATAATTAAATCTTCCTGTAATTAAACCTATTAAAATATCTACCTTGGCTTCTTCCTCTTTCAAATTCAACCAAGACAGCTCAAGGCCACAAGTGTTCCGCGCCATCAACATGAGCCGGCTGCTCTCCACTAACCCATAAAATAACACAAAAATTCAAAAATAATCCAAAACCCATCCCATAATCGGAATCCTAATTAAAATTTGAGTAACCTACCAATAAAAGCCGCCCTATTTGGATTTTAAAAGGGAGAAAACAAGTTTAGGTACCAATGTCCGGTCGTAGTCTAGATTAGTAGATTGTGCTACTTAACATTAGGTTTTCTCTCTCTTACTCCCAACAATTTTTTTTTTCAAATGTTTCAACTTTTAAAGATTCTTGAAATTTTTTTAAAAATAGTTGAGAATAGAAAATGAATTGTGTTTACAAATTAAGAGAAAAATTAACATAAGAGCATCTCTAATGACTAGTGGGGAGATGCTCTAAAGGGTATAAAGGGGGAAGGGGGGAAAAAAATTCATCTCTAATGACTAGGGGGGAGGGAGAGAGTATACGGACTAGAGGGACCCTGGAGGGAGGGGGAGCTTCTCCCATCCAAGCCCCCTCCCTCACATGCTATTTTTTTTATTTGATTCTTTTTTTATCTTTATTTAAAAATAAAAAATTTCTAAAATTTGTATATTATTTGGAGATAATTATTTTTAATTATAAAAATATAACTTTCATTTCACTAAATTAACACTATTATTTTAATATTGATTTGATTTAATAATTTTGGGGTTGTATTTATCACTCAAAAATAATTCTTCTAAAAATTTAAAATAATACGATACAATCATGAAATCATGTTCGAATAAAACATAGACGAATATGGCGGAGATGATGAATTTCCTTATATGAATTAATTTAATATTTGATTTAATTTTTTTATTTTCTAAGTTCCTTAATGTACTTTTGATTTTAAATTAATGTTAATTTTAAATTTATTTTTGGTGTAGTAATAATAATAATAATAATAATGGAGAATGATTAAATTTATTATTAAATGAGTTTAATAGAACTAGTCATTAAAGATGACTAAAAAACTAGGAAGAGAGGAAGAGGGGGAGGAGGGGGAGAGAATGAGGAAATTTCCTCTCGAACTCATTAGAAATGCTTTAAGTGATTAGTGTTTAAAAACTAAGAAAAACACTCAACAAAAAGTTAAAAGATAAGATACCTATCAAATGATTTTATCTTCTTGTCCTTTTAATCTGTTTTTCAAAAAAGTTGATGACACATGGCCATACTTACGACAAAGTTTAATAAAATAAGACTTAGGGCCTTTACATGCTGCCAGATGTTTAGTAGGAAATAATTGTCTAAAAAATATGACAATTGACAGCTAATAAAGCGTGGTCTTGTCAAAAAGAAGTGTAGTCTTGTCACCATTCTTTTAAATTGAATTGTTTTTTTCTCTTTCTTTTAAGAACATATACATATAATCATATCCTAGGTTCTCTCAATCAAAAAAAAAAAAAAAAAAAAAAAAAAAATCCTAGATTGTACGGATATTCTGAAATTATATACCGTATAATATCGTATGCATATTGGATATTCGGATATTCAAATATTCGTACAATACATGTAAAATACTCCATCGTATCGTTTTCAACAATAAGAAAATAAAAAACAAAAAGGATACTTATCGGATACAAAGAAAGGTGTATCGAAAATGTCCAGAATACTTGAGAGCATGCATTTCTACAAATAATTTCTATATTATGTATATTATTAATGTAAATCTACATAAAACGCTTGAAAATATATATAGGGCCAAAGACTTGCCTATGATATTTATACTATGGTTTCACTTGAACACTTATATAAGATGTAGATAGCATTATTCATTTTAATATAAAATAAAAAGTGAACTAAATATATATTACAAAATTTTTATTATATATTTATAAAATAATAATTTTTTATTATAATATATTTTTAAATATACACACAAGTATTCGTATTACATAAATTTTGAAAATTGATATCACCATATTTATATCGTATCCGTTCGTATCGTCGTACCCGTATCTATGCAACATAGCCCATATCTGAAGAAAAATTTACCATGTGTCATCATGTGTGTGTAATTGCAGAGTTTATGATATAGCAGCATATTTCTCATTTCTTTTTTACTTTTTTTTTTATTAAACTTGTTAATAAATTTAAAATATGAAGATAGAGATAATTCCACTCAAATAAATATTTATGGCTTTATGTAATAAAATATTATTTTATTTTTATTTATTTTATTGATATGATATTAAAAAACAGGGTAAATTACGAATACCCCCTCAGATAAGGCATAATTATAAAAATCTCCTTCACGTATTGGGTATTACAAAGATTTCCCTCAGGTTTGTCACCTTCTTATAATTAACCCCTTGCTCTTGGGTGTTATTTGTATTGTTTGTAATATCTTATAAATGTTAAAACTTGGGATTTAATTATTATATCTTATAAATTAGAAAAGAGATAATTATATATTTACCACTAGAATAATTGATAAAATTTATAATTGCCCGTAATTTTTGATAAATATTGCAAAAAAAAAGTAGGTATTTATATATTTATTAGCAATTTAAATAGTAAAATATTAAATTAATTAGAAATCTAATAAATATGAATTGTTTACACATTAGTTAAATGAATTTATTTTACAAATTAGTAAATTTAATAAATTATATTGTATTATAAATAAGATATTTTAATTTATTAAAGTTTATATTGTATTATTAATTGAAATATATGAAAATTATAAATTATATCAAATATTTTTGGTGGTAAATATATGATTATTATTTTTAATTTAAATGATATAATAATTAACATCCAAAATTTAAAATTTATAATATATTTATTAACTTTACAAATAACTTTCTAAAGCAAAAATGGAATATTTTAGGAACAAGGGGTTAATTATAAGAATATGACAAACCTGAAGGAGATTTTTGTAATACCCAATACGTGAGATGTATTTTTGTAAATAGGCCTAACCCGAGGGGGATATTATATGCTTTAAAAATTATTCCTTATCATATAATTGACGCTCTCAATCGGCACTCTTAATGTGAATTATTTTTAAAATGGACACTCTGACTCTCACGCTCGCGCTCCGGTTCGCGCTCACACTTCGATCCGCGCTCTAGTTAAGTAGAAATAAAATAGAGCCCATTACCCACCACCCTCCTCATTACCCGTGACCAAAACGAGCGCCATTTTGATTCATTTGATGTGGCCCATTTTGACCCACTACCCAGCACCCTCCTTGGATCAAATAATTTCACAAACTTTATTTAATTCATTTGATGTGGCCCATTTTGTCCCGATAACCTATGCACTTCAACCTATTAACATCGGTCCCCTTTTTAGCTTTTTCCAGAACTAAAAACTCAATTATACATAAGGGAAAATCGCACTTCGCCCCCCAACCTTTTTATATTTTTGCAGTCTCCCCCCTAACCTTTAAAGTTTCGCACTTTCCCACCTCACCTATTTAAAAAGTCTCAGGCAACCACCTCATTGAGCAAGGCACCCCCCAACCTTTTTAAGTTTTTGCAATCTCCCCCCTAACCTTTAAAGTTTTGCACTTTCCCACCTCACATATTTAAAAAGTCTCAGGCAACCACCTCATTAAGCAAGGCAATGGAATCTGGCGGAATATTTCGTTTGCTTGAAGTGACGTGACTTTAGTCAAGGGTAGAATAGTCCTTTAAGGCACAAAAATGCGAAACTGTAAAGGTTAGGGGGGGGGGAGACTGCGAAAACTTGAAAAGGTTGGGGGTAAAGTGCGATTTTTCCTATTTATAATAATTTATAGATCAAAATTTCATTTCGAGTATATATGTTTCGGTCAACAAAATATTGAAATTTTTTGAAGAAATTCTTCGGAAATATTAAGAAAAATTGCGAAATATTCATTTAGTAAGTTATTTCACAATTTTTCTTAATATTTCCGAAGAATTTCTTCAAAAAAATTCAATATTTTGTTGACCGAAACATATATACTCGAAATGAAATTTTGATCTAGAAATTATTATAAATAGGGAAAATCGCACTTTACCCCCCAACCTTTTCAAGTTTTCTCAGTCTCCCCCCTAACCTTTACAGTTTCGCACTTTTGTGCCTTAAAGGACTATTCTACCCTTGACTAAAGCCACGTCACTTCAAGCAAACGGAATATTCCGCCAGATTCCATTGCCTTGCTCAATGAGGTGGTTGCCCGAGACTTTTTAAATAGGTGAGGTGGGAAAGTGCGAAACTTTAAAGGTTAGGGGGGAGACTGCAAAAACTTAAAAAGGTTGGGGGGTGCCTTGTTCAATGAGGTGGTTTGCCTGAGACTTTTTAAATAGGTGAGGTGGGAAAGTGAGAAACTTTAAAGGTTAGGGGGGAGACTGCAAAAACATAAAAAGATTGGGGGGCGAAGTGCGATTTTCCCTATACATAATCAACTCAATATTTTGGGCCTGTTTGTCTCGCCTTTCGGAGAGTGGTTTGGGAAAGTGGTAGAGGTTTGAGAAATAATCTCGATTTGCGTAATGTTGTTTGTTTGGGTTTTGAGAGAGTTGTTTGGGAAAGTAGCCGCAATTTTTGACTTTTCTAATATAGAGAGAAATAGAAATAGTGTAGAAAAGTGGCATGTTTGTTTGGCCTTTCGGAGAGTGGTTTGAGAAAAAAATTACTGTAGCTAATTAATTGGAAAAGTGGTTGGATTGTTTGTTTGGCCTTTCCGAAAACCGAAATTTTTTTCGGAAAAGCGAGACAAACAGGCTCTTTGCGTTTCACCAATGACCCGTATATATACAAGACTGCTATATATTTTAATTTATAAATATCTTATTAAATTTCTGAAATTTAATACTTTATATTTTAATTTTAAATATATTGGAGTATTAAATTTTATGTTTAATTATCGGTTTGAATTAAATGTTTATTAGAATTTAATATTAAGTTTAAAGAAATTTATTTCACATATAAAAAATATTTATTAATTTATTATATTTAAAGAAAATCGATAAAATTAAATATTTATTTATTATTTATATTTGACGTATATAATGTAATAAAATATTGTTTATAATCTCATTTATAATTAATATTTGAAGAAAAATAAAATCTATTCACCATGACATAATTCGACATAGAGGACCACTTATAAATGATGTTCTTCAAAAATAAAATCTATTCACCATGACATAATTCGACATAGAGGACCACTTATAAATGATGTTGTGGATGCTCTAATTGACATGTAAAGAATTTTTTAATGTTAGAAACATGTGACAAAAGAAACCTATATTTTTTAACTTTTAAGTATCAAAAATTATATTAATGGTCATAATTTTTTTTTTTTAATCTAGCTGTGTATTTACAGTATATTTAATGTATATAGTTTCATTGGGGTTTTTTCACTTTGAAAATAGGCACTTTGCACCATCGAAACTTAAATTTAGCATTTTGCACCCTTAAAATATGAAAAATACAACACTTTGCACCCTCTTTTATTTTCAAGTAAAAACTCAAGGGCAAAATAGGTAATTCAATTATAAATCTTTGGCACTTTGCACCTCCAAAACTTAAAAAATTGGCACTTTGCACCCCGAAAATAAAATTAGTGCTTATCACCCTCAGATTATGAACAAATCAACAACTTGCACCCCCGAAATACAATAAATTGACACTTTGCACCCCATATAGAAACATGACCGATCCAATATCACTCACGAGTATTCAGTGTTTCATTTACCTTTCAAAGCTCATAATTCACACCTTAAACTCTAAATTCTATGAAATGTTTGATAATACATTTCACTTAGAAAAGAACATAAAACCACAACAAAGAAACTTGGATATCTTTTATTCTCATTATAAAAAGACTAAAAAAAAGTTGGAAAAAATTCATAGTACAAATAAATATTCTGATTGTCTAAACCAATGGACTAGGATCTTTGGAAGCATAGGTTTTGAGCTCTTCAACATTTTCAAATACTTCCATATATTTCTCATCAAGAACCACCCATGCCTCTACTCCATCACCAGATCTAGTATCATTAAGCCAAACAACATTCATAAATATCATTGATTCTGAATTATTACCTGCTTCACATCTGCTCATCCATATGGGCTTTCCCCATCCAAAATCCACATTGTAAATTCCGAGGCTACACCAACTCGTGACGAGTAATACGTCGTCCGCTTCCAAGATTTTGTTCACCGACGGTTGAAGATTCTCAATGCAGCCCAACAGACCTTTATCCCCAAGCATTCTGTTGACATAATCATTGTCGATTTTGTTTACGTCGTCTCTTATTTCCTTCACCAAGTGTCCTAATTCCTTTTTGTTTTCGTTGGTGCTCGATGCAGCTGATAAACCTACAAAATTTCCAAAGCAATCTGATGGGAACGGTGGTCGTGCTCTTTTCCTCATGTTCACTGGTTGAGAGATCAAAGACACTTGCTTCCCATTTGAAAGAGAAGCAACCATGAAACATTTCCAGATAAGGGCCAATACAACTTCCACTCGAGTCGGACGCTCGATATTGGACGCGGCCTTGAGTTGCCTTATGGCCGATGCATCAAACACAAATCGGTGCATGATTGACTTTCCCATTTTTAAAACTGATCCTACAAAGTCTGCTTGGTTTGATATCTCTTCTTTTTGTGGGAAAAGAGATTGGGAAATGTAGTTCGGGCATACGGGCTCGCTAGATACCCGAGCCGTTGCAGCCCAAGCACTAAGAAAAGATACCATTGTGAATCCATCTACTATCTGTTAGAAATTGGAGAGAAATAATTCTTTCAAACTCACATAAAATATACTTATCTTTTTCCTACATCTGAATATACATGTTTTTCCTAGCATGAATCTAATCTAATACATGTAACAACCTTAAATGGCATATAATTATTCATGCATACAACTTATTCTAAGGTTCATCACCTATATACACTACTTGATCATTCATTTGTCTAGATTATCGAAAATTCGAGTTTAATATTACTTCAACACTACGTACCTTGTGCCGGAAAGCAGTACCAATGGCGATTCCACCGCATTCAAAGTGATTGACTTGTACCATGGCAATACTCCCATTCAAGCCCAATTTTTCATCGTTTGTAAGCGCACATGGAATGAGTCGCATGGGCAATTGTGAGTCGGGACTTTTCAGAAGATCCGATAGCCGGGCTGCGACCTTGACCACGGAGAAAGGAACGCCTTGGTCTTTGCAATCAACGGATAGGCCGTCTTCGCTGATTCTCCCGGCTACTGGATAGAACCGAGTTAAAATGAAAGAGAGCGAACGCTTGAGCGAATCTGTCGTGTGAGAAATCAAATTTTCACCGGGATTTGAGAAATACAAGATTACAGGAACAACCATATCTGGACATATTTGGTCTAGCATAGAAATCTTATAGCTCTGAAGATGAAGAGGTGTTGGTGAAGAAGGCTGCACATTCTCTTTGGAAATTATTACACTTTCCATTTTGTAAACTTAGATTAATTTTCAAGAATGAATGGGAAATCAGATCGAATTAACAAATTTAATCAGAAAAATGTAAGTTGGCAAGATCAGGATCACACTGAAAGAAAGAAACTTATAATACTTAATAATAATAATTCAGTACGCCATAGTTGAATTAATGATTCGTTGAATCCGATCCAAATAAAATTCCAATTAATATAATCATAGTGTAACAATTTTGACCACTTGAACTCAAGATTTAAGAATATGGTCAAAAGTTGTGTTGAATAAATCTGCAATATTTAATTAGCCCTTGAGATATGCAGGGTCAATATTTAATTTAGTATGTCATAATAATAAATAAAATTATTCGTTAATTTAATTAATAAGAAGACGTACGTCCGTGGATCAAGTCATTACAATAAATCAATAGGAACTTCATAAATAGCACAAATTTTAAGAAAAAAGCAAAAAATATACCTTAAATACCCTTGCTTAATAATAATAA
The DNA here is from genome assembly GCA_038501285.1 of Penstemon eatonii. Taxonomy (NCBI): domain Eukaryota; kingdom Viridiplantae; phylum Streptophyta; class Magnoliopsida; order Lamiales; family Plantaginaceae; genus Penstemon; species Penstemon eatonii. The sequence goes on along the minus strand of CM076710.1, from coordinate 12,933,806 downwards.
AAGAGAGAGAGAAAAACAAGAATGTGATAAGATTAAGATTAATAAACAAGGCTAAAATTGAAAAATAGGTAATTCATGTTGCACGGAAATTCTAAAGCGACATATATTTTGGAATAAAAGAATTTCTCCAAAGAGATTGATATTTAGAATAAAAGAATATTACTAAAAATTTAAATTTTAATGACAAAGTAACAAATTATCCTCTTCCAACACAGCTCAAGTGTTCCCCACCATCAACATGAGCTGTGTTGGAAGAGAATAATCTTTAAAATGTTCAATTAAAATGACTCTTTTATTTCGTGATGGGTAAAGAGCACACTGTTAGTTAATTTATATTACATAACAATGATGTTTCTCAAATTAATTTAAATTACATATGCCATAAGGTATTTGTCTACCTTTCTTTTTTTTATTTTACATAAGAATGAACTTTTTTCTAAGAGAAAATAGTAACTTTCATTCAAACAAGGGCAATAATGTCAAGAATCAATATAGGTAAATTGTCTAAAACATAGAATTCTTAGAAAAAACTTATAAATGAAATTAAGGACATGTGAAAAACTGGAGTTTGAAAAATCACCATAGATATTATAGCAGGACGGTCTTTTACCAATTTTACCCTTCTTACTAAAATACAGTTTCTCCTCTTAAAGTATGGGGGTGGTATCAATTATCCTCCTAAAGTATAATTTATAACACTTAACCCCCTATATTACAGTATTGAACATTTTATTCTACTACAATCGCCCATTTTTTAACAAATAAATTCTTTCTTTATTAATTTATTAAAAACTAAATCTTTATAAATTATGAATTCATCCATCCATTAAATAATATTACGTTTCAATTTATTCGTTTATTTTTTTTTTCCTTCGGTATTATGGTCTCAAAAGAATTTTTATTTTCATCTCATTTTTTTTAATTATTTTTGTTTCAATTTGTTTTCTTTATTTTATTTAAATTTTTTTATTTCTATCAAAAAATTTTCTCTGTATTTTTATGAGTTTTATTTTGGTGATAATCATCTCATTTATTTTCGGTACAAATTATGATTCAAAATGTTGAGTAATTCTCCTTCAAATTCTTTCTCGTAACATTTAAATTTGACACCAAACAATATTAAATTCTAATTTCTTCATTTCTTTTCAATTTTTTTTTATTAATTATGAATTCATCCATCCATCAAACAATATTATATTTTAATTTATTTAGAACTATTTTTTTCTTCGTTTATCAAAAAATGAGAAAAATGAAGAAAAAATTGAGATTGAAAAAAGGAAGGTAAAAAAAGAAATGAAAAAATTAAAACATAATGTTGTTTGGTGGATGAATGAATTCACAATTACTAAAGAAGCAATTTTATTTTGATAAATTACTAAGACATGAAAGGGTTGGGATATTTTTGGAATAAAAACTATAGAACTATAAAAGAGGAGGTAAGTATTACAACTTATACTTTGAGGTAACTGATACCACCTTATTTCACCCTTAATTTAAAGTAAACCCCCTTATGTTAGAATTGCAGTCAATAACA